>JAOTPV010000008.1:1200000-1800000 GCA_028011355.1 Lentinula aciculospora
GAGTTTCAAATTGCGAGTAACATATGTACACCGACCGTCTGTATTATGAGGTATCGCGCAAAGGACTGATTTGAGCCAAATTTTAGGACGCACTGTTGCTTCTAACTAGGGGTTCCAGTCTACCCATTATATTGTAAACTATTCAAGCTCGTAAGTACTCAGTTGTATATTCCTAATAATGTGATTGTACTGTACGTTAAGCAGCCATTGCTTGAGTCTTGCATGCCTCAAACTACATTTCCAGTTGCGGAACAACCTGGACGTTGTGGATGTGCATAGAAGGCTAAGGTGTGGACACGGTTCAACATTTGGCTTCAAAACTCAAAATGGCTGGAGCAGGAAGAGTTGTGGAGCTTGAGAAAGGACTACAGGACTATAATGCCGGTATTCATCGTCTCCATTCTGAAATCGTCGTTTTCCAGGACCACTGCCATCGCCTGAGAGACTACGAAGGCATCCCTACAATCCCTTATGTCTCCCATGCGATGCCTCTCCGACGAACTACTTGTATGGATTTTTGGGTATGCATGTTAAACGAATAAGCCCGCTCGGCAGGAGTTGAATAATATGCCCGCATCGGCAAACAGCGCTGTGTGCTCACAGTGGCGGAAACTCTCTAGAGGCCTTTTTCAGAGCTATGGGGCCGCATCCAAATTTATTTTTCAATGATTGGCCATTGCGGTCGGTAAGGGAAATGCAAAGCTTCTGAGTGGAAAATCAAGACAAAACTGACTGTTTCGAGAGCGATGTGCTAAAACGCGCTGTTCCTTGTGGCTGGAAACCATCACTGCTTAAATCATCATCATACTCGAACTCGAATTCATCCCACGTACAACTTCTCCGACACTGGAAGACGATGAAGCAAGTGGCCAAACAATTTACAGACAAAGCGGCCTAGACGCATAGTGAGGTGTGATAATGCCATGTAAATTCAAAGGGTTGTCGAACCTGTGTAAATTAAAACATGGATAACGGATGAACACTGTAAAGAAATTGGAGAGCTCGTCTGATTGCTCGAACTGGATGTAAGACAGCCTTCGCATTTTTAGCTAGAAATGGCGCGATATACTTGGAAATTTCTGCGAAAGGCCATGATCTAACAAGACGTCCATTGTCTCGTCGTTGAGGATGAATCCATGAACCACAATGTGCATAAGACACATCACAATGAAAGTACAAGGTATCGTCTCTCGAGTAAAAGAGATACGCGGAGAATATTTGAACTATTCTGGAAGATTAGCGCAAATCTGACGATACTCCGAAAGAGGACCAGAGCTCGTTGACTTGGAATGGATGAACGTACTCGACGAAGTTTTCTGCAACTTCCATTGGTCTGATTGAGCAGAAAGAGAAAGATTGTTACCGCAACTGACTAGATATAAAGTTCACCATTGAATAGTGAGTTGATAAGTGACTGGAGCTTAAGGGATACATTCAATGCAGAGGCCGGGAGAGATTTGATCTTCAGTTCGCAAAATCACAGACGCTCATTACGGCAGATATCTTATCTTATCTTATCTTTTCTCCTTGTCCAAAAACCAATATGTCGAGCGTTGGAGTATTGTCCAACTCGCCGGTGTCGACCCGAGGAGGCTCGCCAGTCCGTCGAAAAGGCAGCTCCAACATCAGTGTCGATGATCCCGAGAATCGTGCTAGGCTTTCACCGACGTTGGCAAGGTCATTCGATCCCAATGATCCTCAGGTCAGAGAACGTCAGCAAACTCTGGATATGGATATGGCAATGCAGCTTTCCAAGGCCCGCAGAGATACTATCACTACTTCTCCAACAGTTCCACTTCAGGAAATACAGGGAGAGACCCAGGATAATGTTGCTCGAGCTAGACTTTCACCTCGGGAGCAGCGTGAAATAGATATCGCTCAAGGGCCTTCCATGGAGGAGATAGATGACCTAGATTCTATTACAACCAAGCGACAACCTTCGCCTGTCGACCTTCGAGACCTTTTACCTCAAAATCATGATCCCAGCTTACTCGTTTCATTAAACTCTGCCGTGCATCCATCAAGAGACGATCCATCTGCATCTGCGTATGGCGCTCTTCCAACCTACCAAGCAAACATGTCACAGTCTGCTTTCAATTTTGTGCAGATGGAAGCCTTCGCCGCTTCTGAAAGGCTTGCATTGGGAATCAGTTCAAGCAACACAACGAAATTCAGCCTTCCTCCTCTCAGAAATCAACTATTTTCAGATGATGTATTTTTACCGAGACAATCGCATCCCGCACCATTATTGGCAGACAAGTCCGGGCCTGCACCTGCCGATGTTCCTGTCGCTAACAGTGAAACTGTTGACTCGGCGCTATCCGACACTGCTGCTGCTTCTTCCTCTATCCCAATCCGACAGCGCAAGCTCAGTCAGAGCAATCCACATCCACGCTCCCACCGCAAAGGGATTGGGGGCAAGCTCGCTTTGTTTGAGACCACACACGGCGGCTCTTCTGGTCCAAACAGAATCCCATTTTCTCTCGGACCTGGCGGCAACGCTAGTGCTATCGGTGCTCCCACCGCAAATGACCCCCCTTCATTCGACAACGGCTCCACTTCATTGTTCCGTCCAGCCACTGTTCCCGCCACGCAATACCCTTCAGTACCTGGCCTCAACACAGGACACGATCGACCATACCGTTTTTCATTTTACTCCAATGCTCTCCCTTCCACCATACATGCTCGGAGTCTCTCTGAGATTCCTGCGGAAGGGCAGACGTTCGAGGATCTCTTTGCAGGTGTCAATCGAGATCGCAATGATCCTCATGTCAAAGACAAGAGGCCAACGAGTGCAGGGCCGAAAGGATATTTCCCTGGAAACGCGAAGCCCTCATATCGAAGTAGACCTGGCTTTGGCGGTGGTTTAGGTTTCTCGAGTTACGAGGGTCAAGACCCAGAATGTTGCACATGGTGGTTGGATGTGCTCAGCCCGACTGACGAAGAGATGAAGATGTTAAGCAAGGTACGCTTAATCTGTGATTAAATGATCATGTTTTTCACGTTTTGGTAAGGCCTTCGGGATCCATCCGCTCACTACTGAAGACATCCAAATGGAGGAAACGCGCGAGAAGATAGAGCTTTTCAGAAATTACTATCTCGTCTGTTTCCGAAGTTTCGATCAAGATTCATACAGTCCCACATACTTGGAACCATTGAATATGTACATCATTGTCTTTAGAGAAGGAACACTGTCCGTAAGCATTGCTCTCCATATGCCATTCGTTGTTACTCCTCTAAGGTTTGATCCGCAGTTTCACTTCCGTCCAACACCTCACCCGTCTTCCGTTCGAAGGCGAATCAAGCAACTTAAAGATTACATCTCCGTCACCTCCGACTGGATCTCTTACGCCCTCATCGATGACATTACCGACGCTTTTGGACCTCTCATTCAAAGTATTGAATATGAGGTCGACTCTATCGATGAACTGGTGCTAATCTTAAAGGACAGCACAGAGCAAAGCGATATGTTACGACGAATTGGAACATGTAGGAAGAAAGTTATGGGGCTGTTGCGTCTGATGGGTAATAAAGCGGACGTGGTGAAGGGTCTGGCAAAGAGGTGCAATGAGAATTGGCAGGTTGCTCCGACGAGTGATATTGTGCGAGAGTTTCATCTGTTTGTATGAGCTAAGCTGAAGATGCTGCACATTCCAGGGACTATATCTTTCCGATATCCAGGTAAGCTCGTCATTCTGCCGTCGAATATGAAACTAACTTTTCGGCTTGTTATCAGGACCATTTGATAACCATGACTCAGTCACTAAACCACTACGAGAAAATTCTCTCTAGATCGCACTCGAACTACCTCGCTCAGATTTCAATCGAAATGACGGAAGCAAATAACCAGATCAACGATGTCCTGAGCAAGCTCACTGCGTTGGGTACGGTTCTCATCCCTATGAATTTGGTTACTGGTAAGCATTCGCTCTACCTTTTGAGTATGGACGGCACTCAATCTGGTGTTTTTTCTTTGGCGAAATCTAGGCTTATGGGGTATGAATGTACATGTACCAGGAGAGGATATTCCAGGTTATGCTTGGTTCGTGTCCATCATCGCATGCCTTGCTGCTTTTGCAGTCATTGGAGGATATACGACATACAGGTTGATGTCTAGACGGTAGTAAAGTTGAGTTGAATCTCCTTCACAAGGTTATCTTTTACCGGCAACACTGCAGAGGATATGCAGAGGTATATCATCACGTCCCTTATACGCGATGTCCCTTGATGTTTTATACACAAGGATTTTCTTAGATTTTTTTGGGTACACCTACAGGACTTACGGATTCACGGCATTGATTCATTATTTCTCAATAAGCGCATTTTCACACGATTCAGCTATGACTTAGAAAACAGTGATTCATACTGTATTTCCACTTTTATTTTACACAAGGGTAATCTTGGAGGGGTACATACCACTGTACCTTCATTCTTTATACTACATCATATATCTCTCGAGGTCATTCTGTGAAGTTCATAAATACTGAATATTGGTTACTTAGAATATCGTAAATCGAGAACTCATTCAAGGAAGGACGCATTATGGATGCGTTGAGGACGCGACCTTTTTTGTTCCAGTCACAGTTGCCGTGTCCTACTGCTAATTCTGCCGCGTTTCTCTCCACCTGGTGTTCGGTCACGATGAATGAACCCAAGCCCTCTATCAAATAACCAAATCGAAGCGGAATTTCAGACTGTATGCTCCTTACCTGGCTTTGGACCAACTACGAGCAACACCATCTTGTTTTCTATGCATGGTTAGAAATTCCGGATGAATGTACTTTTTCTCAATTCGCAATCACGGAAACACTTGCTGGCATCGGTACATCGGTTCAATATCGGTCGCTCTCTGACGCGACATCGTGTATAATGGATACTCTTCTTTGGCTGTGGTGAATTCATATTCAATAGGAACGGTAAGTAAATTATGAGAGTCATATCCCGCTTGTTTCTTACAAAAGCACTTTGGGACGTGCGTCTCCGGTCTGCAATCGGCGAACACTATCCACCAGCGCCCCAGACAAAAGCAAGCACTGCAGTCGGTTCACGCCCGATCCACGTAGAGAAAAAGACGGATATCATTTCTGTCGAGCTAGGCTCAGTGCTGTTAGGAAGATGCACACAGTTGAAGATCCATCCCATGATAAGTCACACGTTACAAACTTATTTTATATTTTACAAGTTGATTTGATATTGTCTCAAGTAATATAATCACAAGCCCCCATTGTCTAATGGTTATGACGTCAGACTTCTATATCACGTGGTTAATCTGGAGGTTGCGGGTTCGAGTCCCGCTGGGGGTTCTTATTTTGCCAATGTATTATCAAGTTAAACAGAGGGCTTTGTAATTTTACAAGGCATTCAATTTGTGCCCCAAACTTTTTTTTTTGGCTGTGGTATAGGCTAAATCCTATATCTGAAAAGACCTGACAGTGCTCATACTAAACATCCAAAAATAATTTATATAAGTAAACTGTATAGTGGCTCAAATATCCTGTGCAGTGTGCACAAACTTTGCCATGCAGCAGCACAACATTTATTTTCAAGATTGCAATATAGTGATACAAATTTAAGGCAGTAAGCTGTTATATCTGTATGAAGCTAAGTCCTTATGAAGCTTTGTGATTGTTCAATACCTCTGATATATTACTTATATCCCTTCACCACTATGTATTTCCTTTGCAAAGGATTTCCAATGTGAAGTAGTTCTTTGTCATCTTCCTCATCATAATCAGATGAGAATTATTCCTTTTATATTCCTTCCTTTGTTCTTCTCTGATGAGCTAACCCATTCAGGCCTAGTATTGCTTTACAATCCTGGCTACAGTATCAAATAGGTGTGGTGATGAAGGGAGAAAGCACAGACTCAAGCACAAGCCGAGCTGTGGAGTGGGGCTAGCACCACACACAAAGGTGATCAAGACAACAGCAATAGCACAAGGGCTAATCACTAGGGTCGCACAAGGAAAACTAGTTCCAAAGACCAAGTAAGTATATTGAGTGTAAACAAAGGTACAAGTACTAACCTAGTTCCAAAGACCAAGAGGTCAAGATGGGGAACTAGGTGTCAACTACTGTACTATATATATGAGTGTCCGGATGAGTAAGTGACAGCACGGGAACCCAATAGAAGTATCTGGAACATGATAGAAAGCTCTGAAGGATGATAGAAGGGAGTAGAAGGATCTGAACAGTAACAAAGATAAAGAAAGGAGGAAATGTAGGAAAAATGAAGTAAGTACCATATCCTGTGTAAAACATCATGACAATAGGTAGTTCTTCAGTTTAAATATCAACCTTGATAGTGTCACAAAGAGGTGACGACGGTGGCGGAGCGGAGCGGAGACTTGAGCGGAAGCGGACAGATACTGGTCCCAATGACAAAGTTATATTGATAATAAATACAAGTAAGTAAGTTCAAGACATACCTGGTCCCAACGACAAAGAGGTCAAGATAAGGGACCAGGTTGTGGGGGCTGGCTTATATATACAAGGTGGAGCGTGGGAACTATGAGGTAATGCTGTATAGCTCCGGCACAAGGAATGGAACTAATAGAATGGAATGGAATGTTCCGGAATGATTATTGTAGGTAGGAGGGCTTGGATGGTGTATCGTAAAGAAAGGAAAATGATAGGGGGTGGGCTCACTTCATGACATTACCCCCCTCCTTATGACCATTGCCCTCAATGGTCAAGCTTTTGCCGCCTGAGGGTGCTTTTTGTGGAATTTTCGGATAGTTGCTGGGGCGTGTTCAAGATTTGGTGCAGGTTCCCATGAGTTGTGTCCTGCATCGTAGCCTTTCCACTTTACCAAGTATTCTAGCTTCTTCCACCTAATCCGACTATCCAAGATGTCCTCGACTTCATACTCCGGCTCATCCTCATCCTCTAGATATACTGGTTCCGGTGGTGTTGCAATTTCGCCGTTTACGGTGTTCCCTCTCCAAGGGTACAATTTATCAACATGGAACACAGGATGGATGCGGTCCAGGGATAATGGGAGGTCTAAACGGTAGTCCAGGGGTCCAACCTTCTGCAAAATGGTGTAAGGTCCTAGCTGTCGATCCCCAAGTTTCTCACTGGAAAGTTGGAGCTTGATGTCCTCTGCGCTTAGCCAGACCTGATCTCCAACTTGGAATTGATGTGCCTTTCGTTTTCCCCGTTCGTAGTTTTCCTTTTGCCGTCGTTTCCCCAGGTGTAGCGCCGCCCCAGCATCCTGTCGTGCATCCCGCAGTATCTGGATGCGATCATCCACCGCCGGAATCCCACTCCGTTGTCCAACTGGAATGTTAAATAGAGGCAGATAACCATAGGTGAGTTCGAATGGGGACGTTCCAAGTGCAGAGTGGGTGCGAGAGTTAATCACAAATTCCGCCATAGGTAGGTGCTCCGCCCAGTCATCCTGGCGGCGTCCCACGTAGAGTCTGAGGTATTTTTCGACTTCTTGGTTTGCCCGTTCGGTCTGTCCGTTTGCTTGGGGGTGGTACCCTGAGGTGAGGTTTGATTTGATTCCTAGGCGGGAGAGTAATGATCGCATGAGTTTTGCTGCAAACTGGGGTCCCCGGTCTGATACAAAGCGGAGGGGAAGACCATGGAGGCGAAAAATTTCGCGATAGTAGATGTCGGCCACACCTGCTGCTGTGATTGAAGTTGTACAAGGAATTGCATGGATTTGTTTACCATAAAGGTCCGTGCAGACTAGAATCGCGTCATACCCTTGCGAGTTGGGCAGCTGTGTGATCAAGTCAACTCCCACTTCTTCCCACAAGCCTGCTGGGACGTCTAGAGGTAGTGTTACTGCTCGTGGGTGTCTCTGTATCTTCTTCCTTGCACAAGTCTCGCATCCTTCAACATATTTTTCTACAAAGGATCGCAGGGTGGGCCACCAAAAGTGGGTGCTGACGAGGTCAAGGGTATTGTGAAGTCCAGGGTGGCCAGCAGAGGGGTTATCGTGGCATTGCTTGAGTACTTCTTTCCGGAGGTCATCATCTGGTGGGACATATACTCTTCCTCGGTGGTATACTAGTCCCTTGTCTTCTTCCCATTCTGCTATCCCATTGGCCAAGCGTTTGAGACCGCTTCTCCTAAGCTCTTCCAGTCCTTCCAGTACTTGGGCCTCCTTTTGAGACGCCTGTCGGATGCGGTCCTCCAGTGGGTTTTGTAGTGAGGTAGCTGCCACTTGCATGAAATGGGCTGGTTTCAGAACAATCTGTTGTCGATTATCTTCGCTATCCAGAACCTGATGTGCTGCCATACGAGAGAGAGCGTCTGCCTGAGTGTTGGACTTGCCCGGGCGGTGAGTGAGCTGGAAGTCGAATCGGGACAACCATAGTGCCCATCGCGCCTGCCGTCTACTGAGGTCTTGAGCAGAACGCCAGAATTCCAGGTTTGCGTGGTCGGTGAGAATCTCGAACGGTTGTGGTGAACCTTCCAGGAAGCTTCTCCAGTCCTTTAATGCTTCGATGATAGCGAGCATCTCTCGGTCATAGATTTCGTAGTTTCGTTCAGCTGGTTGCATGGAGGCTGATCGAAATGCCACTGGGTGCCACTGGCCGTCGTCTTGTTTCTGCATTAGGGCTCCTCCCGTAGCAAAGCCTGATGCATCTACCTCAAGTTGTGTGAGCCTATTAGGGTCCCAGAGTGCCAGTACCGGTGCTGTGATGAATGCTTCCCTTAGGGTATCGAATGCTTGTTGTTGGTGTGTCCCCCAACTGAAGCCTGTATCCTTTTTTGTTAGGTCGTTCAGAGGGCGTGCTATGCGGGCAAAGTTCCGTATGAATCGACGGTAGAAGTTAGCGAAGCCTAGGAATCCCCGTAGTTCTCGTAGATTCTTTGGGGTAGGCCAGTCGCGGACTGCAGCTACTTTTACTGGATCCATGCGCACTTCACCTTCTGATATCACTAGTCCCAAATACTCAACCTGAAGCTCCTCAAACTCGCATTTCTCTGGTCGCAGGTAGAGGTCATGTTTTTCTAGCCGCTTTAGTACCTCTCGCACCACCTGCCGGTGTTCTTGCAAATTGTTACTGAAGATGAGGATGTCGTCTAGGTAGACTGCTACCTTACCAGCCGCCACTAGGTCTGAAAAGATGGAATTCATGAGCGCTTGGAAGGTAGCTGGCGAGTTGGTGAGACCGAAGAACATTACACTGGGTTCAAATAACCCTCGGTTGGTTGCAAAAGCGGCCTTCCACTCATCACCCTCCTTAATCCGGACATTGTTGTAGCCCCATCTGACGTCAAATTTGGTGAAGTACCGTGCCCCCTGTAGACGGCTGACAATGTCAGCGACCAGTGGGAGAGGATAGCGGTTCTTTAGGGTTACTTGGTTGAGTTTCCGGTAATCCTGTACGAAGCGGAGCTTCCCATCTTTCTTCTTAACAAAGAAGACGGGTGAAGACAGTGGCGATTTTGAGGGGCGAATGTAGCCTTTTCGGAGGTTGTCATCCAGGAAGCGGTCGAGTTCACCTTGTTCATTCAATGACATTGGATAGACTTTTGTGCGCATGGTTTCCGGTGCACCTGGGATCAATTCTATAGCATGATCCCAGGGTTGGTGGTCAGGGAGGCGCTCTGAAGCAGTTTCAGAGAATAATTTTTCGAAATCGCGGTAGGGTTCTGGGACCATTTCTTCAAAGGTTTTCATGGGTTTTGTTTTGTGGGCTTGTTCCGCTAGCTGTTGGGAGTAGGTGAACCCTGCAGCACACCAGACTTCATCTGTTTGTTCGTGTAAGATTCCTGACTTCACCCATGCACGTCGGGTTCGTCGGTTTGCTCGAATGCGGTGTATGGGCGACTCTTCTGTCTCCTCATCCAGTGTGTCAAGTGGTGGTTCAGGGGTGATCACAGTTTCAATTTCCTCCGCCGTGTCTTGCTCTTCCACCTCCTCTATCGTTGTTTGTTGGGATCTGACTGTGAGTCGTCCTTTCTCCCAGTCAATATCTGGATTGGCCTTACGTAGCCAGGGGAGTCCTAAGATTAGGTCTTCGCCTCCCAGATTGGTTACTAGCAAGTCTGTCCACCGTTCTTGGTTATCAACAGTCAGGGCTAGGCGTGCAAAGTGTGTGATCTGCCCTGCTCGGTTAGCAGACCCATCAATGTTAAAGACGCCAATGGGTTTCCTGAGTGGGAAGGTCCTTACACGGTGACGGGTGACAAACTCTTGGTTCAAAAATAGAGCAGTGGCTCCAGAATCAACCATGGCTGCAGTTGCTATACTGTGATTTCTTCCTCTTAGTTTTGCGTTAATTCGGAAGTGAGATGAATTGGAGTTCAATTCCGAAATAGTAGATATTTTACAAGATGGGAGAGAATCATACGCAGATGTGGAATGTATAGCGAACTGGTTTACGGGTACTCTCGATGCAGCCGAGACGGGCACCCGCTTTAAAAACCCTCCTGAGAACCTGGTGCTGGGGCCATGGCATTGGCTCTGTTAAGGAGCTCCTGGAGCTGGGCAATCTGGGTGGAGAGGTCAGGCGTAAGTGGAGACGGAGCAGTGGGAGCTGGAATGGACGCGGCAATTTGGACAGGTTCATTGGGGAAGAGGGTGAACGGTGTCGAAGCAGAAGCAGAGACTTGTTGATGGCGGGGTTGTTGGCGCTTACCCCGGCCACGTTCTAGACCCATGAACTTGTCTTGGCAGACTGATTCTAGGTGGCCTCGTCGTCCACAGTAGCGGCAAACTGTCTCCTTGTATGAGCAGTTCCTCTTTTCGTGACTCTGCGAGCCACACCCATAACACCTTCCTCTCATCTGGGCCACGAAGCTTTCTCTGCTGTTACCACTAGTGTGTGTGGCATCGACATCCATAGCATGGGAGTTGGCAGGGGGGGAGGAGATATGGGAGGTGCCTGGGTTGCGACCTGTCATGGTGGGATCGTGCAGGAACACATCCACTGAAATTGCTCGCCTGATAGCCTCCTCCAGGGTGGGAGCCAGTCCCTGGGCTATATTGACCACAATGAGATTTTGTCGGATCTCTGGGTTGAGGCCGCTATGGAAGCGTTCTCGCAGGTCGACGTCTGAAAGCCCGGTCCGATCACCAATGTCCTTGAAATTCTGTGCAAATTCCGCTACCGTTTGACCTTTTGCCTGCCTGAGATGCTGGATTGCATTCCGGGCCTCCATACCTGCATCAATGGATTCAAATCGGAGGGTGAAGGCTGTTTTGAAGTCTTCCCATTGTCCATTGAAAGGTTGTTGGTTATGGCTGAATTCTAGGAGGTATGGTGTGGCCCAGTCAGCAGCCTTGCCTGAGAAGAATCCTAGCGCTGCCTTGATCAGCTTCCCTTCGTTGCTACTCAGATCTGGTTGTTCCATTGCCCAGCTTTGATACTGAGCAATGAAGCGACGTGCTTCTGCACTACTAGAGCCTTTGAAGAGCTCAGGTTTATTCATACTGGACTTGGCTGAGGCTTTGTGGAGGTTGGCCGTGAGCTGGGCCACCTGCTCGATGAGCTGTGCCATGAGCTGGTTTGTGTTGACTTCAGAGGTCGACATAATGGATGGGGGTGCAGTGGGAGTAGGGATAAGGATGGGTGTGATCACGGTACCGTCGGAAAGGTTCTCCTCTTCACTGATGGAGTTGGCAGCAGCGTTTGGACAGGGTTGAGAACTGCAATCAGCCCAGGAGCTGCTTTTGCTGCGGTGGATGTGGGTTTGGTCTTTAGTATCAAAAGCGTGTGGGTAGGCAGAACAGTCGATAGCTTGGGCGGGCAGGCTTGGTGCGGAGGTGTCTGTAGACGTGGTGGAAGCGGAGCCTGCAAGGATAACCTAATCGGTAGGCTATCAGTGCAGTAAGGGATCTTGACCTAATGTCACAAAGAGGTGACGACGGTGGCGGAGCGGAGCGGAGACTTGAGCGGAAGCGGACAGATACTGGTCCCAACGACAAAGTTATATTGATAATAAATACAAGTAAGTAAGTTCAAGACATACCTGGTCCCAACGACAAAGAGGTCAAGATAAGGGACCAGGTTGTGGGGGCTGGCTTATATATACAAGGTGGAGCGTGGGAACTATGAGGTAATGCTGTATAGCTCCGGCACAAGGAATGGAACTAATAGAATGGAATGGAATGTTCCGGAATGATTATTGTAGGTAGGAGGGCTTGGATGGTGTATCGTAAAGAAAGGAAAATGATAGGGGGTGGGCTCACTTCATGACAGATAGCACTTCAATAGTGATACCATTTAATTATCAACTATCTATATCATCCTTTTAATATCCCTCTTGTCAGTACATTCTGTGAAGGTCATTGGGAATGGAACACTAATTACTTCTTCTCTTTTGGACACACAATGTGTTGAGGACTCCATTAATAGTGGAGTCAACATCCTACTAACTATTTGGATCATTTCCTTCACAAAGTATTTTCCTTTGTGTATTCACCTTCCACAATTAACCTCATGACACTAATTCAACAATCCCTATGTGCACAATCATAACACAAGCTAACTATCAGTTTATTCATCATTTCAGAATGCCCACTTTTTCATCTGAAGAACAGCATTAAAAGTCACTGTATATACTTTTCCTTGATTGGTAGATTGTTTTGCTTTTTTCTAATGTTTGCTATTCAAAATATTCTCCCATCTTCATAGGTTTTATATATAATAGTTACCTTTCTATTTATGTATATTGGTATGTGATGCTGAATGATGCAGTGTAGAGCCTTGGCAAACAAGTTAAAGATGTAAGAGGCTGAGCAAAGTTGTTATATATATGCAAATCAAGCTATTCCACAATTCTGCAATACAATTACCTCCTTCATGAAGAGCTCCTACACCAAGGACTACTTTGTTATCTTTCCTCATCATTATCTAATGAGTTATTGTCCAAAGAATTAGCAGAATTATTTGTCCATCATGTTTTTCTAAACACAGAGCTCCTAGTCATGTCACCTCTGATCGTGGCTTCGGAATTCATCTCAGCATTCTTTTGGGCCTTAAGTGAGGCTCTTTCTATGAAGTTACATTTTACCTCTGGATACCATCTGAGGTGGATAGACAAATGGAACAAGTTAACCAGACATTGGAATAATACATTTATATATATTGTGCATATCAACAGGATGATTGAGCAAACCTTCTGCCTATCACAGAATTTGCATACAACAACACTCTGAATGCTTCCACTGGTATTACTCTGTTCTTTGCAAATAAAGAGTATCATCTGAATATTACAGTGAAACCCAAAATTGATATCCATTCCAATTGCACAATGGACTTTGTGATTAACTTAGATGAGCTTCATTCTTTCTTCCACAAAGAAATTACTAACACACAAGCTCATTATAAAGAGCAAGCAGACAGAAAATATGTTACTCACCCTGAACTCCCAATTGATTCACAAGTATTTGTGCTAGCAAAGCATATCAAAACCACTCACCCCACTGGAAAATTCTCCAAGAAATATCTTGGACCTTTCAAAGTTCTTGAGCACATAGAAATTCTTTCCTACAAGCCATAACTCCCTTCTTACCTTAGTCATATCCATCCTGTGCCAACTCAAACCCTATACTCTGAATTTTATTCCTAATTGCAATCAACCTCCATTGCCTCTGGTAAAAGTTGATGGTGAAGAAGAATATAATGTTGTGGAAGTTTTAGATTCAAAATTAGATTGTTGATACAAAAAATGACCACTATGCTACTACATATAGTGGGCAGGATATGAAGGTACAGATGAAGAGTTTTCCTGGGTCACTGTGGATGAAATTCATGCAGACAAGCTGGTTTCAGCTTTCCACATCCACTATCCCCACAAACCTGGACCATCATGATCCTCACAAATTCCCTTCTGTCCTTCTTCTTACATTACTAATTTTTTCTTCCTTCCTTTGCTAAAGTGCTTCACAATCTATTTCTTGCAAAATGAACTTCACTCACTACATCATTCAAAACCTTGAATGAAATTTTATGTGATTCCAATCTTACATATGAAAAATTTCAACAAACAAAAAGACAAAAAATTTACTTATATTAACAAAAAAAAACAATAGACAACATCAAAAAACAAACACAAAATAAAATGAAAAACTATTATACAATTACAAAGACCTATTAACTACAAGTCCTTTGTGGAGATACTACTTTGTGTGTTTCTTCCCTTTGCAAATCCTTCTCCTTCTTTCTTCTTCATCTACTTCTCCCTCTCCATCTTCTTCATCATTTTCTTCATCTCTTTCTTCTGCCCTTACTACTTCTTCTTCTTCAGGCAACTGCTGTATGAGGCAGACAATGGCCTCTATTGCAAGGGCTGACTGGCTCACAAAACCAAGAAGAGGTCCCAGCTGCTTCTTTATCTCCTTGTTCTGCTCTGTGAGCAGATTCAACTTCTCCCCAAAATTAACCTCACCAACTTCCTTTCTGTGACACATTTCACGGGACCATGATAAAGGTCTCCTTTGTCATGATGTGCTACACAGGATATGGTACTTACTTTATTTTTCCTATATCTCCTCCTTCCTTTATCCTTGTTACTGTTGGGGGATCAGTCTACATTCTTCCATATCCTTCTGTTAAGGCCATGCACTGGAAGGAAATAGATCAAGGTTCCAGAGCTCTGTTTGAAGCTTCAAAGCCCGGAAACTATAGTAATGGCAAAACGAAGTAATGGAAAGGCTACATGGGCCTTGGAAAGTGATGGGACTTCAGCAAAGCTTTTGGCAACGCTCCCTACATGTTATCTGGGTGTCCCTGCGAAGTGCGAAGAAGAATGAAGTTCTGAAGCGTCAGAAGAATCTGATTGATTGATCCGGATGTGATTAAGCATAATAGAGAAGGAGTATAGAAGGTAACTTTTATTTCAAGCTGGGGAACCAAACTAAACAAGTTGACCTAAGTACTAAACTGCCTAATTGTTAAATAAAAGACAATAAGTGAGAAGGATTTGAAATAATACAATAATGGTGTTTTCCAAGAGCCGACAGGTGTGAGAATGCATCGGTCATGATGACCGAGTGCCATGTGATGTATCCGAGGTTGTTCCGAAGTTATTGAGCCAAGGAACAGAGTACGAAATTGATTGAGATTCGAGTTGAACTTGGTAACTGTTAAGATTGTGCAACTCCGGAATTGCGGAATAATTGCGGAATGATCACAATGTAATCGTGGAATTGGTTGGGAATGCAAGGGGATAATTCCCTCACAAAGGGAGGAGCGATTCCCAGAGTTATGGAAAGGTAGTTGGACATCGACACTACTATCAGTAGTGCCCTCAACACGTCGATGGTCCAATATGAAGGTAATAGCAGCATCAGTTCGCGAAGGTTGCTTTGCGGAACATCAGAGCTGTGTTGAGAATGTATCACAGATAGTGAACATCTGTAATACGAAGAGAGAGCAGATCTAAGTTGATATTAAAACTACAGAACTACCTATTCGATGTTGTAGCTTTATACTATGCATTACATAAGCGTCGTGAAGCGATACTAACTCCAAATAGACTAGCTTGTGGAGTAAAGAACAAAGGAAGGGATATAATAGGTATAGTACTCATCCGATAATGATTAGGAAAGATAACAAAGGATTCCTGAGCTTAAGAACTCTTTGCAAAGTAATTAATTAAAGAGTCCTAGCTTAGGAACTCTTCGCGAAGTAGGTAAATGGATCGCAGAATCACAGAATAACTCAATTCACATACATATGACAGTAACAAACATGAAATGGATCGAAAGGATGATCGATTGACTGGAAGATTGGCCGGAATGCTGGAATGTTCATATAGTGATCAATGACCTCGGAAATTGGTCCGGAAAGCATAGTGGAGCTTGGCATATATATAACACCTTCTACATCGTTCTGCATTCTTCTATCACATTCCAGATACTTCTATCAACTTCCCACGCTGTCACTTACTCATCTAGACACTTGTATATATAGTACAGTAGCTGACACCTAGTTCCCCATCTTGACCTCTTGGTCTTTGGAACTAGGTTAGTACTTGTATCATTGTTTACCTTCAATATACTTACTTGGTCTTTGGAACTGGTTTTCCTTGTGCGACCCTAGCGATTGGCCCTTGTGCTATTGCTGCTGTCTTGATCATTATCTCTTTCAGCCTTTGTGTGTGGTGCTAGCCCCACTCCTCACTTTGGCTTGTGCTTGAGCCTGTGCCTTCCTCTGTGCTTTCTCCCTTCATCACCGCATCCTTCATCCATCTTTGACCACTTCCTTTGCAATCTCCAGGTAGTATTATCCCCAGACCAGCTGCACTGTTGTCATTGCTGGTGACACACCAAGCAAGCCTGTGTCCAAGGCTTTCTGGGCTGTGGGATGCAAAGGGAAGTTGATTCTTGCATAACACAGTGAAGACAGGCTTTGCAGTTACACAAGGGGATGGGGGGAGGGGGATCATCATCATCATCATCATTGTTGTTGTTGTTGTTGTTGTTGTCATTGTCATTGTCCTTGGGAGTGGGATCATCATCCAGATCAGGAGCTCCACCAGTCTACAAGAAGTCATTAATAAAAAACTTCTAATCACAAATAAATTACTCACCCAAGGAACTGGGTGTTTCCTCTTCAGCACCCTCACTTCCACTTCCAGGCTATTGCAAACCACAGAACTCAACTTGTAGATTTTTGTTTTTGTTTTGGAGCCCAAAGGCTCCCATGAAATCATGTTCCCCATCCTACGTGATGCAGCATGAGCTGCACACTCTCAACATTCCTCCAATTCCTTCAACACCTGTTCCTTCTTCTTTTCTTCTGCCTTCTGTTTCTCTGCTAACCTTTTGAAGGCCTCTACCTTTACCTTCATAATGCTCTCCTCCATGAGCTGCTCCTGCTCCTTCCTTCTCTCCTCTGTGATTCATTCTTCCTCTTTCCTTTGTTACAAAAACATCTTTTTCTATTATTCTTTTCTTTTCTTTTAATATTTTCTTACTTAAGCACTATAGCACTTACACCAGTGCTCATTATATTTTCATTTTCATCTAGATTACATGCAGCAACCTTATTGTTCACACATTGTCATTTCATCTAGGTGCAACTCTCTTGTGCCTGTCAGTTCATTGACAGGGCATTGTCATTATTGTCCCACCTCCACATTTCTTTTATATTGCTTTCTTATTTACTCATTGTATACTTACAGCTTTACTTATGGATACAAGTGACTCATATTTTATATCCTTGTGGTTACAGTGTGAGATACTTCCCATGGCTTCATTTCCCATATGTATATAAGATAGAGTATTTCGTAGTTATATTTCTTGGCTCTATTTTCATCTATTCTCCTCAGTAGCTAGACTTGTATTGGGTTTCCTATCACTTGTCATCTTATTCATCCTCTTGCTCATCATCTATTGTGTGATGCCTGGTTATCTTTTGAGAGAGCTAGTGAGTTGCTGACATCCTTCTCTTCTCCACTGTTAAGATCATGCAACTCCAGAATTGTGAAATAATTGTGATTTGATCATGGAATAATCATAATATAACTGTGGAATGATTGTGATGTAATTGCAGAATTGGTTGGGAATACAAGGGGATAATTCCCTTGCAAAGGGAGGAACAATTCATGGAGTGATAGAAAGGTAGTTGGACATCAACACTACTATTGGTAGTGCCCTCAACATGTCAATAGTCCAATATAAAGGGTAATAGCAGCATCAGTTTGTCAGTGACTCGCTAGCTCTCACAAGAGATAACCAGGTGTCACGCGATAGTCAATGAGCAAGAGGACAAAAAAGCAATGAGGATGAATAACCCAACTACAAGTCTAGCTACCGAGGAGAATAGATGGGAATAGAGCTAAAGACTATAACTACAAAATACTGAGTCTTATATACTAATGGTGTCATGACATGCTATACAGGAGATGGTACTTACTTCATTTTCCTCCTACACTTCCTCCTTTCTTTACCTTCATTACTGTTCGGACTCTTCTACACCTTTCCATACCCTTCTATCATCCTTCAAGAGCATTCCATCACATTCTAGATACTTCTATTGGCTTCCCACGCTGTCACTTACTCATCCGAACACTTGTATATATAGTACAGTAGCTGACACCTAGTTCCCCATCTTGACCTCTTGCTCTTTGGAACTAGGTTAGTACTTGTATCTTTGTTTACACTCAATATACTTACTTGGTCTTTGGAACTAGTTTTCCTTGTGTGACCCTAGTGATTGGCCCCTGTGCTATCACTGTTGTCTAAGATCCCCTTTCTTTCAGCCTTTGTGTGTGGTGCTAGCCCCACCCCTCACTTCAGCTTGTGCTTTGCGCCTGTGCTTCCTCTGTGTTTTCTCCCTTTGTCACCACAAATGGGATATGAAGCCATGAGGATCTACAATAAGAGTCACTCATATCCATAAGTAAGGCTGTAGGTATTCGGTGAGTAAACAATAAGGCAATATAAAAGGAAGCATGGAGGCGGAACAATAATGACGTTGTCCTGTCAATGAGTTGACAGGCATGAGAGAGTCGCGCATGGATGAAACGACAACATGAGAACAATAAGGTTGGCATGTGTAATCTAGATGATAATGAGAATATAATGAGCACTGGTGTAAGCACTTCAGTAATTAGGTAAGTAAAAAAATGAAAAAATAATGAAAAAGAACGTTTCATGACATTACCCTCTCCCTAGGGCGCAAGTTCCATGAAGCACCTGTTGTCGAACAAAAATTTCGGAGGGTAAATGTGGTGTGATTGTTTTGGTATCTGGCTGGGGCATAGGTCAAAATAACTCGGTAGGGAATAAGGAAATTGGGATTTCGAGGTGATTTAGGGTGGCGGGCTTGGGCTTAGTTGGGTTCTTACTGTGAAATTCCTTCAACAAATCAGAGGAATGTGTAATATTGGATTGAGGCTCCCAAGTGTCTTCATGTGGTCCATACCCTCGCCATTGGACCTTGTACTTGATTCCTCTTCCTACCTTTCATGAATCGAGGATTGTCGTGACATGCCATACAGGATACGGTACTTACTTTGTTTTCTCCTACATTCCCTCTTTCCTTTACCTTTGTGACTACCTGAACCCTTCTCCATGTTTCCATATCCTTTTATTTCCATCTATCACTTGTCAGAACCTTCCATCACATTCTAGACACTTCTATCGGCTTCCCGCGCTGTCGCTTACTCATCTGAACCCTTGTATATATAGTACAGTAGCTGACACCTAGTTCCCCATCTTGACCTCTTGCTCTTTGGAACTAGGTTAGTACCTGTATCATCGTTTACCTTCAATATACTTACTTGGTCTTTGGAACTAGTTTTCCTTGTGCGACCCTAGTGATTGGCCCCTGTGCTATCACTGCTGTCTTGATCATTTTATCTTTCAGCCTTCGTGTGTGGTGCTAGCCCCACCCCTCACTTCGGTTTGTGCTTCAAGCCTGTGCCTTCTCTGTGCTTTCCCCCTTCATCACCACAAGGATCTCTTTGACTTCGAATTCTTCTTCTTCTTCTATAACCACAGGAGGTGGTTGAGTGTTTCGTGGCTGAGAGGGGAATTGCAGTTCCCTGTAGGGGGTAAGGAGAACTTCGTTGAAAATGTTGTGAATACATTTCCACACCGAGGGGATGTCTAGTTTGTAGGAACTAGTGCCTATCTTCTTTTGAACCATAAATGGTCCAAAACATTTGTCTCCTAACTTTTTCATCAGCTGGTCTGTCGACAAATTAGTTCCCTCAAGCCAGACCTTATTGCCTGGCTTATACTCTACCCCAACTCTTTGCTTCCAATCATAAAACTTCTTCATGTCCTTGTTGGCCTTTCCTAAGGCCGCTCCTACTTCCTCTCAAACCTTCCTCATTCCATCCGCAAACACCTGTGCTGTGGGGTTGTCTGAAGTCATTTGAGGTGCTGTACCTTTGTAGGGATGTCTACCATTGTCAGCATAGAAGGGAGAAACCTTTGTAGCGGAGTGTACATGATCATTATAGGTGAATTCTGCAAGGGGTAACCACTCGTGCCAGTTGTTTTGATGGTAGTTGATAAACAGATGGAGATAGTGTTCGATCTCCTGATTTGTCTGTTCTGTCTGGCCATTAGTCTGTGGATGATATGCCATGGTGTAGTTCAATTCTATTCCCAAGAGACGGTAGAGTTCCTTCATGAACCGGGAGTGATACTGAGGTCCTCGATCATGTATGATCTTTCATGGAATCCCATGTATAGAAAAGATACGATCATGGTATATCTTGGCCATTCCCTCTGACGTGACTGTTGTATGTGATGGAACCAACCACAATCTTTTGGAAAAATGATCAATGAACACTGATATTAGCATTGTAACCTCCTGACTCTGGTAGTTCCCCTATCATGTCAGTACCAATTATCTGCCAAGGCTTGGTTGGTACTAAGTGTGGATGTAGCCATCCCACTGGTTTGGTATGACGAGCTGTTGTAGCCTGGCATTTTTCACAACCTTCAACGTATTTCCCAGCATCTCTCATAACTCCTGACCACCAGTAGTCCCGAGTAATCAACTCCATGGTTTTATACTGTACAGGATGTCCCACTAGTGGCGTATCATGGTACTGAGTAATTATTTTGGACCAGAGTAGGCGGTTTTTTGGTACATAAACATGCCCTTTCCATGTAATAACTCTGTCAGTTTCAATCCACTTGGGATCCTTGGCAGTCAGGGTGTCCTGTATGAGTTGATCTACCTGGTTTCTGCCTTTCCGAATTTCCGACAGTAAGAGGTCTTCAGGAGCTGATAGGTCAAGAGCACAAATGAAAAGTTCTGGTTTCAGGAGAACAATGTTTTCGTTGTCCTTGTCCTCCGTCTCAAGACCTGTCATCCTCGACAGGGCATCAGCTTTCATCATTGATTTACCAGGCTTGTGGACAAGATTGAAATTGTACTCTGCTAACTCCAATACCCAGCGCACTTGTCGACGATTAAGTTTCTGTGGCTTCTTGAAGTACTGGAGGTTTGCGTGATCTGTAAAAATTTCGATCTGTTCCTCCACCCCCAGCAAATACTGTTGCCAGTCGTCAAGTGAGTCCATAATTGCCATGAGTTCTTTGTTGTAAATCTCGTAATTGCACTCAACCTTGTTGAGGGAATGGGAATGAAAAGCAATGGGATACCACCTGTTATCGACAAACTGGGACAAGATGGCACCATTAGCGTAGTCAGACGAGTCAGCTCCCACTCGGAACTTCCCATGGTTTCGAGGGATAAGCAAAACTACTTCCTCACAGATGTGGTGTTTCAACTCTTCGAACACTTCTTCTTGCACTTTCTCCCACTTCCAAGTTCCATTCCCAGTAAGCTGTGTCAGTGGCTTCACTACGAGACTAAACCCACAAATAAAGTGTCTGAAGAAGTTGCAAAACCCTAAGAATTGCTGAACATTGCGCTTCTTGTGGGGAGTAATCCATTCATGGACAGCTTGTACTTTCTTCGGATCCATGCAAATAGTTCCATTACCAATGATAATACCAAGGTAGTCAATGACTGGCTTCTCGAAAGCACATTTTTCGGGTTTAAGAAACAGTTTGTGTTCCCATAGAATATCAAGTACTTGCTTTACAATCCGTTGATGTTCTTCTATACCATCGGTAAAAATCAATATGTCATCCATGTAAACAATAACATGACCTCCATTGATGAGGTCTTGCAGGATATGGTTCATGAACCCTTGGAATGTTGCAGGAGAGTTAGTGAGTCCGAAGAACATGATGGTCAGTTTGAATAACCCCTGGTTAGTTCAAAAAGCTGCCTTCCACTCATCACCTTCTTTTATCTGGATGTCCATCTTTGTGAAGACCTTAGCACCCTTCAAACAATCAATTAGCTCCTGAATGAGAGGAAGTGGGTACCAGCTTTTAACTGTCATTTCATTCAGTTTGCAATAATCCTGTACTGGTCGTAAAGTGCCACCTTTCTTTTTAATGAAGAAAAAAGGTGAAGCCATTTGCGAGGTGGAAGGTCAGATTCGTCTGGTCCGGAGATTCTCTTCAAGGAATTTGTTGAGGGCCTCCTGTTCTTTAGGATTCAAAGGATAGATCTTATAGTTAAGAGGTTCAGAATCTGGTGTTAGGTTGATAGCATGGTACCAAGGTCATCACTGTGGCAATTGGTTGAACTCCTTCTGGCTAAAGACATCAGGATACTCCCTGACATAGAACTCAGAATTGTCAAACTCCTTTGCCATCTCCTTTTTCACCTGTTCCTTCATCCATTTCCTTGAATGTACTTGTTCATGGACATACCTATCCCAGTTGAACAAGAAAAGTTGTTCACCTTCTTCTAATGCAGCTCTGGAGTGAGTATCTTCCGGCATCCAGAAGTGTGGGTTGTAACTGCATCGTGTCGGACACCTGTTGAAGGTTAATTCAGACGTCTCCCAGTCGATATTTGGGCTGTGGTGTCATAGCCAGTCCAGTCCTAGAAAGATATTATTCTTTCCTAGACCTACTACTCCAAAATGTATGATCTCCAAGTGATCACCAATAGTCATTTGTATCTCGACATACTTATCTATTGAGCTGGCATCATTGAGCATGCCATTGGCATTATAGACTAGTGTCTTGACTAGTAAATTCTTGGTGACAAGATTGTGCTGTTTGATGAATTCTGAATTGATACAGGAGCCAGTTGCTCCACTGTTGAGAAGTCCTTGTGTGATGATCTGTTGACCATCCTTGTTACAGGTATGCTTCCGCTACCTCGTACAGAACATCTGGAAGTTATGGAACTGACAATTATAATTCGTTCCTATCCTTTCCTTATTGGTTCGGCACTGGACCGTACGATGACATCCGATGTTAACGGATATGATTACTTTTAATTCCCACACTATTATCTTTTAATTATATTAACAGGAACTTTTTACAATACTTATTGTTCTTCTTTTAACAATTAGGATTACTGGTATATAAGCATTAGTGTCCAGTAGATAGTTCTCCAGTTTAAATATCAACTTAGATCATTCCGATCTAGAGAGGTTATCACTATAAACTCCGTCCGGGCTTTCCAGTCTTACTTTATAGTTGTCCGAACTCATCCGGTCAACTTCTGGACGTCCAATATCTACAAACATCCACGGAACCACTATGACATAGCGGGAGCACTACTGAAAGTGGTGCTAAGGTTCTTGTTCAACTTTACCATTCAACTTTTCTACTGATTGGTAGTTACCGTACAAACCCGGAAACTATCGGAATAATATATACTATCCTATTCACCCTAGACCTCACAGAATCTCACTGGAACAGTCTCAACAATCCTCCAGTGTCTCGAGTATTGCCGGAAGCTTCAGGCTTTTGCCACATGTCCCACGGATGTAGCTCCTCTTGTTCTTGAGACTTCTGATGGCTGTGACTGCCATTTTCCAATTCCGTTTTTGTATGTCCATGATGGTTTCTTCCAAGGCTTCCTTCTCCCAGGAAGAGGGCATCCAGGTTCACAACAATCCCACCGCTCTTAGGATTTGATCTTCTCTGACTCTCTGAGTCAGCTATTTGGCTGTGTTGGATTCATATCGAATAGGTTTTTTGGTTTTTTTGGTTTTGTGTATGAAGGCGGATGCGTTTTTCTGTCTAGTACCTGTACTAATTATATAATCAATGCCGTTATCAACAAGATTCGAAACGTCTATGTCTGAAGGCTCCTGCAGACCTATATCTACTGTGGAGCCTTGGGAAAACCCAAATTGTTAATGAAGTCTACTTGTTCCTGCTCACTCATATTCAGCATGATACCTCAGACTACTGCCTTTCTCTTATGCAGGCAATTCCTACTCATGTGTCCCGGCTCACCACAGTTGAAGCAAAGTCGCTTCTCCCTTGCTTGGTCGATATCCATCGGTCTGCCCATTCCTCTGAACGTGGTGCCAGTGGCATCTCTTCTTGGTGCCATGGGGTATTCTGTTTTCGGAGCTACCTTTGGCTCCTGCCGGTTCTGCTGGGTGGATGACTATCCATGGTTCTGTCCTTGCGGGTTAGTGTTCCACCACCCTGCATATCCATAACATCTTTTCTGCTCGGCCCACTGATGTCTTACATTATCAGCACCTGTAACCACCTTCTTCAGCTCTTTGTAGTCCTCAAAGGGCTCCGTCTGTCCCTTTATGATGTCGTATAGGAGATTATGATCAACGGCCCTCTCTGCCAGTGTAAGGACATGTGACTTGTCCTTCTTGTACCTGGCATCTTTCAACAACAATTCAAACTCTTTGAAAAAGTCGCTGGCGGAAGCCTTCCCCTGTCGGATATAGGTCAGTTTGTCGCAGGCTTCTTTCTCTTTGGCAACATTTGTAAACTCTCTGTTCGTGTCATCAATGAGCTCCTTCCCAATGATGTCCCAGAGCCCTTTGTTGATGTCAAAGTGGTCATCAGTATAGACCTGGGCCCATTCGTCGGCCTTTCCTCCCACCAGGAAGGACATGATGATAGTGGTGACATGATGGGAGTTGTCAACCTGCTTCGTCTCTGTTAACTCGGAGACATAGGCCATCATCCTTCATCACCATGGTTGATAGGTGGCGGGATCCCCATCATAGTTCCCTGGTGTATTGACAAACACCTGGCATGGAGTAAGGGTAACATTGGTGACCTCTGGTAGGTTGGGCACATGTATTGACTGGTCAGTCATGTTGGATTATGGTAGGGAGGGATAAGCGTGTTAGGTAAAATAAAATGTGTAACGTATCAGGAAAACTAGTTTTCAACAGAGCATTGAATCCTAGGCAAGTTTGTAAATGTTTATGTTGTGATGGGTGGTGTATGGTAGGAGCTCTATTCTTCTGTCAGCAACTTGCTAGCTCTCACAAGAGATAACCAGGCATCACATGATAGTCAATGAGCAAGAGGACAAAAAAGCAATGAGGATGAATAACCCAACTACAAGTCTAGCTACTGAGGAGAATAGACGAGAATAGAGCTAAAGACTATAACTACAAAATACTGAGTCTTATATACTAATGGGATATGAAGCCATGAGGATCTACAATAAGAGTCACTTGTATCCATAAGTAAGGCTGTAGGTATTCGGTGAGTAAACAATAAGGCAATATAAAAGGAAGCATGGAGGCGGAACAATAATGATGTTGTCCTGTCAATGAGTTGACAGGCACGAGAGAGTCACATATGGATGAAACAACAATGCAAGAACAATAAGGTTGGCATGTGTAACCTAGATGATAATGAGAATATAACGAGTGCTGGTGTAAGCGCTTCATTGATTAGGTAAGTAAATAAAAGAAAAGGAAAAGAATAATAAAAGAAAAGAATAATGAAAAAAGAACGTTTCGTGACACAGTTCATGAAGGTTGCTTTGCAAAACATCAGAGCTGTGTGTCAGCAACTTGCTAGCTCTCACAAGAGACAACCAGGTGTCACACGATAGTCAATGAGCAAGAGGACGAAAAAGTGATGAGAATGGATAAAACAACCCAATACTAGTCTAGCTACCAAGGAGAATAGACAAGAATAGAGCTAAGGAATATGACTACAAAATACTAAGTCTTGTATACTAATGGGATTGTCATGAAGTGAGCCCTCCCTATCATTTTCCTTTCTTTACGATACACCATCCAAGCCCTCCTACCTACAATAATCATTCCGGAACCTTCCATTCCATTCTATCAATTCCGTTCCATTCCTTGTGCCTGAGCTATACAGTATTACATCATAGTTCCCACACTCTACCCTGTATATATAAGCCAGCCCCCACAACCTGGTCCCTTATCTTGACCTCTTTGTCATTGGGACCAGGTATGTCACTACTTACTTCTCTGTATTTATTATCAATATAACTTTGTCGTTGGGACCAGTATCTGTCCATTTCTGTCCAAGTCTCTGCTCCGCCTGCCACCATTGTCACCTCTTTGTGACATTAGGTCAAGATCCCTTACTGCACTGATAGCCTACCAATTAGGTTATCCTTGCAGGCTCCGCTTTCACCACGTCTACAGACACCGCTGCACCAAGCCTGCCCACCCAAGCTATTGACTGCTCTGCCTACCCACATGCTTTTGACACTAAGGACCAAACCCACATCCACCGCAGCAAAAGCAGTTCCTGGGCTGATTGCAGTTCTTAACCCTGTCCGAATGCTTTTGCCAACTCCATCAGTGAAGAAGAGAACCTTTCTGACAGTACCGTGATCACACCCATCCTAATCTCTGCTCCAACTGTACCCCCACCCACTATGTCAACCCCCGAAGACAACACCAATCAGCTCATGGCACAGCTCATGGCCAACCTCCACAAAGCCTCAGCCAAGTCCAGTATGAACAAGCCCGAGCTCTTCAAAGGCTCTAGTAGTGCGGAAGCATGTCACTTCATCGCCCAGTATCAAAGCTGGGCAATGGAACAACCAGATCTGAGCAACAATGAAGGGAAGCTGATTAAGGCAGTGCTAGGATTTTTCTCAAGCAAGGCTGCAGACTGGGCTACACCGTACCTCCTAGAATTCAGCCACAACTAACAACCCTTCAATGGACGATGGGAAGACTTCAAAACAGCCTTCACCCTCCGATTTGAATCCATTGATGCAGGTATGGAGGCCCGGAATGCAATCCAGCATCTCAGGCAGGCAAAAGGCCAAACGGTAGTGGAATTTGCGCAGAACTTCAAAGACATTGGTGATCGGACTGGGCTCTCAGATGTCGACCTGTGAGAATGCTTCCATAGCAGCCTCAACCCAGAGATCCGACAAAATCTCATTGTGGTCAATATAGCCCAGGGACTAGCCCCCACACTAGAGGAGGCTATTAGGCGAGCAATTTCAGTGGATGTGTTCCTGCACGATCCCACCATGACTGGTCACAATCCAGGCACCTCCCATACCTCTCCCCCCCCTGCCAACTCCCATGCTATGGATGTTGATGCCACGCACACTAGTGGTAACAGCAGAGAAAGCTTTGTGGCTCAGATGAGAGGTAGGTGTTACAGTTGTGGCTCACAGAGTCATGAAAAGAGGAACTGCTCATACAAGGAGACAGTTTGCCGCTACTGTGGGCGACAAGTCCACCTAGAATCAGTCTGCCAAGACAAGTTCATGGGTCTAGAACAGGGCCAGGGTAAGCATCAACAACCCCGCCGCCAACAAGTTGCTGCTTCCTCTTCGACACCCTTCACCCTCTTCCCCAACAAACCTGTCCAAATCGCCGCTTCCACTCCAGCCCCCACTGCTCTGCCCCCACTTACTCCTGACCTCTCCACCCAGATCGCACAGCTCCAGGAGCTGCTTAACAGAGCCAATGCCATGGCCCCAGTACCAGGTTCTCAGGAGGGTTTTTAAAGTGGGTACCTGTCTTGGCTGCATCGAGAGTACCCATAAACCAGTTCGCTATACATTCTACATCTGCATACGATTCTCTTCCATCTTTTAAAATATCTACTATTTCGGAATTGAACTCCAATTCATCTCACTTCCGAATTAATGCAAAACTAAGAGGAAGAAATCACAGTACAGCAACTGCAGCCATGGTTGATTCTGGAGCCACTGCTCTATTCTTGAACCAAGAGTTTGTCACCCACCACTGTGTAAGGACCTTCCCACTCAGGAAACCCATCGGTGTTTTTAACATTGATGGGTCTGCTAACCAAGCAGGGCAGATCACGCACTTTGCACATCTAGCCTTGACTGTGGATAAGCAAGAACGGTGGATGGACTTGCTAATAACTAACCTGGGAAGCGAAGACCTAATTTTAGGACTCCCCTGGCTACGTAAAACCAATCCAGATATCGGCTGGGGGAAAGGATGACTCTCAATCAGATCACAACAAACAGTGATAGAGGAGGTGGAAGAGCAAGACACAGTGGAGGAAATTGAAACCATTATCACCCCCGAACCACCACTCGACATACCGGATGAGGAGACAGAGGAGTCGCCCATACACCGTATTTGAGCCAACCGATGAACCTGACGTGCATGGGTGAAGTCAGGTATTTTACACGAACAAACAGAGGAGGTCTGGTGCGCTGTAGGGCTCACCTACTCCCAACAGCTAGCAGAACAGGCCCACAAAGCAAAACCTGTGAAAACCTTTGAAGAAATGGTCCCAGAACCATACCGTGACTTTGAAAAGGTATTCTCCGAAACTGCTTCAGAGCGCCTCCCTGACCACCAACCCTGGGATCATGCCATCGAATTGATCCCAGGTGCACCTGAAACCATGCGCACAAAAGTTTATCCAATGTCATTGAACGAACAAGACAAACTCAACCGTTTTCTGGACGACAACCTCCGGAAAGGCTACATTCGTCCCTCAAAGTTGCCACTGTCTTCACCTGTCTTCTTCGTTAAGAAGAAAGATGGGAAGCTCCGCTTTGTACAGGATTACAGGAAACTCAATCAGGTAACCCTAAAGAACCACTATCTGCTCCCACTGGTTGCCGACATTGTCAGCCATCTGCAGGGGGCATGGTACTTCACCAAATTTGATGTCAGATGGGGCTACAACAATGTCCGGATTAAGGAGGGTGATGAGTGGAAGGCCGCTTTTGCAACCAACTGAGGGTTATTCGAACCCAGTGTAATGTTCTTTGGTCTCACCAACTCCCCAGCTACCTTCCAAGCGCTCATGAACTCCATCTTTTCAGACCTAGTGGCAGCGGGGAAGGTAGCAGTCTACCTAGACGACATCCTCATCTTCAGCAATGATTTGCAAGAACACCGGCAGGTAGTGCGGGAGGTACTAAAACAGCTAGAAAAGCACAACCTCTACCTGCGGCCCAAGAAATGTGAGTTTGAAGAACTCCAGATTGAGTACTTGGGACTAGTGATATCAGAAGGGGAAGTGTGCATGGATCCAGTAAAGGTAGCTGCAGTCCATGACTGGCCTACCCCAAATAATCTGCGAGAACTACAGGGATTCCTAGGTTTTGCTAACTTCTACCGTCGATTCATATGGAACTTTGCCCGCATAGCACACCCTCTGAACAACCTAACAAAAAAGGATGCAGGCTTCAGTTGGGGGACACACCAGCAACAAGTATTTGACACCCTAAGGGAAGCATTTATCACAGCACTGGTACTGGCACTCTGGGACCCTAATAGGCTCACACAACTCAAGGTAGATGCATCAGGCTTTGCGATGGGAGGAGCCCTAATGCAGAAACAAGATGATGGCCAGTGGCACCCAGTAGCATTTTGATCAGCCTCCATGCAACCAGCTGAACAAAACTACAAAATCTATGACTAAGAGATGCTCGCCATCATTGAAGCATTAAAGGATTGGAGAAGCTTCCTGGAAGGTTCACCACAACTGTTCAACATCCTCACCGACCATGCAAACCTGGAATTCTGGCGTTCTGCTCAGGACCTCAGTAGACGGCAAGTGCGATGGGCACTGTGGCTGTCCCACTTTGATTTCCAGCTCACTCACCACCCAGGCAAGGCCAACACTCAGGCAGATGCTCTCTCTCGCATGGTGGCACATCAAGTTTTGGACAGCGAAGATAATCGACAACAGATCGTTCTGAAACCAGCCCATTTTATGCGAGTAGCAGCAACCTCACTACAGAATCCGCTGGAGGACCGCATCTGGAAGGCATCACGAAGGGAGGCCCAAGTACTGGAAGGACTGGAAGAACTCAGGTAGAAGGGTCTCCAACACTTGGCCAATGGAATAGCGGAATGGGAGGAAGATAATGGACTAGTGTACCACCGAGGTAGGGTATATGTCCCACCTGATGATGACTTATGGACAGAAGTACTCAAACAATGCCATGATAACCCCTCTGCTGGCCACCCCGGACTCCACAACACCCTTGACCTCGTCAGCACCCATTTTTGGTGGCCCACCCTATGCTCCTTTGTAGAAAAGTACATGGAAGGATGTGAGACTTGCGCAAGGAAAAAGATACAGAGACACCCATGGGCAGTAACATTACCCCTAGATGTCCCGACAGGCTTGTGGGAAGAAGTGGGAGTCGACCTGATCACACAGTTGCCCAACTCACAAGGATATGATGCTATTCTAGTCTGCACCGATCTCTATGGGAAACAAATCCATGCAATTCCTTGCACAACCTCCATCACAGCAGCAGGCGTGGCCGACATCTACTACCGCGAAATTTTCCGCCTCCATGGTCTCCCCCTCTGCTTTCTTTCAGACCGAGAACCTCAGTTTGCAGCAAAACTCATGCATTCGTTACTCTCCCGCCTAGGGATTAAATCAAAACTCATGCGTTTGTTACTCTCCCACCTAGGGATTAAATCAAATCTCACATTGGGATATCATCCCCAAGCAAATGGACAAACCGAATGGGCAAACCAAGAAGTTGAAAAGTACCTCAGGCTGTACATTGGACACCGCCAGGATGACTGGGCAGAGCATTTGCCAATGGCAGGGTTTGTGATTAACTCTCACACCCACTCTGCACTTGGAACATCCCCATTTGAAATCACCTATGGCTACCTCCCCTTATTCAACATTCCTGTGGGACAATGGAGTGGGATTCTGGCCGTGGACAATCACATCCAAATACTTCGAGAGGCACGACAGGATGCTGGGGCAGCCCTACATCTGGGAAAAAGACAGCAAAAAGAAAACTACGAACAGGGAAAATGAAAGGCACACCAGTTCCAAGTGGGAGACCAGGTTTGGCTGAGCGCAGAAGACATCAAGCTCCAACTTTCTAGCAAGAAACTCGGGGACCGACAACTAGGTCCCTATGCTATTTTGGAGAAGGTTGGCCCTCTAGACTACCGTTTAGACCTCCCACTGTCTCTGGACCGCATCCACCCTGTGTTTCATGTCGATAAGCTATACCCTTGGAGAGGGAACACCGTTAATGGCCAAATTGCAACACCACCAGAACCAGTATACCTAGAAGACAAGGACGAACTGGAGGATGAAGTTGAAGACATCCTGGACAGTCGGGTTAGGTGGAAGAGGTTAGAGTACTTGGTAAAGTGGAAGGGCTACGATGCAGGACACAACTCATGGGAACCTGCACAAAATCTTGAACACGCACCATCCATGGTCCGAAAATTTCACAAAAAGCACCCCCAGGCGGCGAAGGTTTGACCATCAAGGGCAATGGTCATAAGGAGGGGGGTAATGTCATGAAGTGAGCCACCCCCTATCATTTTCCTTTCCTTACGATACACCATCCGAGCACCCTTACCTACAATAATTACTCTGGAACCTTCCATCCCATTCTATCAGTTCCATTCCATTCCTTGGACCTGAGCTATACAGTATTACATCATAGTTCCCGCACTCTACCCTGTATATATAAGCCAGTCCCCACAACCTGGTCCCTTATCTTGACCTCTTTGTCATTGGGACCAGGTATGTCACTACTTACTTCTCTGTATTTATTATCAATATAACTTTGTTGTTGGGACCAGTATCTGTCCGTTTCCATCCAAGTCTCTGCTCTGCCTGCCACCGTCGTCACCTCTTTATGACAGTAACCTAGTTCCAAAGACCAAGAGGTCAAGATGGGGAACTAGGTGTCAACTACTGTACTATATATATGAGTGTCCAGATGAGTAAGTGACAGTGTGGGAAACCAATAGAAGTGACTGGAATGTGATAGAAGGCTCTGAAGGATGATAGAAAGAAGTAGAAGGATACTGTCAATGACTCACTAGCTCTCTCAAAAGATAACCAGGCATCACACAATAGTTGATGAGCAAGAGGACGAGAAAGTGATGAGGATGGATAAAACAACCCAAATATAAGTCTAGCTACTGAGGAGAATAGACAAGAATAGAGCTAAGGAATATAACTACAAAATACTAAGTCTGTTATATTTATGCAAGCTAAGTCTTTCCGAAGCTTCGCAAAGCATTCTGCTACTTAGATATTACTTATATCCTTTTACCACTATGCAATTACTTCACAAAGGAATTCTGATGCGAAGCAATTACTCTTTATCTCTTATCAGTCTTATCGTATTCACACTATTCCTTTTATATCCTTTCCTTTGTTCTTTACTTATGAGCTAACCAATTCGGGCATGGCATCACTTCGCAATCCTGACTTACCTTTAGTATAAAGCTACGGTATCAAATAGGTAGTTCCTTAGTTTAAATATCAACCTTGATAGCACTTCGATAGTGATACCAATTAATTATCTATCTGTATCATCATTTTAACATCCTCACTGTCAGTACATTCCGCAATAGTCATTGCGAATGGAACACATTTACCTTTCTTCTCTTGCAGACACGTGAAGTGTCGAGGACTCTACTAATAGTGGAGTCAAGGTCTGACTACATTGTCTAGGATCGTATTACCTTGCAAAGTATTTTACTTCGTATTTTCTCGTGATCATTCCCGACGATCCCTTTGTGCACAATCATAACAAAGTCTTATATATGTATGGGATATAAAGTCATGAGAATCATCTCACATCATGACCACGAGGATCTACAATAAGAGTCACTTGTATCCATAAGTAAAGCTGTAAGTATTCAATAAGTAAACAATAAGGCAATATAAAAGAAGCATGGAGGTGGGACAATAATGATGATGCCCTGTCAACAAAATGACAAGCACGAGAGTGTCAGGAATGACTAACACTATGAGTAACTCTTAGCATATAAGTGCCTGTCATTGGGCGCTTGGGTCCTGTGACTAGGTGCTTGGGTATTGATATGACTGCCAAATTGCAGTTGATATCACTCAAATACTTTGAATCTAAAGTGTTTTTCCTTATTAAAAGACAATTAAAAAGTCTATAAAATATTACTACTCTTTGCAATGCACACTCACAACACTTAAAATACTTAAAGTCCTTAATCGAGAAGGTCAAAGTTAGTAGTATTGCTGATGCAATCAAAACAGCTTTGACCACCACCAATAAAAGTCATAGGAGCATGTTTAAGGTAGCAGAGAAAATACTGGATGAGTAAGAGATGGTCCAGTTGATGTCAGTGAAGGTCTACTAGACAAATTTACAGTCTGGGATAATTGATAACCATTTTCTCGGACTGAGAAATAGAAAACAGTTGAAGTTTACATAGGTTTAGACTTGTCTCAGTAAAATAGACAGGCTAAATTGAAATAATGTTCAGAACAGGTGTAAATATATTTTATGACTTGTTTGGCAACTTATTTCACAGCTATATTAAGAGAAACGAGCAGAATATCTAAGTTCAGCAGTCAAAGCAGTATATATTGATGGGATTGATGGCCCATCAAAACTAGTGGCTCCAGCGAGAATGCTGAATATATGCGTGCTAAAGACAATATTATACAATAGGTGAAGGGACAAATGGATGGGGAGAGGTCTGAAGCAGGTCCTGACAGAAGGGATAGGTCTGGGACCTTGAAATGCCGTGTGCTCAGAGATGTCTATGTCTTAGGGGCTAAAACACCGGATTTCGGATTAGGACTGGCTAGAAGGATAGAAATCAGTCAAATTACAAGTCCAACAGATGTGGGGAGGTCTAGACTCCGTTGACAACTCAATTTGGGATCAGTGGATCGAGGGGAACCATTTATTTGAGGTGGTACTACCAAAATAGGAAAAAGGTGGATTTTTAGTAAGGAAAAGCTGTAGAAGTGATTGGAGACTTGGCAGGAGTGGGAATATGGAGCCAGAGGATCGACAGACAATAATGGTCTGCGGCCGCAGTAGGAAGGTGCGAAGATATTCCGAGATTTTTGGGTATAAAAGGAGGGGGGGGATTTAGAGAAAGGACAGGTTGCAGCACCCCCATCGCTACAAGCCTCTGTTATTAGGTTGTTTATTAGGTTATTACTTTAGGTTATTATTAGGTTTATTGACTTGTGATTTTTGGTGTCATATTTGATTTTATCAGGTTTTTACAGTACTCTACTTACAACTGCTACCAAGCCCCCTGAACTTAGTGTTTGGGTGTTTGTTTTCATTCACCCTTCGCATCAGTATCCTATTTCTTTGTTTTCCTTTATGCATTCTATGTTACTCATTGGGTCCCATACTTGGTTGCAACCTGCTGCTGACATCCTCTTGATTACTCATATTCAGTTAGCATCCATACTCGTATCTATCACTGACTTGTTTGTCATAACCCTTGACCCATGATTCTATTGTAGATTAGATTTGTACTTTTGTATATAGGGTCAGCTAAGGTCTTGTAGTGACCTTAGCTTCATTATTCAACTTGACTTCTGGGTTTCTTCTCTAAGACATCTGAGACACTTAGCCGCTTGTGGTTTTGTGTGTCAACATCGACCTCTAACAGAGAGAGTCATTTGTAAGTGGAACAACAACATGAAAACAATAAGGTTGACACATGTAATCTAGATGGAAATGAAAATGTAACAAGTGCTAGTGTAAGCACTTTAGTGATTTGGTAAGCAAAGATAAAAGAAAAGAATAATAGAAAATGGATGCTTTCATAACAGATACGGAAGGATATAGAAGGATATGGAAGGATATGGAAAGGTGTAGAAGGATCCGAACAGTAACAAAGAGAAAGAAAGGAGGAAATGTAGGAAAAATGAAGTAAGTAACTGTATCATGTGTCACATGTCACAACAAGAAACATCATGAAGTCTATGAAGGCGAGTGCATTGCCATGATTCTAGGACTACATATGGTACTTTCACAGGACATAAAACAAGAAGAGCTATCAATATGGGTGGACAGCACAGCAGTCATCATGGCCACAGACAATGCAAAGTCCAGCCCAGCACACTATATCCTCAACATGTTCCATGAACAGTTATGAGAACTGAGAACACACAAGCCAAACTTTCAAGTCATGATATCCTGGATACCAGGGCACCTGGGAGTAGAAGGAAATGAGAGAGCAGATCAGGAGACTAAATGAGTGGCAGAGGCAAGGTCCAGCAGACAGGCAAGGCTCCCAGGGTGTTTGTGGAAACCACTCCCTCACAGCCAGTTGGCTGCAATCAGGACCTTCTGAGAATGTTTGGAGAAGCAACACGACAAGCTTTGGAGGAAATCACCACAATATGCTGCCTTTCAAAGGATTGACTCAGGGGATGCGACTGCAGTAAGCAGAAGATACTGGAAACTTGCGCGATGGTTACCACGGCCACTTCTATCCATCCTCACTCAACTACAAACAGGCCACACTCCCCTACAAAAGCATCTGAATGATATTGGAAAGGCGGAAACGCTGACCTGCCCCTGCTGCCGAAATGAGGAAGAGACAGTATGACACTTCCTACTGGAATGTCAAGCACACAAAAGGGCAAGGGAGAAACTGCAGTGGGGACTGGGACCAATGCTGATGTCAAGAAAAGCACTACCAGCACTGTTTAGATTCATCAACACATCTATGGGGAGCTGCCAGAATTGAGAGATTATGAGGACAAGTAGAGAGTGGAGGAAGAAGGAAAGACACCACAAAAACAGAGGACAAAACCCAATATCACCATTAAAGCTTCACTTAATACCTAAAGGTACATGGACTTCACAGCGACTATACCTAACGACCCTCGGGTCAGACGCATACGCGTCGTGTATTCCTCACGGAAACGACAACAGTTGGATGGACACTCACATAGTTAAGGGCATATACAGCAGCACATACGCATTGCAGACTTCACACTACTATATGCTACGGCACAAAGGTGTATAAACATGATACCAAAAAAAAAATGATCATAAATTCCATGGTAATTCACTATCTCACTTTTACGCTCTCTAGAGTTGCTCAGTCTACTCAAAAATGATTTAAATTTGTGCCTACGTACTTGATTTTAGATGTACTTTGCTAGAGAAAAAGTCGCAAGCCGAATTCAAAGTTTCGTATTAAATAGTGCTAGATCACTATACTTCTCTATGGAAACCAAAATGTATGGGTATCACATTCTGCTCAATCTCAACACATGTTCCACATCTTAACCCAATCAACTCTCAACGACTTCTCATCTTCACTTGTCGGCCACGTTGCATACCATTCATCCTGCGCATCTGCAAAATCATACATCGCCTCTGTACTCCCATCTGTCCACATCTTGCCTCCATCTCCATCCGGAAACCATCCTGAAGTTCCACCAACGGCTAGCTCAATGATAAGATAAAATTCCTGATCAAAAGGGGCGTTCCACCCTCCTCCAGCTTCGTCGTAAATGTTTTCAACGGCGACGGTATCGCCTGTTGAAGAATTCATCGCTGTTGAAGGATATCCGGCTCGATTGAAGAAAGATTCTTTGGAGGACTTGATAGATATATCGAGCATGGCGTGTAGTCGGGAGTCGACGTACATCCGCATCCATTTGTCTGTCCACTCTAATGTATAAGTGTGAAATCCAGTGCTCCAAGAGGAGGAATCGAGGCGTTTCGTAAACCACCAGCCGTACATTGTGGATTGAGAGAGAAGGGAAGAAAGAGGTGCGTAGTTGAGGGAAGAGCGAACGTAGTTGACACCTTGGTCAGGATAATTGATCGAGTTTCCACGGGCTTCCATTATCTGTGAAGAAAGAACTTAGCTGGATAGCGATAAACAGAGATACAGAAACTTACGTCAATTTCCCCTGAAAGAGGCCAGGCCCCGTAAGTGTTGTTCACCGGTAACATCCATATACTCGGCCACAACCAGTCTCCAGTCGGCGTTTTGGCACGTACTTGGACCCGTCCATACTTCAGTGAGTATGTTCCATTGGTCGATATCCGTGCGCTTTGCACCGGCGGGATGACCGTCTTCGTACTAGAGTCACTAGTTACTGAACAGGCGGTCTCGTTCGATGTCGTACAATCATCCCCAAGATCGTACGTATACCCATCGAATATTGCGGAAGTGTTCCCTATCGTATCGGATGTGAGAGTAGGAATAAGGTATAATTGGGAGTTTTGAATTTTAAGGTTCTCGTCTTTGTTAGTCATGATCTCGAATTCGCCGTTCCCGAAACCACCTAGCTCGACGGTACGACTCCAAATCGAGGTGTCTAAACTCCCCGAGGTGAAATCGTCATAGAAGACGGTACAGAGCTTGGACTCGTCAAGTAGGTTCAGGGAACGAAGCTCGAAAAAGCATAGAAGCGCAGCTCCAGCAAGACCGAGGAATACCCCGAAAAGTGTAAGCCAATAACTTATCCGCTGGCGTGGAGCGGGTTTAGCAAGCCAAGACTTATCTTCCTTTGGAATTTTCTCCAAAAGCAAAGTTGACTGGAAAGGTTGTTTGGCGCGGTGTGAAAAGGCTAACGCAGTGGAGCTAGCTGTAGGGGAGCTCGGACGTGTCTGTGGATAAGTAGGAGGAGTCCAAGTATTCGACGTGACGTTGGATGATGGACGAGAAGCTGGACTAAGAAATGGAGCACGAAAGCTGAGGCTGTTATTACGTGAACGAGAGAGTTCGGGATTCGACCCCTTAGAAGCAAGGCTGGCACCGACGCTACCGTTGTAGACCGAATTACCTTGGGGAGGAATATGTCCATGTCCATGACCTGACTCGGACATAAACGGGGCATTGGGTCGGCCGAGCTCATCGATGAAATGTGCATCGTGAGACTGAACAGGGGATACTGGTGATACTGGCTCATCAGAGAAGCGGCGCAGATACATTCCAGCTGGAGTATTGCTCAGGCTTTCTAAGGACGACCGACGGGATGTTGGGGAGAAATTGAAGGCTGACGGCGGTGGACGGGTGCTGCCATCGTCGACGACGGGAGGGGGGGCCATAGCACTGACGATGGTGGTCTTCTGGCAAACTAGAGATAAGCGCTGCGGTAAGCTGTGCTGCGTTTTTTTGCGCAATTACATACAGATCCGATTTAGCGGTTCGTTTGATCGGTTATTTTTTTCAAGGTGCCGCTGACATCATCACGGTGCGATTTCTAGCTTTGACATCTCCTTTTATGAGAGCGAAAGCGCAAAGCGTATTGTTCGAATTACCAAGCAATAAAAGCGCCACAAATAAGACTGAGCGCTGCAATAAGCTTTCCAAATATCATCAATTGCATGCTGTTTCGAAAGACTCTTTACAAGGATCATAGATGATGCCATATTGTCGAAGCTGGATTTAAACTTCGGGCTCACGTTTGTGCGTACAGCGTCCAGGACTTTATTTCTCTCCGTTTTGTTGTAGAAAGAGACCCATCTAAGTGAAATTTCATCCGTACCCTTAACCATTTGTTGAATAGTAATTAGTAAAATGGTTGGTGTGAGACACTCACTGGGTGTATTGAGGTCTTGAGGGAACTCAGATAGAGAAGTGAGAATGCTAGAATACTCTTGAATAAGAGGCTTAATGTTACGAGGGAATATCTACAGTACTTATACTAACAAGAGTTATGCCCTATAACAATAGAAGAGTAATAGTGATTTATGCATACAGTATATAGTGAATTGAGAATAATCATAGTGTGTGAGTAAATGAATAGCATAGTAAGCATGCAGACACAGAAATGCACTGCTACAGTCCATATAGTGAATAGCATAATGAGAGCATATAATGGAAATGAAATACAGCAGTAAGGCTGTATATTGCATGAGTAAGAACAATAGATATATTGTTAAAGGGCCTTGAAATATACAATAGCTGCATGTCAGTCACACATTTACTGTCAGTGCTCAACTCATAGAGTAAGTGCACATGATATCATGATAAGATAGACTTGAGCACTAATATAATTTCATCACCATTGACCACAAGTATTCTTCAACTTCAATTTTCCCTTCTTTATTTCTCTTAGCATAAAAACACCATATAGAAGTGCACAGCATCAGATCTTCATTCCAGGAAGGCCAATTCAGATGGGAATACCTTGGCAATGGGTTTGCTGTCAGCGACTCGCTAGCTCTCACAAGAGACAACCAGGTGTCACACGATAGACGATGAGCAAGAGGGCGAAAAAGCAAAAAGAGGATGGATAAGACAACCCAACTACAAGTCTAGCTACCGAGGAGAATAGATGAGAATAGAGCTAAGGAATATAACTACAAAATACTAAGTCTTATATACTAATGGGATATGAAGCCGTGAGAGATGTCTCACGCCGTAACCGTGAGGATCTACAATAAGAGTCACTCGTATCCATAAGTAAAGCTGTAGGTATTAGGTGAGTAAACAATAAGGCAATATAAAAAGAAGCATGGAAGTGGAACGATAATGACGTTGTCCTGTCAATGAGCTGACAGGCACGAGAGAGTCGCGCCTAAGTGAAATGACAATGCGAGAACAATAAGGTTGACGCGTGTAACCTAAATGGAAATGAAAATATAATAAGTGCTAGTGTAAGCGCTTTGGTGATTAGGTAAGTAAATAAAAGAAAAGGAAAAGAATAATGAAAAAGGATGTTTCGTGACATTTGCCACCTTTTTCAGTAGGCCTATAGCAGACTGTTATATCTATGCAAGCTAAGTCTTTACGAAGCTTCGCGAACTATTCCGCCACTTAGATATTACTTATAACCTTTCACCACTACGCAATTACTTCGCGAAGGAATTCTGATGCGAAGCATTTACTCCTATCTCTTATCATTCTTATCGGATTCATACTATCCCTTTTATATCCTTTCCTTTGTTCTTTACTTACAAGCTAACCCATTCAGGCATGGCATTGCTTCACGATCCTGACTTACCTATAGTATAAAGCTACGGTATCGAATAGGTATTTTCTGAGTTTAAATATCAACCTTGATAGCACTTCGATAGTGATACCAATTAATCATCTATCCTTATCATCGTTTTAACATCCTCTCGCTGTCAGTACGTTCTGCAATAGTCATTGCGAATGGAACACGCTTACTTTCTTCTCTTGCGGATACGCGAAGTGTCGAGGGCTCTACTAATAGTGGAGTCGAGGTCCGACTACTTAGTCTAGGATCATTTTACCTCACGAAGTTATTTACTTCATATTTCCTCGCGATCATCCCGCAATCATTCCCGGTGATCCCTTTGTGCACGATCATAACACAGACTCAGTGAGAGCCAGATTTTCAAAACAGGCTGTGATCCAGTCATTCCATACAGCAACTTCCTGCAAGAGCATCTTGTCAAAAAAGGGAGGTTCTCTTGGGTACAATAAAGTCGGGTGCAACTGAATGCATATACTCCCAATAGGATTTATGATCCGCAATACTCCATGGAAGGACACACCCAATGAAGCAGCAGGATGTCATCAGCTCAGCTTTCAACTACTAGAAGTTTTGCAGGGTTAATGTACATTCTCAGTGTACCCATAGCACCCTCAGGATCTGAACACTCTGACTTGATTAACCATTGATCATATAAGCCATCCACTCCATTCTTTGGATTGTGTATCACAGATAGTCTTGTCAACTTCATTTTGAAGAGTGGCAAGATTAAGCTCATCCCCGCAATGCCTGAAACACTCTGAGATGGCCACCAAAGCTTGGTGTTGAGCAGTAGATATCATGCCGAGATATGCAACACAAGTCGTGACTTGAGTAGAGTTGCAATGCGACTATGAAAAATTTCTATTGTGAGAACTTGCACTGTAATAATCTCTGAGCGCTTGGAGGTTTTTCACAAGAAATAATCTGGGCCCCATATGTTATTAACGTTATATAACAGTTACTAGCATGAGGGTTAATCACCCAGCACTAGAAAGATACTCAGTTGGAGAATCAGAGATCATGGACGCCCATTGGCTTCCGTCGGAACATATCATTGCAGTGGCTACACTGCATTTGCTTCAGTACGCGCTCAAGGAAACAAGAAATATACAACAGAGTACAGACCTCCACGCATACGAAAGCGTCCAGCGTAAGTAATTGTAGGAAAACAGTAGGCGGTCAAATGACTGTGAGAATTTACGACGCGTTTTCGCAGCTCGTTGAATGCAATGACCTCCACCTTTAATGTCATCCTTGAAGAATTCGCAATTTGGAAAGCGTCTTCGCGCTTTCCACGGATCTGGCGACGAGAATTCACCCGGAAAGAAACGAAGACGACTGACCCTCGATTCGCCTCTATCACCGATAAAATCCCCCTCTAGTAGAACAAGGACGTTAACGACAGCTACGTTGGACGTAACCAATACACCGTCCAGGCGTCATAAAGCTCGGTATAGCATTGGGAGCGAAGATAGATTCGTTCCATCGCGAGACCAGACCAATCTATGGACATCGTATGGTCTGGATGAAGAGGCTATTAGTTCTTCAATATCTATGTCTATGAAACCGGCAATGCGTCAACGCTCTCTTGCAGACCCTGCTAAAGGTGTGTGTATACTTCTCGGGATCTAACTCTCGTATAAATTTCTCTCACTAGACCGAGCCAATGACCTGTACAAGTCTGTGCTTCGATCAGAACTCGCAGGTTCACCCATCGCCTACCATTCACTTTCGCGGAATTCCCCGTCCGAAAACTCACCTAGTCGTCTTGACAACCCAACGGACAGCTCGTATCAAGTCAGTCCGCTACATCATGAGACGCGTTCTTTGATAGGTCAACCGCTTCCCGAATTTCGCAAAGTGGCGAAAACACCTTTCCGGATTCTAGATGCACCTGGTCTTTCGGACGACTTTTACACCAACCTAGTGGATTGGGCTCCTTCTGGCCTTTTGGCTGTTGGGTTGGACGAACATGTGTACCTTTGGACGGGAGATACTAAAGGCGGATCGAAATTGTGCACGGTCCTTGATTCCAAGGATGAATATACCTCTTTAGCATGGATGAAGGCCGTGCGTGTCTGTTGGCTTTTTCTAAGGTCTTCGCTGACATACCACCACCACCACCATAGGATCCTATTTTAGCAGCTGGTACCGCTGAGGGTCATTTGGAGATATACGATGCCTCTACACTTAATCTGATACGCAGATACAAAAATGCTCATACCCACACTGTAGGCAAACGTATCGGCACCATCTCTTGGACTTGCAACACTCTCACTTCAGGCTCTCGAGATCGCATGATCAAGCACTGGGACATTCGCGACTCCAGTGCTATGCCATTCAAGCAATGCGCTGCCCACACTCAGGAGGTTTGTGGAGTAAAATGGAGCGGGGACGGTGGAATTCAGACATCCCTGTTGGCTAGTGGTGGGAACGATAACAAATTGTTCATCTGGGACCTCCGGGGCTCCATACGAGAGCCCGCTCCCAACGCAGGTTGGAGCCCTTTTGTCAAGACCTTCGTCAATGAAACCGAAGGAATATCTGGAATTGCTCCTCTGTATCGATTCCGCCAGCACAAAGCGGCCGTCAAGGGTCTTGCTTGGGACCCTCACCTATCAAACGTGTTGGCGTCAGGCGCTGGGCAGCAGGATGCGTGTATCCGGCTATGGAATACAGCAACTGGGACGATGATGAATGAAATCCGTACTGGAAGTCAAGTAAGCTGTCTCCCTTCCCTTATGTGTCCTTTTCAGATACTAACTTGTATCAATGTGTGTAGGTGTGCAATCTACTATGGTCGATTAACTCCCATGAGCTCATCTCAACCCACGGTTATTCCACTCAGACTGTTCCGAACCAGATACGCATCTGGAATTATCCGTCAATGAGTATAGTCGCTTCTTTAATTGGCCATACCGAATGTGTTCAATACGTCTCGTTGAACCCGAACGGGGATACTATCGTCACTGGAGGTGGGGACGAAACTCTCCGATTCTGGAACGTCTTTCCTGGTCGCCAACCCATTATCAAGGGTAAAAATAGTGTCCTGGATTATGGAAAGTTGATACGGTGATGACTTTCTTCCCTTTCTTATCCAATGCGTGCTCTTCAGAGTTCTGTACTCATCTTCGATATGTCTATCTCACGTCGTACTGTGCAAACAAGTTTACATGCCTTTAACTTCTGATTTTTTCTTCTAGTGCCTAAAGTATGTTCATTTAGTTCTCTGGTAAATTTTGGCAATCACATAGTTGGACTTGTAGAACTATTGGATTTGGTGGATAACGAAACTATTCATGCTATTAGTATTACATAGTACAATCCATGGCAACAATGTTGTCGTTCAATTGACGATTAATGATTAATGAGTAATGGTGTATTGCAGATTGGAAATAAACGAGAATATGAGCCCCTACATAACAAGGAAGGTGATTTTAACCTGAGGGTTCACTCGCAAATCAGTAACACTTGTTGTCCATTCCGTTATCCTTGAACTTCAACGGCATGGTGTTGTGCCCAGACGGGATGTTTCTCGCTCTTGAAAAAATCGGCAAAGGTACCGATGAGAAAAGCTCAAGCAAATTATTCACAATATATCACCGTTTTGAGGATGAAGAGGTTAAAACGCACTGGTTCTGATGCTCGAGCATCATTAAAAGTGATTCAAAATCATACGAGCTGAGAATTCGATGTCTGCTTTATACGCCGAAAAAAGCATTGGAGACTCTACGGCTCTACCTCGCAGCGACCAATTTCCGATTGAGCCTTATCCAATTGTGAGTATTCTAGGCGTTCTAAAAGGTGCATGAAAGTCGACAGAGCGCCATATTGCGAGAACATCGTCACAGTCGAGTTGCTGAGGATCCAAGTGAAACGAATTGCCGCATTTGTTATAAACAGAATAGACATGTGGAGATAAATTTTTCAGATAAGACAATTGGGGAACTGGAATGATAAGATTCAGAGTAGTAGTCTCCAAGTAGATATAAATTTCAATGGAGGAGACGACTTTCAACTTGGAAGTTACGAAGTGTCCTAAGCGTATTTCAGGTCATGAAAATGTATCTCGGGTCCCTATCGTTCATCTCAATTGCCGCTGGTAACGCAGCTTTCTCGTCGTCGGACATTGCTCTCAACCGCCGAGAGTTAATTTGATTGAGCCAGGAAAGGCGAGTACGAAGAGCAAAAGCCATTAACATGGAAAGGAAAAGACAGCTAAATATGGATGACAATCAGCACGCACTGGGGAGGTATATTATGTTAAAAAGTGCTGAAAACGTACGCGGCGGATATGGCGTGGCCTTTGACGTAGTCATCTTCTGGGTCAAAATAAATTTGCGGAGAAGCGCTATGGAGAGAGAGACGTTTGAGAGAACAAACCAAATAACACCAATGATAGTATTTACATAGAAACAGTATTGGAAATGGACACGATGAATGCAGTTCCCACTCCTCGCTTGGATGTAGGAGAGAAGGCATTCGCTGCCCAGCTCCTACAGAGATGATTAGAAAAGAACACCCCTTCGGAGAGTGACAGCTCACATTACCAGCGGGAACAGGCTATACAACCCCCCAACGACCAAGAATAGGGCAAAATACGCGGCACCGACGTTCCTTCGAGCAGATGTGGCCAGTATAATGTAGCCCACGAACGAGATCATGCAGGAAACGATGATATGCCACCCTCGCTCGCGAGTCTTGTCACTATGCCAGGCTTGAAGAACGACCATACCCCATCCAACGACGTAGGGAGCCACAGTCAAGCCCTGTGCGTTGATCGTGGTGAAGCCGAGATCGTTGATAAGCTAGAGGGATTCCTATGAGCAGGGAAACATCAGTGCTGAAATATCGCGATACACACCGTAGGAAGAAAGTATGAGATTGTAGCCACTCCAACGTTGACTAAATGGATCTCAGTCATTGCTGACTTTTCAGCAATTGCAAGCCGACTCACAGCTAGCGTAGATCGACATGAACATCCACGCATTGGGGTCAATAACTATCGCCTTCAAACCTTGCCATCCAGTCATCCCACCATGTGATTGGGGCTTATGGTCGCGATTGAGACGAGCCTGAGCAATGGCTTTCTCTCGTGGGGTGAAAAAGCTTGCGGAGAATGGAAAAGAAGGAAGAAATAAGAGCGTCACAAAAGCCATTATAATAGTCGGGATAGCCTCGACCTGTGTTCTTACATTGATACTGGTGAGAATATGTCATCCCGGATCACTCACTAGGTAGAGATACTGCCATCTAGAGGAATCACATGAACATCCATTTATTAAAATCATGAAAGATGTTCTTACCCGTCTAGAAGAGGTGTGTGTGCCCTAACAAGACCGAACGCAAGGAGACCCTGTAATAGTTGGAGCATTCATGATGTGAATGGGGAATAAGTGAAGATTTCCAAGACTTACCCCAACAGCACCAGAGTAAGTCGCAGTCATGCAGAGACTAGGCGCAGAATAAGATTTGCATTATAATGTGAATCAATTTATAGACAGACCTAATGCGCACAGCAAGTTCATGTCTACATAGATTATCATTTTCGTGCAGTCCCTGATATCCAGCGATAAAACCGACCTCTTGTACCAGAACGATAGGTAATAGATCACCCCGGCATAGAACCCTGCTTCTCCTATACCTAACAGGACTCTAACGAACAAAGATATTGTAGTCATGGGTGTCATAGATAACATTTCTGAATAAGAAACTCACCGTAGAATAAGCAGAGCTGTGTATCCTTTCGCGTACACAATTGAAAGGGATGATAAACCCCAAAAAGTCAAAGAAATGAAAAAACTGGAAGGAGACCAATGAGGTTCGGTGATTTTTCAGAATTGCTAACTTGCTAACTGAAAAGAAAGACCAACATACAATCGATTGGCGCCGATGTGTCGTTGTAAGACTGATGACAGGGTGAGATTCATGTTGCGAATTGCCAATGAATATGTACCATTGGCTGGTATTTCCAAGAGGCCTGAAAAATCCTGGCGTCAACTATGGCCTTGCGAGCATTGAAAAGATCTCACAGTATCCAACGTAAAATATGCTCAGCGCCAATGTCCATTTGTTGTTGTCTGTGATACCCTTGAATAACTGCGTATGAGTTTTCGAACCATATGCAGCTGCATCACTGACAAAATTTTCGTTGAAAGACGGAATGATATGGGCATTGCCACTATGATTGCCTGTATCAGTTCAATCTGCTTACAAGGCGAGGTACACATACATGTTCGTTCGGTCTTCCAATGTTTGTAGGGCTTCAGCTATCTTCAGTCTTGCACGACGACTTGATCACCCACCGAATTGATTGACTATGAAGATTGTCAATATGAATACCGAAAGTGGAAGCCTGGAGTAATATAATCCTACAAAGAAAACTGGAATTCCGATTAAGCACTGAGCATCAAGTTTGAAGAAAAAAAGTAGTGTGCAGGAACATACCTGCATATAATCAATGGAAGCACCCTATTGTCAATTTTCCTTTTAATCTTAGTCTTTATAATAATAATGAGCTGCACAAGAGTACGCTAAAAACGCTGGAAGACGTACGTCTTCTTCTGAAGTGTATAGCACATTCTCTGCATCCATGTTCACAGCTCTTGCATAGTCAGGATCCAGCGGTGAAAAAAAATGTCGTCTCCTCTGCCTAGCCCCAAGTTCGCTCTGGTAAATGACACCAGAATTATTAGGATCTACAGGGGAAGAGGTAAGAGGCAACTCGGACACATCCGAAAGGCGTTTTTCCACGTCGAGCCCTGAGCTTGACGGTTGGAACATCTTCGATGAGTGTGTTGTAGTGTTCAGAGGCGTGTGAGATGACTACTGGCCCTTGGGCTTATCAAGTCGTTGTGGTGCTGTAGGTCAGCGGAATGGATATAAGAACAGCTGCCCAATTTTATGCATGGTTCTATAATAGAAAACATCGAATGGTATGTCATCTGCGCATAGCTCAGTAGCAGCGTCCTGAGAGAATTTTGTAATATTTTGGCTTCCATTGACGACAGCGGGGTCCCATGAAATCCGAGTCTTCGTACTGTGAAGAATTCAATTCAAGAAGTCAAAGCTGTTGTCAATTGTAATCGTTTCATTGTCGTAGCTTTGTATTTGTTTATCCACCATTTATTTGGTGACCATCGTCGTCCCCCTTCATCACTTCCACCTTTCTCTCTATATCGTTGACTCTTTTCGAAAATGGGAAAATGGTATGCACTATCTGTGCTTGCCTTTTGATGTTTTACTCAGTAAATTCTAGGACAATAGGCTACTACGACGATGTGTTGAGCTCTAAAATCAAAAGCCTTGTGTAAGTGGTCAAATTCATGTCCACATTACGAAGATCTTATACATGGATTGATTCCACGTGGTGTCTTTATTAGTTCTGGGGTGATCAAAAGATCTAAGCTGGAGAAAACGGAACCGGAGATCAATTTCGAGAGGTTTGTGGAGGAATTGGATATTGGGGACTCTTTTACGACTTCGTTATTCGATATCTTGGTGAAGGTGCGGACTCAGAAGTTAGGAACTCCTTCAGGATCCTCGTATTCACATGTTGTAACTAGGAACTCGCAGACAGACAATCTCGCTCCAATATGGATGACCGCAAACTCATCGGCGAACGAACCGCAAAAAGTCTTCGAACTATCACGAGCTCTAACAGGGTCTATTTCTCTACAACATTTCCTCACCTTGTTGCAGGTCGCACTAGGTCGCATCGTCCCATGTACTTCACCGCTCCTCCGGAAGAAATAGACTTGGAGGACGACGACGAAGAAGAAATTCATGCTATTCTTGATTCAGATCAACCTCTACGACGGCAGCATGATGTGTTGATGGAAACTGCTGGTGCCACTGGTATATTGCCATCTTTTGCTGCTAGGTCCTTGAGCCCAGCGCCAATTTCCTCGACTGATGAAACATCCACATATCCGCGCACCTGGGTTCCTCCACGCTCATATCTCACCTCCGGTTCAAGCCTCGCTCGATCTACCTCCCTCCGTCGTCCAACAAGGTCGAGGACCGTAGACTTCAACGATTTTACATCCAGGAGACGATCCACTATCCGGAACACTGCTGAACCTAGTGGTGGTGTCGGTAGTATAACCACAGATTCCACGACTGCCTCTGACCCGCGGGATAGGGACAGTAACTCATGGGTTCCTACTGGAGCAACACGCAGATTTTTTGGTCTCAGCCGACTACGGAGGTCAAATCCTGAACTAAATCTTTGGAGTGACATTCCTGAAAGCGAAGATGGGCCGACCAGTGGAGATAATCCTACCCTGCCCTACATCCCTTCTTCCTCCTCTTCTACTTCCTCCTCCTCTTCCCAAGGTGTCATTCTGCCACCTCCCCACGAACCTGAAACGAGCGATGAACGTAATGTAGACCCGAGCACGATTTCGACGTCGGTTCTACCTTCTCACAGTAGCCTATCTAGGCTCCTTCCCAGGCTACGCAGACGCGGATTGAGGCATACGGAGTCTTCATTATCGAGACAGGCCTCTCCAGCCGAAACAGTTGTGTTACCCGATGATTATGATTCATCGAGGCGTGCACCCTCCCCTCCAGAGATATCTGATTATGGTATTGAGGGCTTTGATCCACCTCAGTTTGGACGTGGTGCCTTTTCTGACTTTGGCGAGAACGAAGTTGGAGCTACATATGGTACCGTTGAAATTGCCGCGTATCCAACCCCAGGATCTACGGTCGACAATTGAAAACGCCGTCTAGATTTATAACGGTTATCCTCATGTTGTTCTGTTCTTTGTTTGATCTTTGATAAGGGTAACGGTGTGGTGTATGAGTGCCAGAGTGTGTATTTGCGGGAAAATGATATTAATCTCTATCTTGTAGTTTTTTTAAATATACTGCCAATATTCCATTTTACGGCGCGGTTTTGTGAGATATGCAGTCGAACATATACCGCCGAAGATAACGAGTCTGCAGCTCTACTTCAACGACAGTATCATCAGCATCCGATTCATATCTGATAGAGGATCATAATAATGAGTTGGTTACTTCTTGTATTTGCTCAAAGTGACAAAAATCGTGCCAGATGGGAGTGGATACAGAAAGTATCAAACCAGTATGAAGTACAAGGCCGGAGGGAAGGGGAGGGCACGATGTTGCATGAGATTTCAGTTAAATCTGGATTTGTTTCACACTGTCCAGGATACTTCGTGTCATTGAGGATTTTGTGTATATATGTCCGATACTATCGATGAGTCCAAGCGAATTCAGCTCCTACCAGACGATGGGCATAGCTGATGCGTTGCTGTGATGAGAGCTGATGAAAGCTGATGATAAGGCGTACAAGGCACGAAAGCTGTATGACTTTCCATAAGACCTTCGTGAGTGAGTATGATACGATGGGCAGACGTCTGATATGCGGCTCGGCTAGGTCAAAATTTGAGCGCAAGACCATCTACTGGGCTCAAGGTTGATTAGCGGTCTGTGTCTAAGAAACTCGTTACAAAAAGTCATCCACTGGTCTACTTTAGAAGGTATACGACTTGATGCTAGCTAAACGAACACTTGATCTATTTTCTACGGACACCGATCCCTTGGGATTACGCTTTGAGCTGGGGCTGGTAGCCGTAACCAGTGTCAAATGTAACGTATATTGCTCAGAACTTTCGCACAAAAACTTCTGATTGTAGATGCCATCCCAACCCGACAAGTGAAATCAAATGATGAAACCTGAAAGATATATTTTTGAAGCTTTTTGATTCGGGGGGCGCTGGAGAAAGCTCATAAATAATTAGTTGAGAGCTGGAGATCCAAAGCAATATTTCCCCTTCTCCTCCCTTAGAAAAAAGATAATAGCAGACGCTGGTTCGGTAGGTGGTTCCTATGCCTTCGCCAGCCTTTGCCCTTCTCTGACTTTTTTCTTCTCCTACTCCTCTTCACGGCGCGCACGTATACGTGCAGTCATTCATCGCTGATCCTTTACAGCCACCGTTCAAAAGATTTGCTGGTTTCAATTTTTTGGTAATTGTGGCTCCACGTTGGTCGCTGGTCGCTGGTTGGTATTATCTATTTTCTTCCATGCAGAGCCTCTTATATATTATTACACTTCTACTTTTTCCTCTTCCAAAAAATTCCGATCGATGTTCTCGCATCTATCCGTCCTGTGCATCATTGCTTCAGCTGTTCTCCATGTGGCGACCAGTCCTATCTTTCTCACCGGTGATCACCTTCAAGCAAAGGTTGACCAGCAAGGTAGTGTGCCTTTCTACAAGTTGTTCATCTTTCTTACTCAGATCGTTCAGTCGATTCACCCCCTGGTTCTCCCGGTTGGGAAAAGGATGAATTTGATGATTTTTTTCCTTCTTCACTTTCTCTTGTATTTATGAACTCTTCATAGGGGAATGGCATTTGAACGGAAGCAGTACCCCTCCGGAATTCCTCGGGGATTCGGATCTGGATCTGGACTCTGGAAAGCCAGACGACGAAGTCGAGGACATCCTGGTCAAGCTCTGGAGATGGGAAGAGGATTTTCACAAATGAATTGAACCACGAACTTTGAAGACGCCGTTGGAAGACGAAAGGGTCTGGCTTTGCGTTGGCAGACGGTGTCATCGAGCGGACAAGGCTCCCGGGAAACCAGATGGCATGTTGATCGCCAAAGTCCATATCATCGACAACGTTGAGGATTTAGATCACTTGAAGCAATCCCTGACCATAGACGTGATGACCTTTTGGAGCATCAAGCACAAGCGTCGAGTGCTACATAGCTTCCGGGAAGGTGTAGAAGTGCCTAGCAAGACCAACTTGGACCATCTGCAGACCATGATAGATGCTTTGAAAAAGGCTCGCAACAATCAGCCTTCAACTGGATACTATGTCCCTTTCACTAATTACGATGAATCCACGGCCTTTAAGAGATCGATGGAGACCAAGTTTAGGTGGTGTGGGTTGATCAAATATCGAATGCTGTGTAGCGTTCAGATGGTGTTTAACATCTTGCTTGCTTGTTGCGCCCTGCATAAAACCTTGCTGAAGATGATAGGAAAAGAACGAAATTCGAACTAGTCGCTCCATATGTTCGCCATGAATCCACAATAACTCATTGAAAATAGTGAACATGATAATATTGCACAGAACATCGAATTATTCCTTGATCAGTGCTGCGTGAAGTGCAGCAGAAACCCGGTTGAATTCGTGTAATAAAGAAGATCATAACGAATTTCCATCACGGACTGCCTTCGTCGTTATCTCCCCTATCCCTATCACTTTTATCCTTCGAGCTTCCATTGCTCATCACACTCTTCGGTCTGCCTACAGAAGGGCTCCCAGTCCCCCTCTCCCTCTCCCTCTTATCCTTACTACTCAACAAACTTTGGAAAAAGTTCTGCAGAACATCATGCTGACTTTGTCCAGATCCGCCTGCTCCTTGAGCTCCTCCGATAGGCGATATGCCAGACGGAGATAAACTGGAGGGTGAAGGAGACGAGGGCCCTTTACCTGATGGTGGAGAAGCGCCTGTCGAAGTGAGCATCGTCGGACGATTGGTTGTCGGCCTCGTTCGTCGGTCGTGGCCGGAAGAAGGCCGGTCGTTTAATGAGGAAGAGAGTCTATCGGATCTATCTCTATCAGGGCGATCCGATAACGAAGATGAGAGTCTGTCTGAACGATCTGAGGGACTACCCTCCATCTCCATGAAAAGTTTCTCCACGTTCGGAAGATTGAATGAGTTCGTTCCCATTGGTCCAACGATGCCTGCGCCTGCTCCGGATGTTGGGTTGGAAGCTAGAGGAATGGTTGAGTAAACTCACTGAATGACAAGTAGTAGTATACAGTAACGTACCATATGTTCCGCCGTCAATTTCGACTGGGTTTTTGAAAGCACCTCTTGGATCCCGGTCTGCTTTCTTGGTGCTCTCATCATAATTTCGGGCGAGGAACAATTGTTCGGATATCGGCGAATTGAATGCTGGTAGGGGAGGAGGCTGTAAAATGGAAGAAAGGATGCAAGTCAGTAATGCATAGCGACGAGAGGCCTTGTCGATATACCTTCGTTCCGAGGTCTGGCACGAGATCTCTATACATCTGCTTCGCTCCGTTATTATCGTCCTCTCCTACTGCCGACTCAAGGTCTACTTCCCATCCTTCGCCCCAAACGACCGGTTCAAACTCCCGCAATACGGTAATCTTTCCCCAGGAATCCCATCCTGAGGGAATGACAACCCGATCTCGGTCAAGGGTGTTGGGTCGGTGACGGAAGGGAAATGGATTACGAGTTGCAGTGGAAGAGGATGAGGCATTATTCATTGTAGTTGAACTGTTGGTAGTGGTTATGGCATAATTCTGGGCTTCACCAAGGGTAATAGCGCCATTTGTTGATGATAGGGACGAAGTAAGGGAGAGTGCGGAAGGTACGAAGAGCGTGTGTAGCGTGTATTGGCGCAGGACGGAAAGCGTTTCTGGGAGTGGAGTGGTATAGAACAAGGCTGCACCATCTACATATAGAACACGTAAGTTTTCATTGCCATTGCACGAAAAGGGTCCGAGAAAGAAAGGATAGGAAACAAAAATGAATACAAGACGGGCATGTGCGTTAAATCTTTGGGTGCCAGATGAAGACACGAGCCAAAAAAAATTTGCGACACAAACTGAACACGAAGTGAATGGGTATACATACGCACACTTCAAACAAATCGTTCTCAGGATTTGCATCACCCCATCGGTCCTCTCTTCCCACTCGCCACCTTTACCTTTGACCATTCCGCCTCCCAGACCAGTAGGTGCACCCTCTTCCCGTTCATCTATGAGGTCGGCCTTGGTGCAGACGACAATGATAGGAACACCAGCAGCATTGTGAGTTAGTGTGCCTGGACCGAGGGGAAGAACAGTATTCGAAGAGATTGCTGTTGAAGACGTTGGTATAAGTGTGGAAGGATCCGAAGAAGGCTCAGTGTAGTGCTGAAGATGAGATTGCCCTAGAAGCCAAAAACATCATTACAAAAGCGATTCGACACAACGAAGAACTGGTTGCTTACATCGCTCGCGTGTTTCTTCACGAATCATTTCCAATTCTCTTCTATCTTTCTTCGGGTCCTTCGCATCTTTTGCCTTGATGTCTGCTGAGGCCACTGAATTATTCAATTCACCTCCTGACCAACGCTCTATCCAAGCAAACCATTCCACCATTTCCTCAACAAATGTCCATGGTTTCGTCCAATCTAGTACCACGATGACCGTCGTATGTCCCAATGATGTTCTTGGAGGTAAAAATGAGGGAATCAGGCAGGTGAAGGAAGGATGTGAAGAAGGAACAGTATAAATTGATAGACGGGCAAGGGTATCTGTGAATATAATTAGTCAATGATAAATAGTATTCAGATAATTATACACACCTTCGTCGGCATCATCTCGAATATCTGCCCAGTCATAGCCCATAGCAAAGTCACTTTTTGATTCCTCGTTGTCATTATTGCCGATGACCTTTGTTCTACCCAATAACGCTTCACAGATTGTGCTTTTTCCACTCCCAGGTTGACCTAGAACTAATACGTTCTTGCACGGTATTGAGCGAGAAGATGAGACGCTGTCGAGTATAGAGGACCAGAGATCTTGTGGCGGGGCAGGAGCCGCGTCTTGCAAGTCTTGAGTTGAGGAATTCCGTTGCGATTCTAGTTCCATTATCACTTTTATTCTGCAAATACAAAAGGCGTTTAGGTGCGTTGATATTGTATGTAAAGATATAAGAAGAAACACAAACAATAAGCAAGAATTCTCAGTATTAGAATTTTACAGTGTGACCATGAACTAGAATGTCGATTAACAAATTAGGAAATATAAATTACGGAATCAAATTTTCGCTTTCTTCTGTGCCGTCGGGATGCTCGCCGACCTCTCGCTCTTTCTCCCCGCTAAATTGAAGGGCCAAAGAAGGCTAGAAAGCTCTTCAAATTTCGGATTTCCGATCTCATTTTCTCTGCTGGAGTACAGTTTATTTTCTTTTACAAGTTGTTTCATGCACACTCGTGCTCAAATTGGGATATCTGAAGCAGTCTTCTCTGGTTTTCTTCTCTGATTTATTCCACTACGTTCACCTGCTCTCGATTTTCCAGCGCGCAACTCCAGCGGATCAGACAATCGATGACTGACTCCGAGGTTCATTCTCTTTCTTTCTTCGCTCCATCCTCATATGATTGTAGCCAGTCCTATTTGGAATATCTTGCTAAATAAACTCACCAAGCGAGACTGGATAGCGACCTATAGTGACGGGCTCTCCAAGAGTCCTGGCTGAATTCAAAGTACATATTAAGCATTGACCCTTTGGGAGAATTTTCCGGCAATCTACATATATCAGAAAATCCCGAAGAAACGTACTAATTTTTCCACAGGCCAAAGCTAAGCTTTTCAGGGCGTCCGACATCATGTCCGACCAAGTGTCCGACCATCCATATCCATACAACCATCCCCCGGACTTGTGGCTCTGCTGTCCCTGACTTTGATATACTCACCCTCTATCTCCGAAGGAAAGACGATATTTAAACATAAGCCTTCGTCTGTCGGACTGTCCTCATTCCTCCCTTCGTACAGGCCAGTACTGCTCTTAGCCATCCAATCGAGTATGTCCTCAGACGATGACTCAGTCATCGCCTTGGGATACGACCTGTAAGCTTCACTCTCATCGTCCTATTTTTTAATGCTCAATGCGGTGAAGATTGGCCGAAAAGGTATCCTACTTGCTTTTACTTCAAGTAGTTGGGGGATTGAGGTTGTTTTGCCTAGCGATACTGGGTAGGAATAACGGCATTGTGGGTTTATGAGTATTTCCTCACCGTCGGAGACGAGGTACGAGTCTGGTAACGCAATTAAGTACATGATTGTCAATATCTTATTCGTTTTAACAGATAGAATATCTCTGGAAAGGCCGCAAGGACACCTTCGTTTTCTGGCTGTTCGTCCTGGTCAGTGTCCATTGTATTCGTTGAACTGCATGAGACTTACTCCGACCGATGCAGAATCGATATTTGACCCTCATCATTATTGCTGTGACCTGTGTCGGTGCGTTCGTCAGCCCTTCACTTTCACTAGCTTCACCTGAACGTTAGCCGTCCCTTCATGCAGCTTTTTTCTCGTCGCTCTGGACTGAAGAAGTACGCCCACTCTTCTTTCAGGGTCGCCGTTTTCTCATCTGATCCCGGTTTGTGACCTATAGATGTGCGTACTACAATCTGATTTTGTAAGGGCCTTTCAACAATTAATCTTCCTTCCATCAACAGGTGCCTACGATATGGTTACGTGGAGCAGTTGGAAACTCTGATAATGGTCACGATCGCCGAAGTTCTCATCATGCTTAGGTGCGCGGTTTGCACTTGCTTATGATTCCTTGACATACTATAATCATTCTTCAGGGTATATGCTATGAGCGGGAATAATCGGGCAGTCATTTTCTGCGCAATCCCTCTCATGATGTCCCAGTGGGGGACATTAATCTATGTATGCAGCCAATCTGCTAACGGTACCGCGAATTTGACTCTGCTTCTGGCGCCGAGCGACATCACATCCCTTCCTGACATCGACGCATTTCGCTGTGCGTTCAATGCTCTTTGGATTGGAGGATAGAAATCGTCTGATTGAGTTTTGATTCTTTATAGTGTGCATCTCTATTCCACCATTAGACGTGTAAGTCATCTCAATCCACTGCTTTGATTTGAGATCGAGTGGCTCTGTTCTGTACCTACAGGTTACCATACGGTCAAGCATTCCTGTGCTTGCTTATCGTGTACGACGGACTCGCAGTGCTCGCAATTTCATACATTGTAGCGCGGCAGTCTGATACGCTCCACCTCATGCCAATCTTGAAACTCATTCAGAGAGACGGCTTGCTCTATTTTGCTGTCATGTTCACGAGCAATTTTGTGTGGCTGATGCTTACGCTATATGCGCCGGTAAAAGACCAAACCATCCATACGTTTTTCTTTGGAACTCACGCAGTGTCGAACAGGTTGGATTGCAGTTCATACACAATCAGTGAGCCAAAAATTCCTATCAATGTCACTCGAGCTAACAACGTATCTTTCGAACAGGCCTGCGATGGTGTTAGTATAATTTCATCGGATAATTTTGGAGAGCGATACTGATATCTCTTTCCAGAATTTCGAGCATTGTAGTGAGCAGAATCACTATCAACCTTAAGAAGGCGTCGCAGGTGAAAACAGCTATTACTTGGAGAACTCGAGCCTCGAAATCAAGCTCGCGCGGCACCAGCGAACGGAGTGGGCAGACAGACATAGAACTGGGTGAATTCCAATGTGCTAGGAATGACGAGTCTGGATTCACAGTTTAAATGTTTTTGGGATGATTTGGGTTCGTGTACGTGGGTTATACTCAGGGCAGAATCCTGGCATGTTTGTATAGTAGAATGGTTCATGCATTTCGTATCAGTTGTCGCCTCGCCAGGCTTAGTGATAGTGATCAAAAATATCATATCCGACGGATCCAGCTAAATCGAAACACATCCTCCACGTCTACTGCCATCGCACCCAAGTCCTTCATAATCGTTCGCAGGTCGATTCGATTTTACTTTTACCGAAAACTGACCGAAAAACGTCTGACTCTGAGAGATGCTATTCTTCTCTTTTCTCCTATCATCGTGGTCGCCGTCGATCACCATATACCTTGTCATTAATTCCATTCTTCTCAATGCTACGAGCTCCAGTGCGAACCCCATCCTTTTGACAGAAACCACGATTCACTATAGATCCCCGCCGGCAGGGCAAGTCGAACAACGGGATAAGTTTGACGATGAGGGTGAGTGATCATTAATATTTCCATTAACTCTATGGCATGTCAAATATCTTATTAGGCCTGACCAACCTCCTTCGTTATATGGAGAGTCAGAGAGTGTATAAATATATTTCGGGGCATTAGTGTCGTTGTCTGGATGAGCGGGTACTGTTTAGCGTATGCTTCAGTTTGTAGGCGCATAAAATACTGGATCCAATTCGATTTTACAAGGAGCCTCTCAACTCTCCGCAGACCTTACCGTCCTATCTTCATGCATTCACACCTCTTGCCTAATCCTCTCCATCCTGTTCCTGCTCCTATCGTTTGAGATTGCGGTAATTCAGATAGAATCTTGGCAATGAACAGAGGATCCGTGAGCGGCGTGAGGTCGTCTCGTTTTGGAAGGCGCTGTCAGATTACGATTTTACGGATGTTAGAATCAAACAGTTGAGAGACAAAGGCACTTACGCTTTTGACAATATCGTACGGTGCTTCCCATCCAGTGGTCTCTCGGACTACGAGCGTTCCTTCCTCGTTCTCCAGAGAAGAATAAATCCTAGTGTCGAAGGTTCGGAAAAGGACACCGTCAACACGAAGTGTGAAGCGGGAAAGGATGAATATGCATGTTGGCATTATGCGCTGGTGAGAAAGCGTTAGGTGGAATTACAACTGATTTAACACAAGCACTCACGATCCGAACAATCAATGCACTCGAGCCATTGTCGTGCAGCTCATCTTCGAACAACGGTACCTCGGCGTAAAAGAGGATTGGATCTGGACGGGTTAGTTCTGCGAGAGGAATTTGATGTTTCGCTTGGGCAGGGTTGGAAGGTGTCCATGATGTTGAAGTATAAGCGGTTGATGAGGAAGAATGCCCGCAATACGTGGTGGTATACGTCCAATCGTAAGGCTTGGTTGGGACTGTCTTGGGCATTGGGAGAAGTGGAGATGGACCAGTTCTATTCAACATATTAAGTCGTGTTATCGACGCGTAATCCGCAAACTTACCGACTCTTCAGCCACTCTTCCGCATAACCGACCTTCACTCCGCCGTCTCCTGGTTCTAACTCTCCCTTTTTCACACCAAGAAGAGCATGGAGAGTGTCGAACTCGTATTTCCATTCAGCTTCGCTCGCATCCTGCGTCTCTTCCTCAGCCTCACTCTCACTGGAATAGTCTTGCTCCTTAGCATTATCGATGTGATTTGGGTTGCGATTTCGTTTTTGTCGTTTGTCCCGGCCAATGAATCCACCCGGCTTCCATTCAATCTTCAACGAATTGTTTCCAAATGTCATTTCAGGTAGAGGAATTCCTCCATCGTTTCCTGAACTAAGGTCTGATTGAAGCTGATCACATTGAGAAGCATTGGAGATGGGATTCGTCGATGCAATTATTCGCCAATTTCCTGTGGTAAACATGAGAATTCAGCATAGATATAGATTTCAGTTTGATGTACAGACCTACAAGAATACTCCTTGAATTAGGGAATTCAAGAAGTGTGTGTTTTGGGAGGTGGATGGCTGGCTTGAGCAGTGGATCGAAGTTTGGCGTTGCAGAAAGTCGAGGAATCGTAGTACTAGGAACACTCATTCTCGGGCGTCGACGTTAAGGTCGAGGAAGAACGCGTGATGTCGGATATTGCAGATTTCAAAATATATATTGAAGCAGTATGAATACAGTGCAATTATGCTGAGGTTTTTCAGCCATACGAAGGGGTGGCTTTTTTACAGCAAGCAGACACACTACTACTGTGTAATTTTGCCTTTGCCTTTTCCATTGCATGGTGATAATTGACTCATATAATTTGATTTCCATCCCTGGAAATAGTTGGCAAGCCATCCCCGGTTGCGCCAGGTACATAAAGTAGTCGAATATCATCTGCTGAAAGCTCAGGTTCAGGTTGGAATTGATTGTAGAAAGCTCCTCAAGAAACCGGGTCTTCAACATCGAATCGACTGCAGTCATTCATCTGGGACCCGTCTTTAAAGTTGATCGTTCCCTTGGAGAAGATAGCAGTGCTCCCTTTTCAGTTCCGAATTTCGGTTCCGTTTCACCACCCTTTGTCCAGACGCAAACTTAGGTAATGCTCGCCGATATAAGTTCCCAAGACTTCATTCAGGTCAACCAGGGATGTCGCTTTGAAAGCTTCAAACCGATGAGCTCTACGCGAACGACAAAGGGCCCTATTACACATTAGACAAAAAAAAGAGGAGAAACACAAGGACAGTATTACCTGCCATTAGTGCGGAGAGCCAAAGGACTGGCAACCACCACAAGGAAAACAGTTGGGAAGAGGACGCAGGGATGGAAGGAAAATCGGATCAGGGCTGAAATAAAACGCGATAAGAAGGGCTGGTATATTCTTGATAGAATCTATTCATCGTAGCACGGTGTTGTGCTCGCGAAGCTTTATCCCTGTCCCGGTTCGTAGCCTGTAATTTTCCAGAGAATATTGGGTATCTAGAAATGACTCAGGAGTGAAGATGGCGCGTCAAAAACATAACGAACGCGCAGAGTTCAAATTTTCGAATTATCACATCAGAAAAACTGCAAAAATATTGAAGGCGGAATTTGGGAAACATGGGGAATGACATAGGGAGAAATACCGAGACAGCGTTGTTAGAAAGGAAAGAAAGAGATATGTTCTCCTCCGATAGCAATATGCTACCTCATTCGAGTCTAACAACAATCCCTTTCGATGGTGCACATTGATCAGAGAAGCTAGTTCGTCAAATTTCTTCGTTTCAAGTTTGTTTTGAAGGCCAGGAGGCATTCGGGGTTTCAAAATGTTCTAGCCAACGCTGACACTGTATGAAAGCTATTTTGATATCCAAGATATTACTCGAGACTCTCATGGTCGAGGTGAATGGACATAATCAAAAATGTAGCAGTAAGGACGGGGCGCGACATAATTCCCACACGAAGTCACAGCTACTCATTCAGATTCTCTCGATCTTTGCTTTCTCGTTGTTTAGCATCATATAACTGCAACATTTTGGGAGAGTACTCCGCACAGCTGAGCCCTGACAGGAAGCAGGAGTACTTCTTCTATTCTCCCGTGTAAGGACTACAATTAGCCTCCCTCACGACTTATTAATTGTATAGTTGGTAAGCCACCAGCGATTCAACACCGTAGACTCCCTCAGTTGTTTTTCCATTAACTGAGGTAGATACAACATACCTACATTCATTCTCAATATACTGTTACTTATACAGAACGCGTCAATCGTCAATCTACAATGACCAACAGCGGTGTAAATAAATTCTGACTTCATACTCGTTCACAGACTTCCTCGACAATTATGCATTCGCCCAAGGCGATCTGGGGCATACATTTCTGTTTTTCATATGTCTAACGTGAGCGCGCGACTCGGTGAACTTTTTTCCGCAGTATTTGCATTGGATCTTCTTCTCAAGCGATAGATGCTTGTAGTTCATGTGTGCTGGACAGAATGCAAGGCAAGGATGCCAAGATGGGTTGGTAGCACTCGTAATTGATTAGGAACTGGGAGCCATACATTGCAAATTGTGCTTCGCTGTGTATAGCTTTCCACATTTTGAACATTTGAATCTCTTGCTAATTCTATTATCTGTATCCTAGACTCGATATGGATTATGAGCATCAACAAGCACTGCGGGTGATAGCATACCGCGACAATAGGTTCGGATTCCTTCGGAAATATAGACTTCACAGCCGTTATTGGGCAAACTAGTCTGTGTTCTGTCAAAGTTCACGATCAATTCTTGCAACTCTTGAGTGAAAGGATGGATGTGTCGGAGAGAGGAAATTTGTTGAGTAAGTTTGGGCACAATAGCGTAAGATTGGGTCTAAAGCTTCTCGAGACTGGCCCAGAAATTGGGAACAGCCTCAAGCCTAGCTACAGGAGACTAGTGTAATAAGTACGAGTAAGAGTAAATGATAATTGATGTGTCAGGGAGGAGGGAGGGAGAATTCAATTAAACAACGCGTATTAGCTGCGAGCGATGGTGAGAGGACGAAGAGAGTCCTCGCCACGTCACAGGTCTATATACTAAGTATGAACAAAGAGAGAGAGGATCTAGGGAAAACGTGTCGGAAATGATGAGTCATCTCGTTGCGTCATAGACCCCGACCATCTTTCAATGGTCGAAACAATAAATCACTAGGACTATGCTCCGATATTGGAGAGAAAGAACTTGGTGTCGGTATAACTCCAAAGGAACGTAAAACTGTTGGGCTTGATACAACGTCGACGTCTGGCCTAAATGCGGGCCCTTTTCCACTGAAGAAGTTCGCCACACCGCCTGTCAATTCTTGGGCTGCAACATTGACGTTTAGTCCAAATGCGGGCCCTTGTCCACTGAAGAAGTTGGTCACACCGCTTGTCAATTCTTGGGCTACAACATCGACGTCTGGTGCAAATGCGGGCCCTTGTCCAGTGAAGAAGTTCGCTATACTGCCTGTCAATTCTTGGGCCATCCCCGCGTCAGGGGTCAAAAACGCGTGACTGCACTCCCTGTTGTCATCGAGTTGGTATACTTGTCTGTTTGCTACCGTATCCCCCATTGCCGAAAACCCGAAAGGATCTAGCATTAAATCCAAGGCGTTTCGGTCGTCCGTCGAGTGTGACAATGACTCAGACGACGATCTGCGAATAGATAAAGGTCAACACATCAATATTCTGAGTGATTCTCAACGGAGACGTTACTGGGACATCGGCCAATAAGTTGAGTATGTGCAACCAAGTGGTAAGTTGGGGAAATCGAAAAATCTCACTTTGAGGCCAGTAACTCTGTTTATATGTACAACAAAATCGACAGCATCAAGAGTTCATATGTGTGTTCCTGTTAACTGGGTCCATACAGTGCGATCTTCCGCCACCGTACATCAGAGCCTAAATTCTTGATCCAGATAAAGCTCTTCCACCAAAAAGGTCTTGCCTGCTCTTTCTTCATGTGGTCCCCGAGATCGACGATGTAGATATCGAGGCAGAAGAGCAAAATACAAATACGGCACTGTATGTGTCAACACAATACACTCTACATGATCATCCTGTCAGTGAATAAGCCACGATGAACACCTATGAACACTTAAGTGAAAGGTCTCCGTTCGTTATTTTATTCAAGATTGGAAGGCCGAAGACTATGTACCATTCTTTGCAGTCAAACGTAATGCTCCTACTATTAAACGCCCTCAGAGATTGATATCGAAACTATGGAACTGGAATGCCATCTCCGGTTCCCGCGCAAAACACAGTAAAAACGTCACATACTTCCAGCTTCCAACGACAGTGTGATCAAGTACTTACCATTCTACATCTCTACATCAATCTCTACGAAGGTATGACAGTCTTGAAAAAGGTTCGATAATAAAGTACAGTTGTAATCAAGTGTACTTACCACTCTATATCAATCTTTACAAAGGTATGACAGCCATGAAAAAGTTTCAACAATGAAGTTCAGTGTGCTCCAAGTACTTACTATTTTACATCAATCTCTGCGAAGGGTTCATAAGATTCAAAACCGAAAAAGCAACAAAGGGCGAACTTTGAAAACACGAGGATTCTCGGCATCTAATATATACGTAAGTGGCTCCAATAATGATGGAGAAGGGTTAAACTCTGCTTGCTCACTGTTCTGTATTTTACCAGCAGGACGCACTGGATTATGTCGAATTTGTTGTCAAATGTATTCAAGAAATTTGAGCCACGTACAGAGCATCGCTCATTAGGTTCAACGTTAAGGAAGAAATTTTTCTTAATTTTTGAGATGAGTATCAAGACTGCGTCCCTTTTCCAATGCAGTATGAAAAGTAAAGTAAAAAAACTGTTTGTATTTCGTGCGAAAGATGGTTGCACTTCTCCAATAACGATCATCTGGCGATCCAGGTTCCTCCCCACATGCGTCCTAGGTTTTTTTTTTTCTGTAAGCTTTTAGCAGCGGAACATTCTCTTCTGGCACGTTATAAATTCCTGGCAATTCTTTTTGTGCCTTTTGAGAACGTGATTAGTGCCGAATGCACGGCCGCACTGTGGGATACAAATATATGGCCTCGTTCCATAGTGTGAATTAATGTGATCTACAACGTCACTCGATGAAGAGAATCTATAATGCCTAATAGCACTGGCCACTCACTAGTCAAGTTATGCCTCGCCGTGAATGTTCCCCCACATAGGTGACAATCCAAGAGTTTCGCTCCCGGTTTGATTTGTCCACGTCGTTTCCGACTAGCAGCCAATACCCTTTCAGTAGCTACTTGGGCCTTTGGCGGTGTAGTGCTTTCTTTGCCTAAGTCATTGTCACTCAATAAATCCAGCAGCTGCGATTCCTGTCCGAAGCTTGCCCCAAGAGTCTGAGGTGAGATGGTGATACAAGCCGAAGCATTGTAATCGGAATGCACGATAGCGTCAAGATAGGACTCTGACAGGTGACGACCATCATCATTATTAGGGAGTCCGTTAAGGAAGGAATATTCGGACCGCGTCGAGCTTTGGGGAGATTCATATTGCTGGTTTCTAGAATACAAAAGGTCAATGTCAATGGACCCACTCGAAGGCGAGGGGCTCCATAATGATGCTGAAATTGACTCGTGACGATGCCCAATGGCATCGAATTGAGTATTAAGTCGTGGGGTCGGTTTCATGTCAGAGTGTAGATCTGGGCGACCTGCAAAGTCGGAAGACGGATACAAAAAGGCAGTAGAGGGATACACTCTAGTATCATCCGTCGAAGGGTTACAGATGATGTTCATATCCATTTGGACATTGATATTCGAGCCATCGTTGATATTCGCTGGAACGTTAGCGAAGGTTGACTGTTGATCAGCAAGATAATGATAGGCCGAATTATCATCATCAACCTCCCCGGCGAATTGAGGAGAGCAAGTCTGATATTGGACACTCCAATTTGAAGACCTGGAACTATCGAGTGGTTAGCGAGGCAATGCCGACCCTGGGACCTACTCACTCTAGATAAGCAGTATCGCCAGAGTACATATCGTATCGTTGTGAAATGAAAGAGAGGAGGCCTTGCAGTTATTATACACCCTCAGCATTATGATTACAGAATTCTAACAACAAGACAGCCATGAGCTGCTGTGAAACAAACCGACAACAACAGCGGAATGCCTACAATGTTAATTGCTGTTCATGCGTATGCAGTTCTTCTGAACAACTTGTAGAAGCCAGTTTACATTGTATGCGCGCATATCGTCTGGAAATTCTACATCAGAGCAACTCAGTACGATTCGGTTCATAATCAGATTGATCTCCTTGATTTATAGAAGTTATGACGTTCTTCTAATATTATTGAGCATCCAGACTCCAGACTGTCGACATTGTTATGACAAAAATAAGGGCTTCGAGCGACAGAGACTAATGATATCACTGGGCGGAGAGATAATTAGAGATTGATCTAGTGAGTAACGAATATGAGACAGCGTGCTCCTGACATTGACCGTATAACATTCTTGAAATTTCACAGCTTTGAAAATTCATGCCAGAACAGCAAAATCTTGCTGTATGTCCGATTTTGAAGTAGCAGTCAGATTATGCCCGATGAAGCACAGACATGAACTCACATCAATGTCAAAATCTGGAGACAGTGTAAAGATAGTGCTGCCATTAACAAAGAAGCCCAACTGTCAGAGGATACGCCTGTGGACGCTCGGGGAACCTATTGCACATGAACCCATGTACATGAACACAATTGTACATGAACTTAATTGCCGATGAATCTGGTTGTGTTGTGAACACTGACAAGCTTTAGAACCCATGCTACAGCCGGATTCACAGCTTGTGTTATGAACACTGATAGTACGGATTAAGATACTACTTACTTTGGTCAGTTGTGACCTCCGAGAAGACCGAAACTCGGCCTGATCGATTCGGATGGAACTGCGAGTGAGTGCAAAATTGGCAGAGTATTGCAGTCTAACGCAAAGCACGGAAATCCTAGAATGTGTATACTTTTGGAGCTCCATTAAATTCCTGCAGCTCTCGGAAGTTGGCGACAAAGCTGTAACAGTCAGTGGGACTACTCACCGATGATACGGAAAAAGATGGTGTCCTAGACAACAAAGTGCTAGTCAGCACTGACAGAAGAGCCAGTAACTGCTCACATCTTCCAACATTGTCAACTGTCAATTCCAAATTCTCCTAATTTAGGAGAAATGAATTTTTAAAACGAGCACAACAGTATATGAAGCTGTAGACACTGTGAACGGTGGGAACGATGTACAGGATCTAAATCAGACGTTCTAAGTCCTGGCAGTTAGAAGACGACATAGATTTCGCAATGACAGTTGTCGGTCAATCTCTTAACAATGCAAATAACTGCTCACAAGAGTAATACTAGAAAGTAAGCACATACATATCCTACACTTCTTACAATTTGGAAGAACAGGTATACAAAGGTATACAAGGGAGAGCATGCGACCCAGATTCCGACGCTGTTCGTGAGTACTTCAAAGATATAGGTCGAAATGGGTAGTGTTTGTAGGCAATATATATCCATCCTTATCTGCTGAATGCTATTGACGAACAAGATTCCCTCGTGAACACCTCGCAATTAATGCGCGTCTGCTGTTAGATGATCATATAGTGGTCCCATGGGAGGCTGAGAAGTAGATATGTAAGCTGACTTGAGGACATTGCTGAGAAATAGAACGTACGGGAATGTTTCTCTCCCTGATTTTAAGTAAAAAATTAAAGCACTAAACCAAGTAAACGGCGAACTGAGCACTTACCACTTGGTACCACCAGGAAATAGAGGCGCTAAGAAATGTATTGTATGAGGGATGACCAACGAACAATCCACATATGACGCTCACAGATAACTGGATCTGGATGTTGATTCCGCACTAGATCAGCCTCAGCCTTGTCAAAAATTACTGCCAGTTGGCGAGGGTCGTGAACATTTCTGAAGCAGAAAGACAATGGCATGAGTAAGATCTTTGTTCAATAGAATGATACGAGACTCACCGATTTTTCTCAAACTCAGCCCTTATCACAAGAGCATGCCTGCGCCAGATTTCGCGGTGAACGGTCCAATTGAGGCTATCGGTAAGCATACGTCTGTACAAGGATTTGACATAGCGTCTATGGGCAGCGGAAAAAGTGGAAGTCGACATGAGGATAGTGGTGGTAAACCGCAGAGAAAAACGAGGGAAAGGCCAGGGAACGAGTCAAGATACCAGTCACAAAGCCGAGAACTAAGAAGCCCGTTAGAAAATGAAATTTAGCTTGCTGAGCTAATTTACCCACGGGATGATTGGAAAAAAATATTTGTCGGCTAAAAGCTTTAACCACTTCACAGGTTCTGCAGAAAGGCGACTCAGGCTCTTGAATATCGCCAAGCGCTGCGCCTGGATTCCAGCATCTCTCGTTGCTAAACGAAATAATGGATCTTCATTCGCGCTTCTCGCATTTCGACAATAAAAGGAATCCAAAAGCTGGGCCACAGTCTTTATCACAGAAACCGCGCTTCATGGACAACCCAATGAAGCCTAATCTCGACGATTTTGCATCTGGAAAACAACGAAGCCGCAAAGGCTCTACAGGTCGTGAAAATGGTTCCTCGATATTGATTCGCCGGCCATTTGTGACCAACTCCCGAGTAAAGCAGGAGGAGAAATCACGCAAGGACATGTACCTTGCATTTGTGAATAATGCGTTGCAGGAAAAGGCAAATGTGGGTCAATAAAAACTCTTCATCATAACTTTAGCTAGCCTGATACCTAAATCCAGGGAAATTCTGAACCTTTCGAAGAACTTGTCAGTCAGTTCAATCCGAAACGCTCTCCGACCGAGTTACCGTTTCCGCAACCAGCTCAATTGCGTCTCTGGATATTAGCGTTATCACATGTTGTATCTAGACTTGAGCGACCTCACTCCTCGCTTGTCGAGGCGATTATAAACATGCCTTGGGTCACGATGGACAATGCTACCGTCAGATCGTACACAGTATTCATAGGAATGCTGATTTCCGCTCGTCCAGAGTATCTTTCACTCCTCCTTAGCAAACTCTCGCTAGGATTCACTCATCGTATGTCATATCCTTCTCGAGGAACAATCGATCTGATCTCACTTTCAATTCCCCAGAGGCTGGACTCCAAGCATTGTCTATATCACTACCTGAGCCATCGTCAAGTCCTCTCACACGTAGGTTGGTTTTCGACCGACTGCATTATCTTATGCGGCATTTGCTATCGCTTGTTCCGACTCTACCTGCAACACTAATGCCTTTTTTATCCCGAAATTTTCCTCATAAGCGGCGAAATCAAACCGCTCAAACAACCTACATCCGAAATCTCCTTCATATCTCAGAGTATTGCCCAGAACTCGCTGATCAGATCCTCGGGGTGATCGTAGACAGGGCAATACAGATTGATGTACGTGTAGCTTAACTTCCTTTAATTGAAGACTATGTTTTTCACATCAATTCACAAGGTCGAGATACAGATAGAAATCGATGAAATTGAAGAAGAAGACACAGTTCAAGAGCAGGAAGACATCTTTGAGCTGGATCCTTTCGACGTTCTTGTGGGGCAAGAGGGTGACGAGGACGATTCTGACGAGGATTCTTCAGATGATGAATTTGAGAACTTCAGTGATATATCGTCCGAAGGTGGCGACACGGATGATGACGGTGGTTTGGCAGGGCGGATCGATAATTTGCCTATAAATCATGGGCATCTTCGCGAAATGGTGAAGAAACTCGATTCGATATTATATCTCGTTTTTGAACATTTTGAGGCTTACGCATCTGTAGCCAAAAAGTCAAACGAGGACGGAGACGAACCTTCTCGGTCTTTGTCCCTATCTGAACTACCCCCTTTACCGCCAATATCTACAGCGGTCAACCCGTTCTTTGACGCTTCACATTCGTCCCCCATATCGGATTTCTTATCACTTAGCCAACCACCACCTTCTAATCAAGCGCAGCTAGCACAATTAAGCCAACTTGCTTCATCATCATCATCTCGTCCCTCTACCCCGACATCCGGTTCCCCAGCATGGCTATTACCGATCCAAGCACCATTACCTGCACCAACGATAAAAGTGCTCCGTGCTCAATTTCACGCTCTCCTCTCTATATTCGACCGTACGATTCTACGTACCTTCAAATCAAGATACACGCAATTTCTTCTTTTCTGGTACACATCCCTGGATCCCGAATTCTCGGATATATTCCAGGGCATGCTCGTGGATCGCGCACTATTCCAAGCTGCAGACAATGAGACTCGTGGTGGAAATTCCGCACAGACGCACATAGTCGCTCGTGCGGCTGCAGCGTCGTATATCGGCAGCTTCGTCAGCCGAGCAAAGTTCGTCGACCGGGAAGGTGCTAGACGCGTCGTTGGCGTCTTATGTGAGTTCCTTACAGTTCACCTTGATGGTGTAGATTCCATTTTAAAAAATGCCAGTCTATCTTCGACTAATGCGCGCGTTGCTATCGAAGCGTTGAATGTGATTGGAGATCAGAATACGGTGTTTTACGCGGTGGCTCAGGCTTTATTCTTGATCTTTTGCTTTCGCTGGAGGGATTTATTGGAAGATGGTGAGGAGGAGGAAGAAATGGCTTCGGTCCACCTTCGGGTCACCAAAACTATCCCAGCAGGCAAAAAATGGATGAAGCAATTGGATGTAGTGCAGAGAGTTGTAAACTCGGTGCTCAATCCACTAAAAGTTTGTGTTCACTTGTTTTCTTTGTTCTTTTGCTGATGATTTGTTCCTAGGTCTGTTCACCCAACGTAGCCAACCAATTCGCTCGCGTAGCGCACGCAACAGACTTCATCTACTGTTACACTATCTTAGAATCGAACCGCCGGTCTGATGGTTCTTCTAGTGACGGGTCTTCCCATCGAAGTAATCTCTCTGCATTCTCCCATGGTCTTCACCTCACTTCCGAACTCAACACGTTCTTTCCCTTCGATCCGTACAAGTTACCGAAGTCGGGTATCTATATTCAGGAGGTCTATCGCGACTGGACTTCTGTAGCCATCGACGAAGACTCTGATGACGACGATACATCAGATTCAGAGGAGGACTCGGAAGACGAAGAAGATGATCCCGTTCATGCTACTAGTTATCCTGGTATGCCTATCTCAATCTCGGTGGTGGGTGAAAACTCGCAAGAACATGCGGGCGAGACGGGCCCTGGGTTGGGTGCCTCGTTCGACGCGATGAGTATTAGTCCTGCAAAAGATGGGATGAATGCTGCGGAGCAAGTGCTTGCGTTATCTTAAGCCTCGCATATTCGCCTCCTAATTTTTCGATTTTGCTATCCATCTCGCTCTCGCATTTGCTTTATTTGATCGTATATGATTCGCGCACTTTCGATTTGCATTTTTTCCATTTTCCGATCATTTTGGCCATATCAATATCTATGTAGGCTGCTATTGAATCCGCGATTATTGTATATCTTTTGTTTACATTTGTCTTCGTGGCACGTTCATGTTCCCTGTTCACGTCTATGCTATGTGCGTAACATCGTCTTAGACTGGCTTCTGCAGTATCACAGCTTGGGTTTCATTCCCTTCTTTGACTTCGCTGTTTCCGTAGGCTGTGTATGGTCCTTGGCCAGAATTACTTGGGGATTCTCTTCCTGTGGTTTGGATATTTGCTCTTTGTGATTGTCTCCTGGAGCTAATTCGCTAGGCTCTGAAGGCTCGGAGAACGCAGACGGCGGAAGGTCTTTGTCTTTGGACGAAGGGGTCATGCTTTTAGCGGCCATAAGGCGATATTGGCGAGAAGATGAAGACATTATTGCTAGGTGGAATTAGCTGAGTTCAAATTACCAGGTATTAAGCAAGTACGCACTTTCAAAAATTCAACGGCGAATTCGGTTCATCATGCCAACTCGCTTTGGTCTTATACCAGGACGTGGTTCACCGCAACGTCATGTATACTTAATATTATGGGGAGATCGTATAATGTCTGAGACTGGGCCAATTTCCTGAGCAACGAGCAGCGCCATCTAGATAACCATGAACTCCTGAAGGCTAAGCACTCAGAGCCCTTCCTGTCAATTGCTCTCAGATGGCAGTGACTGAATAATCCACTTCTATATAGTCACAAGTAAATTGTTCCAGGCATCGTTCAAAAGGGTCGAACTCGAACCCCCTGCCCATATCGTAGACAGATAGATGGAGAGAAAGTTTCGGAGCCAGTATCAGAATCAGAATCATGTCACATCAACGATGGATGGATGGGAGAACGGAAGTAAACTTCGGAGGTTGAAATTGTGTGCCGAGAGAGATCCGGGGGCTGATATGCAAGATGCCAGAAATGCCGCTGACAAACCAGTCCCGGATCAAGCTACGGCAAAAGGAGGTTTCCGGTTTTGACCACCGACTCCCACGCTAAGGTCTCGCTACTGAACTGTAGAGAGATTCCGTCAGAAACGTTCTGAATCCAAACTTATATCTTGAACTTCTACGCCCACCATTTCGTTGCCGCACACAACTCACACACACAGCGCACACAGAAGTTTTACACCTGCTATTGCATTGTACTTGTCGTCTTTTCGCTTTCTTTGCTTGCTTTTGTTGCTCTAGTGATTTCTCTTGGACGATTTTTCTCTCTTGCTTGGTATAAATTGGAATTATCTTGGTGACATATATAGGTACAAAATGCTGGAACGTATAAGAAGAAGAAGAGGGCAGAGTCATAGTCATATCTCTAGCGGAGGAGCGGAAACTTGGGATGAAAGCTTCAACAGCTCAAGTAACACTCGGCAATCCCTAGGGTTTTCGATACCTAACATTAGGCGGCCATCCCTTTCTTTGCTGTCTCCAGTGACGCTGAAACCTTCTAGTCGCAACCGTAAACAGGTTGTCGGCGGCTGGCAATTCGACGCATTGGATGAAACGAGGCCTGGGAGAGTAATGCCAGAACTACCGAGGGAACTCTGGATAGAGATTTTGGCAATGGCTAGCTGCCAGTGCTTGGGCAAGGCCCCAGGACTGGTTGGAAATGGAGGGAACTTTGACTGTATACGAAGAACAGCCAACGGTAGGCCGCTTGGAGTTAAGTCGGACATCCTCTCTTTCTCCCTCGTTTCCAAAGCCTGGAATACATACTCTCAACCATCGCTTTACCACACAATCCATATCCGAAAAAGTTCTCAAGCGAAAGCTTTGGCTCTCACTTTACTTAGTCAAATCTGCGGCGGGCCACCGCCACCGTCGCCTACTACTGGTTCTTCTTACTCTCCACCGTCGATATCTTATTCTAACTCGTGCTCGAGTGTCGGTTCGGCGACGGTGACACCCAATACTGGATTCGAAACCAGTGGGAGACATATTCGTTACTTGACGTTGTCTACACTCTCCTACGATCGATGTGATCCTTCCGACGTTCTTGTCATTTTGTCGTCATCCCCACACCTAGTAGGATTCAGCGACGAGGGAGGTATACGTTGTCCGTTGTTAGACGAATGGTGCGATTGGAGAGCAACACCTGAAAAGTTGTTGGGTGTCTTGGTGACTTCTGGAGCAGAAGACAGAGCGAAGGGGAGGGAAAGTCGAAGACAGAGTAAACGATATAGTGGTGATTAAGCTTTTTAGCTTGTCTACTTTTAAACTGACATTTTCTTTCAGGTACTATATCTGCTCTCCACACCTCGAATTCTGCTCGGTTGGAATGTTTGACCTGGACTTGTTATCCACATCTCCCTCTTCCTCTTCCCATTCCTTTCTCTCCAAACGGTGAATTCACTGGATTTAACGCATTACGCTCTCTACACCTCTACCTTCCGTTCAATAGCGACGCGGTAGAGTCGTATGAATATCCGGAGCTGAAAGGCAGCACCAGTTCGAAATCTCAGTTCCCTCTTCACCTTCCATCTCTCACCAAGCTCGCCCTGACACTATCTGATCCAATTTTATCCAAGTCTACTAAAGGTTCAACGAATTACACGTACTCCACACCACCCAATACTCTTCTTGCGTTATTAGCAGAATGGGACTTACCTTCGTTAAGGATTCTGACGATGAACACACCTTACACGTTGCATCATTCTAATGATGGGAGAGGCCAGAATCCTCATCAGCATCATGATGCTGGTGAAAGGGTAGGCGATAAACTCGGAGATGGGTTTTGGCGATTCTTCCAAGCTCATGGAAGTAGAATCGTTGTGCTGGAGTTCGGCAGGATTAGCGCAGGATCGCAGATATCTCCTCACCAAACTCTTAGCCCACTTAGCCGTCTTGCTTCACGTACTTCTCATATTGCTAGAGAAGGGTATGGCGGATACGCTGAAGGCGAAGCAGCCGGTTATGGACACGATTACACATACATTCGAGACGTACAGGACATGGAAGATCGTTGGATTGAAGCCCAGGTAAAAGATGCAGATAGAGAACGAGTTGAAGCTGAAAGACTCAATGAGGCTGAGAAAGAGAGGGACGAAGTACGGTCAAGGACACAACCTTTCCCTCCTTCGACATCCTCACCGACATCCTCATCTTTCTCATCCATTTTGCTGCCTACATCATCGCGGACTTCCCAAACCCTCGCTTCCCTCACACCCAATCTCAGAACATTCATCTGTTCTGCCTCCCTCTCTTCCTCTCATGATCACGAACTTACCTTCACTGGCCTCGATGCCTTTAACGACGCTGGTGATGCTTTCGATGCGCTAGAATGGGACTGGACACATCCTGACTGGCTCGCTCCTCATCCTTTGTTACCGAGTCATCCAAATGTACGAATGATCGGTATTCGTGATATCGGCGAAAGGGCAAGAGCTGATTGGGACGAGCGAGACGAGGGTGGTGGTTGGAATCAGACTGACCTCGGATGGACAGAAGATGGTATGGGTGCCAGCCACAATCCTTTCTTCACGCTCTACCTCCAGTTGTCTTCTCTGTTACTTCCTTCCGCAGATGACGCTGAACACCCCGAACGTGCTGAAGAACCTGAAACAATCCCCCGACGGGAAAGAGAAAAGGTCCCTTTCCCCTCGCTAAAATATATCAGGGATCTGGACCCGGATAGTGATCTTCTGCGACGAGGTGTGCGTCACCTTGGCAAAGCTTTAGCTCCCGCTCTGATGGGCTCAATTCAAAGAGTGGGATCTCCTGTGGTCAGTCAAGGTAACGGTCGAAGATGGTCTTGGCGCCGTCCGTCACTCCCATCACTCCCTTCGTTCCTTCCGTCGCCATCACATGTGTCTCAATTCTCGACGATGTCCCGGCATAACACTGCTTTCTTCGCACCGAATCCTCCACGTCCCCTTTACTCTGTACAGACTAATATGAGGTTGAACCAGCACGGTCTCGCCTCCGACGCCTCCCACAGCGCCCTTTTAACCCTCTGGTCTCGTGTCTTATCTGCCACTCGCGGAGGCGAAGTCTGGCTGGAAGACTGGCGAGGATGGAATTTAACAAGGGGAAATTTGGAGAGATGGAGAAGCTGTTAGATGTTGATGGTCATAGTTGAAAGATCATCAGTCTGGGTGGGTAGAAGAATAGATAGTGTGTCAAACGAGACACGGAAGGAGGCGTGTATCAAGAACGTATATCAATGAATGAAATTTATGATAAAGGAGAACTACTTACATTGCCCTTGGTATGTATTCTTGGTATCAATATATTGCTTTGCATGTTGCTTGCATTTTTTCAATGCTCCGTCGGACTGCTTCCGATATGACAATGATCTCCTAGTCATGATGTATAAGACCTCATTGTGATCCCAGAGGTTTCCGAATTCCCCCATTTCCAACGCTGGTTCGGTGCGTCCCTTTTCTGCATCCCTTGTATTCGTAAACTGACTCTTTCATGACGCCGTTCGTCCGCACAGTTGAAAATCATCGCGTTCAGACATCGAAAGATTTGCAGGTCCAATCTCGCTCGGTACGTAAAGTGACATCTGCTACTGAGGAAGCAGGAAGAACTCAACGTTCTCAAAGACTCGATTCTGCTCGTCCTCTTCATCAACACAAGAATCTATATCTTCCTACTAACATATATTCAACGATGATATTTCTCCTTGCTCTTTTTTCCAGGCGGCTCATTGCCCTGTACATTGCCTTTTCCTCTGTTCTCGGCTTGATCAATGCCACGGTGACACTTTACAAGCTTCAGCATTATCATAAACTTTGCGACCCCAAATTACAAGTTTGTATGCGATTGTTCGTCGTCTCACTCGAGCTTCTACTGACCATGTCCTATTTTCTTCTCCTCTATCTAGTTGTTTCCAAGCTCAAGTTACCACCCAGCCATACTTCGGAAGACCGTATGCATTTATTTTTTGTCTCTCCCTACTACAAGTGTTTATATGATTTTCCCAAAAAATACTCCAGTGAGCCCCTCTCTGTCTATCCTCGACTATCACGAATCGCCCTCCATGGTAGCAATATGTATTGGGAAGACCTGTTTCCAGGCCAAACAAGCCAGACCTGGCTCACCAGTGACAATCGAGCACATTATTGGTCCAGATGAATTTTCCGCAAACCGACTGTTGAAAATTGGAGACTTGAAGTTCTGTGATGAAGAACAGAAGACAACGATCATGGGTAAACTGTTACTTGTACATGTCCCCGAGGGATCCCAAGTAGATGTGGAGTACATTGAACGAGCATATCATTGGTTGGATAGCGCACAAGTGTTCGTTCATACTCATCCTTATGATATCGCCTGGAGCGTTTGGAAGAACACCTGGATGCACTCTGCGTAGTGATTTATCAGTATCTTTTCATGTAGTGTTTCATCATTCAACTTGGATTTAATCAACCAGTTAATCTGAACAATGTTATAGCTTAAAACAAATTTACACCCTGCATTACTAAATGAAAACAGTTGACGTATTCATCTCTCCTATTTCCTTCTATACCTCCCGCCTTCTCTCGTAGCCTCTCTCTCGACCATCTCCTTCTTCCTCCTTTGCATCTCTCTTGCCCTCTCATTAATCTCCTCCGCTATCTGCGTATCCGGGAAGCCAATGTCCCAATACGCCGGCGGTGTATTACCTCGTGCCCAAGCAGCTCTATGTCGTGATATGCCCTGTTTATGAGCAGCGATCGCAGATGTGGAAGTTGACCGTGTATTTCTTTCATTCTCGTTCGTATTCCCTCGTGATGTGCGATCCAATTTACTTGGCGGAGAGTCAAATCCGTCGAAGATAGATTCGTCGGCGTCGGCTTCTGTATTGTAATTTTGCTTCCCGCCGTGTTGATGATGGGGACAGGATCTCGAGGCTGAACCAGGGTGGCGACTATCTTTGACCGGGGATTTCCATAAAGGGGGTTGCAAACGTGGAGGCATCGGGCCTATTGCTTCATAGTACTGTGAGAATTAAGTCAGTACATGACTTGTGATAAAATTTGATGTGTGTACCTCCCGACAGTCATCGCAATCTCCACCAATAAGCCGTTTCCGTTTCTCCCTACCTCTCACAACTTCGTCGTACTGGTATTTGAGCCCTGCGTTCTGAGCTGGGTCAATCTCGTACATCTCGTTGATCGTCGCGTCCCCCTCCCTGTTTGAAGGAACCAATGGATAAATAGATCGAAAGAGGAGAAAAACCCGATATGGCTCACCCACGGTCCTTGTCTTTACCGTATCTTCCTCTACCTTTATATATCGAATAATCATCTAAAGAGCCTTTCTGAGTGGGTCTCGAGGCAGAAGAGACGTCATTTCTTTCCTTCTCCTTCCCTTTCCTTTTTTCCATCCCTGATAGCGCACGATCTCCAGCACTCTTTCGCCTCTCTGAGTGTGAGTGCGAATGGCGCGCGCTGTCAACAACAATGGTACCATCGTTTTCCTTGTAATCGTCATCCTTCTCCTTCTCTTTTCCCCTCGCGCGACTGTCATTTCGCTTTCGTCCAGTCATCGATCCAGAAAAACCATACCGTGTGGTCGAAGGTCCAGGGCTCGTGTATTCCTCTTCGTCAAAGCTCAATGCACTCGGAGCACTCTTCCTCCGAGAACGATCGTCTGTTTTGGCGGCGTTGCCACTACCACTCGGTATCCTATGTCCTTCAGCCGATTTGCGATACTTGTTGGGAGGAACTTCATCAAATCTCTGTTCTTCAAGCCCGGCATCGTCTTTCATTCCCGGTAACACGTATGATAGTGGTCGGCGGGCTCGGTACATAGGTGTAGGGGACAGAGGGTATCTTTGAGGGCGACAGTAGGGTTCGGCCTGGGTTGAGCTCCTAAATGCTTTCGTGTTGGTATTCATACGGGATGATGCAAGCTTCGGAGATGAGGCCCGTAAATATAGCGGTAACGGGGAACCCGCGTTTGAGTCATTGATGGGTGAAGGTGGGGACGTTACTAATCGCGAGTGACCGACAGGGTTGTCATTTGGACGCTGTTCTGGTGGTACGACACGGGCAGTAGAAGGATTCACAAGATTTGAGGATAGTGTAGGAGTCTGAGAGCGATCAATGATCGGCGCGGTAATAAGAGCATGAGGCGGGAACTGGGACCAGCGGACTGTAGAGGGAACAATGACACCAATAAATTCAAGAAAGGATATAGATAGGACAAAAAGCGGAAGAAGGCACGTACGTGACTGAGATTCGTCTTCGGTCTCGGAATCAGGAGCGGGTACCACTAGAGCAGGTGGAGGAGCTACAAATGAATGATGTATAAGACTGTATATCGTTGAGAAAGGTACCAACATGAAGTTCCCTCATCAGGTAACACAGTGACTGATAAAATACTAGCCGGCCCTTTCTCATTCCTGTCGTCTTCTTTAGCTACTGCGAGATCCAACGTCGGGAGACCGGTATCATGAGCTAGAAAATAAGTCGACACACGGTATTGTTTACAGAGAGACGCATACTAAGATCGGACTCAACCATCATCGGAGGAGAAGTGGTTGTATTCTTGATCGCATAAGACCTGAACAGTGATAGGAAACACAAGTTCAGCGTCATTCGAAGACCGAGCAAAGGGGACGTACCTGATTAAACGTTGAGGTTGAATTGCTGCTGTATTTGGATCCAGAAAGGGCGATGATGATGGATTGTGATCGTTGGCGGGGTTGTTAGCCTTTGAAGAAGGGTTGAGAGGGGTGATGGGAGAAGGTTTCGACGCATTGTCAAGTATTCGGATGTTTGGGGCGGTAGCAAATAAGCGAGACTCGTTCGAATCTTGCTCGACGAGATCAAACACTTGTTGATTTTTACGTTGGTTTCAGTAAGTATATGAACGACAAGACTCACGCGTTTCGTCCTGCAAGCTGTCTAGTTGCGAAAGCTTATACTTCTTTCTCGTCACTGCCCTAAAAAGCTCTTTCGCTCTTTCCTTTCTTTCCACCTTGTCAAGTCCAAGTTCTTTCTCGTACTTCTTGAACTGTTCAATCTCAGCAAGGCAAAGAATCCAACGTTTAAAATGTGTCCATTTTTCGTAATCTTTCTGACGACGTTCCGCCGCTGCATTGTTGGATTTGACAGTGTCATTGTGCATGTCTTGAAGATTCTGGTGTTCTTTGACAAGTAGACGATGGGCGTAGACACTGTCTAACATAAGTAATCTATGGCGTGAAGAGGAGGCCTCTGTAGGCTTACCTCTCATCTTTTGTCTTCCTAATCACAGTATATTTTTCCTCGAGCTCCTTCTCCTTGTTCTCCATCTTCGCGATGAGGGCCTTTGATTCCTTCAGTTTTCCCTCAAGACTTTCGACCAGTCTCAAAAGATCTCTATATTTTATCTCCGATTGTTCAGCGTCAACATACACCTGCGCCTCCATAAGGTCACCAAACCCAAGACTCTGAACCAAGCGGTTGGAACGATTCTTCAAGTCAAATAGCGAAGTTCGTAGCCCGGCATTGACATAATTTGATTTATCAAGCGCGACTTTGTAGCGATGAATCTCTTCACTGTGCTTTCGCTGAATAGCCTTATCCCGTTCGCGAAAAGTAGCAATGGAGAAAGCGTTCACATCTTCCATCGGATGGCGGTGTGGTTGTAAGATGAGTGATCACGTGCTTCGTGCTTCGTGTACTTGAGGTCAACCTCTTAATAATTTATTGCTCCTCGACTTGACACTGGGTGCAAAAGTGAATAAATTATACTACTTATGGATAACTTTTGGCAAAAATTTCAGGAATATATACACAAGTTTACACTATGTTACTATTTCTTACATAAATTTTGAGTAAATCTCCTGTAAGTTTACCAGAAGGGGTAAAACTTATGTACTTTTGCGTCCAGTGTGAAGACACTTCCTTATTTCAAAAGGATTCAATTTCTTTGACAATCATTTCTTTCATCAACCATATAATCTTTCCCTCCCTGAAATAAATGCTTGACAGTATGAACACTCTGTCGCGACGTAGACTAGAGCGATGAAGTGAGCAGAGGAGGAGCACAAGCACAAGCACAAATCTAAGTGTGAGTAACGCTCAGCACACAAAGGTAGAAAAGGTAAAGTGATCTCAGCAACTGTGATAGCGTGAAGGGCCAATCACAAAGGTCAAGTAAGGCAAGCTAGTGTCATGACATGCTATACAAGATACAGTACTTACTTTATTTCTCCTACATCTCCCCCTTCCCTCATCGCTGTTACTGTTTGGATCCATATACATCATTCCGCATCCTTCTATCACATTCCAAACACTTCCATCAACTTCCCGCGCTTTCGCTTACTCATCGAGACTCTTGTATATATAGTACAGTAGCTGACACCTAGTTCCCCATCTTGACCTCTTGGTCTTTGGAACTAGGTTAGTACCTGTATCATCGTTTACCTTCAATATACTTACTTGGTCTTTGGAACTAGTTTTCCTTGTGCGACCCTAGGGATTGGCCCCTGTGCTATCACTGCCGTCTTGACCATTTTACCTTTCAGCCTTCGTGTGTGGTGCTAGCCCCACCCCTCACTTCGGTTTGTGCTTTGAGCCTGTGCTTCCTCTGTGCTTTCTCCCTTCGTCACCACAGCTAGTTCCCAAATGACCAAGTCAGTATTGAGTATAAGTAAAGGGTACAATCACGAACCTAGTTCCCAAATGACCAAGAGTGTGGTGACGAAGGGAGAAAGCACAGAGAAAGCACAGGCTCAAAGCACAAGCCGAAGTGAGGGGTGGGGCTAGCACCACACACGAAGGCTGAAAGATATAATGATCAAGACAACAGTGATAGCACAGGGCCAATCACTAGGGTCGCACAAGGAAAACTAGTTCCAAAGACCAAGTGAGTATATTGAGTGTAAATGAAGATACAAGTACTAACCTAGTTCCAAAGACCAAGAGGTCAAGATGGGGAACTAGATGTCAGCTACAGTACTATATATACAAGAGTCTCGATGAGTAAGCAACAGCGCGGGAAGTTGATAGAAGGATATGGAATGATGTAGAAAGATATGGCAGAGTGTGGACAGATCCAAACTGTTATATCTATGCAAGCTAAGTCTTTACGAAGCTTCGCGATCCATTCCGCTACTTAGATATTACTTATAACTTTGCACCACTACGCAATTACTTCGCGAAGGAATTCCGACGCGAAGTATTTACTCTTATCTCTTATCATCCTTATCGGATTTACACTATCCCTTTTATATCCCTTCCTTTGTTCTTTAATTACGAGCTAGCTAATTCGGGCGTGGCATCGCTTCGCAATCCTGACTTACCTTTAGTATAAAGCTATGGTATCGAATAGGTAGTTCTTTAGTTTAAATATCAACCTTGATAGCACTTCGAGAGTGATACCAATTAATCAACTATCCCTATCATCGTTTTAACATCCCCTCACTGTCAGTACGTTCCGCGATAGTCATCGCGAACGGAACATGTTTATCTTCTTCTCTTGCGGACACGTGAAGTGTCGAGGGCTCTACTAATAGTGGAGTCAAGGTCCGACTAACTAGTTTAGGATCGTTTTACCTCGCGAAGTATTTACTTCGTATTTTCCCGCGATCATCCCGCGATCATTTCCGACGATCCATTTGTGCACGATCATAACACAAACCATAACAAGGAGAAAGAAAGAAGGGGATGTAGGGGAAATAAAGTAGGTACCGTATACTGTGTAGCATGTCACGACAAAGAGGTTGAGATAGGGAACTAGGAGTTATCTACTGCACTATATATATGAGTTGAGACAATAAGTACAAAGACAATAGGAATGGGAGACAATAAGTAAAAGAACAATAGATGCTAAAGAACAATAGTGTGGGAAGAGTAAAATAGGGAACAAGGAAGGAACAATAGTTGCTAAAGAACAATAGTGCGGGAAGAGTGAATAGTGACAAGCGAATGGGGAATAAGGGAGGAATGATTAGTTCAGTTTGGTCATGGTCCTATAGAAGCATGTGAAAGGAGGAAAGAAAATGATGTAAGTACTTGGTTGTCATGACAACAAGTGATGAGGCAATTGCAGATTTCTATGCAAAACACTCAAATGCACCACAAAAAATTTCAGCTGCCATCTTCCACTCTTTACCCTGGCAACCTTATGAAAACCTCACTGAAATAGTCACTGGGACATTGACTGTAGAAGGGGGGTAATGTCATGATGTGCTATACAGAATATGGTACTTACTTCATTTTCTCCTTTCTTTACCTTCATTACAGTTCAGACTCTTCTACACCCTTCCACACCCTTCTATCATCCTTCAAAAGCTTTCTATCACCTTCTAGATACTTCTATCAGTTTCCCATGCTGTCACTTATTCATCCAAACCCTCATATATATAGTACAGTAGTTGACACCTAGTTCCCCATCTTGACCTCTTGGTCTTTGGAACTAGGTTAGTACCTGTATCTTCGTTTACACCCAATATACTTACTTGGTCTTTGGAACTAGTTTTCCTTGTGTGACCCTAGTGATTGGCCCTTGCGCTATCACTATTGTCTAAGATCCTATTTCCTTCAGCCTTTATGTGTGGTGCTAGCCCCACCCCTCACCTCGGTTTGTGTCATGACATGCTAGACAGAATACGGTACTTACTTCATTTTCTCCTACCTTTCCTCCTTTCTTCACCTTCATTACTGTTTGGACTCTTCTACACCTTTCCATACCTGTCACAAAGAGGTGACGACGGTGGCGGAGTGGAGCAGAGACTTGGACGGAAGTGGACAGCTGGTCCCAACAACAAAGAGGTCAAGATAAGGGACCAGGTTGTGGGGGCTGGCTTATATAACAAGGCGGAGTGTGGGAACTATGATGTAATACTGTATAGCTCAGGCACAAGGAATGGAACGGAACTGACAGAATGTAATGGAAGGTTCCGGAATGATTATTGTAGGTAGGGGAACTCGGATGGTGTATTGTAAAGAAAGGAAAATGATAGGGGTAGCTCACTTCATGAGAGTACCCTTCTATCATCCTTTAAAAGCTTGCTATCACATTCTAGATACTTCTATCAGCTTCCCGTGCTGTTGCTTACTCACCCAAACCCTTGTATATATAGTCCAGTAGCTGACACCTAGTTCCCCATCTTAACCTCTTGGTCTTTGGAACTAGGTTAGTACTTGTATCTTTGTTTACACTCAATATACTTACTTGGTCTTTGGAACTAGTCTTCCTTGTGCTATCACTGTTGTCTTGATCATTATTTCTTTCAGCCTTTGTGTGTGGTGCTAGCCCCACCCCTCACCTCGGTTTGTGCTTTGAGCCTGTGCTTCCTCCGTGCTTTCTCTGTTATATCTATGCAAGCTAAGTCTTTATGAAGCTTCGCGATCCATTCCACTACTTAGATATTACTTATATCCTTTTACTACTACACAATTACTTCGCAAAGGAATTCCGACACGAAGCAATTATTCCTTATCCCTTATCATTCTTATCGGATTTACACTATCCCTTTTATATCCTTTCCTTTGTTCTTTACTTACGAGCTAACCCATTTGGGCATGGCATTGCTTTGTGATCCTGACTTACCTTTAGTATAAAGCTACAGTATCGAATAGGTAGTTCCTTAGTTTAAATATCAACCTTGATAGCACTTTGATAGTGATACCAACTAATCCTCTATCTGTATCATCATTTTAAACATCCTCGCTGTCAGTACATTCCGCAATAGTCATCGCAAACGGAAAACGTTTACCTTTCTTCTCTTGCGGACACGCGAAGTGTCGAGGACTTTACTAAAAGTGGAGTCAAGGTCTGACTACTTTGTTTAGGATCGTTTTACCTCGCGAAGTATTTCACTTCATATTTTCCCACGATCATTCCTGATGATCCCTTTGTGCACGATCATAACATTCTCCCTTCGTCACCACAGTTTGTGCTTTGAGCCTGTGCCTTCTCTGTGCTTTCTCCCTTCGTCACCACAATGTCCATAAGCCACATATGCTAGAGAATGTGTTAGTGGGGTTGTTCTCCTTCAGAGATCCAGCAATAGGTGTAACATACCGTATTGACTTAGATCTGCCCCTCTTTGTATTACAGATGTTTTGCTCTCTGTGATACATTCTAACACTGCTCTGATGTTCTGCAAAGCAACCTTTGCAAACTGATGCTGCTACTACCCCTTTACCATTGGACCATTGGTGTGTTGAGGGCACTACTAATAGTAGTATTGATGTCCAACTACTTCTCCTAAAACTCTGTGAATTGTTCCTCCCCTTGTGAGGGAATAATTCCCTCACATTCCCACCCAATTCTGGAGTTGTATGATCTTAACACTATCAAAGTGCTATCAAGGTTGATATTTAAAGTGAAGAACTACCTATTCAACACCATAGCTTTATACCATAGGATATGTCAGGATCACAAAGCAATACTAGGCCCGAATTGGTTAGGTTATCAGAGAAGAACAAAGGAAGGGATAAAAAAGGAATAGTACTCATCTGATAAGGATGAGAAAAGATAACTGTCATATGTATGTGAATCGAGTTATTCTGCAATTCCATGATCCATTTACCTACTTTGCGAAGAGTTCCTAAGCCCAGGAATAATTTGTTATCTTTCCTCATCATTATCAGATGAGTACTATACCTATTATATCCCTTCCTTTGTTCTTTACTCCACAAGCTAGTCTATTCTGAGTTAGTATCGCTTCGCGATGCTTATGTAACACATAGTATAAAGCTACAACATCGAATAGGTAGATCTGTAGTTTTAATATCGACTTAGATCTGCTCTCTCTTCATATTACAGATATCCACTATCCGTGATACTGTTATATCTATGCAAGCTAAGTCTTTACAAAGCTTTGGGATTTATTCCGCTACTTAGATATTACTTATACCCTTTTACTACTACGCAATTACTTCACGAAGGAATTCCGACGTGAAGCAATTATTCCTTATCTCTTTTCATCCTTATTGGATTTACACTATCCCTTTTATATCCCTTCCTTTGTTCTTTAATTACGAGCTAACCCATTCGGGCATGGCATTGCTTCGCAATCCTGACTTACCTTTAGTATAAAGCTACGGTATCAAATAGGTAGTTCCTCAGTTTAAATATCAACCTTGATAGCACTTCGATAGTGATACCAATTAATCCTCTATCCATATCATCGTTTTAACATCCTCGCTGTCAGTACATTCCGTGATAGTCATTGCGAATGGAACACGTTTACTTTCTTCTCTTGCGGACACGCGAAGTGTCGAGGACTCTACTAATAGTGGAGTCAAGGTCTGACTACTTAGTCTAGGATCATTTTACCTCGCGAAGTAATTTACTTCGTATTTCCCCGCAATCATCCCGTGATCATTCCTGACGATCCCTTTGTGCACGGTCATAACAGTATATTTAAACTGACACTCGGCACATTTGTCCTCATTACCCATCACATTCTACTCAACAATTTCCCTTCCTTCAACAATGGTCTATACAAGGAGCAGACAAAACCGTACCAACACTGGAGGGTCCGACGAGTCAGTAAGAGAGGAACTGGAAACGGTTAATCCTTTCGCATCGAATGCGACAGGCTTCGTGCCCTTCACGGAATCTATTTCAGGAGCCGGACATTCTCGACGTCGATCTAACGTCTTCGGTCCAGCCCCAGGACAGCCTGCTAGTGCGCGGGTTTCCAGTCATCACACCCTTGGTCAACCTGACCATTCCGAATTTGAGTACCAAGTACTCTACACAGAAAACGGTGATCCTGTTACTGTACGAATGCCACGAAGAAATCACATGGTGATACCAACAACAGAGATGGAAATCCCACCATCTCCTACCACCTTTACTCTTGCTGACAGAATGCATCAGCAGCTAGCAAATGCTCCCGGCCCTTTGTGAGGTCGGATACCAGTTACCACGATGGAAATTCCGGAGAACATCGAAGAAGCAGAAATCGACAAAGAGGTAGGTCCTGACGAGTCAGGAAATCCCGGAGACCCAGGGGGATCTGATCCCAATTGCCCTGGAGGTCCCGGAGCACCTCGAGGTTCTCGCGTTCCTAGTTGTTCTAGGAGTCCAGTGGAATGGGTAGGTAGTGTCCATCCAGACCCTACTGAACAATGCATCCTTGATGTGTTTCACGCGTTTAAGGGTTCACTCGATACCCTTGGAACAGTCCTCGTGGGCATGAACACTAGCAGCCCTGTGGAATCCGGAAGATCGAAGGTTAAAGATCCTGAGGTATTCGACGGATCTGACTTGCGGAAACTGAAAGGTTTCCTAGTTTCCTTGTCTTTGGTGTTTATTGATCGTCCCTCATATTTTACTGATCAAAAGAAGATCAATTATACTCTGTCGTACCTCGGTGGTTCCACGAAGGAATGGTTCAAACCAGACATTCTGGATCCGAACCTCTCCACGATGCCAGCATGGACGAGTTCCTTCGTGGCATTGGTGAAGGAACTTCAGGACAATTTCGGTATGTACAATGCACAGGGTGAAGCCGAAGATAAGATCGGCACGTTAAGGATGAAGGAATCCGATAACATACAGAAGTATAAAATCCATTTCAATACTCTTGCAGCGTCTACTAACTGGGACTCGCATGCCCTTAAGTGGGCTTATCAACACGGCTTGGCAAGCCATATCAAAGATGAGATGGCTCGTCTTCCAGAACTGAAGATGCTCGTGGAATACCATTACGAGGTACTTTGCGTAGATAATAGGTACTGGAAACGAGAAGAAGAGCGGAAAAGAGAAGCCGCTAGATTGACAGGTGCTTCCTCAGGAGGGAAAGCATCGAACACATCGAAGAAGAACACGCCAGGTTCTTCACAATCTCCTACAACCACCACCACCACAACCTCGACCTCAACGAATAACTCGGGGAAGAAAGGTAAGTCTAGTGGAGGTGGAAATTCCTCATCATCGACGAGTACTGCGGGGACTAAACCTGCATATGCAAGCAACCTCGGCTCGGACGGAAAGCTCCTTGCGAAGGAGTTGGAACATCGAAAGAAGTTGGGGCTGTGCGGATTTTGCGGGGGAAGTCATAAGTTCGATGACTGCGAGAAACGAAAGGCTCGCGAAGCTCGTGGATGTGCCGCGGAAACACAGGAAGGAGCGGCAAGTACCTCTTCAGTATTGGAAAAATAGTCCGCAACTCCTGTACCCCAGTACAAAGCGGGAGTTGCGTTGACCAGGTTCGTACTACCGGGGAAGTTAAATTAAATGCATCCACTCTTTCTTATGATGAACGATCTTTTACCATACCTCTTATGATAGATTTTTCACTTCGCAACGTTTCTGCGAAGCTTTCTTTTGTTTCCTTACTCGATTCCGGTTCTACCGATTGCTTTATTGATTCTAGATTTGTGTATAAACATTCACTTCCTACTTCTTCGATTTCTCCAATCAATCTCCGAATTTTCGATGGTTCCTTATCTCCGAAACCAATTTCCGAGACTATGTCTCTTAATGTTTGGTTTCCCTCTGGCAAGCTACTACTACTGACATTTTATGTCACTTTACTAGATTCCTCTTGCGAGGCAGTTTTAGGTCACAGTTTCTTGACCCGCTACAATCCGTTGATTGACTGGGCATCGAGAAACATTACATTCCACTCCACCAAGCAAGTTGAGTTTTCCTCGACGTCCTCACTTCTGCAAACACTCGTTCCAGAAGAAACTGTCCCCTCGCAGGGTCAGCCTACCATTAGTTCTGAAGAGGTCCCTTCATGATCCTCTTCGCGAACTCATTCTCGCCATTCACCTCGTCCTTTATCAGACTCTTTCCCCTATGAGCCCATCTATTCCTATCCTTCGGTGGCTCAATTGGCCGCTTCGCAACTTGAAAACCCAGAGATCGACATTGCTCTTGTCAACGCGGAACTCTTCAACCATGCTTGCAAGAATGCCAAGTGTGAACCGCTAATCTTACGCGCAGTTCATAGTGAAGTCACAGCGCGAGCTGCTTCGATGACTTCAGCAAGCAATCCCTCCTCATTACCGAAGCATTAAGTGGACTTTGCGGATGTCTTCGATGAAGTCGAATCCGAAGTGCTGCCTGAGCACCGACCTTACGACCTCAAGATTGAATTGGAGGAAGGTGCTGAACCACCTATCGGTCGTCTTTACTCTCTTTCTGCCAAGGAATTAGAGGCTCTATGCGATTTCATCGATAAGCACCTCAAATCCGGTGCTATTCAACCTTTGTCCTCTCCTCATGGAGCTCCGGTATTATTCGTACCGAAAAAGGACAGAAAACTTCGACTTTGCATAGACTTTTGTGGTCTTAACAACATCACGAAGAAGGATCGATATCCTTTACCTCTTATTTCTGATTTACTAGACGCTCCGAAAAAAGCTAAGGTTTATACTAAACTCGATCTTGCTCACGCGTACCATTTAGTTTGAATCGCGGAAGGCGACGAATGGAAAACAACATTCAGGACCTGTTGGGGTTCTTACGAATGGAAGGTTATGCCATTTGGACTCACTAATGCTCCAACAGCTTTCCAACAGTTTGTTAACGATATATTTGCTGACCTTTTAGATGTTTATGTTATTGTCTACCTCGACGATATACTTATCTACTCCAACGACGAGACACTACATCGTGAACATGTTCGCGAGGTTCTCCATCGACTTTGTAAACATCGACTCTATGCAAACATCGCGAAATGCGAATGGGAGATCGATATGGTAGAGTATCTTGGGTATATTCTTTCTCCGGAGGGCTTAATGATGTTGAAAGACAAAGTAAAAGCTATCATTGACTGGCCGGTACCTCGGAAAGTCAAAGACGTCCAGTCTTTTCTTGGATTTGCTAATTTCTATCAATGATTTATTTATAATTATAGCGATATCGTAGTCCCAATGACGCGACTTACATGAAAGGATACACCTTGGAATTGGAATACCAACTGCCAGGAAGCCTTTGAGAAGCTCAAATATAGCTTCACTCATGCTCCAATTCTGGCACATTGGGAACCAAACTGTGGTGACGAAGGGAGAAGGCACAGAGGAGGCACAGGCTCAAAGCACAAGCCGAGGTGAGGGTGGGGCTAGCACCACACACAAAGGCTGAAAGAAATAAGGATCAAGACAGCAGTGATAGCACAAGGGCCAATCACTAGGGTCGCACAATGAAAACTAGTTCCAAAGACCAAGAGGTCAAGATGGGGAACTAGGTGTCAGCTACTGTACTATATATACAAGGGTTCAGATGAGTAAGCGACAGCGCGGGAAGCTGATAGAAGTGTCTGGAATGTGATGGAAGGTTCTAACAAGTGATAGATGGAAATAAAAGGATATGGAAACATGGAGAAGGGTTCAGGTAGTCACGAAGGTAACGGAAAGAGGGAATGTAGGAGAAAATGAGGTAAGTACCGTATCCTGTATAGCATGTCATGACACAAACCGACATCTAATCATAGAAACAGACGCCTCGGACTACGCATTAGCCGCAATCCTCTCGATCCTACTACCTGACGGAGAAATTCACCCCATTGCATTCCTCTCGAGGACTTTTCAGGCTGCAGAACTCAACTATGACACTCATGATAAGGAGCTTCTCGCGATCTTCGAAGCATTCAAAGGCTGGCAACATTACCTCGAGGGATCGGGAGATCCTATTGACGTCGTTACCAATCACAAGAATCTCGAATACTTCTTGACGATGAAAATCCTTATGTGATGACAAGTTCGTTGGTCCGAGTACCTGCACCAATTTAATATGGTGATCCGATTCAGACCAGGTAAGTTAGGTGAAAAACCTGATTCAATGACTAGACGCTGGGATGTCTATCCAAAAGAGGGGGATATCGGCTACGCACAAGTTAACCCACATAATTTCAGACCCATTTTCACTAATGAACAACTAACTACTTCCCTTCGAGCTACGTTCCTAGAAGGACCGGCACTTCACGCCTCCATTGTTATGGATTTAGAGGCACTTCATTCCGCTATTCGCGATTCAATCAAACTGGATCCGGAATCAATTGCGGGATTAAAGTTTGCGAAGGATGGTACAAACACTTGTTGGACATTAGGGTCTGATGGATTGTTACGACTTGACGATCGCATTTATGTTCCTAACCTTTCTAATTTATGACTTCAAATTTTACGCTATTTTCACGACCATCCACTCTCAGGTCATTTTGGTCAAAATCGGACTCTGGAAGCCATTCGACGACAGTATACTTGGCCAAAGGTTCGCGAATTCGTTCACGATTATATTAATTTGTGTACGGTTTGCGGACACAACAAACCTCATTGACATAGGCCGTACGGTCTACTCAAACCACTTCCAGTTCCCGTCCGACCTTGGGATTCTATATTGATGGACTTCATTGAACAACTACCGGACTCTAAAGGACATACCGCTATTTTAGTAATCGTGGATCGAGCCTTGAAACAAGGCATATTCATTGCAACACATGACAAAATAACGTCCGAAGAGCTCACGGAACTGTTCGTCCATCACGTTTTCTCGAAACACGGAGTTCCTAGTCACGTCACTTCTGATCGAGGCTCGGAATTCATTTCAGCTTTCTTTCGCGCTTTAGGGGAAGCTCTCTCAATCAAACTACACTTCACCTCGGGATACCATCCTGAGGGGGATGGACAAATGGAATGAGTTAACCAGACTCTGGAACAATACATTCATATGTATTGTGCATATCAACAGGACGATTGGGCAAAACTTCTGCCTATCGCGGAATTTGTGTACAACAACGCTCCTAATGCTTCTACTGGTATTACTCCGTTCTTCGCGAATAAAGGTTATCATCCGAACATTACAGTGAAACCTTGTCATGACGTGCTACACAGGATACGGTACTTACTTTATTTCTCCTATATTTCCTTCTTCCTTTATCTTTGTACTATTTGGATCCAGCTACATTCTTCCGCATCCTTCTACATCGTTCCGCATACTTCTATCAACTTCCCGTGCTGTTGCTTACTCAGCTAGACACTTGTATATATAGTACAGTAAGCTGACACCTAGTTCCCCATCTTGACCTCTTGGTCTTTGGAACTAGGTTAGTACTTGTATCATCGTTTATCTTCAATATATTTACTTGGTCTTTGGAACTAGTCTTCCTTGTGCGACCCTAGTGATTGGCCCCTGCGCTATCACTGTTGTCTTGATCACTCTATCTTTCAGCCTTCGTGTGTGGTGCTAACCCCACCCCTCACTTTGGTTTGTGCTTTGAGCCTGTGCTTCCTCTGTGCTTTCTCCCTTCATCACCACATTAGGTCAAGATCTCTACTCGTACCATCAGCCTTTCCAACTGATCCTACAAGGAGTGGAAATCAGACTTACCCGGTTCTCCACCTTCCATTGCCGCTACGCCTTCATTTACACCAGACATTGATTGCTCAGAATTTCAACACGCATTTGATATTCAAGATCAGTGTGACATTCATTCCAAATACAATCCAGATGAAGAACACAATGCTTGGTTTGACTGCGACGAAAATCCTTGCCCCAACCGATAACATAACCCTGTTCCCATCACTCCAAGGGATTCAGGAAATGGACGATTCATAGACATCCTTAGAATTCCAAGCCGAGTTCCGAGCCGGGTTGGTAGACTTTCAAACCCTACCAGTGCTGTACCATCTGCTAGATCCTCTCCTGCGCTTATCCCTACTGTTATCTTAGAACCCAAGCTAGAAACTGAAGCCAACCCTGTCGCATCAACCCCATCCCCAGAGCCCATCGTCATCGATATCTTGGTTACACCAGAACCGTTATCCCCATCTCCTGAGCCTATCCCCACTGAAAACACCTCCATCATGTCGCACCCTCCTACCACCCAAGACCTTGCAGTGTTGATTCAACAACTTGCCACACAACAAATGGTGCTACAATTGGCAGTAGCCAGCATTGCCAACAACATAAGCACCAACAAAGGTGTTAGCAAACCCCAGACGTATGATGGGAAGTGTAGTGATGATGCACGACGCTTCATTGCTGCCTTTGAACTATGGGCCCAGGGTATCCGTTCCCTCAGTAATGAACAGGAAAAAATCAAATCGGCCATCTCATACCTTGATGGTGACGCAGCTATCTGGGCTACTCCCACCTCAGAAAACATTAGCCAAGTCGCTCGAGTGGACGCTGCAGGAGTACCAGCTCCTGCCCTCCTCTACCCCACCTGGGCTGATTTCGCTGGCGCCTTTAGGCAATGGTTTGAAACAGCAGATCCAGTGGTAGAGGCCAAACGAGTTCTGAAAAGCCTTTGGCAGGGAAAGGACCGGGTAGCAACATATGCGGCGACCTTCAAACAGTATGCTAGTAGGACAGGATACTCGGATGCAGACCTCCAAGATCGGTTCTATGATCACCTCTCAAAGAGAATCAAGGACGGACTGGTCAACTCCCAGGCTAACACAGATCAGATGAATGTGCTGATCAATGAAGTGATTCACATTGACAACAGGCAGAATGAACGCACCGATGAGGAAGGGAAACAATATACCCGAAGCACTCCCAACTTCAGTTCCTACACCCCTACTCCCTTTGTTCCGGCCCGCAATCCAAATGCAATGGACGTGGATGCCACCACTACCGGCCGATCTGCAGAAGACTATCGCAGATCCATGATGGGAAGATGCTATGGGTGCGGGTCCAGAGAACATCGAAAGGCAGATGGGCACCATGAATGCGATGTCTGCAATCATTACGGACTAACAGGCCATCTAGCAGCCATCTGCCGCAGAAAGTTCTTGAGACTCTCCAGGCCCATCCCTCATTCTGCTGCCGCCACATCTATCGTTGCCAAGCCCTCTACCTCCATCGCTGCTACCACGCCCGCCCCTGCTACCAATTTCACAAAGATCCTCCAGATGCTCACTGCTGAGCAGAAGGAACTAGCAGAGCAAATGGCAGAGTTGTGCTCGAATTTTTAAAGTGGGAACCCGCCACAGCTGCCGCCTGGTTCCCTAGTCTGTACTCCTCGTCTACCTCTACTTATGCATCTATACCCTCGTGTACAATTGGTTCCGCTCAATCTAGTGATGTTTCTCACTTCCGCGTACCAATTAAGTTGCAAGGTAGATTCAAGAATACCGACAGCGCAGCAATGATAGACTCTGGTGCCACAGGTCTCTTCATTCATGAACATTTCATGAAACAACATCGAATTCTCCCTCACCATCTCCGCCATCCAATCACTCTTTATAACATTGACGGATCTCCTAACACTGCAGGACAGATCACACACTCTGTACGTCTACTATCCACAATAGACCAAAACCCACCCCAGCTCCTTGAATACCTCGTCACCAACCTTTGTTCGGAAGATATCATTCTTGGACTCCCATGGCTCCGAAAGGTCAACCCGGACATCAACTGGAAAGAAGGGCGATTGTCTATCACCTCTCCCAGAAAGACTCCGCACCCCATGACCATCGACGAAATCCCCGAGCCCAAGGAAAGTAATGTGGGAGGAACCACTGCAGCTCCACAAGTTCACTTCTCCATCCTGGAGCCTGATGACCAACCCCAATTGCCTGAAGAAACTCTCCCTCTCTCCACGCCTGACCCAGAGATACATGAATACACTGAAAGCACCCCTCTGTATCAACTGGTAGGCAACAGGAAGCGGAGGAGAGCGTTACTTTGAGCTGGGATCATTGGCCATATGTCGGAAAAACTTTGGTGTTCTGCAGGGTACATGTATTCTCAACAACTCGCAGAGGCTGCCTACAAAGAGAAGCCGTCGAAGTCATTTGAAGAGATGGTCCCCTCGTCATACCGGAAACATGCAAAGGTCTTCTCCGAGAAAGAATCAGAATGACTACCGGAACATAAACCTTGGGACCATGCCATAGATCTGAAACCGGACACTCCTGAAATCATGCGGACCAAGATCTACCCCATGTCCCCGAATGAGCAGGAAGAGCTTGACCGGTTCTTGGAAGAAAATCGGCGCAAAGGCTACATCCGTCCCTCCAAATCCCCATTGGCGTCACCTGTCTTCTTTGTCAAAAAGAAGGATGGTAAACTTCGATTTGTGCAGGATTACCAGCGACTCAATGAATACACAGTAAAAAACTGGTACCCACTTCCCCTTGTCACGGACATTGTCAGCCAACTACACAAAGCCAAGGTTTTCTCCAAGATGGATGTTCGTTGGGGGTATAACAATGTGTGGATTAAAGAGGGGGACAAATGGAAGGGAGCATTTGCAACAAATCGAGGACTCTTTGAGCCCCTCGTCATGTTCTTCGGCCTAACAAACTCACCCGCTACGTCCCAAGCCCTCATGAACTCCATATTTGCTGACCTCATTGCTGCTGGGAAGGTGGCCGTTTATCTGGATGACATCCTAGTTTTCACTGAAACTCTGGAGGAACATCAAAGTATAGTCAATGATGTGCTTACATGCCTCAGCAAATACGACCTATATCTGCGACCAGAGAAGTGTGAATTCGAACGGCCTTCCATCAAATACCTAGGCTTGGTAATCAGTGAAGGAGAAGTGCGAATGGACCCAGTCAAAATAGAGGCAGTTAGTAACTGGCAGGCCCCTACAACGCTACGTGATCTCCGAGGTTTCCTAGGATTTGCTAACTTCTATTGGAGATTTATCGAAGGTTTTGCGAAGAAAGCTCAACCCCTGAACAACCTTACCCACAAAGACACTAAATGGGTTTGGGGATCACAACAGCAGGAAGCCTTCGATTCACTAAGGGACTCCTTTACATCGGCACCAATCCTCACACTATGGGACCCATCGAAACCAACTCGGATTGAAGTGGATGCATTGGGCTTTGCTACTGGAGGTACACTTTCGCAACTACAGGAGGATGGACTTTGGCACCCCGTCGCATACCGCTCCTCCTCCATGGATCCAGCCGAGCGAATCTACGAAATCTATGACCGGGAAATGCTGGCCATCATCGAGGCATTGAAAGACTGGAGAAGCTTCTTAGAAGGATCCCCGGAACCCTTTGAGATCATAACCAACCACCAGAACCTTGAATACTCGAAGACAGCCCAGGACCTCAGTCATCGACAGGCATGATGGGCACTATGGCTCTCTCGGTTTGATTTCCACCTTAAACATCGCCCAGGCAAAGCTAACACTCAAGCTGATGCACTGTCACATATGGTGCAGCACCAGGTCACCAATGCAGAGGACAACAGGGAACAGATTGTGCTAAAACCGGAACACTTCCTCAATGCGGCAACCATGGTCCTCCTCCATAATCCCCTCCTTGACCGCATTCAGCAGATCAGCAACCGAGAGGCCGAAGTACTGGATGGTCTGAAAGGTATCAAAGGTCCCCAGAGTCTCACTAGTGGTCCAGCCGAGTGGAGAAGAAAATGGTTTGGTGTACTACCGCAACAAGGTCTACATCCCCTCAGATACCGCGCTAAGGAAAACAATCCTGGAACACTGCCATGACGCACCCACTGCAGGTCATCCAGGGATGCATGGTACCCTGGAACTAGTCAGCAGACTGTACTGGTGGCCTGGGATGCGCTCATTTGTGGACAAATACGCCGACGGATGTGATCACTGCCAACGCAAACGCCTAAACCCCCACCACTCTTCACCCCTTCAACCTCTCCCCGTACCAGAAGGACCCTGGCAGGACATTGGTGTGGATCTTATTGGGGAACTGCCTATGACACAGGACAGCCATAACGCGATCATCACCTTTGTTGACCATTACACAAAGATGGTTCACTGCTTCCCCTGTACAACTGAGATAACCGCAGAAGGAGTAGCACATTTCTTCTATAAAGAAATCTTCCGCTTACATGGACTACCCCATTGATTCATCTCCGATAGAGGACCCCAATTTGCGGCAGACATTATGCGACAACTACTGAAGCAACTAGGAATCGACTCTGCCCTGACCACAGCTTATCACCCTGAGACAAATGGACAGACAGAGCGCGCCAACCAGGAAATTGAATGTTACATTCACATGTATGTAAGTTGCAGACAGGATGACTGGGACTTCCTAATCCCTACTGCCAAGTTTGTCATGAATGCTCACATCCACTCTGCACACAGCCACTCCCCCTTCGAAACACTTTATGGTTATACCCCTGAGTTCACCATTCCAAACGGTGTTGAGACAAAATACCCATCCATCAAGCGCTGACTGGAACTGCTACAGCATGCACGTGAGGATGCAGAAGCAGTACTACAGATGAGCAAAGAGCGCATCAGAGAGGGAGTAAAGGGAAAAGTACAGGAATTCGAAGTAGGACAACCAGTTTGGTTATCCTTGAGCAAATTGAAAGTACGGCAAAAGAACCAGAAACTGGGAAGCAAATGCCTAGGTCCATTTGAAGTCACAGAGAAAACGGGCCCACTCACATATCGATTACACCTACCTACCTGGATGAAAATCCACGATAACATCCATACCAACTGCTTGTCTCCCTGGAAAGGGAATGAAGTCAATGGAATTGAGCCACCGCCACCAGAACCCGAAATTGTGGAGGGAGAAGAGTTCTATGATGTGGAGGAGGTCCTGGACAGTCGGATCTTTGGACGGTGGAAAAAGTTGCAATTCCTGGTAAAGTGGAAGGGGTACGACGAGGGCCACAATAGTTGGGAGCATGAAGAGAACTTAGTCAGCACAAGCGATGAGGCAATTGCAGACTTCTATGCAAAACACTCAAATGCACCACGAAAAATTTCAGCCTCCATCTTCCACTCTCTACCCTGGCAACCCTATGAAAACCTCACTGAAATAGTTGCTGGGACATCGACTGTAGAAGGGGGGTAATGTCGTGATGTGCTACACAGGATATGGTACTTACTTTATTTCTCCTATATTTCCTTCTTCCTTTATCTTTGTACTATTTGGATCCAGCTACATTCTTCCGCATACTTCTATCAACTTCCTGTGCTGTTGCTTACTCAGCTAGACACTTGTATATATAGTACAGTAAGCTGACACCTAGTTCCCCATCTTGACCTCTTGGTCTTTGGAACTAGGTTAGTACTTGTATCATCGTTTATCTTCAATATATTTACTTGGTCTTTGGAACTAGTCTTCCTTGTGCGACCCTAGTGATTGGCCCCTGCACTATCACTGTTGTCTTGATCACTCTATCTTTCAGCCTTCGTGTGTGGTGCTAGCCCCACCCCTCACTTCTGTTTGTGCTTTGAGCCTGTGCTTCCTCTGTGCTTTCTCCCTTCGTCACCATAAACCTGAAATCGACATCTGTTCTGATTGCGCGATTGACTTTGCGACGAATTTAGATGAGATTCATTCTTTCCTTCGCGAAGAAATTACTAATGTGCAAGCTCAATACAAAGAGCAAGCGGACAGAAAATGTATTACTCACCCTGATTTTCCCATTAATTCACAGGTATTTGTACTAGCAAAGCACATTAAAACCACTCGACCTACCGCAAAGTTCTCCGAGAAGTATCTCGGACCTTTCAAAGTTCTTGAGCATGTAGGAACTCTCTTGTACAAGTTACAACTCCCTTCCTACCTCAGTCGTATTCACCCAGTCTTCCATGTATCCCAACTTGAACCCTATACTCCGAACTCGATCCCTCATCGCGAACAAACTCCTCCACCTCCAGTGGAAGTCGAAGGCGAAGAGGAATACAATGTCGCGGAAGTATTGGATTCGAAATTGGATCGTCGATACAAGAAATGTCCACTACGGTATTACATCTGATGGGCAGGATACGAAGGTACAGACGAAGAGTTCTCCTGGGTTGCCATGGACGAGCTGGTTCCAGCTTTCCATCTTCATTACCCTCACAAACCTGGACCATTATGATAAATGACCACTTAATTTCTTTTATTCATGCATTGGAAATACTAATTTTTATTCTATTAGTTCAACAACTCATTGCGAAACCTTTGTGATTCATCACCATTACATTCCGTACTACCTACTAAATTACCTACTAAATTCCAAACCTTCACTCCAATGAGTTCCATGATCCATTCTTCACGAGCTACCTTTGAACTCTCACATTCTATTCCTTACAAAACCATCACAATTCTTCCTCGCGGAATGAATTCTTACTGCTCACATTTCCTGACTTCCAAAACCATCGCAATTCTTTCCTCATGGAACGAATTTTACCTCCTTACACCATTAACACCCACGCATCAACAAAACCTTACGACTCCAATACCACCAAAAAAGGCAAATAAACATAAAATTAAACCAATCAAAACAAAATAAAAACACAAAAAACAACAAAAACCAATAAAAGACAACTACTTAAAATTACTTACAAGTCCACATAACTAACTACTACCCTTCGCGGGAATCACATTGCATGACATTTTCCCTCGCGAATCCTTCTCCTCTCTTCAATTTCCGTTTCTTCGTTTTCTTCATTTTCTTCATTTTCTTCTTCTCCCTCTTCTTCTTCCCCATTTTTGTCGCCCTTCTCTTCCGCAATTACTTCATCGTCCGGTGGTTGCCGCACAATACGAACAAGTTCTTCAATCACAAATGCGGTGCGACTCGCGAACCTGAGAAGAGTGTCCATTTGCCTCCTCAATGCTTCATTTTGCTCCGCGAGCATGCCTAACCTCTCTGCTACATCAACCCCTCCAATTCTCTGCTCCGCGACGCGCTTTGCGGGACCCTGGTATAAACTATCTCCCTCTACTCTCGGCTTCTTTTTCCTGGACCTCCAGGCTGCATTGTCCCCTGCCCAACTACACCTCTGTTGTTGGAGGTGACAGGCAAGGCAAGCCTGAGTCCAGGGCTTTCTGGGTTGCACGATGCAGTTCAAAGTGTTTCCTTGGGAAACACAATGAACACATCCTTCACGATTACGTGAAGGAGTAGGCGGAGGAAGGTCGTCTTCGTCCTCATTGTTGTTGTTGTTGTCTCCATCATCCGGGTCAGGAGCCGAACCAACCTAGAGTTTGTTAACCAACTAATTCATCATGAAGAAAAATTCAACTCACCTGCAAATCCAATTGTTTTCTTTTCAAAGTCAATACACCCACTTCCGGGGAATCGCGAATGACAGAGGCAGACTTGTATGTTTTGGATTTGGAACCTGAAGGCTCCCGCGATACCAAACCACTTGAATGTCGCGATGCAGCTTCAGCTGCATGATCCCGATGCTCTTGTAACTCCTGCAGAGCCTGTGCTCTGTGTTGACCCCTTACTCGCTCTTCCTCTGCGAGCTTCTTCAAAGTGTCGATCTTCGCCTTCATGATGCTTTCCTCGACGAGTTTTTCTTCTTCCCATTTGTCATATGTATGCGGATCGAGTTATTCTGTGATTCCGCGATCCATTTACCTACTTCGCGAAGAGTTCCTAAGCTAGGACTCTTTAATTAATTACTTCGCGAAGAGTTCCTAAGCTCAGGAATCCTTCGTTATCTTTCCTAATCATTATCGGATGAGTACTATACCTATTATATCCCTTCCTTTGTTCTTTACTCCACAAGCTAGTCTATTCGGAGTTAGTATCGCTTCGCGACGCTTATGTAATGCATAGTATAAAGCTACAACATCGAATAGGTAGTTCTGTAGTTTTAATATCGACTTAGATCTGCTCTCTCTTCGTATTACAGATGTTTACTATCTGTGATACATTCTCAACACAGCTCTGACGTTCCGCGAAGCAACCTTCGCGAACTGATGCTGCTACTACCTTCATATTGGACCATCGACATGTTGAGGGCACTACCGATAGTAGTGTCGATGTCCAACTACCTTCCCATAACTCCGCGAATCGTTCCTCACTTCGCGAGGGAATTATCCCCTCGCATTCCCAACCAATTCCGCGATTACATCGCGATCATTCCGCGATTATATTGCGATCATTCCGTAATTAAATCGCGATCATTCCGCGATTATATCGCGATTATTCCGCGATTCCGGAGTTGCATGATCTTAACACCATTTCCTCGTGGCTACTCTCTCCTCCTCGAGCCTTTTCTCTTCTTCGAGTCTTTTCTTCTCCGCTTCACAAGTAGCTTCCTCCTCCAATCTCATCATCTCTTCCTCGAACACTCTCTCCTGCACTTCGACTTCGAGCTGACGGAGGCGGGCTCATTCTGCCTGTTCACGAACGAGGCGCGCCCGTCATTCCTGCACAGTTTCGGTGGTGGTGACGGTGAAAGGCATTGTAGAAGGATGAGGACTTAGGAAAAAACAAAGAAATTCCTCGCGTTTTATACGCGTTCGTTTGTTGAGGGCAGGTTCACCTCTAAATTTTTCATTTACCTTGATCATAACTCGCGTGGCACTTTGAAAATTTACTTTTCTTTTTTACTTTTCCATTCTATCTAATTTTAGATTCGTCAATCATTAACAATCGCGTAGGCTTTTGAGGGCAAAAGCCTAAGAGGGGGATACTGTTATATCTATGCAAGCTAAGTCTTTACGAAGCTTCACGATTTATTCTGCTACTTAGATATTACTTATACCCTTTTACTACTACGCAATTACTTCACGAAGGAATTCTGACACGAAGCAATTATTCCTTATCTCTTTTCATCCTTATCGGATTTACACTATCCCTTTTATATCCCTTCCTTTGTTCTTTACTTACGAGCTAACCCATTCGGGCATGGCATCGCTTCGCGATCCTGACTTACCTTTAGTATAAAGCTACGGTATCGAATAGGTAGTTCCTCAGTTTAAATATCAACCTTGATAGCACTTCGATAGTGATACCAATTAATCCTCTATCCATATCATCGTTTTAACATCCTCGCTGTCAGTATGTTCCATGATAGTCATCGCGAACGGAACATGTTTACTTTCTTCTCTTGCGGACACGCGAAGTGTCGAGGACTCTACTAATAGTGGAGTCAAGGTCCGACTACTTAGTCTAGGATCATTTTACCTCGCGAAGTAATTTACTTCGTATTTCCCCGCAATCATCCCGCGATCATTCCCGACGATCCCTTTGTGCACAATCATAACAGATACATTCTCAACACAGCTCTGATGTTCCGTGAACTGATGCTGCTATTACCTTTATATTGGACCATCAATGTGTTGAGGGCACTACCAATAGTAGTGTCGATGTCCAACTACCTTTCCATCACTCTGTGAATCATTCCTCCTGTCAGAGGTCAATGTCGACACACAAAACCACAAGTGGCTAAGTGTCTCAGACGTCTCAGAGAAGAAACCCAGAAGTCAAGTTGAATAACGAAGCTAAGGTCACTACAAGACCTTAGCTGACCTTATATACAAAAGTACGAATCTAATCTACAATAGAGTCGTTGGTCAAATGCTATGACGAACAAGTCCGTGATAGATACGAGCACGGATGCTAACCGAGTATAAGTAATCAAGAGGATGTCAGCAGCGGGTCGTAACCGAGTACGGGACCCAATGAGTAACGTAGAATGCGTAAAGGAAAACGAAGAACTAGAATATCCAGACGCCCAGTCACAGGACACAAGTGCCCTACGACAGGCGCCTACGCGCTAAGAGTTACTCATAGTGTTAGTCGTTCCTGACACCTCCCTTTGCGAGGGAATTATCCCCTTGCATTCCCAACCAATTCCATGATCATTCCGCAATTATATTGCGATTATTCCGTGGTTAAATCACGATTATTCTGCGATTCCGGAGTTGCATGATCTTAACAATAACAAAAGACTACTTCACATCGGAAATCCTTTGCGAAGGAAATATGTAGTGGTGAAGGGATGTAAGTTAATATATGAGGTACGGAAACAATTGCAAAGCTTCATAAGGACTTAGCTTTGCACAGTTATAACAAAAGCTGAAAAACCTATATCTCTAGAATTATCATGGAACTAGTAGTGCCTGTACTGCGAGATTTATCCAAAGCTCCAATGGCTGACAGAAAAACAAAAACCTGCAGCCATGTTTCAATCTTTCAAATCAAAAGAACTTTCAAGATGGTCTGGTTCATCAGATGAACAATATCATGAAGCTCAAGGTTTTACAAGAACCCGAGGACCAGAACATGCTACTCTAAACTTTTCAAGGAAAATCTTGGAAAACTACTCTTGATCGGATCCTTGCGGGGAACTATTCGCGGAGTGCACTGGACTTCCCTGCTTACTTGCCCTAATCTCCCCTTTATCTGTCCATGTCTTCCATCAGTCTTCATTTCATATATGAACACCTGTGTAACCGCTGAATTCTGCTGTAGTGCAGGCCACTCATTATCAGCCCAAATGTTATGCGTCTGGTTATATGGCGGCCCATAGACTAAATGGGCCTTTTTGTCTGCGGGCTTCGCGTACTGAGCGTATGCTCCGCAGACCGCACGCCAATCCGTCACGGGCTTCCATTTGGCAGTTTCCGTGTCAGGAATGTTGGCGCTTTTGAGGGTGTCAAAAACTGTGAACCCTCCTTGGGCGCCAACAATGGACGTGTCTTTCTTAAGGATGTCTGCAACCTGTTTTGCACCCTTCCGACCATTCTTACCAGTAGACCAGGGTCTTGGTAAGAGTAGCAGAATTGGTTTTGAGGTAATTGATGAAAGCTAGCGCCGCGCTACGGAGATGTTAATGTCAACTTCTTCTATGTTCAGTCCAGATAAAACATAACACGTACACCGATACAGCTTTAGGTGTTCGTCTCTCTCAAATCCCCTTATAAAGTAAATTATGTTATCTCCCTTGGAATCAGGCATACTTAACAGAGAATGAGCTCACTTCAAGGAATTCTCATGCCTGCACACTTGTTGGAGGCGCACAATTGAGGGCGTCTGTGCTGGCTGGCGCAGCCTGGACTCCCCTGATAGAGTAAAGGAACAAAGGAGAGCAGCACAAATGAACGCATATCTGGGATAAGGTTGGGGTCGAAGAGACTATGGAAAACGTTGTTGGTTGATTCTCAATGAGAAAAAATCTCTTACTTGGCTCAAGAGTTGATAAAAGTAAAAATTCTTGGTAAATTTGTGCGATGCATCAAGAATCGACCTAAATCGAAGAGAACACTATCAGTCCATGACTAGATCCCAACGATGTTTTTCTGCTTACCAGCAATGTCTTGAAAAATGAGCGTATCAAACGTGAGGATGATTGCTCCACAAGCATTGGTATTTATACGAAGTAAGGGTTGCGCCCAGCTCGGACCGTACAAGAGTTTTCCCGGGTGGAATATACTAGTGTTCTATACAAGTACCGCATTAGCGTTGTCTTTTAACTATCCAGCGCAAAATATAATCTCCGATGATGAAAGGCGGCGTCGAGTCTTCATCAGTCAAAAATCTACCAATTGCGCGTGAACTTTGACATTCAACCAGGTTACGCTAGCACTAGCGTCTGTTCGCGCTATGCAGCATGTCTCTGTGAGGTTTGCCAGTTTTCTATGAAGTCCTCCTACCAATTATCAACGTCGGTAACAGTCATCAGATCCAAAATGAATATCAACGATCCGTCGACCATTTGTCACACTTTAGAACTGGTGCTAAGATATTCAGATGCCACAGCTTGGGCGCTGTCGACGGTACAAGGTAATTTGACTTTGAGCCACGCGGATCGATGATAAGTGAGTATGTCCGGTTCCGGTCCTAATTCATGTTAAATTTTCCACTTCGATTCCGCCTCTACTTACATAGATGGGCATATAATACACTGCCCCATTAGTCACGAAAAAGATCGGAAAAAGACCTAGTAGAAACTCGACCCAAGGTTCTCTTGTAACAGTTTCCTACTCGCGTCCCGCTACCTTCCATTCCCTAGCCAGCGAGGCTAAGTTTGCAAACTATCTCCAGAATAGCCTTCCATCATATCTCCGATTCCGAACAGTTTTTAATGATCAACAAAGCTGTTCATACACCCTGGCCTACTGGTTCTTGTGGAAACAACTTCGGGCGTCCTCGGCCTCTTATTAATGCAGGAGAACTTACTAGGAAATTGACCACCTTGAAGCACGCATATTACTGGTGGTCGTTGTTTTCGTATAAATACCTCTTTGTCAAGGGGATCTATTACTCTTGTACGACCTTTCTCAAGATATCGCGGGTAAGCAGCAAAGCACTGTTGGAGAGACCTGACTCTCATTCTTGAATCTAGGCCGATTCTTGATCAGTCCAACAATTTTGCTACGAATATCACCTCAGATCTCTTGTTTTTCGCACTGGGTCACACCACTGGTGCCTATATTTCTTATATATCAGACAATATGCGTCCATTTGTGTTGTTGACGTTTGCACCACTGTTCTTCTCTGTCATCGCGAGAGCTCAGGATTTTCAAACCATTCCAATTCTTGGCTCAGAAATAGTAGATTCTGTGCCAATTACAAGTGTCAAGAGTATGTAGATTAAGGGAAAGAGTCCCGATCGGACTTCGGGTTTCACTCCGTATTTGCTATTTATTTATTTTCCCCGACGGCTAGATATATCTAACACGTTTCAAGCCCCTTACAGTACCGTATATATACGTCGATATCTAGCGGACTATCACCCTCAGTCACTCACACGTATTAGTGTGTCTCTGAGGGTGAGTATCATATATTATATTGCTTGAGCTACAATACTTACTATCTATCATAGATCATATACTTATTGTAGTCTTACAGGTAATGCAGCTGAGTCACTCACACGTATTAGTGTGTCTCTGAGGATCATATACTTATTGTAGTCTTACAGGTTATGGGCCCCGCCCGCTGCTGAACTACGCAAGAATAAACCTGAATAGTGACTGGAAAAAGCCCCTAGAAACAACATGACAAGTAACGGAGGGATTCCCGCTCCCGTTCCCGATACTCCAGATGACCAAAAATTTGATGGAGGGATTCGAGTAGCCTGGAAGCCTACCGAGAGAAGAATAAAAGTATCCCTAAAGAATCAGGGGCTAGACGGCTATATCGACGGAAAAATCACAAATCCAACCTCTGAAAAGGTCGATACTCCAACCACCAAAGAATCCACCCCCGTCTTCTCTGACAAGCCTTCTACGATGGAGTGGACATTCCGAAATAACAGGACGAAGGGAATCATAGAGTCCTTTATTGCAGATCTTCCCTCCTTGGTACCTGAGGTTGATGAGTTGGACGCGAAGGACCTGTTCAGTGCGCTAGTCAAAGAATTTGGACAGAAGGATGACATGAGGAAAGTAATCACAATGAGGAGGCTCCGAAGCCATATCTACCGTGAAACCGAGACCCTGGACGAGTTTCTTCGCACGCTCAGGGAACTGCGAAAGGAAGCTATTGATATGGGAAATGATATTCCAGACAAGGTCTTTCGAGAAATCATAATGGCAGCATTCCCTACTGTGGCCTTCGACACGATTATGCAAAATATTAATGCAAATCAAACAACTTTCCTTTCCTCTTCATCGGTTATCCAACATATATCCTTCCAGTATTCCCGATCTGAAAATCGACCAGATGCCGTTGTCCCGGGAGATCGCCTACCTCAAGCGAACACTGTTTCATACTTGTCCTCACGTATTGAATCCCTAGAAAGGAAACTGGCCACCACTGGGAACGCAAACGTGGTCAAATTCCCAGAGAAGAAATGCCGAAATTGTCAGCGCCAAGGACACATTGCAGAGGAATGCTTTAGGAAGGGTGGAGGGAAGGAAGGACAGTACCCCGCCTGGTGGAGGGGAAAGAAAGAAGCCTCCTTGGGAAACTCATCTGCGAACACCACAACAAGCACAACTGAGTTGATTCCTGAGGGACTCCCTGAGGTCGGAGAATTGACCCAATACTACGGGTTAGCTGCTATGTCAGACGTCGGAAATGGACAAGAGATCTACGCAGACACAGGCGCATCAGACCACTTCTTTAGGAAGAGAGAGGACTTCATCACGTACACCCCATGTTCCAGAAAGGCTCGATCATCCGAGGCATCCACACCACTGAAGATAGAGGGATATGGAAAGGTGCGGAAGACATTCACAAATGATAAGGGTGATGTGATTCTCGACTTCGAGAATGCTCTTCACGTTCCCGACGTCTCCTATAACCTAGTATCCATCTCCAAAATGGATGCATTAGGATACCAGATCTTATTCGGAAAAGGTATCGCAAAGTTCTTTGACACTACGGGGAAGCATTTCCTGACGGGCTATGGGTCCGGGGGTTTATATTGTTTGGAGGAGAAAAATAAAGGCCCTCTGGGACTAGCGGTGAAATCTAGGTCATTGAATAAGCCTGTTGATCTCAAAACATGGCACCGTAGGTTAGGCCATGCAGGGCTCTCACGGATCAGGATGATGGTAGAAAAGGGTCTCGTCGATGGCCTGGTGGTAATGGGACCAGTTAACGAGAAGTTGGAGAAGTGTGACAGCTGTCAGTTAGGGCAGGCGAAGAGACGCCCTTTTGATGCCGTTACAACTCGGGAATCCCAAAGACTGGAGCGGGTCCACGTTGACCTAACAGGTCCTATGCGAGTACGAGCTATTGGCGGCTACTATTACTCGATGCCGATCGTGGATGGGTACTCGGCGATGGGGAGGGACTTCTACCTTGCCAATAAAGAAGCATCAACCACGTTGGCAGCGATAAAATCCTACAAAGCTAGAGCCGAAAATGAGACTGGAAAGAAGATGGTAAACATCAGAGTGGATGGAGGAAAGGAGTTCAACAGCGTACTGTGGCAACAGTGGGCAGACGAAAATGGAATCAAACTTGAAACTATTCCCCCATACTCCTCTGCAGCAAATGGCGTAGCTGAGCGTAAACACGGAATTACATTTGACCGGGTACGCACCATCCTCCAAGACTCAGGCTTACCACCCTTCCTTTGGGCCTATGCGTGTGCCTATATCATTTATACCGATAACTTGCTCCCTGCTGCCCGTACGGGCTTCCTCATTCCAGCGGAGCTCTGGTACAGGAAGAAGATGGATGTAGCCCACTTACGCCCCTTTGGGGCGATGGCTTGGGGTACGGTTGTACGGGGGAATTTGGGGAAGCTAGACCTGCGAGGTTTTAAGGGGAGAATGGTCGGCTATATGGAAAGAGGAGTATACCTGTTATATCTGTCCTCAGGCCGCATTGTCTCCAGCAGAGATGTAGAATTTGACGAACGAGTAGTGATGAACCCTCTACCTCCAGCTGGAGGGGAGGGGAGAGAGGAAACAGACGAAAACAACTTCCCTCCAGCCGAAGTCAGAAATGATGCCGAAGAACTTCCCACAGCTCCGAATGTGGCAGGCAATTTGGAAGTGACGATCCCAGACCCAATACCTGAGCTAACTGAGGAGCTTCGTCGGTCCAGTCGCGTCAGAATTCCATCGAGCAAAGCTATCAATACTCGCGAATTTATAGACCGGGAACACCAGGCGAGAGGATCAGGGGAGGATTGGGCAAGAAGCACCCAGAGGCCTCGAGGACTCCTTGCTACCCATTTCTCACTGTTAGCTGAAAGATTTCCTGACGAGGTAGGATGCGAGTTTAATGTAGCCCTAAATGTGATTGGCCTCCCACTGGTCCCCAAAACGTATTCATCAGCAATGGAGGATTCAACTAGATGGCTCCCCGCGGTAAAAAAGGAGAAAGATAGAATGGAGGAATTTGACGTATTTGGACCCCTCCAGGACCCACCTCAAGGAGCTACCATCCTCAACCCACTATGGGTGTTCGCACACAAGCTCGACGGAACGGGACGTATAGTCGACGAGAAAGCGAGATTGGTAGTAAATGGAGGAAGGCAAACAGAGGGAGTCGACTACTTCGAAACCTATGCGGCAGTCCTGAGGTTCGAATCGCTACGTATCCTAATCGCAGTCTGGGTCACTCTCGGGTACAATATATGGCAAATAGACTTTGCTTCAGCCTATCTCAACGCCGACCTTGACGAGGAAATGTATATTAGGCCTCCTGAAGGTTTCGATGGTAGAGGATCAGGGAGGGTCATGCGCCTAAAGAAATCACTGTATGGTACCATGCAGGCCGGTCGAAATTGGTGGAAAACCCTAGATAAAGCGTACAAGGAATTGGGATACCATAGATCCCAGGCTGATCAATGCGTCAGGAGTAGGTCGACGAAGTCAGGGGAGACCATTACAGGTACGTATACTGATGATACACTTGGAGGATCCACGTCAAAGGAAGAGATGGAGGGGGCAAAGAAGGAATTAGGTGATAGGTTCAGGATGAAGGAGACCGACAGCATTCAGTTCGCGTTGGGAATGCGCCTAACCCACAACAAGGAGGATCGGTCCGCCACCCTATCTATGCCAGCGTACTGGGATCAGGTCTTCACAAAGTATGGTCTTCAAGATTTGAAGCCAAAAGCTACACCACTCGCTCCAGGAGTTGTGTTATCAAAGGATCAAGCACCAAAGACGGACGAAGAACGAGTGTTCATGAAGGACAAGCCCTACGGCGAGCTGTTGGGAGCTATCCAGTTCGGACAAGGAGCATGTCGCCCTGATATAGCGTATGCAACGAACCTCCTCTCTAGATTCCTCCAGAACTCAGGACGACCGCACTGGAACGCGCTTATCCACCTATGTCAATATATATCCGGGACTAAAGAACACGGGATCACATACACACCACAGGACGAAGGACTTACCCCCAAAACCTATTGCGATGCTAACTACGCTGCCTGCATCGACACTCGTCGGTCTACGACTGGAGTGGTCACCATGATCGCTGGAGGTCCTGTGTTCTGGATGGCCAAACGCCAGGACGTAGTTGCTCTTTCGACGACGGAAGCTGAATACATCGCGTATGGAAAGGGGGCACAACAGGCGAAGTGGGTTCACAACTTTCTCAGCGAAATAGGTCATCCCGCGTCCCTCCCGTCTGATCTGTACGCTGACAACAAAGGGGCAATCGCGATCTCCGAGAACCCAAAATTCCACCAAAGAGTCAAGCACATTGATATTCGTTATCATTATTTGCGAGATATGGTTGAGAAGGGAGAGATTAAAATACATTACGCCCCGTCAGAGGTGAACCTTGCCGACATCCTAACGAAGGCATTGGGAACTACGAGTCACCGATCTCAAATGCGGTTATTGGGGATTGCGAACGTCCACCGGGACTAGGGGAGTGTCAAGAGTATGTAGATTAAGGGAAAGAGTCCCGATCGGACTTCGGGTTTCACTCCGTATTTGCTATTTATTTATTTTCCCCGACGGCTAGATATATCTAACACGTTTCAAGCCCCTTACAGTACCGTATATATACGTCGATATCTAGCGGACTATCACCCTCAGTCACTCACACGTATTAGTGTGTCTCTGAGGGTGAGTATCATATATTATATTGCTTGAGCTACAATACTTACTATCTATCATAGATCATATACTTATTGTAGTCTTACAGGTAATGCAGCTGAGTCACTCACACGTATTAGTGTGTCTCTGAGGATCATATACTTATTGTAGTCTTACAACAAGTGTGGAAGCACAAGGATTTACAGTGGGTGTTTACAGTCTTCCGATTCCGGACAGCTTCCCGGGGTATAAAATAACATAACTGATCCGCCTATAAAAGAGGAGTACTTTGCTTCAAAACCTGTACATGGCTTTACATCGTACACTGTTAACAAGCACAACTAGACTCCTTCGATCCAGCCCTAGCCGTGGTAAGTTAGCAGCCTTATGGAGCATCCTTTGGTATGCTGACAAGTAAATAGCTTTCACTGACTCAAAGTATCACGGAAAGGAGATTTCAAGGGATGATGAATCGTACCAGGTGAGCTTCAGAGATGATTTGTCGAATTTCAAGATGGAGCTCATTAGTCTGTTTCATTAGAGCATAAAGAACTGGCAAGTATTAAAGCTTGATCCTCGAGGCGGATCACCGTGCTTTGCCAACGACCATTTAGTCCCAGAGTATACAAGCTATGATCCTCCCAGAGGATTCACTGGGGAACAAATCATGCAGTTTGATGGCGCAAAGGATGTGTTCGAGTCTGTCGAAGAGATTGAGAAGCTCATTGAACTGCGAGATCAGTTCGGCACATTGGAGTCAAAGGTTGATAGTTGAATAAATTCATTTTGAATCTAGTATTGACTTATCCGAAGCGAAAAAGTGTAGATCCGCAATTTTAGTTAACATACAGTCAATGTTCTGAGTTTACCTTGTGCAATGCGCGTCGTGCTCTGAAGATTGAAATATTGGAAACCAAATTGAAAGTCACTCAAGTCACTATGCTTGAAAGTGACACGGGCTATGTTTAGCTGTCGCCCTCAAGTTCCTCGATTCACAGAATAGAAATAAGGGAGCTTAAAGTTGAGATAGCCAATCCTTTAGGATTTCTTCGAGCATGTGTGAAGCAAGAATTCGTTTGCGCCCGGCATCCGGGCCATACTGGCCACTTTACAGTGACCGCCATGAGAGGTCCCCTTCCATTCCTCCTTATCGTTCCCTTCGATAAATCGCTCCTTGAACAAGAGTCTTGCCTTTCTGGAAGGCTTCTAGGAAACTACAGAGATGGTTCCTACGTCAAAAGTGTAATGCTCACCGACCAGGATTGTATCTCTTCGTGGAGTGCCCGAACCAAGTCTTTTTCGGCTTTCTTTGCGCCTGCAGTGCAAGGCTTCCGACAGCTCGTCTGGATAGAAGAAGAATCTGTAGACTCTTCCTTGAAAACCCTGACTGCTGAAGACGAATTTGCTCAATTCCTAGAACGCTTATCTTCGCCTCCTGTGGAAGAGACTTTTCTTGATTCCAAGCAGGGTGTCTTCATAGAAACTCATCGAGACTTTATCTACGAAGTTCACTTTCAAACACCAACAGCTGCCTTACTATCAGTAAACTCTCGACTTGCCCTCCATCTAGACACAGTCTTGCCTCGATACTGGAAATCCACGCCGTTCCCATCTTTTCCAACCGAATTCTTCCCTGTTCCTCCGTCTTCCGTCGAACCTGTCAAATCAGTTCTTGCTAGTCTGGCTTACGACTCTACCGTCGCTACTATCGCTGATAGCATTTCAATCCCTCAAATGAAGAATGACATCCGATTTCTCACCGGCGAAGATGGACAATCTGGCATTATATCCCGTCATTCGTTTGCTCAGGGTTCCAGAGTAGCCGCCGCATGGCTCAAGCAACGATTCGAGGAAACCGGAGCTACATGTAGACTGATGCTATTTTTGCAAGGTTTCGCTCCCAATGTTATCTGGTAAGTTGTGTTTCCAGCTTACGGTCCTGTTGCTAACATGTCTTCTAATGCCAGCCGCTACGAATCCGTCGTAGATACCACTGGAACCGTCATCATCAGTGGACATTACGATAGCCGTGGCTCTTTTGGTAGTACGCGGATGCCTGGGGGAGATGACGATGGCTCAGGTGCGTTACCGCCGTGCATTGTCGTCGCTGTAACTGACTCTTGACTTGCTGCAGGAACAATTGCAGTTCTTAGTATCGCTCGTGCAATCGCACGCAACTGCGTGAAATTCCATCAGAACGTCGAGCTCGTTGCATTTGCTGGCGAGGAGCAAGGTCTTTATGGGTCCAGGGCCTATGCTCGTAGGCCTTTCTCTTGTTCATGAAGAGTTATCCATTAACAAAACGCCACAGGCGAACTCCGAAGTTTGGACGCGAATGTGACACTCATGATTCAAGCCGACATGCTTGCTTATCGCAAGCCAGGTGAACCTATGCAGCTCGGGCTCCCAATGTCGTACGTTTCACATTTGCCCTCAAGGACACGGTTATACCTTACGGATCTTGTCATCTAGAATAGGAACTCCAGAAGTTGCGCAACTCGTTGCAAACATCTCGTCCCTATATAGTCCCGAGCTCGAAGTTGGCTTCACGACCGCTTGCTGCAGTGACCATCAGGTAAACCGTTCATTAATGATTCCGTAGCGCGATCTAAGTTGTGTTGCAATTCAGTCGTTCCATGAGCAAGGATACGCCTCGACCCAGGTTTTCGAGAGAGCAGGGCCCAGTGAGTGTCATTCGAATTATTTTGTTCAACAATAATCAAAAACGTTCATTGCAGTTGCGGATCCTATGTATCATAATAGTGGAGATTTGAGCGACCGTGAAGGGTTTGATTTTGATCAACTGAAAGCCATAGCGAAGGTCCAGGTGTGCTCAGTCTTTTGCTCCATTTGTTAACGCCTCCTTAATTTTATCCTACAGTTTGCAACCATTCTTCATTACACTGGCTTTGAACTGCGCAAATGAATGTTATAGAAGGTAAAGGCCATCATATGATATACCACTCATTCATAACAGTAAATTGGAAACGGGTATCAATTGGGGAGAATTCACCAGCGCTCTACGCTGACATAAATATCGTTCAAATATTATCTGCTTCTACCAGCAGTCTGTCTAGCGTCATCACTGCTCGCATTCATCCTCAAGTCCAACCGCACTACGAATGGAATCGAGCAGGATGTCATTGAAATCCCCTCCTGCCTCCCACATAGCGAAACCAGCCAAACCATATTCTGCTATGAAATTCCCCTTGGCTGTGAATGATTCTGCGTTGTCGAAAGATATCATCAATCCTGCGTCCTCAACATACAGGTACGGCTAAGGATCAGAATCAATACTCTGTCTCTTGAACTCGCTTTAATCGTAGTCTACGTACCGTTTGACTGCACTCATCAAATCTATGAGGAAACGCAGAAGTGAAGTTTCCTTCAGCGTCAAGATATCCGTTTTCAATCAAACTCCAAAAGTCGTACACTCCTACGAAATAATCAATAGGTTGAGTTTTACAATGAGAACGAGGATCTAATACGTACCTCCATTAGATTCCAAGAGACCACATGCATCAGGCTCAGCGGCATCAGTATCCCAGGAATCTCCAAGGGGAAAGACAGTGGCATCAAACGGAGGATAAGCAGCAAGTTCTGTTGATGATCCAGAAACGAAAGCCGAAGTTTGATTGACACTGAAAGAGTGCCCATAGCTCGCAACCCCAAGGACTATCTTTTCCACTGGCATTCCAGCAGTGTACCAAGCGGAGACGGCAGAGACGGCGGATCCCTGCTGATTGGCTTTTGCAGCGCATGAGTCGTTTAGAGGAGCGTTGGGTCCGACAGCAGTGCTCCAGGATCCCCATATATCGTAGTTCATAACGGTGATGAAATCAAAGACATCAGCGAAAGCGGACACGTTCGTCAAAGCAGTCCCATCAGAATCAAAAAAAGGTGTAAGACCGGTGGCGGCTGAGAGGGTAAGGTTGGCACCAACAGGGTCAGCTCGGAGTTCTTGGAGGAAAGCTAAGAAATTGTCTGTGTCATTTGCATTGACAATGTTGCAGCCTATGCCCTGATCGTTAGGAGACTCCCAGCTATCAGAAAATCCATCAACATCGTACACATCATATCCAACTATGTATTCATGCTTACTCAAAGTTGATACCATCCAAGGAATAGTCAGTGGCGAAATCAGTCACTGCCTTGACAAATTGTGTGCGATTCTCTGCGGAGCCTACTGCAGTGGAAAAGTAGATAGAGCCATCCCAGCCTCCCACGGAAACATGAGCGTTGACTCCCTAGTAACAGAATCAGAGAAATATGTTCAAAGAATCACTAGTCATTGAACGTACATTGGCATGAGCCTGTTGAACGAAAGAAGGCAATACATCGCCATTCGAGCCATCTAGCGTGAGTGTTTGCGTTTTTACAGTAGGCATTCTGCAAGTATTGTCAACAGCGAATTGGCCAACGAACGTGTAAGTATACTGACGCGAAGGAGAAGTATACGTCGGTGTATTTTGACCAACTAATATTACTCAAGTCGAAGGTAGGTGTAGCGTTGGCTGTATGCCAGCCCGCTAACCACGCGGAAGAAATTATTTTGGGCTTCGTGGATGTTACTTGACTATGGGCACAGGAGGTCATAAGAAAAAGAAGGAAAAGAACGGCGAAAGAAAAAGAAACCATGGTGGGGGGAGGGGGTTGGCTCGGGGCAAAGTCAGGATAGTGGAAGGTCAAAACGGCTGTTGCCCTTATATGAGGAAAGCAATCATGATTCGACTATCGGAGCTGCCTCGAGCATATTATGCTGTTGGACAGTGGACAAAAATAAAGCTCGCTTCTTTGATTGTCGTGAATATAGCTCAAATTTTGATCATTTCTTGTCCAAAAATAACGCTACCTTTGTCCTTTTGTTGCGTGAATAAGGGCTCCAGCCTGCCTACCTCACCCTAGAATATGGTTATTCGAACAAGGTTGAACCAAAGAGAAGGCCGGATTGAGGTAGGATCAGTTGGAAAGGTTATGTTCTTACTAGTCACTTGATTTGAGCCCAGTACCCGAATGGCTGGTTAGATTTGGAATTTTTTTTGTTTGTGATTTACCCTCAATGGGGCTGGCTAAAACTTCTACATAAGATTTACCCCTTCTAGTAAACTTACAGGAGATTTACTTGAAACTTATGTAGGAAATGGTAACATAGTGTAAACTTCTGTATAAATCCCTGTAAGTTTTTAAAGAAATTTACCAAAAGTTATCCATAAGTAGTATAATTCATTGACTTCTGCACCCAGTGTCAGAGCGTACCTGGATCATCGTACCTGTGAAGGCTATGAACCTATTGATCATAGTCAGTTGAATGATAATTCGCTCTCAATGGAGGACAAAGATGGAAGAAAGCGCTACGGGATAAAAATTTGATCCGTTGGGAAGGCAAATGCCGAGAGCCGATCAGCAGATTGCCCTCGAGCGTCGAGATCACAATCAGCTCATAAAAAGTCGGTAAAATTCTCTTCGGAGGCGCAGCAAAAGTACTAATACATGAGCATTTGAAGTACACGGTGGTATAGCTTCATACAAGTCCATGTTTACTGTGATCAAACTACTTCATGTTCAACATCCATCACTTCTACCTGCCCGCCTTTCTCAACCACTGCGATCTTTTTCTTCGTCAGAGAAGCTTTGACAGGATTTGGACTCTGAAAAGCAATGTTCAACGTAGATCAAGGGTAAACAGTTGCACAAACCTCGAAAATGTCGTTTAACTCCTCGCTAGAATTATTATAATGCCATCTGTCAATACATCTTGACCATGATAGGAAAGATAAGATCCATACAGGGTTCTGCCTCGAGTTTCTACTGCGAAAAACCAGATCATTGTACACTCGAAGATGTCCCAGCATACGTATACAATGTAGTACTGCAACACCTCGTGTTAACATCACTGACAACATGAAAGAAATTGTCCGTACCTTCCAACCAATGTTTTGCAGTGCGATGGGTCCTGCATAGTTACCAACAAGGCCTGCACAGCTTACCGCTAAAGAATACCTAGATAGATTATCAGTATTCAAAAGCTACCCAAAATTTCACCCCCTTACATGGCCATTCCTTTAGCGCTGATTATGTTTTTGAGTTTCCCGTGTGATATTATATAGGGAGTGAGTACATACCGGGTATTATTTGCTAAGCATTCCGTCGGTACAAGTGCTTGCAGTGGGGTGTACGCGAAGCTGAAAACAAAACCGAAAAGGACTTGAAAGTAATGAGGACAATGACTTTATTGAAATGCATTTAGATCACTCACAAATAAACGCGATAGCGGCATTGGCACCGTCAGGATTAGCGCTGCTCTCGCCAAATAAGGCGGTACAAACTGATAATGAAGTGCAAAAATAAATATACAGTCTGTGTCTGTGTAGCGTGGTGAAGAACATACCTGTCACTATGATCAAAGTACATGCGCTGGCGAATGTTCCCCAGAACCACATAGTTCGCCTTCCAACTATCATGGATGTATTTTTTATCACACCGCATATTTGAATGTGATGAAGAATTCACCTGTATCACAAAGGGATGTGCCAATGGATGCACCAATGGCAGATACAATTGTGTTCACAAAGTTTAAGACCAGACGTCGCTCTTGAGATTCGACCCCGGCGTTCTTAAAAAGGACGGTCAGGAAATAGCTGTTAATAATGAGCAGAAAACCAGGTCAAATTAGTTTTAGGAACGCTCACCCAAGACCATTCCCAGACCACTGCCCGAAAAAGCCCATCATGAGCATCATGAGCGTCCGATAGCGAGCGTTCGAAGTATTGACAAGTTCGGAATAGTCCCACCTAAATTTACTTATATTAGCCTATCCGGTGCGAATACGGTTACACCTGCATTTTTACCATCGTTTATCTGAAGCATCCAGTTTAATCGATTCCTCAAACTCCCTAAGCTCTAGTTGTACCAACGGAGCATTTACATCTCCATTTCCATGATATTTAGCAAGGACCTGAGCAGCTTTATCGGATTTCCCTGCAGAAACATACTTGACTCTGGATTCAAACGGTGTGCAAGCTCGTTGATATAAAACGGACTTACCCATCGAGGGGACTTGGTTTTGAGTGGCGTTAAGTGGAAAAGTTGATCTAATAATTTAAGCACTCACTTCAGGTAGGAACCACACAAAAGTAACTAAAATGCCCGCAGGCACAATTTGAATGGCCAAAGGGGCCCGCCAAGACGTGGTAGTGCTCAGACGAGCAGTAGCGATAGAGATTCCTGTACATAGCATAGACCCCGCATAGTAGAAGGCTATCTTTATTTTCTCAGTAATATTCGATAGTGGCAAGGAAGAAACCCACTGTTGAACCTATGTGATCGGACCTAGAGCTTAGCAAAAACATGTCCAACAAAAAAAAAGCTTTTCTTACAGCCCAGTCAATCGTCCTCGCCACTGCGACCATATCGGTGAGTTTATAAGATCAATATTAAGAACACAGGAACATACTTGAGGGGGTGCCATTTCTACGACGTACGAAGGACATGCAGTAGCCGTAATGGATACGCCCAGTCCGAGAACAAAACGTCCACCTAGGAGGTATGATTTATCTCGTGCTGTGGTGATGACGATAGCACCTACAACAAACTTGAAATTAAAGTGTTCAATCATACTTTCAAATACGATGCCTTACCTATGAGGATGATTGTCGCTCCGATAAACTAGGTACGATGTCATCACACAAATTTACCATGCCAGTCCAAACAAAATGAGGAACTGCGTACCATTCCACCTCGACGTCCGAATTTTCCGTCTGTTAAAGGACCAGCTAGTAAAACTCCGACAATACTTCCTGCAACAACTACTAGGTTACACGTAACTTGGAGTTCCATAACAAGACGTACCTATTTGATACTGTGGAAGAATGAAATATATCCATACTCAAATTATTCAACAATATAACACTCACAATGCCAAAAATGAGAGCAGTGGCTACCATCCGTTGTGAGAATTATTAGATATATATTCGGTGGCATCATGGCATTGATAAGCTTACCTGTTCCGACTCCTCCACCCGCATCAGTTCCAGAGATACCAAAATAATTTAGATACTGACTAATGTATGAAGAACTTGAATTCAGTACGAGATGTATGCCTCGATGAGGACCACGTACTTCATGCCATTCACAGCACCCATGACCTGTCGGGGATAGGATATCTCAATACCACGCTGCTGATAATCAACAGAGGCGTCCGCACCTGACCATCAAAGCCATTCGACATACTACCCATGAATGCGACAACTAGGATGAGGTACAGCTGGATGGACGCCCAGCTAAGCGGATCCAGTTGCGTTGATGTAAGGGCCACAGCGAGATCAGCATTCTTCACTTCCAAAACCTTTGTTCCCTCCGTCTTCGCACCTGCGGAGTGTATAACATGTTGGCTATTGTCGTGTTTCTCGTCCAAAGATGGACTAGGTGGACTGCGGGCATCCTTAGCGGAGGACATGAGTTGATAGATAAGAATACGAAATACGTAGAACGAAGAGAAGAGGATGAATAGGTCAGGGCGTTTTTATACTTGGGATTCGAGAACTTGGGCCGTTCCGGGTTCTTTGAACCGGGATCAATCAGATAAACGTATGGCAGTCATGTAATGCGCCTTGTGTTGCCTTAAGGGCAACATAGGATCTAAATGTTGTAAGTGATCGAATGTTTTGCTAGAATGCATATAATTGTCTTTGAAGAATAATGCGGCGCTGGTTACAGGAGACGTGCAACTGAGGTGAGGGATAAGCAAACGGAGAGTCGTCGGGGAACCTTCTAGGTGTGGTCCTCTGATCATTCATTATAAGCAACGACTTCATGAGGAAATGCGATAGAAAATGGTGAAACACTCAAAGCACGTTTCCGATATTATTCCGCTGCGATAAAATGGAGGAACGCCGGCATGAATCATAGTGATTCCATTACTACCGGGTGAGCGAACACACAGAAAGCGATTGGTAGACCACATTGATAGCTGCGCTTTTTCTCAGTCTCAGCAACTGGAGAGATCTTCGAATGAATTCTTTGACATGCTCCTGATCGTCCTAAATTTCCTAACAAAATAAGGATCGATCCCAGTACGAACCTGACGCCCGTTTCACGCTCTATCATTCGATAATTATATCAACACCTTGCGATCGAGCCCTTTCAATTGCTGCCTGCTCTTTGGCATCAACAAACTCGAGAAGAGAATCGAGAATATTCTGTTGGCCTACATAAAAGCCGGGATAAGTCTGGATAGAATCTAGAGTATAACATCGTAGTGCTCACCTTCGATGTAATTTCGGAACATCTCTATCACTTCAGGTCGTATTCGCCCCGGATCGAGAGATCTTCTGGGTTTTGGAAGCTTCTCAATCACCACGCGAATCATGTCTCCCAGCATTGAACACGCATCTAATTCGTCCTCGTACATGACCTCTTCTTCTGAAGGATCCTGAGCCACCAACGACAAGATCTCAGCCCAAAGACCCTCCGCCCCTCTAGCAGATCGTCCGACCTCCCATTTCTTGGTGTCAGCGCCGCTGCCTCCAATTTTTAGGATTATTGTGTCGTCGGGGTTCTCTGCAAGCGAGAAGCCGTAGCCTATGATGAGCTCTGAATTGGGCTTGGCACCATAATTATTGAACACTTCGGAGCCAGCGGCAGTTGGACTATGAAGAACCAAGGAAACACATGGCTCAGGAATATTGATCAGTTCATCGGGATAAGTAACAACCCAGGACACGGGTTGACCTCGAGCATGGTTGAGAGAATCGACGCCAGGTAGCAAGATCGGTTCTGTGGATGGGGAGGACAAGAGAGAAGGGATCTTGGACAGAAGAGTAGACGGAAATGCCCTTGATGATATATGCGACGCAGAAGCAATATACGATTCCCTTGAGGTAATCAGGCAAGATTTGGAAGGCAAGAAGACGAGAAACTCACCACGTAAGAGCCTGTGCCCATTCCTCGTTGACTCGGGCAACAACAGCGCGACACTGACTCCATTCTGACCACCATTCTCGTTCCCGGTCTTGAATCGCTCCAAACACATTTGTTCCTTTGAATAATTCTCGCTCCTCCGGGGTCAAGAAAAGGCCTGTTCGTAATTGCTCAGGAGTAGGTAGAGTGTTCACATAAGGTCGATGCCGGAGATTTAAGCTGGGAAGCAGCTCAATAAGGCCAGAATTTTGTTCCACAAGCGGAATGCGTCACCTTTCTCCGTTCAAAATGTGATGGAAACAGAGATAAGATGCAATACACTGGCGTTCGTTCCAAGATTCCAGCGCAGAATGATTTTTAAGTATCTGAGCTAAGGCCTGAGTTGCAATATTTCTGGTTATGGCCAAGCTGAATGGAATTTTGACTATCGTCGAATCAGACGGTAACAATTCTGTTGCAATAACGGTAAATCCGGAAGTAACTGGTGTTCAAATGTTATTCAATTTGTAGAAAGATTAGAATACTGATAGGTACTTTTGCTAAACTCAGTGCTCGGATGAAAGTTTCCACCATTCTGTGCGAGCCAGAGCATTAAGCTAGTAGCATTCGGATTTTCAGAGCCCATAGCGAGAGTTCATCGGAGGAACAGAATAAAGCTGTGATATGTACACTGATAAGCGCTTGTAGGGTAATAGACGCTCGAAACTTTGACTTTTTCCATTTACTACACAAATTCAGACTGTATTCATACAGCCGAAGGCTGCGATCTTCGCTACTAAATCAGCATCTCTGACAATCCAGTACATCGAGATTTGACAGGACCTTGGCCCTTAGGATCCGAAGTCTGTTATTACCCTAGTCTAATTTAATGGTCACCAATATCCAAATATCCAAAGTGACAGCTACAGTAGGGCCGACTGTCATAGGCCATGAGTGGGATGTCCGTCCTCCATCCCATAAATACTTCTAGCGAGGTCGAACTACAACTGTCACAAATCCCATGGCTGGCGTTCACTTGAATTTGCTTACTTCGCAGTTCACAGCTCTCCAGGCATTGGAGAATGGCACTCAAGTCGCTTTCATTGATGGTCATTCGCTGAACGTCCCTTCGGTCATCGCTGTTTCGCGGTAGGTCAAATTAATTCTCTCTTTTGTCTGAACACCAGTAGATATATCTACCCATAGCAAAAAACACGTACCCAAAATTGATGATTCAAATGCGCAAGGGATTATTCTATTGCTCATATTCATGAATTCTTGGGCAGCAACCACACGAACTAAAAGAACTGCGCTTTTACAGCTTGGCTCTTGTGAATGGCACTGCTGCCTCGGCCGCGGTTTCAGCTCTCGCAATACATGACTGCTACGTCCTTGCTTTGGCTTCACAAATTCTTGGTACCTATGGTAATGTTATTAATAAATCACTAAATCGAAATTCTTCGCCGAAGAGTGTACTATTTTCAGCTGTTGAAGCTATCAAGGGATCGCAGGAACCTTTCCAGCCATTTCTGCATGACTTGTCTCGTCCACACAAGGGGCAGATTGAAGTTGCAGCTAATATACGTTACATTCTAGAGACTTCGAAGCTTGCCCGCGTTCAGCATGAAGAGTCAGATCCAGAAGGCCAACTTCGTCAAGACACTTACTGCGTTAGGGGATCGCCCCAATGGATTAGGCCTTCGTTGGAAGACTTGTTACTTGCTCAAGATCAAATAGATGTTGAACTCAATTCGACTACAGGTACATAAAAGTCCTACCTTAATCACTATCAAGGATTGTTTATCCAACTTTGAATATAGATAACCCATCCGTTGACATCGACTCACATTATGTTCATCATAGTGCCAATTTTATGGCGATGTCGTGCATTCCTTTTTCTTGAAACATACTGCAGTTTGATACTTGGAGAGTTGACTTTGTTAATTTGTTTACAGTATTACATCTGCAAGTTGCTACATACCTTGCTTCCGTAATGCCCTGATTCTCTGGCTGATGTTTTCCATAGGCTAGCGAGAAGATGCGCCTGACTTTACACCATATATGTGAGTAGCGCAATGAATCAGTCCCTGGACAGCCGTACTCAACAAAGCATTGTAGCAAAACTTACATATACACAATTAACAGAGTTATTGAACAACCATATGAACAAAGGTTTTCCACCAAATCTTTCTGTAAATGAGCCGATCTTGGATTATTGCATGAAGGCATCTAATATTGCAGCAGCTTCATATTTGTCTGATATGGCAATTTCTTGATCTGTGTCTAAAGCCTTGTCCAGCTTTTGATTACCCCACAGAAATTGCATACCTTGCAAATCCAGTAAGCACCCATGTCATATCTGCGGAGATGCACAACCAGTACGTATTGTATGTTCTGAGTCCTATCAGAATTTCTCAACATCTGAGAAAAGCTATAAATTCTTAGGCTCCCATCAGTGTACGTTACACTATGGATGCTGTCAAGCTAGTCAGAATGATAAGTTTCCAAGATGGTCAGCTTCTGGTGCTCATATTGTCTGATACACTTCCACTTTTCTATGTAGATCATGTCAACCCATCTGTATGCCCTCGTTCAAGCGGCTGATCTTCGAGCAATGGAATTTATTTTCCGTTCTGCGCTATTTGAGATCCTACGATCCTGCACTTTCGTTTATTTCGGCCACGTATCCTCTATCACTGTTGACGATGAACACTTCTTCCGGGGGTTAATCCGCTCGTCGTTCTCCTGAATGCCACGACATGGGAGGACAGCCATAAACGGTTTGTCGGCGTGTTTCGGAGTTTATCTGGATCTCTTTTGGAACAGCTAAAGCCTAAATTGCATCCGAACAAAGATTTAACGTTGTCAACTATCGAAGGGTGGCAAGAGAGCATGAGCGCACGAGCTCGGGAAATCTTTGTCCGTACCAGAGATGAATATGTTCGGCGAATTCTAAGGGCTACGAGCTTCTGGGGCGTACCAAGGCACTCTGTAAGTTTGTTCGCGGGGAGCTGAGAGTTCAGTTACACTGGGGGGATCCGGAAAGGGATAAGACGGAAATTGGAACAGAGATTGCAAAAATCTTTAGGGCTTTTGAGAATGGGAGCATTGCGCCTATCCTCTTGAAAGTTGTTGGAAAACAGTTGTGAAGTTGATACTTGGTTGATAGGTGTAGAAATAAAAAATCTGAAATTTGGTGCTTCGAGACTCTTTGAAATTATAAAAATTAATGGCTAGCCCGATTTTAAGTTTAGGTTCATGAGAAATGAAATAAAGGCTTGAGCGTGACACTATACGGCACTCCCAAGTCTTTTATCTTCATGCCTCTATAAACTCTCCGTTATACCATTCCAATTCTATGGGTATGTTCTCGTTATTCCTCACAGACAAGATGGTTTAATTCCATTAGATTCTGCGGTTTCCAAGCAGCTGGTTGACAAAATCTACGAAAAACGAAAGGCAGCAGCTCTCGAACTTGAAAAGTATTTAATTATTTGGATCTTTGAAACAGTCAGCTCAGTTTTTTCTCTCTCAATAGGCAAATTCGAGAATGCCACCAACAAGGAGATGACCGACGTATTTCGCTGATTATCGACCAGCTGGTGGATATGTTCAGTAATCCAAACAACGCCCTGCATGTACGGAACGGAGGTCTTATTGGATTGGCTGGTACCGCTATTGCCTTGGGCGTTGACGTCGCGCCTTACATGGACAAATTTGTTTATCCTGTCCTCGACTGCTTCGTGGATCCCGAGAATCGTATCCGCTATTTCTCTGCCGAGTGCCTGTACAATATAGCCAAAGTGTCGAAAGGCGAAGTGTTGATATATTTTAACGAGATTTTTGATGCACTGAGCAAGGTGCGTTCTTTCAATCTCAAGTATATAGCAAGTTTACACAATGCTTTCTCTGTTGTAGCTCGCCGCAGATTCCGAGTTATCAGTTAAGAATGGCGCTGAGCTCCTAGATCGACTTCTCAAAGACATTGTCGCTGAATCTGCTTCAGTCTACATCCCAATCTACGCCGGATCCGAAAAGATTTATACCGAAACCCAAGGTGTACTTGTACCACATCCTGTTGATCCATATTCCGCCAAGAAAGCATTCTCCTTGGCTCACTTCATTCCCCTGCTGCGCGAACGAATATATGTTGTTAGCCCTTTCACCAGAAGTTACCTGGTATCTTGGATCACAGTTTTGGATTCTGTTCCAGAGCTCGAGCTGATATCTTATCTGCCAGAATTTCTTGAAGGCCTACTGTGAGTGTCTTTTCTGCCATCAACCGTTCAACTTCTAATTTCTGCACAGGAAATATCTATCGGATCCCACAGAAGACGTCCGAGTGGCTACAGAGGTTCTACTTGCAGATTTTCTTCGGGAAATTCGTGATGTCACCGTGGTTCGAAAACGCTCAGAAAAGTTGGGCAAGTCCATACCGACTGGAGGAGACACCAAATCCATTGTCCCCTCAGAAGGGAATCAAACTGAGCCGTCTCTAACACATTCACCCGAGCGTGCGGCATTCCTTTATGACCATGACGATACTAGGTATTTGGACTCAGAATACAAGGATGACCACGCTTCAGATTTTGACGCTCGCGATGCTGGCTGTACGTTGAACCGCTTTGATCAGATTCGGGTGCTTATGCTTACTAGTACCTCATGTAGCTTGGGTTCCCGGTCAGGGAGTCATAATCGACTTTCCTGCTATAGTTGAGATACTGATTGAGCATTTGGATGGAGAACGTATGTTAGTTACTTTCTTCTTGTAGATTTACATTGATACCCAGAACAGACGACGAGATTCAACAATCTACTGCCCTAAGGTGGCTAGCCGAGTTCATTAGCTTCGCCTCTGAAGTAATGATTCCATTCACTCCACGATTAATACCCGCAATCCTTCCAAATCTTGCCCATCACGTTAACATGATCCAGACTATCGCCGTCCGCACAAACAAGCTCCTTCTCAACGTCATACAGGACCTTCCTTCACCGCCGGAAGTTCTTACGCGCTCCCAAGAGAAACCACCATCGACTCGTGTCCAAGCATCGCCGACTCCCACCGCTGCCTCTGCTCCTTCCACTTCTAATTCGAGGCAGCCTACAATGTCAAAGGATCCTAGCGCTTGCTCAAGAGATGCATCGTCCCCTGAAACTGCGGAAACGGCATCACCTCAGCCTATGAACGCGAATTCTTCTTCGGCCAGCGGCGTGTCCCTCGTACGTCCGCGTGGGAGTGGTGTAGATTTGACTATGACTCCTAGAGCAGCCGTTGCAGAAACTCTACCGCCACCTAGTAGACCTCAATCCCCAGTCTCCGTCCTCAGTCACTCCAACCAGAATCCGCAAGCCTCTATCACGGAAGAGACGGACGTCTTTGACTATCAGGCTACGGTCAACGAACTGACGATACAGTTCTTGAGCGAGTTCGAAGAGACGAGGGTGGCTGCCTTAAAATGGTTGATTATGCTTCATCAGAAAGCACCAAGAAAGATATTGGCTATGGATGATGGGACTTTCCCTGCATTATTGAAGACCTTGTCGGACAGTTCAGAAGAGGTCATCAAGCATGACTTGCAACTGTTAGCACAGATCTCTTCCAGTTCTGAAGAAACATATTTCAAAGCGTTCATGATGAATCTTTTGGAGTTGTTCAGCACAGATCGGCGGCTGCTGGAGACCAGAGGAAGTCTTATCATTCGTCAGCTATGCTTAAACCTGAACACGGAGCGAATATATAAGGCGTTTGCAGAGATTTTAGAGAAGGAGGATGTAGGTGATCAGCCCATTTCTGAGGGGCATTGATAACGAGCTTTCTATCTGTAGGACCTCGAATTTGCCAGTGTCATCGTGCAGAAGCTCAACATCATCCTTATCACGTCTCCTGAATTGGCCGACTTTAGAAAACGACTAAAAAGTCTTGAGACGCGGGTAAGCCATCCTTCTCGTGTGTTATTCCTCTTCTCTCCAACGAGGCTTCTAGCAAGATGGCCAGGCACTCTTCACGACGCTCTACCGATCTTGGTGTCATAATGCGATGGCGGTTTTTTCGCTGTGTCTTCTGGCTCAGGCGTATGAGCATGCGTCCAACTTGTTGTACATCTTGTTAGTTGGTCATTTATCACCAGCTCTCCTCTCTTGTTCTGACTTTGTTGCAGTGCCGACCTAGAGATAACAGTCCCTATGCTTGTTCAAATTGACAAATTGGTGCAACTCATTGAGTCCCCGGTTTTCACATGTGACTATCTTGAAAAAATATCTTCATTCGAGGCGTGATTCATGATTATTCCCAGATATCCGTCTCCAGCTCCTGGAACCTGAACGATACCCTCATCTCTTCAAATGTCTTTACGGGCTACTAATGCTATTACCACAAAGTTCTGCCTTTGTGTCTTTGCGAAACCGTCTCAATGCCGTCAATTCAGCAGGCTTCCTTCATATTGCTCCCAAACCGTGAGTGCGAAACATCCTCCCCACAAGAGCTCATATTCATTAATGATCTTTTAGCGCGGTTGGGCCACTTTCCGGTCGCTCAAAATTAGCTCGGGATGAGATTAAATGGCAAGAGCTCCTGCAACACTTCCGCTCGGTCCAGTCAAAGCACGAAAAAGCTCGTAGGCAAGCTCTTGGCACAGATATGACCTCTTTCTCCAGCTTCCCCGAGTTCGACCGGCAGAGTGATCAGAGCGAACGCATTGGACGACCCAATGGACGACCTGGAATGCGGAGGAAGGTGACGGGTGAACTGTCTGTCAGTGTTAACACATCGTCGCCCCCGTCGTCTCGAGGGCCAATCTTATCTCCGCTGAATCCAAGAGCTCGTGGTTCGAGTGGGGCCACCCCTATGAATCCCGCTGCAGCGATTACGCAGCAAGCACAGAAGGGTAAACGGACGATTAGTTTGACTAGGAAGTGAATATTCTGTCGTGGCTTGGACGACGCTATTCATGGGACATTTGATGCATAGTTACACGTAGTTCACGCTTTTTTCTAATGATTGATAGACCAACTATGCATAATACAATCATGATACAGAACATCAGGACTGGATTTCTATCCTTATTTTTCAGCTTCTTGGTCCTACATATTTGAAAAGTCAATAGACAAACTTATAAGGGAGAAACCTTTGCAGATTATCGCACCGGATCATTCTTCTCCCAGGGTTGCTTGTCGATAAGTATAGTTGCTCACGCCAACTAATCCACAATGAACTCATCAAGTCAAGGTTATTTGGTTGACAGAGTTTGGGGAGACAAAGTTGGGCTCAAGGAAACAGGGAAGTACAATCGAGACCACCTAGAAAGACCTCCCGTTTATGATATCTTTGTCCCCCTCAAATACCGTTAGCATCTATATCTACTTATCTATCTATGCCCGTGGAGGAGGTACGTAGCGTCTATCGTACAATCATTGACATTCGATAGATTCTGTCCAAGCACAATCTCACATATATGTTTCGGGCACCAGTGAAAAGAATACTGATATCGCTATAACAGGGACTGCGAAGGGATAAGCAGGCCATTTCGAATCATAGCAATGTCGCTCTCAGAAAGGTGTGTGAAATTCTTGAGGTATTCTTCAACGCCACCATATTTCGTATCAAGCAGATCCAAGAAAGCAAGCATGGTTTCCTCACTGAAGATATGCGTGATTGGGCACCCACAGTATGATCTCGGTAGACAGAACATACCGGCAGGTAAACATGATTAACGCAGCTTCGTTATTTGAGGCGAACAGTGGTTCCTTGGCTAATCGTTCCATTATCTTTGCTCGAGCTGGTTCCCGACCTACGCGTGTCAATGAATAGTCGTTGGCTATGGCGGCATTATCTACCCCTGCAAGCTTGGATTATGTGGCCGATGAGCGCAATGAATTTGATAGAGGAGAATGTCGTGACACACTTTGAGTAGAATAGCCGCCATGATCCCAGTTCGATCTTTGCCAGCTGTACAATGGATTATACATGCATCTCCAGGATGATCACGAATGAATCGTAATATTGAGCCAAAAGCCGGACCTCCGTGGTCTAGAATTTGAGAGTATAGCTCCATGAATGCCTAAACATAGTCACATATAGTATATAAGTTGAAGGAACTTTGCGAAATACCTCGGTTTTTCCACTAGCATACAGTTGATAGCGCCTTGGATTTCGAAGGTCAGTTTATGTAGACATGCAAAGCGAAGACCGAGGGCACGTACTCACTTAGCCATCATCTCTGGGCTATAGTCCTCTGTTTGAAAGACCGGAATATGCAGCAAATCTACGCCCTCGATTATTGGTAAAGGAGAGTTGTATTTCTTGATTTCAGTATCGGATCTTAGGTCGAAGACCTTTTTGATCCCTAGACGACGGACTTGTTCCTTTCCTACACCAGTAAGCATGATTGAGAAGGTGTCATATTACAAGATGTACCTTCATTTGTTATACCAGCGACTTCTGCAGAGCGATAGATGAAGCCTGGCTTCGTACTCTTGCCTGGATAAGTAATAGATGGATATCCGCCGAGATCCCGAACGTTTATAACGCCTTCTATGGAGACAAACGGTGGCCGGGATAGAATTTCCTCAACATAAGAGGGATCAAGTGGCTCAAGGTCCTGCATAAGAATTGAGGTTGAAGTGGAAATTGAACATCGAAGGTTTTCGGACAAAGGATCGAGGCACGTGACGAATAAATAGGTTTAGGGCAAGCCTTTTGGTGTAGACTAAATCGTCTTTAGCGCAACACCCATCATGTCAGAATTCTCATCCGCTGCTGCTCGTCGTTTATCTCTTCCTCCAAGCAGTGCTCCAATACCGACTCAATCTCAATCAACAAATGGCCGTTCAACACCTAAACGACGAACCGATGCGCTGGCTTTAGACGATGAAGGAGGCGACGAGCAGGAACCTTCTTCTCGAAAAAGAAGAAGACCAAGAACACAGCAGCCAGGAGATGTGCCATTAGTTCAAGATACAGTAGGGGAACGAGTGACGGAGACTTTCGAGACTTTTCTCAAAACGTGCGCGTTTTTCACCAATGTTTTATCCGCGTTTATTGTTCAAATTTCTACTTCAGATTCACAGAAGATGTCGCACTTGCTTCTACTCCAATGTCTGATGGAAACCTGCCAGATGTCCCTGAAGGAGAATTGGTCTATGTCGAACAAATTCATACCATGCGCGCGTATGAGCTGACCACACTCTACGTGGATTATGGCCATATTCTCGCGAAAGACGACGTGCTCGCGACTGCGATACAAACCCAATATTATCGATTCCTGCCTTATCTTCGTCGCGCCCTGCACAACCTCGTAGCCGAATATGAGCCAGAATATCTTAAAGTCAATCCAACGGCGGCAACTACAGACTCAGCTAACCTTCAATCAAGAGAATTCAATATCGCGTTCTATCATTTACCTTTGGTCTCGGGCATTAGAGAATTGCGAACCCACAAGATTGGTACTCTGATGAGCATTAGTGGCACTGTTACGCGTACGAGCGAAGTCCGTCCTGAGCTACTCTTTGGAAGTTTTATCTGCGAAGTTTGCAAGGGCTTGGTTAATGATATTGAGCAACAGTTCAAATATACTGAGGTATGATTCGTCCCATGGCATCTATAAGCCTGCTCATGTTAGCATCCATCAGCCTGCACTCTGTCCTAATCCAACCTGTGGAAATCGAAGTGCATGGCAAATTCAGATCGAAACCTCGAAATTCACTGATTGGCAAAAGGTTAGAATTCAAGAAAATCCATCTGAAATACCGACCGGTTCGATGCCTCGCTCATTGGATGTCATTCTTCGTTCTGAACTGGTTGAACGAGCCAAGGCTGGAGACAAGTGTGTATTCACTGGTACTTTCATCGTCGTCCCAGACGTCAGCCAACTAGGGCTTCCAGGAGGCGAGAGCGCGCAATTGCAACGCGAAGCGAACCGAGGAGGTTCTACTACTGCAGGTATTGGTGGAGGGGTTACTGGTCTGAAGAGCCTTGGAGTGCGAGATCTGCAATATAAGACCGCTTTTTTAGCGAGCATGGTGCATGATTCAGATACAATGGTGAGTTTCTTAGTGTTTGCGTTGGGTCTTCTCACTCGAATTTGTCTTAGGGCGGTACCAACATTCGCGGCGAACAAGAAGTTGGCGAAGAAAGCGGACAATCCTTTATCCAGTCACTTACCGAGCCAGAGTTTGACGAGCTCAAGGCTATGATCGATTCGGATAACATCTATCAACGCCTGGTCGAGAGTATTGCACCGACTGTTTATGGGCATGAAATTGTCAAGAAGGGTTTGCTTCTGCAGCTGATGGGCGGAGTACACAAGGAGACAGGGGAGGGTATGCATCTTCGAGGTGACATCAACATTTGTATCGTCGGTGACCCGTCTACCTCGAAATCTCAATTCTTGAAGTACGTTCCCTCTTGAATCGTGTCCTAATCAGACTGACTGTGCTATAGGTACATTTGCTCCTTCCTCCCTCGTGCAATCTATACTTCCGGAAAAGCGTCCTCTGCAGCCGGTCTTACTGCCGCTGTAGTGAAGGACGAGGAAACTGGTGACTTCACCATCGAAGCAGGAGCACTGATGCTCGCGGATAATGGAATTTGCGCTATAGATGAATTCGATAAAATGGACATCTCCGACCAAGTCGCCATTCACGAAGCCATGGAACAGCAAACAATATCTATCGCCAAAGCAGGTATCCACGCCACGCTCAACGCGCGGACATCAATTCTCGCTGCTGCGAATCCCATCGGAGGGAGGTACGATCGCAAGAAGACGTTGAGAGCTAATTTGCAAATGAGCGCGCCTATCATGAGTCGGTTCGATCTGTTCTTTGTGGTTCTGGACGAGTGCGATGAGAGAATAGACAAGAATATCGCGGAGCATATCGTTAATGTGCATCGATACCAAGACGAGGCAATCAATCCCGAGTTTAGCACAGAGACGTTGCAGAGGTATATTAGATATGCTAGGACGTTTAATCCCAAGGTGTGTTGTCTGTCTCGAATTACCTGCGGAAGCGGCCAACTAAATGGTGCTTCAACAGCTTACGCCAGAGGCGGCAGACGTCCTGGTCGAGAAATACCGCATGCTTCGTCAGGACGATGCGTCTGGTACTGGTCGCAACTCTTACCGTATCACCGTTCGACAATTGGAGAGTATGATTCGATTGAGTGAGGCTATCGCGAGAGCTAACTGTACTTCGGAGGTGATAGTGGACTTCAATCTACACACGCGTTCATCAATTCATATGCTGTCTTCCAGATCACACCCGTCTACGTTCGAGAGGCATATACTCTCCTTCGCCAGTCGATAATTCACGTCGAACAGGATGATATCGACTTTGACGAAGAAGAACTAGAAGGCGAACGAGCACAGCCTGCAGCTCAGGAGCCATCTATTGAGAGCGCAGAAGAATATCAGGACGTGGAAATGTCTGGAATCAACCAGTCCGAAGAATCCCAGCAAGCTGAGGGTGGTGAATCATCTACTGTGGTAAAACAAACATCTTCCACTGCCGTTGAAGCTGGTCCGTTTTCGCATGCCGACCAAGCTCAGCAAGGTGCTGCTGGTTCTTCGTCAACTAAAAGACGTATGGTCATTTCTCATGACAAGTACATCACTCTCAAGAGCCTTATCGTCTATCATCTTTCTGAGGTCGAGCGCGGGACAAATCAAGGGCTCGATCGTGATGACCTTATTGATTGGTACCTAGAGACCAAAGAGGAGGAGATGCAGGATATTGAAGATATTGAGTACGAAAAGGAGCTTATCACGAAAATGTTGAGGAAACTGGTGAAGGTCAGAACGCTTTTTCAAAACTTATCTTGGTTCGCTGACAAGATGCTCTTATTTCGCTCTTTCTCAGGAAAACTACCTCATCGAGATTCGGGGAGACGTACAGGACTCTTTACCTGAAAGTGGCTTGTCGGCAACAGACGGAGATAATGTGCGAGTGTATTATATAGTTCATCCTTCTGTCGACGCGGATGAATCTTCTGAATTTCCGTCAGGAGTGTGATGTGTAAATAGTGTGTCTGTGTGATTGGCTCTTTTGTTTTATTTTGTTTTATCATTGGTTTGTTGTAAAGCAGTTGTAACACTTGCGATAATACGGTTTTGCTGTCGATTTAGGCTCTCAAAGTAAAGAGCTTTCTCAACTCCTGTTGCAAACATTCTCGGATGAGGCTCCTTAGTGACCACCTCTCAGCGAGCAGTCTTCTCTATCATGTCAATTATTTCCCGCGAATCCTGTTCTACGAGTGATATTTCGCAATGCAAGGGTGTTTGACCACGTGCGCTTGAATAAACCCTTACTTCCATGTTCCGTATGTTCACGATTTCTCAATCACCCTCTTTATAATCTACACAGTACAAATATTACTGTGCTGTCATGACCAGCTATTCTACTTTGATTGTCCCAATCGTACTCGTCAATGGAGACTTGCAATTTGCAGAAGTAGATTATGATTCTACAGCTCAAGACGTGATAAACAAGCTACTGGTCATTCCAGATTTGAAGAATGATATACTGGGAGACTTGGAAGACCAAGGCTGGGCGTTACAAAGATTGAGAGTTGAAAGAAAGGGAAGAAGATGGGAGGAAGAAGAGCTCGAGGCGCTTGGAGATGGTAAGTTTATGGTTCAGTTTGGTTTGGACACAAATTTCGACTAACTCTTCAATACAGGCCTTGTTGATCCATCTAATCCCATTGAACCTCTATTGAATAATACCACTCCTGATAATCCATCGCTGAGGACCTTTTCTACTTTCCCAATGACTGGACATATGCAGCAACCAATATTGCGGCTGGTTTCACTTAACGCATACCTAACACTCGACTTGGCTTTCCTTCGCTTACCAGAAATCCACGACTCTTTCGTGTACAAGTGCTTCATCTCACGACAGACTTTAGTCTCATCTGTCATTTCGCAAATTATAGATGAACTTGGATTAGCTCTATCGATACCTATTCCAGGCGGAGGTCCATTAGAGTATGTATTAGAAGAAGTCTGGACAGATGGGTCTTCTGAGAGTATGGATTCTCTTTGATTTATCATTGGCTTGATCTCATTCGTGGACAAGAGTCGTCTAGACTACCGGGAGATTCACTCATATACAGCACTATCGAATTCTCTTTTATCCCAAACCCATTTTCTTCCAACTCCACTCGGACTTTTCGGATATGCATACCAGACGAATGGTTCCGTCGTACAAAAACACGAACGGCGTCGATGTCTTCCCTTGAGCCTTCACAGTCTACCATCCGACGGCTTGCTTCTTTGCAGGAATCTGAGGAGGAGGACGAAGACGACGAGGAAGGCGAAGGGACTGCCAGGGTCAATAATCTACCCTCTCCAGAGACTAAATCTTTTCCAAGTGAATGGACAAGTACGAACCGACTGTCTACTCTGTTCACGGGCTGGTTATCTCAGACTAACGAAGCATCAAATCGGAGCAGTGTTGTCGCTTCCCCAGACAAGCGGAAAAGTGTCGTCAGTGAACCTCGGCTCTTCGAACAACACACTGGAGGTACCTCGAAAGACTCGTCTGCTTCAAACACCGAAGATGAATCTGATTTCGACGAGAACGGGTTCAACGACATGCTCGTGAGTGATCATCTATAGTATTAACGAACTACATACCTTATTCATCCTCTACTAGGATAAATTAGGTTTTACAGGAGACAAACGCGCGAATATCCAAGCTCTGTCGCCAGAGAAGAAGAAATTCCTTGCCAAGCAGAATCAACATCTCATAAACTCCTCTTCACCCAAGTCATCACCTTCACGAAATCAAACCTATGGACCGTCTTCGGGAGGCGGTCTCATCCCTCGTCTCGTTCCTCATCTTACCGGTGACTCCGTCATGCGCCGACTTTCTCTAACATCATGGAATAATACCATCACGTCTCCAGAAGAAACCCTCGATCAAGCTACTGTGACTGTAGCCAATTCCGTCGTCGTTCCCGAACCCGGCCCACAACCCGTTGCTTCCCAAAGCACTGGCAGTCTCTGGTCTTCATTATGGATTCTTTCCGGCGGAGATAAAACTGACAACGACAACGACACCAACAAGAAAAAGCCCAAATCACCTAAATGGTATGTCGATCAGCTGAAATCTGGGAGGCTCAAAGGCGATAGATTGCAAGCTCTTGTGCTTGGTCTACGAGTTCAGCTATCCACAGTGAATTTGGTATGGGTGGAGGAGTTTATCGAAATAGAGAAGGGAATGGATCAGCTTGATGTTCTCTTGGTTGATTTCGTTGGAAAGGGACCGAAGAGTAGAGTGTTGAGTGAAACGGATGCTTCGACGTTGTTAGAGACGGTAAAGTGTTTTAGGGCTCTTCTGAACACCGATGTGAGCTCTTGTTCATCATCGTTAGTCCTAATCATGTTATACTAATTTTGATTCTAGGTCGGCCTCAACAAAGCTTTCCAGTCTCCGATCCTAATCACTCATATCACCTATACCCTTTCCTCCCCTGCTCCCAAAATCCGCGCACTAGTCTCCTACATCCTCGTCGGCTTCTGTCTCCTCTCCAACCCCGAAGGATTCCGCCTATCCATGTCTGGTCTAGCAGATTATCGAATCACCTTTCGTGAAGAATTCCGATTCGAAACGATCATATCGACTTTGAAGTTGTCAGAGTTGAATACCACTACTGGTTCTAGTGTTGGTGATGTGTCTACGGAGGATTCCGGGTTTGGATATGGGTATGATGAAGGGGATGTTTGGGAAGCGAGGAATGCGGCGATGTTATTGTTGAATGCTATCGCGACTGCTACTGGGTCTGTGGAAGATAGGATCATGCTGAGGGAGGAATATGGTAGGAGAGGGCTTAATGAGGCTATAGTGGTAAGTTGTGGGAACTACTAGTATATTCTTGAGTTTTGAATCTTCTTCATCTTTTCAAGTCGCTCCGCTACCTCGGACCTCCAGATGATCTTCGCAAACAACTCGACTACTACACTGAAGAAAAGTACGAAGATGAAGAAACGATGCGTGAGCGTGTGCGAGCAGTGATAACACAGGTAGCTGAAGGTAACCTTGAAGAACGTCGTACGAGTTTGACTTTGGGATCGTTGTCGAGGTCGGAGAGTTCGGATAGTTCGTTGAGCGCGCTGTTAGAGGATATCATAAGACTAGCGAAACAACATGGGGAGTTGTACCCTATAATGGTGGATATGTTGAACCATTATGGACAGTTGTTGGAGCGGGATGTCGGGATGTGAGTTTATCTTTCCGTTTTTCACTGGATACATTATTAGTTGGGTTGATGGGCTATTTCAGACAACTCAAAGCCGATTTACTCAATGTGCTAGACCAGTTTGTGAAACAAGCTTCGTTACTTGATAGTTTGTCCGTCTTTCATTTTGTCTTCTTTTTTTGCCAATCTTTTCATCTCAATGACTTGTCTCCATACTTGATTCTCAGTGACGACAATTGGCACTTGTTCATGAAACGGTTTACAGAATCCGTGGAGAATATTACTGGTCAAGCTCTGGAAGTTACGGTAGCGTCGGAGGATACTCAAATGGGTGTTGGTACTGTCAAAGAGGAGGTTGCTCAATTGAGGAAACAGGTCGAGGAGCTTAGCCAAGAGGTTTGAAATATTCAATATCCAACAATTATATCTCTTCTCATGGAATAATTTTCCCATTAGAGAACAGCCCTCCAGAAAGAAATGGACGAACAGATGGCGGAAATCAATACTTACAAATCTCTACCTCTTTCTCAATCGAAATCAACAGGAAAAGCCGCTCCTGAAGTGAGTGGTTGAGTTTTTCTTACCCAGGTGAAATGGCGGTTGAAATACGATTAGGTCCAAGGTTTCGTTCAGCGTGTAATTTCCAAAGAGAAGGAGGTTAGGAAACTTCAGTCCGAACTTGACCATCTACGATCTCGACTTCATAGTGAAACGGTGCGTTGTTGATTGATTCTTTTCATCCAGTTAAACCAACAGTGGTGCTGTTTAGGAAGAAAAAGCACGACGAGAACGCGATAGAGTGAAATGGCATAATCTCAATACTCAGATAGATGAACTCGAAGTTGAAGTGAGTCCTTTTATTTCAAATTTTCCCAATGCTCTACGAAGAATTTAACAATGATGAATTTAGCTAGTTGAACTTAACACAAACTCCAAAGTCAAAGATCAACACATACAATTCCTCAAAAGAGCTCTTGAAGCAGTCTGGAGTCGATTCAAATCTCGCGAAGAAGAAAGAGATTCAATAGAAATGGATCCTGAACAGATGGCTGCCAGGTCAATTCAAAGTTTAGAGCTCAAAGACAGCCAAATTGCTTCATTGACCAGAGAAGTACTGGATTTAAAAGCTCAACTTGCAGCGAGACCCAAGACAGAGAAGGAATTTAAGATGAGGTCTCCTCCTCCTCCTCCTCCTCCACCGCGTTCTGTAGTTTCGACTTTGTCGTCGTCTACCTCTCCAGTCGACTCTATCGCAAAATACGTTACTATGCCTCCACCTCCTCCTCCTCCTCCATCGCCTCCTCCTCCCACTTCTCCACTGAACACTGCTACTCTACCTCCACCGCCACCGCCACCGCCACCTCCTCCCATCTCTTCGCTAAACGCTGCTACTCTACCTCCACCTCCACCTCCACCTCCACCCCCACCACCGTCTTCGATAGGTGGTTCCCAGCCTCCTCCTCCTCCACCACCTCCACCGCCATATTCAGGGCTTGGCGGGCCTCCTCCTCCTCCTCCTCCAAGTGCTTTCAAGATGCCTTCTCGAAAGCCTGCAAAACCTATAAAGCGACTCAAACCATTTTTCTGGACAAAACTTGCTTCCTCTGCAGTGGAAACCACTATTTGGAAAGATGTTGGTTTTTATTATCAGTTTGATTTGACTGACCTGGAGTCAACTTTTGCTATTGACAATAATTTTGGATCAAATATGGGAACTGCACAGATACCGCTTAGTCCTTCCAAGAGACAGGCTGTAACGACGTTGCTGGATATTACTCGAGCGAATAATATTGGTAAGAGTAATAAATTATGGTCGATTCAAAGCTTTATCGGTTATTTCTGCTAGCTATTATGCTCTCACGTATCAAGTCAAAGTTGCCAGAGATTCGCGAGGCATTGCTGAAATTAGACGACCAAAAATTGTCGATAGATGATTTGAGAGCCATCAGTAAACAGCTTCCAACTTCTGATGAGGTATCTATTGATCTCCCTTGAAATGGTCTTTCATGCTCTTATGGTATCTCTTCATAGGTCATGCGCATCCAAGACTTCAACGACATCAGTAAATTAGCGATAGCAGACCAATATTTCGCCGAAGTACGTCCTACCCTACTGTTTATTATCTTTTTTTTCATTCATCAAAAATAGATCATCACCATTCCTCGACTCTCGGAACGTCTTGAATGCATGCTCTTCCGGCGAAGACTAGACCTCGAAATAGATGAACTCCGTCCAGAATTGGATATTCTGCGTACCGCATGTTTGCAGTTGCGCAATTCGCAGAAGTTTAAACGAGTTTTGAATGTAAGTGCATCCGTCAAGCGAGGTTAACCGTGTTGAGTTTTAATACAATACAATTCTCAAGGCGGTTCTTGCTGTCGGAAACGCCTTGAATGGGTCTTCTTTTCGTGGAGGTGCTCGAGGGTTTCAACTAGACGCTTTGATGAAGGTAATAGTTCACTAAATTTTAATATTCTCGTCTAAACTGTCCTTCGTAGATGAAAGAAACCAAAACGGTAAGGGGTGGAGCAGAATGTCCGACGCTTCTACATTATCTCGCGAAAGTGTTACTTCGGACAGATCCTTCGCTCCTCACTTTCATAGAAGAGATGCCCCACTTGGAAGCTGCTGCTCGAGGTTGGTCCATAAACAACCTTTAGCGCAGAGTTTTATGTGTTAAGTAATATAAAAAACAGCATCAGTACAAACAACCGTCCAAGCAGTAAATTCCCTCGTCACTGGTCTTAATCAGGTCAAGAGCGAGACGAACGAATTGGGGAGACTTCAAAATCTACCACCGAATGACACGTTTGTTCAAATCATGCAGGCAAGTTGTATCATTCTATCTGATTCAACATTTATATTCCAATTCGCTACGTAGCCTTTTGTCACGCAAGTCAGCCCAGGTGTCGAAGCTCTCAGAACAATGGCAATGACCGTAGAGGCTGGTTTACGCTCCTTGCTCTCATATTACGGAGAGAATCCCGATTCTCCTGAAGCTCCAAAATCTGAAGATTTCTTTGGTCTCATATTATCCTTCTCCTCCTCTCTCCAGGTAAGCACATACAATGAGAAATCTCCCCATATTATCATTTGTTTAACCTATGAACGCAGAAATGTTCGTTGGAAGTACACGAGTATCAGCGGAACATGGAGTCTTCAATGCCTAAACCCGAAATAAATGTGGTATCAGAAGAACCTTCGGAACCGGTATGTACTCGTATATTGTTTTCCCCCCTTCATTGTCAGTATTCAATCTCATCATACAGACCATCAAGGTGCAGGTTAGAGCAGCACTTTTAACCCCGGGATCCCAAAGCTCAATGGGGAAGTCCATCGGTCGTGGTGATCTTGATCAAGCCATTCGTAGTATGAGAGATGGAAAACGACGTGCTCGTCCTGCTGCTACCTCTCGTCCACTGAGTAAGATTTTCCTAGACGGTGCACCGGCTGGGGGACGCCCCACCAGTCGGATATTTGATTGATTTTACGTTTTACGTCTACACACCATGCATATTGTATATCTACTCATCATCTATGTAACGCATCGACACGTATATACCTACTTGTAATGTTTCTAACTCTCGAAATATTTAGCATACACTATCTCGCTATCTCTCCTTTATTTCTTCCACAAGATCACCGAGCATGATCAAATCAACATCATTGCCAGGTCGTCAACTGAAGAAATCATGTGTTCGTCGAGGAGTTATTTGAAGCACTCTTATCTTCGAGTGGACATCTTGTACCTTCCTCCACTTGACCCACTAATACAATTCTCCCCGGAACCGGTATTCCAGTATAGAAACTGTCACATATTGCATCCTCTCTTCCTTCCGTACTTCATATGCTCTTTGATGATCCCATCAAGCCTTTCGTATGAGCCCCTTCGTGGTTCACTCGGCTTAGAAGAAAAAGAAACAAACTCTATTGGCTGAACACTTTTTTCATGGCTTCGACCGTATTCCACATGGACAGAGTCCATCGCCGCGCGGCACAGGTTGCTTCTAACAACGATCTGTGAAGTCAGAAGTATATAAAGGTAGTAGTAGTATGATTTTATCGACCAGCTCTTCTCTACCGCCTTTCTCCCGAGTAGGACTAAGAGCTGCTATCTCCCCCTCCCACACACACGCACGCAATGTTATTAGGCATCATTGGTTCTTTGGCTCTCTACTTCCAGATTGTGGTCGCTCTACGACTCAATGGCAGGCTGAATCGCGCAACTCCCATTGCTCCAATTCCTGAAGAAGCACTGAGTAAGGGGTCTGTTGTGAGCCGCAATGGAACACAACTTCCTCCGTACAGTGAGTGCGCTTGTTTTTTGAATGTAGATTGAACTAACCTCGGGAAAATTCTGCGTTCTTTCAATGATGAGACACCACATACTTCTTTAACCAATTGGTACGGCTTTAACACTCCTCCCCGGTCCTCCTATTACATTTATGGATTTCTTCCTAGATCGACCACACGAACCCTTCGTTAGGAACTTTTCAACAACGGTTCTGGCATACATATGAGTGGTTTGAGACTGGTACGTCTTTCGGTCATCCTTGAGTATCTGATTAATGATCTGACTTGACCTTTTTGATACTAGGCGGTAACGTCTGTTTTTAACCTCAGTACGTACAAGGAAATTGAACTTTGTGGACGTAGGCCCGATTATCCTTTTCACGCCTGGAGAAGCTAACGCTGCACGTACGAAACTTTAATCCATTCTAAAGTCCTTATCCCAGCCTGACGGTTCATTCATTTTTCCCTACGTCTTCTTACTACAAACAGCATACACTGGTTACCTCACCAACGTGACCATCAACGGCCAAATTGCTCAACAACAAAGCGGGGCAACAATCGTCCTCGAACATCGTTTCTACGGTCTCAGCAATCCTGTCCCCAACCTGTCTGGCAAGAACCTCAAGCTCCACACGATTCAGCAAGCTATAGATGATCTGGAGTATTTTGCTAATAATGTTGTTCTTCCGATGCCAAACGGTGAGTGATAAGAGTTTCTCTCACACGGGGTTGAAGGTAATTGAGGATGTTAATACGTTGGATTTTGGAAGGTGCAAACTTATCTCCTGCAAATGCTCCTTGGGTAAGTTTTTCACTTTGGGGTATGTCCTTTTGACATAATTGTGTTATTTAGGTCTTGGTTGGTGGAAGCTATTCGGGCGCCTTGACTAGTTGGACTATGGTCAAGTAAATCTCACGATACCTTAATTTGTTCTTCTTGTCATTCTCATCTTTCCCAATCTTGATAGTAAACCAGATGTATTTTGGGCAGGGTACGCTTCTTCAGCAGTGGTTGAAGCAATTCTGTAAGTGACAGGACCCATCCAATCCTATTTGTTTATTTGTACTGACGAGGTTGGATTGCGTGTGTATACTACCTAGAGATTACTGGGGTTACTTTGAGCCTATTCGTCAATTTATGCCAGCGAACTGTTCCGCGGACGTTGAAGCTGTAATTGCACACATCGACAAGGTTTTCTCTGGTAACGACGCTTCCGCTATTCAAGTTCTAAAAGATAATTGGGGATTGGGTGCAATGACTCACTTGGACGATGTCGCTGGATGTACGTGTCGATGACCATTGCGATATATGAACTTTAAACTGATCGTGAACCTCTACCATGTTTAGCTCGTAAGTGGAATCACATTCTAATTGCTGACATTGATTCTGATTTTTTTTGCTGTTTGAAATCTTAGTTCGTAACAATCTTTGGGACTGGCAGTCTTTGTCGCCTACGTCAGGTCCAGGAGCTACTTTCTTCCAGTTCTGTGATGCATTGGAAGTCAAGAACGGCGTCAACGCACCTGCTACTGGATGGGGTCTTGACCATGCTCTTACTGCATGGGGATCCTTCTGGAATTCGACTTACCTCGATGCTCGTGAGTTTGAGCCCTTTTCCTTTTTACAAAACCTTTGTCAAATCTGAACCCATTCTTGAATTTCAGTTTGCGATGGAGACGATGTCGTGTACGAGACGCGTTTCTTTCTGATTATTCTTGGCTGACGGTATTGCTGAATCAGTGACTGCCTGGGCTCCTACGATCCCGATTCAGCAGTCTACACTGATATCGCACTGGATAACGCTGGACGTTCTTGGACTTGGATTGTGTATGTATCGCAACTCCATTGAGGCAGACACTATCTGATTGAACATATCAGTTGTAATGAAGTCGGTTTCCTTCAGGTAATTCCAAGAAAACAGATGATGTCTTGTGAAAAGCGCTTTCCAACCTAATTTCTATTTGCAGGAAGGACCTCCAGAAAATGTGCCCGCTATCGTAACGAGACTAGTTCAACCAGCTTATGACATTGTGAGTTGGAAACGAGCATTGAAAAAGCACATAACGGACTGATCTACTCGACAGCGCCAATGTGTATTGATGTTCTCGGACGTCTTCTCCTCTTCCGCAGATGTGCCCATGGCTGCTGGAGTTGCCAATGTCAACGAGCAGTACACCGGTTGGAACGTGAGCATCGACCGTCTGTTCTTCGCTAACGGTCAACGTGAGTAACCCACACTCTTTCCTTTATACCTGCCTCGAATCCCAATTCGCGATTAATATATTCACAGGTGACCCTTGGAGAGAAGCAACAGTTTCTGCAGACGGCGTGGACGTTGCGAGCACCGACACTCAGCCTATAGCGATCGGAGATGGTTTCCATTGTTCGGACCTTTCGACTGCTTCTGGGACTGTGGATGCAACCATTCTTGCCGTGCAAACCAAAGCTCTGTCATTTATGAAGACGTGGCTTGCGGAGTGGACTCCACCTACTTCGAAGACAACAAAGTCAAAGAGGGATGTCCCTCCAGTGCGGAATTCTAGGTTCTTCAAGGATACTGTGGCATGATATGAGATGATTTATGAGAATAAATTGATCTTGGATACGGTATTACGGTTGTATGTATAAAACATTGATTTGATGTTCAAGATATTGCGCCCTCGTTCACAAATCGCAAGTCACAAGTTATGATTGCGGTTTGCAAGTTGAACGCTCTTTTCCCTCAGGCTCCTTTTTCAACCACCCAGTGTCGAGTTTATTTTTTGACATAAATTGTGCAGAGATGTTGTTGAAGGCGCCAGGCCAGTCAGGCGATGGTGGCAACGGAAGAGATGTTATGTGTGGAGCTACAGTGACAAGAGCGAAATGAGACGACGAAAGTGGCGGACAGGGGGATCCGCATACCAATCTTGAGCAAATGGAGGTATTTACTTTCCAGTAAGTGAAGGGAATTACTAAGATCGCAGGAGACGAGATAAATCCATGCATGCATTCGATAAAGCCGACGTTCATACTCACTTTTGTATATAATCATCGAAATGATTGCATATGAAGAGAATGTTCCCCAGGCGTTCCAAAGACCAATTAGCAGTTAACACATCCTCGTAGAGGGCTAGATCACAATGAGGCATGTATAGAATTGTCGGCTCTTCGACGGTAGCATTGAATTGATGTGTTTCCTGTTGAACAGAAAATTAGAAAATAGGATTCATAGAGAGACAGATCACAAGTATAACCGCACTCGTGGATCCATAACACATATTCCAAGTTGTACGAATAGTAATTTATCTTCTTCAGTGAAAACTGGGTCATAGATGGATATTTTGGTGTAATTCTGCTTTTGTAAAAACAGCTCAGTCGAGACGCAGTTATTCCGAGAGGCAATGGAACGTACGATGTTGAAACAATCGCAAGTTTTTAGAAGAAAGGCTAGCTGGGCTCGAGCATTGTCGGATGTTTCTGGACTTCCTAGTCCCAGGCACGTCACTGTGTATTTCTGTCCCTCATTCTCCTGTCTTGCATTTCCTGACAATTCCAGCATCCGATTGTCGAAACAGGATTTTAGGATTTCTATTCCACAGTTGAGCTCCAACTAGAGCAAACACTGATAAAACGAAGGAAGAGTTTCACGAGTGCAACTGTGGAGCCAAGTAGAATCTAGCTTGTCTTGGACATACTCGATGCGAGAAAAGAGTGATTTCTGTTGTCGTCCATGTTGTTTACGCGCTTTTCGTTTGTTCGAGGAAGACTGCCAGATCGTGGTCATTTGATAAGTGCAAGCGCTAAATTGGCGTCTATTGAAAATCTTATTTAAAGCCTTCATGCTCTACAGACTTCAGAGGAATCCATTGCAGATTCCGCTTGCATCAACAATGCAGTAATTCTTTGCAGTTCAATCGATTACACTGGAATCATCAAACACACAAAATTTACTCTAGGCTGCTGGGTGAGGCGCAGTCCGGAATTTCTCGTAGCGACGCCGAGATCCGGCAGCTTCCAACGCGTTATTCCTCCCTTTGATCCCCAGATCCGCTACCGCAGGGTCCGTAGGTGAAGGATGTAACGCTACGCTCCCTCCCCTTTCCCGTTGAGAAGGGGAGCTAGAAAGCGCCCACTTCCTATCAAATCCAGAATCGATGACTCCCGCCATAATGTGGAGACACCATCATACTATTCAAACCCAAAAAATTGGCGGAATGCGCTCACAAATTGCTCTCTCCCAGTTTCACCAAAATCTCTATTATATTAATCAGATGACTTTCTGTAAGGATGACTTATTGGACGACACAGTTGCCATTGAATTTTACCCTTCCAGAGGCCTAAGCGAGCTCATCCGATTGAGCAACATGAGAACTTTGAGAGGAGGGTGGACTCTTCCCTATACTTGGTTTCGCGCTGTTTTGCGCTCAATTACTGCCTTAAGCGGGCCGCGTATCGTCGCATCAAACCTGCTCAAGAATTAATTTGAGCAGATTATTTGGATAGGGCTTACAGGAAGTCATTCATTGGAGCTCAAGTGATTAGTGCTCGTATAAGACAAACTCCTTCTAAATTTGCTCATAGAGCTTCGAAAGTGACTTCTGAACAGTGTATACCTAGTGTATATTCCCACAGACTGGCACAGTCTCCCAGTATAACCTCAAACCTAAAAGAAAATTTCCCAAAGCTTGTCTGAAATGTCCGAACCATCGTGCCGGACTAAATCCAGGGTCCTTCGAAATAACGCAGAAACTCATCACAGGGATTCAGCGAATTCATGTATTTCTAATGGTTTCTTGTGATACCTGTCCTTTGCCAAGGATAAATCATAAGGCAATGATCTATCAGGATTTATCCGAAAATGTATATACAACTTGGAGGGAATTTTTTTACTACTCTCTGGTTTTCAAACACTCTCTAACGCTGGTTCGATGCGCACCTTTCATTTTTTTTTGTCCTCTCCCTTTGTCACGGTACTCTGGTACTGATATTCTGTGTGCCTCGAGTTCTCTTCAGGCTCCAGTTCGTTTTTATCTTGTCTACATACGCAATTGATTAATCACCAGCTAACCTGTTCCCGCTGCCCCCATCTCAATTCCTAGTTACTGAAAGATATCCTTGAATTCTGGGGGTCAAAAATTCTCAGCAAGTATCTACGATCTACACTAATGACCCTTGTTGTTTCGGTCTTTGTGCGATCTCATTGACTGCATTTTGTAGCATCTCCTTATCACGACACGATTTCATCAAATGCCATCCATACCGTACAATTTTCCCTCTTTACCAAACATGTGTTCTCGTCTTTCCTTGCAACGCCTGTTTACAGCATGCATCCTCCTCGCCGGTATTTTCAGCACCGTGAAGGCTTCACCGTTGCCCCCTGGTAATCAAGCGTTGGGGTTGGGGTCTGGGTCTGGAGTGGCCAAACTTGATTCTGACTCGACGCCATGTAATTTCCTAGTCAGTGGTCAAACCTTATCTGATCTTCCATCCGGATAAATGGTCTGTTGAGTTCCTCTACAGCCCTTAAGGGATCGTCATCCACAATCCAGATTCTCACCTATGTATGCGTACAAAGCTACAGAGAACGGCCATATAAGTCCGTTCACGTATATGAAGAACATGGCGACTCTTCAAGACTTGGGTATCAAAACGCAGCTTGAGCATGACCATTGAATAGTATTCGCGATATATCAGTTTCTAACCCCAATGGTTTCGTCTCCAAGGCATATGACACTGTGGCCCATAATCCTGTTAGATACCTGAAGGCACTTCGTAAAAACTCAAGGCGCGGCGTCAAAAGATGATTACAGAGGAGGAAGAAGGGAAGACGAAGGAAGAAGCAAAGGGGATTCATTTGTCATGAAGAAGGTGGAAGGTGAGAAGACCGTATGATCGTTTGCGTAGATTTAGTATGTAGATGGAGAGCATGGAAAGTGATCTATGAATAAATGATTCGATTGAACCGCGACTTCGAGAATCGAAGGCTGTCGAAATTGGGAACATTGCAACTGGCCCACAAACTCTTCTTTATCATTCTTTTCTGTCTTCCTCACTTCTACGTTAGACTCTCTAGCTTTTATCGCAGCCTTTTGACTAGCCATAAACTTGGTATCGAGAAATGATTAATGTGCGTCCTAGGGGTGTTACAAGTTTTAAAGCGACAATTGACCGGGCGCTTACTAAGATAGGCATCTTATCTTATCTATCCTAGACTCTTCCTTATCTTTACAACGATGAAAACGATTTGGCTGGATGTAGATCCAGTAAGCCTGTTCCCGCTTGCGACAGCTCTTTTTGTGCTACAGATTTCCAAACTGCTTGCAGGGCCATGATGACGCGACAGCAATAATGCTCGCACTCAACTTGCCCAACATACATTTATTGGGAATTTCAACGGTAAAGGGCGCCAGTTGGTATCATTGATTATCTTGAAAATTTCTTACAAAATCGCGATTTGTTTGTGACAGACTCATGGCAACGCCAGCAGCTACCACACAGCGCTTAACGCCGCTCGATGCGTCCTCGCCTTCGGTGGTGCCCAACTTGGCATCCAAGTCTATCCAGGAGCCTCGCAACCTCTGCTACTCCCAGCAAAACACGATCCAGAAATCCACGGTCCAGATGGATTAGGAGGCGTCGAAGGACTACCGAGTGCCGATAATCTAGCGGTTTTAGCGATGATTGCGAGAGATGAAGAAGGAGGAATTATCAGGGCGTTGGATGGAATGTCACAACATGTCAAGCAAATTTGGAAGAAGGGCGCTGGTAATAAAGTCACTGTCGTCTCCTGTGGACCAATGACCAATCTCGCGCTGTTCGTTAGTGTGTATCCAGAGCTTGTTGATGCTATAGAGCAATTTGTTTTCATGGGAGGCGGAGTTGGATTAGGGAATAGGTCTGCAGTTGCTGGTAAAGTCTTCTTACTCTCTTTGTCGTTCTTGAATACTAAGTTTTGACCTAGAATTCAACATATTATGTGATCGTAAGCCAAAATTCATCGTATTGACATCAACAGACCCGCTCAATAAATTTCTACCAAAACAGCACACGCCGCTCAAATAGTACTCAACGCACCTGTTCCAGCCGTCATGATCCCAATAAATGTTACACATACTGCCATCGTCACTCGTCAAATCCACCGTCGCCTACTTTCTCCCGGTGAACTTTCTATTCTACCAGAGAATCCTCTTCCGAAAGCTTCCACAAATCTCCGACACACGCTCTCTACCCTGATTTCCTTCTTCGCAGACTCTTACAAATCCACATTTGGTTTCAACGACGGACCGCCTTTACACGATGCCTTGACTATCGCGTACGTTGCTCATCCGGAATTGTTCACGAAGACAATGAGGTATCGGGTTGATGTTGAGTTGAGTGGAGTACATACGATTGGAGAGACAGTGGTTGATGTTTGGGATTATCGCAAGTGTGATGAAGGTTCTTGGGGAAGAGATGGCAAGAATTGTATCGTCGCGCAAGCGTTGGATGTGAGTACACTTGGTTTTGCTCGATTGAAAGTCTGGACTGAGCTTTCTTTGAAGGTTGACAAATTCTTCGAGATATTCCTTGATTGTATCGCTAGATGTGACACAAAGTCTTCTTTGAACAAATGAAATTGGTGGTACATGGGTTCTTATTCTGTCTGAGCTTTTTAATCTACTGTCTTCCTATGTCGGAAACAGGAAAGATATTTTTTTTAAATTGTTCACTGAACCCGCGAATAGATCTGCCAATAACTTGATGCACAGAGCGAAATTTCAAAACGGAGTAAATTCGACCAGATCCGTCTCTCCAGCCTCGTACAGTTTCTCGAATTTGAGACGACTCCTTTTACTGATTCACGAAAAAACAATCAGTACATTGACATGTTGTCTATACTATGCAATACTCACCCTAGCTCAATGTATTCAAGCAGCGTCCGCGCTTGAGCATTCACTATAGTCATCAATGCCATATCGAGCTCGTACGTCCTGATGCTTCCGACACCATAATTTGGTAACAGCGGCTCGGGCGCGACGTCGAGTCGGACGTTGGGCTGAATGATGGTGGCCTCATCTGACAATGATACTATGTGATCATGATTCAGTGTGTGGACAGCGTCGCGGAGAACGGTGTCGTCTGGTTGAAGTTCGGGTGAGGACACATTTAACAAGGTTCTAGGTACATATCACGCACGGATTAGAACTCGGCTGCTTGGTTTCATAGCCTTTCGCACATTTTTGAGAATGATTTCACATTCGGCATCTGGCCAATTATGTCTGAAAGACGTTTTTTTCAGTATCGCTCATTGGGAGTAATTTGACTATACCTACAAAACAGAGCTAATCTAGGATCGTTTATCCAGTAATTCATTCGAGGATAGAAGCATGGAAAGGACATACATAGTAGAAATCACATCCTTGGGCAGCAGTTTCCTCTAAAAAATCAAATGGAACAAATTGTACCCTCTGTTTCTCAATCGCCTCTGGATACTCTTCCGCCCAAAACTACAATATTCACCAATGAGTATTGGAGAATACGTGAGTCCATTCCTTGTCAATTAGAATGATAAACTATATGTACCTTCTGAGCCATCTTGATAATCTCCGGTTGATCTTGAAGCACCAAGTTAACATGAGAATGCGCTTTCATCAGACCCATAATAGTATATCCTTGGCCTCCACCGACATCGCAGATGGTGGCGTCAGCAGGTTGAGATGTCCAAGGATAGACTGTGTATGATATAAGTAAGGGTGTCAATAACTCGACCTAACCAAGATGCGAGGGTGGACAGAGATATACCTTTAGCTATGAGACTTTTTCCAACGATGTCTCCCCAGCCAATCATACCTGTTGTAAAGCGCTAAGGAAGATATCCAGATATATGCATGATATGAGAAGGCTAGAGAAATACCTGGCCTTGCTTGAGCCCTTGCGGCTAGAAAAAAGAATACTTCGATATGAGTATATGTTGGATATTCATGGAGCACAGCGCACTTGTTTGTGATAATCAAAGAATGAATATCCAGTGGCACGTCTAAACGGGATCCCGCCATCCGTATCAGAAGGGTCGGTTAACGTGTCATTAAGGTATGCAGATGCTTTGAGACCTTCGTCCACGCTACAAGGGAGCACGACTTCAGCAGCTTCAACAAGCTCATATACTCAATAGGAACCAACGTACTACGTGCACACAAGAGAAGAAATTGGATCTGATGACAACAGTTTCATGCTCAAACGATTGTTAGCGAAAACTCCAGGTCTGACTGAAATAAAGAGCATAAGTACGGCGGTATTCATGACTTTTGATGCATGGACGATAACCCTGACCTTCTTTGAAGCAATGTTTCGTGGCTAGAAAACGCAGGATGCGTGTCAATTTCATTGTATCGAGGCCTGAGCGGAAGGCGAGTTCTGATGCTGGTAAACCTTTGGGTTTGTCGAGCAACAGATTCGCAATACGAGCTTCTATTACAACATGCAGGCAGGCAGGTTCTTCGTGCTGGATGAGTATCTTGTATAAGAGGCTGTACAGAGAAGGGTTTGCCAGTTCGTACTACATACATTCAATGATTTCTATCTCGAGACGATATCATTAACCTGGGAAAACGATAAGATATCCACTCAGACTTACATGAACCATGACAGAGCCTGGAGGGGCAACGCTGTAGCAAAGTTGTGCGCAGGCCGCCTCGATAATCTTGATAGCTTTAGTCAATCGTGTAGGTATCTCCTCTGGTACCTGGAAAGGACCTGACTCGAGGGTATCAAGAGAAGGAATGGCCTGTCCAACGGCAGCATATTCAGTGATAACATCTTGAACAGCTTTGTTGATAAGGCCAGTGAGCGCGATGATATGACTGTTGCTCATGTTCTTCCGAGTAGGTACCAGTGAGAGATTGTGCGTGCGTGGGTCTCGTAAGAGGGATCCCTTTTAAGCGTTCACAAGCCCTGGAATAGACCGGCGATAGATGGGTCGGAAGATAGAACAATAACATGAGGAACCAGGCGTGAGTATATACAAACCAACCATAGCTCTTGCTTACCGCTGCAAATATAGCAAGGGAGTTGTCAGAAAATTGATATAAAATAGCTTCAAACCTCGAAAGAACCACCTATATTTTGATCGTATCGAATTTGGAGTTACATACGCTGTCGGAACCGGAAAGATATTGACATTGTAATCCGCGAATAACTTGACTATACAGAGCGGGAACTCAAAACGGGGTAAATTCGACTAGATCCGTCTCTCCAGCCTCATACAACTTCTCGAATCTAAGACCACTCTTCTCACTGAGTCATGAAGAAATAATCAATACGTTTACATGTTGTCTATACTGATGTAGTACTCACCCTAGCTCAATATACTCAGGCAGAGTCCGTGCTTGAGCATTCAGCAGATGCATCAATGCCATATCGAGCCCATACGTCCTTATGCAGCCGACACCGTAGTTCGGTAGCAGTGGCTCGGGGGCGACATCCACTTGGACGCTTTTATCTGACGACGCCTTGAGATGGTCATAGGTGCTGCGTACAACGTCGCGGATAACTGTGTCGTCTGGTACAAAATGTCCGGAGGACTCATTCATTGATCGCTTTGTTCTTTTGGCAGCAGGTAATACATACGGATGATAACTCGACTGCTTGGTTTCATAGCCTTCCGCACATTCTTGAGAATGAGTTCACATTCAGCATCAGGCCAATCATGTCTAGCATACGAGGTTAAATGTTCAGTACCGCGCATCGGGGGCAAACCAAAAAGTTGGTGTTGATATTGACTTACAGAACACCGCAAATCTATGGTTTTTCTCTATCAAAGGTATGTTTTCCTTGGAATTTTCAACGTGGACGTACATAGTAGAAATCACATCCTTCAATGGGGGCATCCTTGAAGAAATCAAACGGAACAAATTTAATCCTCTCTTTCTCAATCGCTTCCGGATGTTCTTCCGCCCAAAACTACATAAACGAGTTCGTAGAATCCAGTTCATAAGTCAATTCTTTATAAGTCTGGTCAATCATATGTACCTTGTGAGCCATCTCGATAACTTGCGGTTGATCTTGAAGTACCGTCTTGATATGAGGATGCGCTTTCATAAGACCCATGATGATATTCCCATGGCCTCCTCCTACATCACAGATGGTGATGTCCGCAGGTTGAGACGTCCATGGATAAGCTGTGTATAAGCCGCGTTAGGAGCTCAACCCAATAAAGACTTGATGGAAGGTATGGAAAATACCTTTAGCCACGAGACTTTTGCCAGTAACATCTCCCCAGCCAATCATACCTTTTGCAAAGCGCTGTAAAAATAATACATTTAGAATGAATATAAGACCTAAGACACCGAAGCGGTAGTACTTCGCCCTTCTTGAGTCCTTGAGGCTAGAAAGTCTTTTAATATATACATTGAACGTAAATGGAATGCGGGAATACCGTTTGGTAATAGTCAAAGAATGAATATCCGGTAGCACGTCTGAACGGAATCCCACCGTCCATCTCGGAAGGATCGGTTAAGGTATCATTGAAGTATGCAGACGCTTTCAGACTTTCATCCGCGCTGGAAGCCTAAGGTCAGCACCTTTTGCAAGGTTTATAGAAAACAGAGAACCAACGTACAACATAGCCACCATAGACGAAACTAGGTCTGATGATAAAAGTTTCATGCTCAATCGATTGTTGGCGAAAACCCCAGGTTTGACTATGAGACAGACATTAATTTTAGCTTTCGTGACACTTCATACCCGGAAGGATATTTCTTACCCTCTGTGAAGCAATGTTTTGTGGCAAGAAGACGCAAAACTCGCGTCAATTTCGAAGCATCGAGGCCTGCACGGGAAGCTAATTCTGATGCTGGTACACCCTCAGGTTTATTCAGCAAAAGATCTGGGATTCGGGCTTCGGTTACTACGAGCAAGCAGGCAGGTTCTTCGTGCTACATGGACAGCTTGGATAAGAAGCTGTAATAAGGGAAGGGGTTTGCTAATTCGTACATACCTCCAATGATTTCTAAACCGGAACATTATCATCAACGATCAAGATTACAGGATCACTCATCAAGACTCACATTGATCATGACATGGCCTGGAGGGGCAATGCTATAGCAAAGTTGTGCACAGGCTGCTTCGATAATCTGAATGGCTTTAGTCAATCGTGCAGGCATCTCTTCTGGTACCTGGAAAGGACCTGGCTCGAGGGTATCAAGAGAAGGAATGGCCTGTCCAATCGCACCATATTCAGCGATAACATCCTGGACAGCTTTGTTGATGAGACCTGTGAGCGCGGTGATATGAGTGTTGTCGAAGCTACTCATGTTCTTTGAAAAAGAACTGCTTCGAGAGGTGCAGGATGGGAGAGATATACTTTGCTTGCTTAACAACCTGATAAGATCCATTATTTACGAGACCTGGAATATGTAGACTGATAACACAGACTGGTCAAGTGCATCCATTTTGACAGCTCCTCATGATTTCATCAAGAAGAACAATCGCGACTTGATGCATTCCGTTTTTTTCGGTGAAGGTAAGCTGGCCTAGCTAGGTTAGATTTGTTGATTTATTCAGTATTGTGGGGTTGCGCCTGTATCACATGTACAGCCGTATGGTAATGTTATTGCCATGGTTTGATTTTTGAATACGACCCAAGCCAAGAGGTCAGTTTGAGGTCAGTATGAGTGTCAGTTGACCGAGTAACTTTGAATTAGGTCTAAGGCTGGGTTCTGACTCTAAATTTCCTTACGAGCAACTTTTCTTCATCAAAACCTATACACAGCTTCGACAGCCTTCACCCGCATCTCCAAAACACATAATCAGGTTATGAGGAGTACCATATACATGCATCTATTTAATGTGACCTCAATGTTCAACTCATGGTCAGCTTCAACAACCTTCAATGACTCTTCAACACTTGAAGTCTGGGAGGAATGTGATTTTGAGGAACTTCAAGCAAGTGTTTGGGTAGCTCCAACATAAAGAACCTGATTGATGTCTGAGTCATTGATAGAGAGCTGAGTGAGGGTGAGTCAACTTTGACAGGGTTTTGCATAAATCTCTGCCCCTTTAATCTCATCCATGGCAATTTGTTTGTATCATCATTTCTATTGATTAGGCTAGGCTTTGCCACATGATGTTATATCTATGCAAGCTAAGTCCTTACGAGGCTTCGTGATTAATTCCATTACGAAGAATTATCACTCATATCCTTTTACCCCTACACAATTGCTTTGCTCAGGATTTCTGACATGAAGTATTTACTCATTATCTTTTCTCATCCTTATTGGATTCACACTATTCCTTTTATATCCTTCCCTTTGTTCTTTACTTACGAGCTAACCCATTTGGGCATGGCATCGCTTTGCGATCCTGACTATTGTAACGTGCTACACAGGATATGGTACTTACTTTATTTTTCCTACATCTCCTCCTTCCTTTATCTTTGTTACTGTTTGGATCCTTCTACATTGTTTCACATCCTTCTATCACATTCCAGATACTTCTATCAACTTCCCACACTGTCGCTTACTCATCTAGACACTTGTATATATAGTACAGTAGCTGACACCTAGTTCCCCATCTTGACCTCTTGGTCTTTGGGACTAGGTTAGTACTTGTATCATCATTTACATTCAATATACTTACTTGGTCTTTTGGACTAGTTTTCCTTGTGCGACCCTAGTGATTGGCCCTTGTGCTGTCACTGTTGTCTTGATCATTATCTCTTTCAGCCTTCATGTGTGGTGCTAGCCCCACTTCTCACCTTGGCTTGTGCTTGTGCCTGTGCTTTCCTCTGTGCTTTCTCCCTTTGTCAACACACTGACTTATCTTTAGTATAAAGCTACAGTATTGAATAGGTAGTTCCTCAGTTTAAATATCAACCTTGATAGCACTTCGATAGTGATACCAATTAATCATCTATCCATATCATCGTTCTAACATCCCTACTGTTAGTATGTTCTGCAACAGTTATCACGAATGGAACACATTCCCCTTTCTTCTATATCAGACACATGAAGTGTCAAGGATTCTAATCATAGTGGAGTCAAGGTCTGACTACCTAGTCAGGATCATTTTACCTTGTGAAGTCATTCTCTTCACTGTTTCTTGTGATTAACCCTGTGACCCATTTCTGATGATCCATTAGTGCCCAATCATAACACATGAAACCTTTGTAGGTGCCTTCAAGTGCCCATAACTGTGCTTCAACTAGCACCAGTGGCCAACCAAGAGCTATGCACAACCACTGACTTCTTACTGCTGCAGTCAGCTGTTTCCAATCAGCTGTTTCCAAAGACAAAACACTGACAGCTATTGGAGAGGTCAGTTAGTGAGGTGGATTGAGCAGTGGTTTCAGGCCAGCAAAAGCTCTCCTACCACTACTGCTACCACCTGCACCTCTAGCTCTGTTTAGGAATAACTACTGAGCATTTATTACTCAAAAGAAGTCCAGAGTCAGACCTGCAACTGACTATGATAACACTGCCATCAACCAGGGTGCATAACCCTTTGACCTTCCATGAGGGAAGTTTACAGGTCATGGAATGAGTTGATTTTGCTAAGGGAGAGCCTTGCCCTTGGTCTGAAAACTTGAATCGGCAACCAACTGTGTATCAACACTGCCGCCGGTCATCACCTTGTCTTTGTTACCCAAGGCAAAATTAATCATAAATAAGATGTAGCAGGGTTTCCCTGCTGAGCTTAGTTTCTTTGGTTCCATGCAGCGTGAATGAGGTTGGAGGAACACAAATAGAAAGCTGTGGAGAGATTGAAGGGGCAGAGATTTATGTAAAAACCCTGTACCTTAGAGTCAGTCATGAAAGCTGTGGAGAAAGGGGCAGAGATTTATATAAAAACCCTGTATGTTAGAATCAATCATGAAAGCTGTGGAGAAATTGAAGGGGCAGAGGTTTATGTAAAACCCTCTATCTTAGAGTCAGTCATGAAAGCTGTGGAGAAATTGAAGGGGTAGAGATTTATGTAAAAACCCTGTATCTTGGAGTCAGTCATTTAAAAACAGTGATGGCACTAAAATATAAGTAATGCTACCAAATCCTCATGCCCAGAACTTAATTCCCTTTCATGCTCTTCTCTAGCTTTGAGTCTCTCAGCAGCGGCGGTACTTCTAGTAGGCGATACAAGCCGAACAGGATAACTCCTCCAACCTCAGTGCTGATGGCCTCTTTCATTGCTTATCATAACAATCAAAAATGGTCCCCTCTCTTCTACCTTCTTCCACCGGAAATTCGTAACACCATATTTTTGTACGCTCTTCTACAATACGAAGACCTTTCATACGTCTATGCAGAAGACAAGCACTATTCTCACCCGGGATACTGCCACCCCATCAAAATTGATCCTCGATTACTTCAAACATGCCATCTCGTCTATCTTGAGACTCAATTTCTCCCTTTGATGACAGCTGAACACGTTATTTGGTGCTATCGCTTGCCTCCTATGATCCGGCAGTTCAGTAACCCTAGAGGTTATTTCACGAGGTTCACTCAAGAGCAGAAAGATTGGATTGAGCGTGTACATTTCTTTATGCAGCAGGAATATTTGAAACAGCATTTCCTGTCATGATGTGCTACACAGGATACGGTACTTACTTCATTTTTCCTATATTTCCTTCTTCCTTTATCCTTGTTACTATTTGGATCCAGCTACACTCTTCCGCATCCTTCTACATCATTCCGCATACTTCTATCAACTTCCTGCGCTGTCGCTTACTCAGCTAGACACTTGTATATATAGTACAGTAAGCTGACACCTAGTTCCCCATCTTGACCTCTTGGTCTTTGGAACTAGGTTAGTACTTGTATCATCGTTTATCTTCAATATATTTACTTGGTCTTTGGAACTAGTTTTCCTTGTGCGACCCTAGTGATTGGCCCTGTGCTATCACTGTTGTCTTGATCACTATATCTTTCAGCCTTCGTGTGTGGTGCTAGCCCCACCCCTCACTTTGGCTTGTGCTTGAGCCTGTGCCTTCTCCATGCTTTCTCCCTTCATCACCACATTTCCAGTCAGAACATATGTTGCCTGACATGAGGCCGAGGTCGGTGAAGATCACTTTGAGGCATGGGGATTGGTGGCAATGGGAGAGAAATTATCCGTTGATTTTCGAGGATGGATGGGCAGAGGGTTTGAAGGCTTCGCCAAGGCTTGAGGAGATTATTTTAGAATTAGAAACAATGGAGAGGGATAAAGAACAGGTATAGCCATTTGTCGCAATTATTTGGATGAGCTCTGATTCATTTTCAGATCTACGCCATCGCCAACCACGTTTGCCAGGAAATATACACACTCAACAATGGTAGAACTCTCAGCGCTGCCGGTAATCCAATTGTCAAGAAAGAATGGATGGGACCGAGTCGGCTTTCTGATCTTCGGTATGAAAAGACTCGGGATAAATGGGTTACAAGGGACAAATTGGCAGAACAAGGTACTCCCGATCCAGGATTGAAATATTGCATCATTGTCGTGAGGTGGACAGTGGCGCCGTGGTAAGCTGGTAACGGTTGTAAGACTATCGTAAGCTTTGTATTCTCAGAGCACACCAAAGGAGGTGCAAATCTCCTATTAAGATGTATCTACCTGTAAGACTATCGTAAGCTTTGTATCTAAGAAATGATTATTAGTAATCCTACAGGCAAGAATAATGGCTAAGTACTCACTCTCAGAGCACACCAAAGGAGGTGCAAATCTGAGAGTGCGAAAATTATCTACGGACTTTTAAACATCAGAAACCTATTTGTGATCGAGTGGGCACAGTACATTTGTAAGTAATAGGATCGAAACCGAGACCTAAAATTTAAAGGAGTAGGTACAAGATAAGATCGAAAGGAACAGACCGAGCGTCCGGAACAGAGATGAGGGCTGTTGTTGAGCCAGACTCGAAGATGTCAAGGACGATGTATTTGTCTCCTCCGGACAACCTATCGTCAACACTCCCCTAGACGGATGCATCTACTTGACCAAGGAGGCCTAACAGACTGACTTGAGTTTTGTGCTTGAAAGGACTGAGCAGTTTGGTCAAGATGTCGGCGAGATTCTCATCGGAGGGAACATACACCACCACTATTTCCTTCTTCTCCACACTGTCTTTTAAGAAGTGGTAATGGACATCGATATGCTTGACCCTGGCATGAAATTTCGGGTTTTGAGAAAGCGTAATGGATCCTTGGTTGTCCCCTCGTATCTGACATGGAAGAGCAGTACTGTGTCCAATTTCAGACATGAACTGATGGACCCATTTCGCCTGTTGTGACCCCTTTGCTAAGGCAATGTATTCAGCCTCGGTCGTCGAGAGAGCTACCACATCCTGTCATTTCAGAGACCAAAAGGTAGGCCCACCAGCCATCATTGTCAAGATTCCAGTTACAGAGTGTCTGAATCCACATAGGTGATCGGCCTCAATCCTCCTGAAATGTCTCGTCGATAAGTTATGCTGAGGGATTTTGTTCCGATGAGGTAGCGAACAAGATGAAGGAGCACATTCCAGTGAGGCCGACCAGGATTTTGTGTGAATCGACTCAACAGGTTTGTGGCATAAGCAATATCAGGTCGACATGATGCTTGTCCGAACTGGATCGCTCCGAGAAGTTCTGAATACGGCTTGTCCTTCATGAAGAAAGACTCTTCTTTGTTCGTTGGCGATTGAGTAGTAGAGAGCGCGATGCCTGAAGGAAGAGGGGTAGATTTTGGTTTCATGTCCTGAAGACTATGCTTGACAAAGAGTCGGTCTTAGTATGCTTCTATCTACAGAGTGGTGGTTCCTTCGTCGTGGTCATGGGTGAGATGCATACCTAAGGCGAATCGAACATTGTCCGTCTCCTTGATTCTATAATTCTCCCCTATCTCTCGCTTTGCTCTAGCCATTTCCTCCTTTGAAGACAAACCTCCGAGAGTGTCATCAGTGTAGGTCCCAGTGATCGTCTCTCTGTCCTTTGAGATTCTCCCTCATACACATTGATCTGCTTGTGATCTTTTGTAGCCTAGATCCTTGTAAGTTCGGTCAAGAGTGAACCACCAGTTCTGTCCAGCCTGCATGGTGCCGTAGAGTGATTTCTTCAGCCTCATAACCTTTCCTGTCTTCCTGCCTTCATATCCCTCGGGTGGCCAAATATAGATTTCTTCATCCAGGTCAGCATTCAGGTATGCCGATGCAAAGTCAATTTGCCAGATGTAGTATCCAAGAGAGACCCATAAGGCAATCAGCATCCTGAGAGACTCCAGACGCATAACACCTGCGAATGTTTCATAGTAGTCCTTCCCTTCTTCTTGTCTGCCTCCGTTTACCACCAATCTGGCTTTCTCGTCAACTATCTCTCCATCGCCGTTGAGTTTGTGAGCAAAAACCCATAAGGGTACAAGGATGGTAGCTCCAGGTGGGGGGTCTTGAAGGTCACCAAACACATCGAACTCTATCATCCTGTCCTTTTCTTTTCTGAATGTGGCTTCCCATCTAGTCGGATCCTCCATCGCCTTGGTGTAGGTTTTAGGTATAAGGGGAATTCCCATGGCGGCAAGAGCAAAGTTGAATTTGCTGTCTACCTCTCCAAAGATATCGACGATTTTCGCAAGGTTTGCCTGGATTGAAAAACCAGCCCATGCCTCCCCTGCTTCCCTAGCCTCCATCTCTCTCCTCTCAGACTTTCTTGAAGCTACAATAGCTGAGGTTTGGGTTCAGTTTCTGTTGGATTGTTGCAAAGGAGCTGGGTCAGAAGTATGTGGCACAGGTGGATTTGGATCTATCTCCATCACCGAAGTACCTTGAGGCATGTGGACGAGAGTTGAGGTTTGATCAGAAGAATCTTCGTTGAGAACTGATGGACTTTGGATGTTGATTGGCCTGTCTTCATTTCCTTCATCATCCTCCCCTCCAATCAGCTCCAAAGTTTGATGACCACGCCCTTCCTCAAACTCTATGTGATGGCTCTCAATAATCTCTGCTGACTTTGTGAACAAAAGGTATGTTCCTCGCTCTCCATAGCCTACCATCCTTCCTTCCTCAGCCCTCATGTCGGTCTTCCCAGGTTTCCCATTTACTATGGTCACCCATCCTTTAGCTCCAAATGGTTGAAGATGTGCGACATCCTGACATTTCTTTGTCCAGAGCTCAGCAGGGATATGGAAGTTGGTTCGTGCAGAGGGTAGTAGGTTCTCAGTGTAAGTGGTATACACTGCAGTGTGCATCCACAGGGATTGAGGGAGACCCGAGTCACTGAGCAAAGTTCGTACCTTGTCGAAAATTGTCCTGTGCTTCCATTCGGCTACCCCATTTGCAGCAGATGAGTATGCAGGGATTCATTCCAACCTGATCCCATGCTTCTTGGCCCACTCGTTCCATACTCGATTATTAAACTCTCCCCCACCGTCAATCTGTATACAGGACAGCTTCTCCCCTGTCGCATTTTCAGCCATCACTCAATAACCATCCATGACTTCTATCGTTGTCTCCGCCTCCTTGTTCTGCAGATAGTAGTCTTTGGCAAACGCCAATCGACCATCAACCACAGGCATCATGTATATGTATCCTCCTCTCGCTGGAACCCTCATGGGGCCAGTAAGGTCAGTATGGACTCTTTCCAGTAATCGGGATTCTCGTACAACCTCCGCATCGAACGGCCTCTTCATTGCTTTTCCCATTATACAATTGACACACTTCCCAACCATGGTATCTTCTGTCACTATGAGTCCATCCACAAGGTTCTTCTTCAGCAACATCTCAATTTGGGATTGCCCTGCATGAGCCAACCGTCTATGCCATGTTTCAAGAGTTGTTGGTTTATTGAGGGAACGTGCTGAAGCCGCAATGGGCAGACTTTCTTTCTTCTCCCGTAATTGATACAAGTGTCCCGAGCCATACCCGGTTAGGAAGTGGATGCCCTGGGGTGAGAAGAACTTGACCTGGCCCTTTCCAAATATCATTTGATACCCAAGCTGATCAAGTCGTCCAACTGAAATCAGGTCTGAGGTTATTTTTGGGGCGTGGAGAGTGTTTTTGAAAACAAGGATGACCTCCTTCTCTCCCTCATACAGAGTCTTTCGAGCATGCCCTCGACCTATGATTTCAAAAGTTGTGTCCTTTTCTGAGGATTGGCCGGACGAATGGTAGGGCTCATAGGTAATGAAGTCAGAAAGGTTTCGAAAGAAATGGTCAGATGCAGCTGAATCAGTGTATACGGAGTTTGACTCAGAAGTAGATGCCATCATGGCATAGTGCTGTGGAATATTGGCAACTGCCATACTCGCGGACAATGAGTTTTCCCGCTTTCCTTGCCACCATGACGGAAACTGCCCTTCTTTTCCTCCACCCTTCCTATAACATTCTTCCTTGATATGACCTTTACAACCGCAATTCGAGCACTCTTTGTTGCTATTCTTTGGGTTCCGTGTGGCCAGCTGAGCCCCAATCTTCCTCTTGATCTCCTCTATGTGCGAAGCGAGGTGAGCCTGGGTGGAGATCTGATCACCACTGGTTGTGGCCCTCGAATCTCGAATCTCGACATGGGAATAGGAGAAAGAGACTTGCTGAATGACTGCCGTGGAAGTTTTGTTCTGTGGAAGAGAGGAGACGGTTTGGATGATAGTGTCGAATTCTTTCGAAGGGAAGGCAGCAAGGATTATTTGTCAAAAGGTAGAGTCATCTATTTCATTACCAGCCTCTACCGCTTCCTTACGCAGAGTACAAAGATTTTTGAAGAACCCTTCAATCGATTCCCCTTCCTTGAAGGTGTATGAATGTAGCTTCCCTTCAGTGAGGACCTTTCTCATCTCATCTTTCACTGCATACTCCGAGTCGAATGCCTCCATCAACTCGAAAGCATTCAACGAGTCAGCATTTGAAATTAGAGAGGTGAGATCATCAACGTGAGCCTCGATTACCCCTTTTGACCTATCGTTCCTGAAAGTCCATTCTTCCAGGGAAGGCTTCGTGGAGTAGACTGATGTCGAGGTGGCCTCAGTAGTGGTGGAAGAAGTCGACTCGGAAGTGGAAAGGGATGGAGAAGGTTTCTTGATGGATCCGTCTATGTATCCAGCAAGCCCCTGGGATCGCAAGGTACTCGTGATCTTTCATTTGACTGGCGTCCAACTTAGGCGGACACCACCGTCGAATTTTTTGTCCTCAGGAACCTCAGGAATGGGAGGTGGAATTGCGCCATTGCTCGCCATGTTATAGGTTCAGGATTGGTTCGGGTGTCTATATATATTCGATGTTGTTCTCGAGGTTCAGCAGCGGGCGGGGCCCATAACCTGTAAGACTATTGTAAGCTTTGTATTCTCAGAGCACACCGAAGGAGGTGCAAATCTCCTATTAAGATGTATCTACCTGTAAGACTATCGTAAGCTTTGTATCTAAGAAACGATTATTAGCAATCCTACAGGCAAGAATAATGGCCAAGTACTCACTCTCAGAGCACACCGAAGGAGGTGCAAATCTGAGAGTGTGAAAATTATCTACGGACTTTTAAACATCAGAAACCTATTTGTGATCGAGCGGGCACAGTACATTTGTAAGTAATAGGATCGAAACCGAGACCTAAAATTTAAAGGAGTAGGTACAAGATAAGATCGAAAGGAACAGACCGAGCGTCCGGAACAGAGATGAGGGCTGTTGTTGAGCCGGACTCGAAGATGTCGAGGACGATGTATTTGTCTCCTCCGGACAACCTATCGTCAACAACGGTAAATTCGTATTTCAACTACCGCGTATTCAATAGCGTTATCGTTGTCTTGCTATGTGTAACTCATTTCAATATATGCACTATTCGCAAAATCTATGCATACCAAAACTCCCCCATCTTCACTTTCATCTCCTTTACTTTCTCATCACCAAATCTTGATTCTCGCTCAAGCCCCTGAACGCCTCAGTAACATATTTACTATCCTCCTGTACACGTATACCGGTACAGAGGTAATGAGAAGCCTCATAATATCTTGGCGATCGACATCCTGCATTTTGGTACCAGCCTTTCAGTTTCTTTCCTTTCTTATACGTGAACGGGACTGCAAGACCTTTCGTCCTTCATTCGTCCTCGTGTATGCTCTCTCGGCCTCTCCTCTAATCGGCCTATTCCGATTACAGAGATGATTCCCCATGTGTCTGGTTTTTCCAAATAGAACTTGAGAGGTAATGCAGATAATCCAGGCGAGTTAGGATCAAGTGTGATAAGATACTAGTACCTGATATGCAAAAATCACTTACATTTTGGTTGTAAGCCTTGTCGAATAGGAAAAGGAAACTCCATTTGAGGTAACACATCGTTAGCGGAGGGCAACGGCTAAGCCATCACGCAGAGAAAACTGAGTAAGAGCAGGACGATTGTGATGGAAAAGGAATGCAGAGAATAACGAGGAAGCATTTCCTGTGGAGGTATAGAAATGCTGTGACGATAAGGGCGGTGGACCTCTAGTGACAAGTGTAGGAGATAAATGAAGTTGTTGAGAAAGAGAAAATCGTCTCGAGAGGTCGAGAGGTCGCGTTGAAACTGAACCAACTCAGCAACTGCATGTAACTTGAAATCACTTGCAACCGCGATAATCTGGCCAGGAAAGCTCTTCAGGATAGACAAGCTATTTTCTTTCAGTAGTAACCAGGGAACAAGAGTGAGGAACATTGAAAATCAAGATCACTCAATGTCGCAGGAGAATTGCGCCAAAAAAAAAATGACCGCAAGAGAGCGGGACAACAGCTGACAACGGGGTATAGCAAAGGCCAGTATGGGCGAGCGAAGATTCTTGAATGCAAGGAATGAGATTGTTATGAAACTATATAGATCCATGACCGGTTTATAAACCAGGAAAAGGAAGAAAGTAGAAGAGACAAAAGAACATGGGACAGAAAGGGGAGAAGATGGAGAAACCAGTCTACCTCGCCCTGCATTAAAGAGCATTTGGGTAACAGAAGTCGGGGGAAATCAACTTCCCTCCCTTTATGTTATGGTTAGTATTGGAACTGTTGATTGGCGAAGGATATCTGTAACAGTTGTGTAAGTGCGTACATTTTTCAGCTACTGTCCCCCTTGAGAAGCATCGGTCCCCGTCGATTAGTGGTTAGATCATCACGTTGTGGATTAAGCAGCTCCGTGAAGACGCAGGCTCGACTCCTGCCAGGGACATTTGAGAACATTATCTTCTTTTTGTCCACGTTGTCCACTAACGTCCTACAAATCGCTACGACTTCAACGCTCGAAGAAACATGAGATGATCTAGAATAATCTTGGGATACACTTGGGAAAGTTGGAAAGTTGGAAAGTTGAAAAGTTGCAGTGTTCGTTCGCGGTGGCCGACGGAGTTTCTTACTATAATGCCTCTTGATGCCCTTTGCCAAGGTCCCCGACAAATCTGACAGTTGGTCAGTTTTGTACGAGTATCGTCCATTCTAGAGTTAGCCTTAACCACAAAAGATTCGAAGGCATGAATTCCTTTTGTATAACTACAGCCAGCTGTTATACTATACCTAAGTAATCATTACCGACACTTTCTGTAATGACTTTCCTTGCAATTTTACCTGCCACGATGGTCAGTCATTCTGCAAAGTCAAGACCAAAGCAAATCCAAATCTTAATGTAGATCAAGAGGAATGTTCATAGAGATGATGTATCTCCTTATTCCCCTGACAATGAGTCGGGACCCGAGTCTAGAATATCGTACTCAAACAGATCTAGTCCAAAGTGAAGGATTTCAGTTTCGAGCGATCTATCACGAATGCAATGAGTCAAAAGAAAGTCTGAGGGACATAAGGCTAAAAACGGACCTTTCACTTCTGAAGATAGCAGGAGGATGGTAAAGAGCCATGGGAAATGCTGCTACAGAAATTGAAAACTGTCCCAACTGCCACTCACATTTAGAGGCAAGTCAAGAGCTGGATTGTTCGATCTATAGTCACCACGAGAGCAGCAATTTAGAAATCGAAAGGAAGCGGTCGAGAACGAGTAATGGGAAGGTTGAAAAATGGTTGAGTGGTCGAGTAGGTTCCAAAAGACGACTGTAGAACGGGATAGAGGGTGTTCTTATACAGCTCCAATAAGATCTTGGGGATTCAATGTTTTCGATAACACTCGAAGTCGCTGAAGCCCTCTGGTCTATTTCTTTCGCCTCGTCTAACAGCTTAGAGTGGATCGCGTATTCGTAGAAGCTGGCACACAGGCTGCCAGCACATTGGAGCTCATGCACAATGCAGGTTTTGTGCATGGATGTCAGTGCTCACCAGAAATTTTGATAAAGTGGCTCAGATAATGAACGACTTTATTGAGATTTTACTACCTTGAATCATCTTTTCCTTATAGGAGACCACGTCACGCAGTGGGCTAGAGTCAGATATATTGTGACTTGCTATTTTTGAAATCAGAGCAGGATTTCCGCTCTTTTAATCATTCCTTGATGACGATAGAGAGAACCCCAAGCAAACAGCAGAAATGCTGAGGAGGTTGCCTGATCCCTATTGCCATGAGATACTAATGTTGAATGTATAAGATTGTGTGGAGATTAAGAAGAATCATCGCTCAATTCGATTATATCCACCACTGCCTTCATCCTCGTAGTCGTAGTCGTCGTCGTCATTGTTGTCTTCATTTTTACCTTTGCCTTCATCTTTGGTTGTTCAGCCACCTTGGACCTTGCTCGAGCGCGGGACAGTGGTGGGATATCGCTGTCATCGTCCGTGTCGGAAAGATCCCTTCTAGTGGATTTAAACGTAGTCGAGGTCGGTTTTGACGGACTGGACCCAGCCAACTTGTCAGTGTGGCTCTTTATAATATCTAATCTTTTAGCCGCCTTGGTGTTCGATCTAGGTTGTGATTTAGGTGCAACTTTTGGGGGAGGTTCTTCTCGTTCCGTCTCCTCGTCTTCGGAGTCGGAGATGATTATAGGTCCTGCTATAGAAGTAGGAGGAGGAGGATGAGCACTAGAGCTGGTGAGAAGTGGTGGTATAGAAGAAACACGAGTAGACGCGACCGGTTTGTTCGTGGAAGACACAAACGCAGATGTAGCTTTAATTGGGGTACGTCTCATAGGCGTCGGAGACGTCGTTCGTGCTCGTGAAGGATGCGGAATATCACGTATTGTCTTCCGAACTTGATCACCATTTGCAGAGACCAGTCCTTTCGGATACTTATGATCGTTAGATTTCCGGGGCGACTTGTTTAAGATACCGGCTGTGTCCTTCCGTGAGCTGGAGTCGTCATCCGAACCAGACGAATCTGAATAAACGACCGCATCTGACTTGCGGGTCTTCTTTTGAGGGGAGGGTGTCTGCGGTGGGCCGGGAGCAGGCGAGTTCATATGATGGGCCTTGAAGGAATCGTTGAAGTCAGGGTCGTCGCTATCGTCGACATCGAAGGGATTATCTATTAACACGGGGAAGGGTCGCGGTGTGATTTTCTCTGGGGAAGAGGACTCGAAACGAGTGTTTTCCCCCTTCTTGTTCTTATTCTTCTTCGGCGTGGCAATATCGTCGATCGTGGAAAGCAAGCTATCCGCTCGGGATACAGTAGCCTTCTGTTTGCCTTTGCCAAGTGTAGAGGATTTGGAAACTTTGAAGGCATATTTGATGTCTTCGATACGCACATTCAAGGAGGAACCGGATCTGTATTGAGGAGGAGGAGGAGGAGGAGGAGGAGAGGAGTAATAAGAGGCGCTCGAGGAAGGATGGTCACTGGATGATGTATCGGGGGAAACAGATCGTGTATTGTGAATTGACACCCGATCCATGTTATTATTCCTCGTATACGTGGCAGTGTGAGTAGGACGACTGAGAAGAAATAGACGTTCGTTGTATTCCATATCGTCGTCAGACGAATTGACATCATCTCTCTTGAGAGCCGGTTTGTAGTCAGTGGGTTTAGCTTTGAGTGTCGCGGACGGAGCCGCTGATTTAGGTTTCGGTCGCGGTTTTCTCAGTGACTTGATCTTTGGTTCTTGACCATCTATTGCTTCCACCTTTCTTCCCTTTCCTGTCTTTTTCTCTTCCTTTCTCCTTCGACTTTCTTCATACGCCTCGACCACATCGGGAATCGCTTCCTTAACGAGGACTGCGGGAAGCCAAAGCTTCAAAGGCAGTGTAGGGTCCGGGTATTCCTTCTTCGACTTTCCTATCCCACCACCCTCGTCACCGGATGACTCGTCGCCTGCTTCCTTCTCGAATTCAGCCCATTCATCCTTATCATCGGGTCGACGTATTCCTTTAACTCCGCGAGTAGTGAGTTGAACCAGAATAGTGGGATCAAGAGCAACTCGGTACTCGAGCGTCTGCGAAGTAGATTCGTGCGTCCGGGTTTTACTAATGTTCTTAATGAGCGCTGGACACGAAGACTTACCGCTCACGACAGGGTGATCTCCAGAGGCAAAATGAGCGCAAATGGCGTCGAGATTGATCATGTTAGCATCGAAGGATCCCGTTTTTCGAGATAGGCAAGCGCGTCGCAGAATCCGGAGGACGACACCGTGAAAGATCACTGTACGAAAACGTTTGATAATGCTCTTGAGGAAACCCCATTCAAAATAGAATTCGCACTTCTCAGCGAGCTGTGATAACGACGGGTCCTTCTTCAACCATCCGTCCTGACCACTGTTATTGACCAACAGATCATCATAACGTGCAGAGCGGCCAAGACTTTCGCTGGTGACAGGTCTTAAATAGGCAAGCAAGACCTTGATATCTGGAAAAGATTCGGGGATGGTGTTGGCAAGCTTGGGTGACTTGCGAGGTAGGAACCCAGAGGCATTGGTTTTCAACTCCTTCGCTAGCTGCGACTTCCATTGATGAATGAAGTTTTGGAGCTCGAGAGAATTTTCGTCGTGGGTTAGAGCAGCTTGGCATAAGCTTTTTCCGAACCCAGCCCGGGCAAGGCCGTACGATATCTTGACACCACAGTTATCGAGACCCGTGCCATAGTCACCGCCAGAACACAGAGCGATGAAGATGAGCTCTTCAGGACCAACATCCGGGAAGGCGGGATGAGGGAGGGTGTACGTATAAACTTTTGCTTTCTCGATTGTACTTTTTGCACCAGCATGAGTCGAGGAATGATTCCGGACTACGGTGTGTGCACCGAAGAGAAAATTGTCCACATCATCGGATAGAATTCCATCTATAACACCAATTCTATTCAGTAAAGCGAGCTCCGCTTCTGCTTCTCCGGGAGCCTTGATATCAACAACATTAGCATGTTAGTATTTGTGAGAGATTAGTGCGCACCGTGCGATATTCGAACCCAAACGCCTCTATAATCGCTTGCATACCAGTTACTAATTTATTCGCCGACTTGTTTATCCTTTTTCCTCGTTTGATATCCGGTCTTAAGGGTCCATCAAATATGAATAGAGGTAAAAATCCTTGGCTGAGCAACTGGGCGCATCGGAAAAAGAGCGTACGAAGTTCGGGATTTTCGCCTTCTTTGCCATACTCTGCATGGAAGAACCAGATGGAGGCATCGATGCCTATGCGGAAGCCACGACTGGTGGCATCGAATTTCGTGAGTGAAAGCGCGGTCAGTGTTGTGACCGATTGAGCCGGTTCTAGGAGCTGAGTAGATTTTGATGAAAAGATAAATATGCAGATAATTGTGATATTTACCGGCCAAAGTCCTGCAACACCCATATCCTTCAGGGAGCCTGTTGAAACGACCGAAAGACTGAGCTTCAGGCTAATTAAAGGGCAAGGAGGCGATAACAATTGTGAACATGGACACGTGATAGATGGTTACTCATAGTCCACGGTGTGACAAGGTGTGACGAATTTACTATCATGGTGACTCGACGCGGAACCGCAATAATGCTGTATCTACTTATCCAAAAAAGCTCATGCTCGTTTGATTACCTTTTTACTACCCACTATGAAGGGTATCTTCGACAACCATTGCTACTGCCACCTTTATGATTGTCACTCTGGGGCCGACCTTCAGCTCGACGGATGCTCTGCTCAAGTTTTGATAACAGACGTCCATGCTGCTGTCACGATCTCTCAAACATTTACTCGTCGAGACAGCTGGAACGTTGCTCACAATGTCTCTGGCGTGTATACGTTCAGTTTGATGAGAGATGCTGCTGTGTGTGAATTTGAGATGATTAGAGGCGATGGTACCAAAGTCGAAGGAATCGTCAAGGAAAAGCAGGAGGCAAAGCGGGAGTACGAACAGGCTGTCAAGCAAGGGCATACAGCAGGCTTGGGTCAGCAGGAAACTGGCGATGGTATGTTCAATCTGCGTTTCACTATCTTTTCTGACAAAACTTTTCTAGTCTTTTCTATCAGTGTCGGGAACATCACTGCCGAAGAAATCGTTACAGTCAACTTGAGATACATTCAACCTCTTATTGATGACGAGAAAAAAGACCAAGTCAAGTTCATCTTCCCTAGAACTTATGCTCAGCGATATGGTTCTGCGCCTACACTCAACAGCGCACTCGGGAGCACCGCGCATCAGCCATTTACGATGAATGTCACTATACAACAAGCTGGTGCAATCAAGGGTATTTCATGCCCGTCTTCTCATCCTATTTCGCTCGAATTTAACCCTGAAGGCCCTGGGATTAATTCTGCTAACGTCTCACTCACGGATCGCTCGGGGTTTCTCACTCAGGATGTTATTCTTGTCATTACCGCAGCAGGGCTAGACGCTCCACGGTGCTTTATCGAGCCACATCCAAGTCCAAACCACGGAACAACCGCTCTAGCACTTACGTTTGTTCCTCGGTTCAATATCCCGGATGTTCAAGGAGGCATGGAGTATATCTTTCTGGTTGATAGAAGCGGGAGTATGCACGGACAGAGTATCGAGCTTGTTCGTGACGCTCTGGTTGTGCTGCTAAGAGGTTTGCCGACGAATGGCACGACGTTCAATATCTTTTCGTTCGGATCCAACGCCACTCAGCTATGGGATCGCAGTCGAGCGTACGATCAGTCTTCGATGGAAGAAACCACCCATCATGTTGAGTAAGTTTACTAGTTGTATTCTTCCTCTAAGCTCATCAATATTTTATAGCTCTATGCAAGCTGACTACGGCGGAACCGAAATAGCTTCGGCTCTTCAACTCGTCTACGACTCCCTTCCGAAACCACTCGTTCGCTCAGCCGCTGTATTCCTCCTGACTGATGGCGAAGCATGGGATGTCTCCACCTGCGTCGAATATACTCTATCCGCTCGTTCTTCGCTTCCAAGTCCCAGAACCTTCCTTCGTGTATTCTCGGTGGGCATTGGAGACGGTGCTTCGAGCGATAGCTGCGAGAGCATTGCACAAGCAGGAGGTGGTATGACGGTGTATGTCAAACAGGGAGAACCGCTTACGGGAAAATGTTCGAGGCTGGTTAGGGCAGCGAGGACCCCAGAAGTGAACGTTAATGTCGTTTGGGGTTTGGAAGAGAAGGAGAAAGATATTGAAGAAGATAACGATGAATTTGAATTGGTAGAGAAATCATCCGTGGATGCTCCCAAGTCGACAGCATCAACATCGAAGCCCGTCCCATCTACCATTAACATATTCGATCCATCCTCTGACTCCGTAGACGTCGATTCAGAATCACCTCATCCAATCGGTCCTCCTCCAGCTCCGCCAAAAGTCAATCCAACTCTTCCCTCCCCACCTCAAACCCAACAGTCTCCTCTTCCCGGTCAAATCCCTAGTATTTTTCCAGGGACGAGGACCCAGGTGTACGCTATCGTTCGTACACCCAAGGATGGCATAAAAGAGATCAAGGAGATTAAGATTCGGGGAATAGTCACTTCTACAGGTGACCTAGTCGAGCTTGTCGTACCGGTCTTGAAAGTCCTTGCATCAACACCTACTTTGATCTCCAATTCCAACTCCTTCCCTTTCCTCCACACCCTTGCAGCCAAATCCCTCATCAAGGACCGCGAAGCAGGAAAACACGCGTTTCCTCCTTCCATCTCCTCTTTATTCGAATCTACGTCTACATCTGAAGGCTCTGCAGATGATAATACCAGAACCAACCTGAAACTGAAGGAAGCCTATCTTGAAAAAGACATCATCTGTCTAGGAACGGAGTACCATATCGCCAGTCGATATACCAGTTTCGTTGCCGTTGATAGGAGTACGCCTCGGATTATCAGCGGAACCGCAGATCAAATATTCCCAACTGAGCTTGCCGACCCTCCACAGCAGCAGCAACAGTTGCATTCAACAGTTAACAGTTCATTCACGTCACGAGGCGCGATGTATGGTAGCGCGATGAGTATCAGATCAAAGGCGGCTAGTCCAGTATTTGGAGGTTCTTTTGGTCAGAATCGATCTATCGGCTTCGGAGGAAAGTCCTCGGCTTCTCGTTCTTCCTCTGTGTCTTCTCCACCACCACCACCTGTTCCTGGTCAAAGCTTATTCAGTACCTTGCTGCCTGCCAGGAACTCTCCGTTCTCGTCAGTATTGGGGTCTTCGGCGACTTTTGGTTTACCAGCACAAGTACAAGCACATGCACCTCCAGCTCCATTTTTAGCTTCGTCTTCTCTCTCTTTAGGTGCTCCGACAGTCGAATCTGAGGACGAAGATGAGTGGGAAGGTTTGAGTGCCTCCGATCCCGCTGTATCCGACAATTTATGAGAATCTGCACCAACTGCATTTACACCTCAACCCTCGGGATCTATCCCTGCCAATCCTTTTTCCATGTTCGCCATGAGAGTTTCGCCTACAATCGCAAATCCGAATGTTTCAAGCACTCAAAGTACCCCTGGCTCTCTGCTCGCCTCCATCGCTCGACTCCAACAATGGCACGGAGGATTCCGACTTGACAGAAACCTTCTAAGACTTCTGGGTCACGCTCTGAACACAAAGTTATCGCAATCGTATGATGTAGACGATTTCGCTCGGAAGCTTCAAAATGAGGTTGGCATTGATGAAGGAGATGTGGGAGCTACAATACTTGCGTTGATCTGGATGGAAAGGTTTAGTAAAGCTACAGACACTACGGATGGTGATGATGAAACGCTGGATATGAGAGAGAAGGGGGAGGAGTGGGTCAAAGCACGATTCGGAGGTGGTGTGCTTGCCGAGAAGAGGCTAGGGGAGTCGAAAGAAGGTATCTTGACCATGATGGGGATAAATTGAGACATGTGGCGTTATCACCATTTTCATGACGATACGCACCAAGTATTTTTTGGTTGGCCTGTGCGAATGAAGTATCTAAACTCGAAAATGTACGATATTTGTATTTGACTTTATGCCCTTGTTGTTCTTAGTAGCAGCTGTGTAGTATCATTTTAGTATCTGATTCGATTCAAGCGGTCGAAGAATATGAAGGCAGTCTCCAGACTGTACAGACTGTAGACCGACAGAGAACTGTTTGTTAGATATTTCTTTGGCATCGGTAATAGTACAATTTTTACTTCTGCTGTATGTTATCAGACATGGATTAGTCAAAGTCCTCGCCATGCCAAGCTTTTCTTCAACTCTACAGTTCCTTTCAATTTAGCATCTTCCGACGACGCACCTACTAAAATACTAAACATTCCTTTCTCCGCAACCCACTCACCTCGTCTTTCATCAAAAAAGCCTAACGCTTCCCTATCCAGACTGACTTCAACACTCTTACTCTCTCCCGCCTCCAACGGCACCTTTTTGAAACCCTTCAACTCTCGCTGAGGTCGAGGAAGCGATGCTTCATTATCCGAGACGTATATTTGGGCAACCTCGCGCCCATAAATCTTGCTGGTGTTCTTGATAGTAAATGACACAGTGAAATTGCCTTCGGGTGAGATGTCGGAGCACTTGAGAGAAGAATATTCGAATGTTGAATAAGATAAACCGAATCCAAACGGAAACATGGGTGCTAGATTCTTGACTTGATATCCTCTGTATCCCACAAAGACACCCTATGGATAGAACCATGCATCAGATATCTTGGTACACTTGAAAGTAGCCTATTGCGTACTTCATTGTATAGAACCTTGCCGTGTTCTTGGCCCTTGCTATACGAAGAGTACGAAGGCACATCCTCGAGTCGTTTCCTACATATATTAGTTCAGTATTCGAGCCAGATATTCCAAAATCAAGACTTACGGGAATGTCAACGAAAGCTTCGCCGAAGGATTAACTTTGCCAAACAACACGTCGGCGATTCCATTTCCGAGTTCGTTACCGCCGTAGAAGGCCTGAAATATCATCATCAAGAGTGAACAGAGAGAGAAAGACAAGTTTGCATACCTGCAATGCAGTCGACGCTTCGTCGATCCACGGAAAAGTTACCGCTGAACCAGACTGATTGACGACAACTGTATTCGGATTGGCCTTCAACACCCCGGAGACGAGGCGATTCGAGAGACCTGGTAGTCTGATATCAAGGACTATCAGTTGGGGTTGCGATTTTATGATGAAAATTCAGGGCGCACTCCAGGTCGGGACGATCATAGCCCTCGCTTTCCCACCTAAAAGACACCGAAAGAGATCAGAACTCAGCTTAAATGCCAGCACAACACGTACTTACTCATGATTCAAGCCAACCACAAGGATCGCGACTTTAGAACATACACATCAGCTTCTAGCACCGTCAAAATAGTAGAAAATCCTACCATCACAGGATTTTGCCAGATCAATCGCCTCCTGAAGCGCATCCTCAGGTTTAACGACTCTAACCACTCCAATCCTCAACCCACCCCAGTTTGGTATGATAGGAACTTGCTTGACATAAGCATGGTTGCTGGCTCGTACTTCCACCTTATATCCCTGACCGGCCTTGAGTCCCTGTACTTGGGTCTTTACTTCTGCAGTACCCAAGCCCATGAAGTAGTCCCCAGGAGCAGGAGAAGTGCTGAGATCGATGAGAAGGTTATTTTCGAAGAAGAGATTGCCGCTTCCTGCTAGGGTCAAGGAGAGTTCGTATATTCCTGACTCCTCTGGGGTGAAGACAGTAGAATACTATCAAAATAGTAAGAGGGGATCGGAAAATATGAGATGTAAGTCCATACTCGGAGGAAACAGTCCTTGTCAACTTTGCTTTCATCCTAACAACAGCGGATTGATCAGATACGAATGTCAAGGCTGGGAAACAGCACTTGCCACGCCATCGAGCAGAACACAATTGCTGACTTCCGTGGTACAGCTCCAGACGGGCGGCTCAAGGTCGTCCTTCAAGTTCGAGTTAGCTGTAGCAAAGCCATTTGCGGGACTCTCATTCCAAAACTCCAACAATGCACCTTTTCCTGATCCATCCAAAAGTGAGATGTAGGGATCGAGTAACGGATTAAGCTTATGAGTCGTTGCACCAAGGGTGAATTTTACATTCAGACCCAGTTCCTTTGCACCAGCTTCAATACCCTGCAGCGGTGTGACCGTATAAGACTCGAGCAACCTCGCAGATCCTCCTCCTGAGGAAAACGCGTATTTCGCGTTTGGCCCGATCACGGCGATGGTTTTTACCTTTGATTCGGAGGTGAGAGGTAAGATATTCTTCTCGTTCTTTAGCAATACAATAGAGTCAGCAGCTGATTCACGTAAGAGTTGCCGAAGCTTTGGAGTGTCTATTCCTTCCTCTGGAGCATTGAAAGGTATTCCTGAGGCGTAAGCCTTTTGGAGAAGTTCAAGCACCTAGAATGAACGGGTCCAATGAGCTACTGATATGACGAAGACGCTTTGGTGGAGAGACTCGCCTTTCGCGCTCTGTCATCTATGTCGCTGATGAACAGTTTCTGGGCTGCTAAGGATCGTTCTACGGCTTTTCCACGCATTACCGTAGGTCCTCTGGGAACTTGCCGCTAAGTTCAAAGAAAAGCAACTGTGATGCACTTCAACGTACGGCATTTCAAGATCTACACCGGCTTTGATGCTCTCTGCCGTGCTGTATACGCCAATCCAATCACTCATTATGAGTCCTGCATGTATGAAGTTATGGATAAATGAACTAGCTGAGTAGAAAGTGAAATTAGTCACCCTTAAATCCCCATTCCTTCAACTATGAGTGAGTAGCAAATTCATCGACGAACATCTTTGAACTTACTTTACGCAATATATCATCCAGAAGCCAAGAACTTTCTGAGACATGAACGCCGTTCACACGATTGTATCTACAAGAGAAAGAGTATTGAACCCAACGCAAATCAAACAATACAAAACCTAGAAGCACGCACGAAGACATCAAAGCCCATGGATTCGAATGCTTCAAAGCAAGCTGGAAAGGCTTGAGGTAGATCTCGCGCAGAGCGCGTTCGCTAACATCACCTAGAAATATATTTATTGAATCAGATCCACATTTGCTGTCGAACCAGCAAGACTCCCTTACTGCTAATAGAAAACCTTTCAAACTCTTGATCATTTGCGACATAATGTTTAATCGTCGCACTGACGCCCTTGCTTTGTACTCCATTGATGTAGGCCGCCGCAATCAACCCGTTCAAAGTAGGATCTTCAGCAAAAGACTCAAAGGATCTTCCACCCAGTGGAGATCGTTGAGTGTTTACCGTAGGACCCAGAAGGATATGGCAACCCTTGGCTCGACATTCTTCACCTAGGGCGACGCCGACTTTGTAAGCCAGATCGACGTCGAATGATGCGCCTAACCCGGTCGAAGAAGGGAAACATGAAGAAGGGACACCGTTGAAGACTGAAACATTATATCAGTCTGGGTCCAGCGCTCGAGGAAGCATGGACGTACATCTCGTTCCGCGGACACCGTTGGGACCTGCATCAAAATTTTTCGCCCTTGTCCAAAATGGACATCAGTAGTCGTGCGCACCATCACTCATCCTCATCGATGGGATTCCTTGCTCTTCCACCGGCTCTGTATGCCACCAGCCCTGTCAGTACGGTTAATGTATTGGCTACTTCGTAGATAGAAAGCATTTATGTACCAGCCCAGCTAAGAGCTTTATCTTTTGAGCAACAGAAAGTTTAGAAAGGGTTTCTTCAACGTTGATTGACATGGTGCTGCACCAAGATAGTAAAAGAAGGGTGGGAAGGTCAATTGGAATAGAGGAGCTTTATAAAATACGGCTGCGGGCCAGGTGACGAGGACTCGGAAGAGCTTGTTGAACGTCCATCGGAGAAAATTCGGTAAAATCGGCTCAACGGTTCGAATGCTTCAAAATTGAAGCGGTAGCCGATTTTAAGCAGGACATAAGCGAAAGAAAGAGATTTATGAGGTACAATTACCACGAAAAAGACGAGACCAAAATCTAGGAAAGAGGAAGGACTACGCACTCGTGACCGTGACTTCATAAGCGCTCAATGAATTTATTACCACTTAGGCTTACACCGGGTTGATTCCTCAAAGACTTAGAAAGGAATGGACACCCCTGCTACGCACAAGCGCTACAATGAACTCCAAGCAGAGCTTGTAAGTCTAAATTGCCTCACCGACTTCATTGAGTAATTAGACACTGTTTAATTCCCATTTCCCAGCCCGGCAGACTCCGACTGAAAGACTACAATCTCAAATGCTTCCCTAAAATTTTTAAGATTCCGTATCTTGCTCGAGAAATGTTACTTACACGGACTCATACCGCTTCTCGTCGTAAGTCGCCCAAAAGTGTCAGAATTCAGAAATTCGGACTTCCATCCGTTATGAGACTTGTTGAAAAAAGGTTGAAATCCAGGTATTTAAAGGCGCATGCCAAACGAAACTAGAAAGGTGAACCGGGACGAGATTGCGAATGAAGTTCCTGGATGGCTTCCGCGTCCTTGTGGATAGGCGTATGATTCGGAATTTCAGATGGATCAAAAATGCTTCCTCTCTGGGCACTAAAATCATTGGACACGTCAAGAATTCGGGGCAAGTCGGTCAGTCGTTCATAAAGTATTGATATTACTTGACTTGTCGAAAACGTCAGTGACAATGCGCGTCTGGCCATATTCACTGCCAACGCTCCAAAGGCTACATACAACACCCTTCTATGTGATCTCCACATGATATTGGATGCCTTACCACGGACATGTTCTCAATGTTCAGACGTCACAGATCCCGTCTCCTGTCTGCGATTTCGCAATGCTTGGGAAAAGCTCCCCTTGTACATAGTACAATGATACTGAGAGGAGAATTCTTGGTACCCGCTGGTTGAGAACAGTTCTAGATACTAAGCCATTGTTCTATCGATTCTACTAGTCATTCACCTCTCTATTTCTACCAACTTCTACCCTAATGCTACGACTGACACTGGAAGACAAAGTTGTATTCTCAATGTCAGTCACCTTCAACGCGAGGGTTGATCGCAACAATGATCGCAGTTTACGGGTGGCAGGTCCTGTAACTTTGCTAGTCGGAAAAGGTCGGAATCAGAGTCAAATCAGCCGGGACCTCGAAAGGAAAGTTTTTGTGAGTCGCGTCTTAGTTTCCCAATCTTAGATATGCGACGACCTCGAACGAATAGCTTGCATAAATATCCCTTCAAAAAATGAGTCGGAATCTTCGGCCGAAGTCTACGGTCAGTCTCCCCAACTGACGGATAGCTTGACGCTGGGATCGTCGAACACAGGTATGGTAGGTCGCTGGCGAATGGGTATTATCTATATAATATATCAAAAGAAAGAATTAGAACTCTGGTCGTTCTTGATTCTTGTACGCAACGAAGAAGCATACCGGAGCTGAGACAATAACTGTCGGTCTATTGCTTTCTTCTACTCCCTCCGATTCCTCCCTACCAAGCTCCGTACTTGGGATCCTTTTTATCCTTGAAATGCCCTGACCTCCAACACTAACGATTGAATCCGAGTCGTCTTGTACGCTGATACTATCCGGTGTCGATGTCGAACGGGTGGTACGAGCAGAGCTTATTGTTGAAGACATACGGCTACTAGCACGATTGCGATGGAAGCCTGAGTTTCTGTTGAGACTATGTTCTCTGCTGCGGTAATTGGGGGTAACATTGACCATACGTCTATGTGATAGAAGATATCGAGTATGTGAGTGAGTACGGACTGACACAGAAAAAGAAGCGCACCCTTCCTTGGCTCTAACGATTGTTCCCAGCCGTTCTCGGAATTGTATTGGATCGATAAAAACGAGGTTCGGTGTCCTATCAACGTCCTCTTATTGATATGCATGAAGATAAGGAAACATGCATAACCTTAAACTCACATCGCAGGTTGGTCCTCCGTCGTAGTAGGAATCAAATGGGTCCGTTCATCTACTGTGTCTTCCTGTTGTGTGTCGTTTCTTGGGCGGAAACAGCAAAGAATACCGGTGAGCGACATCGTTTTGTAGGAGGGTAGTAGTTGATAAGATCACTTTTGGTCTGCACGGAGGGAATAAGGAAAGGGGGAAAGCAGCAGTGTAGGAAGGAAGTTGAGGGTAGGAAAGAATGAAAGCTAGGAAACACAGAAGCAAGAACGGGAATTGGAGGATTAATATAAGGAAATGGTCAAGAAGCGAAATGAAATCAGAAGAGAAGAAGGCCCTCTTCACTGATAACGATCTATGATGGCCCTGGAAACTTTGACTCGGTCCGCATTGCGAATTCTAAAGTGCTCTCCGAAGTCCGTTCTCTTCCGTTCTCCTCCGTACTTTATCGTACTGTGCCCCCCGTCCTTGTCGCTCCAGCAATCTCTATGGTTCCCAGCAATTCAACTCGGGTGAAGAAAGTTGTTTGAAGCGGCCACGTACTTTGAGATTGTCATTCTGTCAGGACAGAATTCGCCCATCCAGCCGCGTCGAATATTTTTTTCTCCAAATCCACCATGGATTCTAACATAGTTATGAGCAGTCACATCTTTCTTGGGGTGGTGTTAGCGTATACGCTGTTTCCCGAACAGACTTTACCCTGAACACGGCGATTTTTGATAGTTGGTAACAAACTCTGAGAAAACCCGCCATATTATACATTGCGTACGATCAGGCTACTACCCAATCGTAAACTCGAACAGCCGAAGCAGACACTGAGCGACACGACTCAGCTCTTTAAGTGGTGAAAGAGACGAGGATGGCAGTAGAGGAACAACATTGTTATTTATCAAGGTCGTTGGATTGCACGATCACGTCACCCATCTATAAGTTTCTTCTGGAGATTCTGGACAAAAGATATTTCTGTTGCGACAATAGGACAATCTATATTACATCGAAGTAGTGCATCTTAGCCTGACTGTCCACTGTAGTCGCTGGAGACATGTTTCTACATCCAGTGTCGCCGCAATTCGTCTACAGCCGCGGGTCCACTTCACTACCTTAAGATAGTCGAAGTTGGTATCAAAAGTGCCGTCGTACTCGATGTTTTGCTTCCTGTACGTACGCTAAAGCTCTTTCTCGATTTTAGGAATGTCGGAGAACTCCGTCGCCCAGAGTTGTACATCTCACTATAGCTGGTGGACTCGCTCAATGACAACTCGCATTCTATACGGGCAGCCCGAACGTTGGACCTTGTTTATATCGAGCGTGGGTTTTGGAGCAAGAGTCGAAGGAAGAAGTACCGACTGTCTTAAGATCACGGGAGATTACGCTGTTAGAACGACTATATTGCCAGTAGCTGGAAGATGCACCGTTCGACTTGTGACCCTTGCTAACCACAACACATTCCAGCGCCATCTTTGGTACTCTCCATTTCGCCTCTGCGATATATCATTAGATCTGAGCTACCCAAAAGATTCAATGAGGTCCAACAATCTACAGCTCTTTATAACCAGTCTCGTAGTCTGTGCGGAATTTCTCGTACAGCATGCCGAGTAGTAGCAACGTTCGCCGCGGTCAGTAATTAGAGGAGATCTCGTCAAGTTCCAATTCTCGTCTTCGAGTTCTTGACGATTGAGGATTTCTTCTGAAAGATCTGGCAGAGTTGGAGCACATAGGAACACTAGGAACGCATTGAGAAAGACGGCACGAGCGTGTCGACCCTAACCCTAACATCACCACAAATTTCCTAAATCTAATCACTATAGAACCTCTATTATCCCTTTGCATTATTCCCTCTTCAGGGAATTTTCGCTTATTTTTCGCTCGATTGAACGCTCGCGTATCCATGCTAGCACAGTAAGGAAATTACCATTCAAAGCAATTTTCGTCACCGAAGAAGCAACCGATTCAATTGAAGGCGGACTTACCAATCCTACGCTCAGAGTGGCGGGTATATAAGCTAGGAGACCATCAAATACTAGTGCTCACTATTGCTTCTGCCTTTTCACACGTTGAGAACTAAATTTCAAACACTTAGCCTCGACTCCCCATCCAGCTACCTAAACACAAACAAAATGTTCTTCTCTACCACGTCTGCTCCGTCCTCTATCGACTCTTATACCGCTCACTCCAGCCTCGGATTCTTCCCCCAGTTTCCTTGCGCTCAGTCTCCTCGCGAACTTCACGAGACATACGAGCAGCTCGGGTCCTACTTTGAGTTTGGCTTAGGTGTCAATGCCAGTGCCAATAGGAGCGAAGTCCTTCGTTCACATAATGGCGAAAAGAGGTCCAACGGTTCACAGGGCTTGAAGAAGCTATGGAAAGGTTTCTGAAATACTTCGAAGCGCGTCGGGTTTGCTCGACCATCTAACTTCCATTCGATCTATCTGAGCAGGACGAATTGCGACTTTTATCAGCCTATATCCTTCCCTCGTACATATTCGCCATCCGCGTCCTGGTTTGCCTCACTTTTTTGCTGCTTGGCATCGTCGTCGTGAGGCGCATCCAGCGCGTTCGGGATATCGCAGGCAGTTCCCGGACATATTCCGTCCACCTCAACGTTCGTTGTTACACGGCCTCATTCGAGCGAATCCTCGGACAGTCCCGGACTAAGCTAGTCCATTCCGGATTCTGCATGCTGCGGCACTTCGAGCCTTCGAGCTTTTTAGCTTCACTACTGTCCGATGGTGACAGCAGGCTAAAGAAACTGCGGGAAAACTCGTATAAGTGGTAATCATGGAAGTAGGGTTCAGGGTCGCGGAGACTACTAGTGTGTATGTGCTACGTTAACGTGTATCCTGTATACTTTCTCAAAATAGATATCTGTTCATTGGCAAAAGACGCGCATTCAGAGGAAAGAAATCATTCCAAAAAGTATTGAAAAGTTCCAGGCACGGGAATACATCGGAATCGGCGTTGATATCTTGACGACGATGTAAATGTACATCTTCATGATGATCAAGCATGAGGCAAAGCTTAAAAAAACCTCAGCTGGTTCCTAAGTTCCCATCTCTTTCACTCTCTTCCGTCACCTTCTTTTCGTTCTCTTTCCTGTTGTCCTCTGGCTTCCTGCTTGCTCCCCCACAGCTCACAGCTCAGCCCAGCTTGCATCTTCCATTCTTTTATCACCAAACCCTCGACGATGATGGTCTTTATAGCGTTTTTCATCGCTAACGCACATATCCTTGGTGTTTTCCTCCCCTTCTTCTGTGTAACTTTCCTCCATGTTCACCAAGTCCACGCGATGCCCATTGCTCTTAACAGTAACGTTCTCGTTTCCCGGGCAAACTCCTACCTAGACATAACTCAGTACCTAACGGCACACAATACCATTCGCACATTACACGACGCATCTCCACTGACATGGTCAGACGATCTAGCTGCTGGTGCACAAGTTTGGGCAGACGCGTGTAATTTCAAGCACTCGGATGGGGTCCTTAGTGAAATTCCGTATGGGGAGAACTTGGCTGCTGCTACAGGGAGTTTCAGTGTCAACGCGGCGGTGGAGTCATTCATGGGCGATGATGAAGGTAAATTAGTATATCATTGATTCGGTTATGTTGAAAAATGAGTGCGTTGCTAACATATGTTTTCGCCAATTATTTCCCATGACAGACACCTACGACCCCTCCGAGCCGACATTCAGTGATTTCACTCAGATCGTATGGAAAAACACCACCACCCTAGGATGTGCGTATAATACCCAGTGCGGTAATATATTCCCTGCCAACCCGGGAAAAGCTACGCTGCATGTGTGTTTGTACAATCCTCCTGGAAATGTCGTTGGTCAAGCCGAGTACGTGTCGTTTTGGCTTATGCTTCATTCTTCCGTCTTTTTTGTTTGTGACGCATGAACCTGGCTTAATCAGACCGTATTTCTGCAGCGAAAACGTCCAACTTTGATTTCACTCGGTGAATTCACTGTCAACTGGCTTGCCATCATTTGAGTGCTCGGACCAACTTCGGTCTCTTAGCCTCCCCATTTTATCTATCCATGCACATAGTTCATTCTTTCAGTCCATCCCATTCCTTCTCTGGATCAGTCTGGGCTTTCTCTCCCTTCGATTCATGCACCATTTCGTGCTCTTCTCCTCTACGTCTCTATCGCTATCCCTCAGTTTCTTCTCTCGAGTCTTACATCCGAGACGACCGATTTCCTCTACTCTCTCGCTCATTCGTTGAGTCCACATTGTTCCCGCATGAGTATCCCTATTGCTTTCACTTAGGACTAGAGCCTAAGCAGCCAATCTTCATTCTTACAATTCCCCTTGAAGCTATCCGTGTTCAGTGTTCATTGGTTGCTTTTCTTGCTCTAGGCCTTGCTCGACGCTTGGCTTCATTGTACTCCAGCTTGTATATACCAGTTGTACGCTCGTCTTCATCCAACCCTTGCTATCAATTACACGTACCTGTTGCTGCCACTGTTGCGTCTACCATTTTACCTGCTATCCGTGATGCTATAAATCATCTGTCTATCTGTTTCTCCGAGCCTTTGTTTGTATGGTTTTGTCGACTTGAGTCGGTATTCAAGGGTTCCTACTTATCTGTGGGGCTTTATCTTGACTGGGCTTTCACCGCTTGGAAGATCTTCAAGATATGCAATACAGTGTTGAGAAGACGCTAGATTCAAAGGTGAGCCAGCGATAGAGAGATCGAAGTGTGGGGCAGTCCACGGCAAAAGCAGTCCTCAACAGCAACGCACAAAAGTTAATAGTGGAATGGGGCAAAAACAAGTCGGACTTTCGATCCATGGGCACGTTCCATAGACAGTTTTCTTCTCCCTGAACTCACTTATCTTGAACTTCTATTGGACCTGCCACGCTCACCCAAAATCCGTGTCATCCAATCAATATGTGAACTGATTAAACGCAACCACTGTTGCTTGACCCTTTTCACCGTTGGCATTCGCGATGTCATCCCAGATCGACTGCTATCACCTTTATGTTGTGTTCCCTTGCTTACAGCTTCGAAGATAAAGGTGGCATCTGTCTGCGCCATTATTCTCCAATATCTGTCAACTCCTGGCTATGGGAGTCGAGAGATAATGTCACGGTCTCTCTCAGGAAATATTTGCTCCCAGAATTGTGCTTTCTTGATTTCGAAGGGCCGCTTCGAAATTGGGATTTTGAAGCGTTGCTTGCCTTTGTACATTCGAGATGGAGACCCCTATCAACGACGGAGACATCTTGAGTTCTGAAACGGCAATGCACTACAATGACACCAATAACTGTGTCAGGTTACAAAAGCTGCGTCTATATTACTCGCAACAGCACGTTCTTGATACGCTGCGAACAAATTTGAATGAATTTCGGAGTGCGGAATGGATATAGGGATCGTTGTTTCTCGTTCTCGTTGGATGTTTACTCACAGACAATTTGTGATAAGGCGTCAACAGGATGACAGCGTGGAAGTATACAAAAGGCAGAAATCTAAGTATCTGCTTGACTATACTTACAAATTTACAAGATAATATTCATCTTTGTCCTAACAGGACTAAGGCTACATGTAACCCCGACGAACCCATGTTCTATTCGTTTCATTCGACTACCCCATGCTCTGCTTCAAAGATATGTCATATGTCGACTTGGAATATCGAATGTGCTTAAGCGCTAAGCAGACCGAAGTATCGAGAATGAGTGAGATTAGTCCTGTTGATATGAACCAAGTGCGATTATACGTTGGACACATAGCGGAAAGAGTTCGGTCTGTGCTTCCAATGACGGGGCTTCAAGATGGAAGGCATGTCATATGAAGGACAAATTGTGATTAACATAAGCGAGTCAACTCGGACGAGGGATATAATCCCTATATATTGTCGAGTGTTCTAATGGCTCCTGTAATCCGAGATATGGATGTAGTGTATGTGTATGGCCGAGTACCGGAGATCACAAGAATCTCCCTTTAATCGACGTTCAAAACGCCTTCCAGAGCTTCTTCAGGCCAGACACGCCCTTGGATTTCTTTGCTCCGTTATTCGAACGGAGGACGTCGCCGTCAGTGAAGCCAAAGTTCGACCCGAGCTGCTCGTATGTTACATGTATCTCTCGAGGAGATTGGGAGCACGGAAAAGCGAGGAAAAGGCTAAGGCTGGTGTAAGCAATGTCACAAGAGTCGGTGGAGGAAGGAGCGGAGGTAGTGAAGAAAGACATGTTATGTAGTTCAAGAGAAGGTTATGACAATGTCGACGGCGAGATGTAGATTGATGATGAGGCGCACCGTCCGAGCTTATATACGGACTCACTAGAAGGATTGGTAGTCCACTTCCAACTTTCATCAACTTGAAATTACTATAAATGGCAATTCTCTTGAGCGCTACTTTGGCGACGGGTGTCAAGGGGGAAACAGCATGACTACAGAGTCTGCAAATCTCCAATCGAGCAAAAATATCCTGAAGAGGGAATAATGGACGAAGGCATAATGGATGGTTCTGTCTATAGTCGCCGGATTTGGATGCGGTAGGGTTAGAGCTACTCGGCATCCAGATCCGAGTCGGGCGCTTATTTACCCACCACTCGATTACGACTATCACAGACGTACGATTTCTCTCACAAACGAAGCTCAAATTCGAGTTAATACGACAAAAACTTTGAAGCTCTCAGTAGATGGATGATATTGGTTGAACTCCTTGCTCACTCTCTTCACATATTCTTCCCGTAAATCCAACTTAGAATATCTTTCGGCTCCTTCGTCAGTCATCGCGTTCTCTTCACCAATTAATTTAGTAAAGTTGAGAAGCTCCAGGCTTTAATAAAGATCCATGTGACTGACGTCAGGCCCAATGCTTTTTCTCAGCCTTTTTCTCCTTTCACTCATCACGGTCATGTCCAACGAAGACACTATTTCACTCTTGTCTTCCCAGCTCACTCTTACTGAATGGGCGCAGTCGCAGTTCAGCTCACTCTATGAGCATCCCGGAACAGACGCTAATTCATCCCCATTGCAAACCAAAATTCAATCCATGTTCTCACATACTGCTCAAATATACATGAACCATACTGGACCGATGTCCGTAGAAGAATTTACGAAGCATCTCGAGCAGACGTTTAGTACAAATAAGGTGGAAGTGGAATGGAAGGAATGTTTCGAGATTCCGGACGACACCAACCATACAGAAAACAGTGGGGCGGAAGGAAAGGTGAGTTCATCGGAACATCCATTATATCTATGGTCTTAATCTAGTATTCCATCTAGACTGGAATCGTCACTGGGTATTTTATCATTACACGCACACTCAAGTTCTGGATCAGAGCTACACCTGCGAAGAATTATACTCATGTTTCGTTGTCTGCAAAGTACGTCTTGCCCAAAAATACACATTCTGTCCAGCTTTAGGTTGACTTCCTACTACTCCGTAGGATTGCGAATGTCCCAGACGCTTCGCAAGGATCCGACGAGAGCGTCAAAACAAGTGGTGGTGGTGACACAAGGCGAATCATCCAACTATTCTACACGTCTGTAAGCAAGGCAGCCCCTGTGCATATCCAGGGTGCAAATCGTACATGAGCTGTTAGTGGAGTTTGACGAATATAGTCTTGATCTTATTTCAAACCCCATGCAGACTTAAATGGAACGAAGTGCAGCATAAGGTGATAATAGCACTTGTGAGACTCCTGAAAATATGACTTTCCTCGACTTGCCTGAGCTGTCGGCTACAAATCAAGTAAAAGACATAATGGAAAAGATAGATGAAAAGAAACAGAAACATACCCTCAGATATGAGAAGATGCATGCCCATACCGTTAAAAATTTTGACTGAGAATTAGTCCTGGTCAGAAACCCACAAGTTGAGAATTCCTTAAGCGCCAAAATGTTACCTAGATGGATGGGACCTTCAGAAGAACTGTAGGAGGGGCATATGTCATAGCAGGAATGGATGGTGCTGTATTTCAGAATAAAATATCACCATTCAGGACCCTATAATGCTAGATACAGAGTTAGATTGCCTCAATCCTTACCAACTCTGACAGGAATTTCTATGGAAAGCCTTAACAAGAGTGTTAATGGTCCAGAACCTGAACAGAGAAGGAACCTGTAGAAATAGAGCAGGAGGATATAGCAGAGACACTTGAAATTGAATATGAAAATGATGACTCTATCACAGAGCCACTCATAAGAGGAGAAAACATTGATAAGTCCAACTTGGACTGAGGCAATTAAAACTGAAGGAATAACTTAGGAGCCACTACTGAGGGCATAAGAAATAATTTTTATTGAATAATCTACCAGTTCGGGCACAAATATAGAGAAAGAGTGACACAGTAGTTGGTACCAAAAGAATGTGAGAAATTAGTGACAAACATCATCAGCAAGTTCAGAAGTCTGTGATGGCTATGATTGTAGTATTTATGCTTTCAAGTAGTCTCAGTTAGATATCAGTGGAATAGGATTTCATTTACATGGTAATCCACATATTTATTTACATAGAAAAGCTGGAAAATATCTAACAACTAGTGATACTTAATGTCAACAACTTGCTAGCTCTCACAAACAATGACTAGGCATCACACAATAGACAAGAGCAATGAGGATGATAAAGCAATGAGACGGAAACAACCCAAATACAAGTCTAGCTACTGAGGAGTATAGATGAGAATAGAGCAAAGGCCCATGCTGTGGGGTTGTCCAAAGTCATTAGTGTCACTGTGCCTTTGTAAGGGTGTCTACCATTATCAGCATAGAAGAGGTGTCAGGAACAACTAACACTACGAGTAACTCTTAGTGCGTAGGCGCCTGTCGTAGGGTGCTTGTGTCCTGTGACTGGGCGTCTGGATGTTCTAATTCTTCGTTTTCCTTTACGCATTCTACGTTACTCATCAGGTCCCGTACTCGGTTACGACCCGCTGCTGACATCCTCTTGATTACTTATACTCGGTTAGCATCTGTGCTCATATCTATCATGGACTTGTTCATCATAGCGTTTGACCAACGACTCTATTGTAGATTAGATTCGTACTTTTGTATATAAGGTCAGCTAAGGTCTTGCAGTGACCTTAGCTTCGTTATTCAACTTGACTTCTGGGTTTCTTCTCTGAGACATCTGAGACACTTAGCCGCTTGTGGTTTTGTGTGTCGACATCGACCTCTGACAAGAGGGAGGCTTTTGTAGCTGAATGTACTCTCTCATTATAGGTGAATTCTGCAAGTGCTAGCCATTCATGCCAATTGTTTTGATGATAGTTGATGAACAGATGGAGGTAGTGTGTTATGATCATGCACTAATGGATTGTCGGAAAGGGGTCGCAGGGTTAATCATGGGAAATAGTGAAGAGAAATACTTCACGAGGTAATACAATCCTAAGACTATGTAGTCAGTCCTTGACTCCACTATTAGTAGAGTCCTTGACACTTTGCATGTCTGATAGAGAAGAAAGATAAATGTGATCCATTTGCAATGACTTTCACTGAACATACTGACAGTAGGGATGTTAAAACAATGATATGGATAGATGATTAATTGGTATCACTATTGAAGTGCTATCAAGGTTGATATTTAAACTAAGGAACTACCTATTTGATACTGTAGCTTTATAGTAAAGGTAAGTCCAGACTGCAAAGCAATGCCATGCCTGAATGGGATAGCTCATAAGTAAAGAACAAAGGCAAGGATATAAAAGGAATAGTATGAATCCAATAAGGATGAGAAAAGATAACAAAGGAATGCTTCACATTGGAAATCCTTTGCAAAGTAAATATGTAGTAGTAGTAGAGGGGTGTAATTGATATACCTAAGTAGCAGAAAGGATCACAAAGCTTCATAAGGACTTAGCTTTGCATAAATATAACAGTATCCACCTCTTAGGCTTTCGCCCTCAAAAGCCTATGTAATCTTCAATGATTGAAGAATCTAAAAATAAACAAAATGGAAAAGTAAAAAGGAAAAATAAAATTTTAAATGTCATGTGATTTATGATTGAGGTAAACAAAAATGTGAAGTCAAACCTGCCCTTAACAAAGAACATGTATAAAACAAAGTGTTTTTCTTGGTTTTATCTAAGTCCCCATCTCTTCTCAAATGTCATTCACTGTCACCACCACTGAGACTACCCAACAACAATGAGCAAGACTTGTTCATGAACAGGTGGAATGTGCCTGCTGTGGTGATGAAGGGAGAAAGCACGGAGGAAGCACAGGCTCGAAGCACAAACCGAAGTGAGGGGTGGGGCTAGCACCACACACGAAGGCTGAAAGATATAGTGATCAAGACAGCAGTGATAGCACAGGGGCCAATCACTAGGGTCGCACAAGGAAAACTAGTTCCAAAGACCAAGTAAGTATATTGAAGGTAAACGATGATACAGGTACTAACCTAGTTCCAAAGACCAAGAGGTCAAGATGGGGAACTAGGTGTCAGCTACTGTACTATATATACAAGGGTTCGGATGAGTAAGTGACAGCGCGGGAAGCCATTAGAAGTGTCTGGAATGTGATGGAAGGTTCTGACAAGTGATAGATGGAAATAAAAGGATATGGAAACATGGAGAAGGGTTCAGGTAGTCACGAAGGTAAAGGAAAGAGGGAATGTAGGAGAAAATGAAGTAAGTACCGTATCCTGTATAGCATGTCACGACACCTGCCTTCATCAACTTGAGATCGACATGCAGGAAGCAGCCTTTGAGGAAGAGTTGCTGAGGTTGGAGGAGGAAGCTGCTCATGAGGCTGAGCCCAAGGCGGAAGAGAGGAGAATAGCAGAGGAGAAGAGGCTTGAGGATGAATGGAGGGCAGAGAAAAAGAGGGAAGAAGAAAGACTCATCAAGGAGAGCATTGCAAAGGCAAAAGCCAACATGTTGAAGAAGTTGGCAGAGGAGGAGGCAGCAAGGGATCAATGCAGAGCACAGGCTCTGAAAGAGTTACAAGAACGTTGGGAGTGTGCAGCTCAAGCTGTATTGTGAAGGATGAGCAACCTGATGATGGGGGAGCCTTTGGACTCTAAAGCAAAAGTATACAAGTCAGCTTCTGTGGTTTTGTTATGATCATCGGGAATGATCGCGGGATGATCGCGGGAAAATACAAAGTAAAATACTTTGCGAGGTAAAATGATCCTAGACAAAGTAGTTGGACCTTGACTCCACTATTAGTAGAGTCCTCGACACTTCGTGTGTCTGCAAGAGAAGAAAGGTACACGTTTTCCGTTCGCAATGACTATTGCTGTCAGTGACTCGCTAGCTCTCACAAGAGACAACCAGGCGTCACACGATAGACGATGAGCAAGAGGGCAAAAAAGCAAAAAGAGGATGGATAAGACAACCCAACTACAAGTCTAGCTACTGAGGAGAATAGATGAGAATAGAGCTAAGGAATATAACTACAAAATACTAAGTCTTATATACTAATGGGATATGAAACTGTGAGAGATGTCTCGCGCCGTAACCATGAGGATCTACAATAAGAGTCACTCATATCCATAAGTAAAGCTGCAGGTATTCGGTGAGTAAACAATAAGGCAATATAAAAAGAAGCATGGAAGCGGAACAATAATGACGTCGTCCTGTCAATGAGCTGACAGGCATGAGAGAGTTGCGCCTAAGTGAAACGACAACGCGAGAACAATAAGGTTGATGCATGTAACCTAAATGATAATGAAAATATAATAAGCGCTAGTGTAAGCGCTTTGGTAATTAGGTAAGTAAATAAAAGAAAAAAAAAGAATAATGAAAAAAGAATGTTTCGTTACATTACCCTCTCCCTAGGGCGCGAGTTCCATGAAGCGCCTGTTGTCTAACGAAATTTTCGGAGGGTAATTGTGGTGACATGTTTTCGGTGTTTGCCTGGGGCATAGGGCGAAATAATTTGGTAGGGAATAAGGAAATAGGGATTTCGAGTCGTCTTAAGGTGGCGGGTTTGGGTTTGGTCGGATTCTTGTCATGGAATTCCTTCAACAAATCGGAGGAATGTGTAATATTGGATCGAGGTTCCCAAGTGTCTTCATGCGGTCCATACCCCCGCCATCAGACTTTGTATTTGATTCCTTGTCCTACCTTTCGTGAGTCGAGAATCTCTTCAACTTCGAACTCTTCTTCCTCTCCTACAACAACAGGAGGTGGGCGAGTGTTTCGTGGTTGAGAGGGGAATTGTGGTTCTCTATAAGGAGTGAGAAGGACTTCATTGAAAACGTTATGGATACGTTTCCATGTCGAGGGGATGTCTAGTTTATAGGAGCTAGCACCTATCTTCTTCTGAACTGTAAACGGTCCAAACCGTTTATCTCCTAACTTTTTCATTGGCTGATCTGTCGATAAATTAGTTCCCTCAAGCCAAACCTTATCGCCTGGCTTGTACTCTACTCCAACTCTTCACTTCCGGTCATAAAACTTCTTCATATCCTCGTTGGCCTTTCCTAAGGCCGCTCCTACTTCCTCTCGAACCTTCCTCATTCCATCTGCAAATGCCTGTGCTGTGGGATTGTCCGAAGTCATTTGGGGTGCGGTGCCTTTGTAGGGATTTCTACCATTGTCAGCATAGAAAGGGGAGACTTTCGTCGCGGAGTGTACTCGATCGTTATAAGCGAACTCTGCGAGCGGTAACCACTCATGCCAGTCGTTTTGATGATAACTAATGAACAAATGGAGATAATGTTCTATCTCCTGATTTGTTCATTCTGTCTGGCCATTGGTCTGTGGATGATACACCGTAGTATAGTTTGCTTCTATCCCTAAGAGACGGTAGAGTTCCTTCATGAACCGGGAATGATACTGAGGTCCTCGATCGTGTATGATCTTTCGTGGAATCCCATGTATAGACAAGATATGATCACGATAAATTTTCGCCATTCCCTCTGATGTGACTGTAGTGTGTGACGGAACAAGTCGTAATCTTTTGGAAAAATGATCGATAAACACTGATATGGCGTTATATCCTCCCGATTCCGGTAGTTCCCCTATCATATCAGTGCTGATTATCTGCCACGGTTCAGTTGGTACCGCATGTGGATGAAGTTGTCCAACTGGCTTGGTACGATGTGATTTTGTCACTTGGCATTTCTCACAACCTTCAACATATTTCCCTGCATCTCATGTCACCCCTGGCCACCAGTAGTCACGAGTGATCAACTCTGTGGTCTTGTACTGTCCTGGGTGTCCTGCTAGTGGCGTGTCGTGGTACTGAGTGATTATTTTGGACCGGAGTAGGCGGTTTTTTGGTACATAAACACGCCCTTTCCATGTAATAACTTTGTCGGTTTCAGTCCACTCCGGGTTTTTGGCAGCTAGGGCATCCTGTACAGTTCGATCTACTTGGTTTCTACTCTTTCGGATCTCTGATAACAGGAGATCTTCAGGAGCCGATAGGTCAAGAGCATGAATGAAAAATTCCGGTTTCAGGAGAACAATGTTCTCGTTGTCCTTGTCCCCCGTCTCAAGACCTGTCATCCTCGACAGGACGTCAGCTTTTGTCATTGATTTACCAGGCTTGTGAACAAGATCGAAATTATACTCCGCTAATTCCAGTACCCAGTGCGCTTGTCGGCGGTTGAGTTTCTGCAGCTTCTTGAAGTACTGGAGGTTTGCGTGATCTGTAAAAATTTCGATCTGTTCCTCCGCGCCCAGCAATTACTGTCGCCAGTCGTCAAGTGAGTCCATAATCGCCATGAGTTCTTTGTCATAGATTTCATAATTACGCTCAACCTCGTTGAGGGAACGTGAACGAAAAGCGATTGGATACCACCTATTGTTGACAAACTGTGATAAGACTGCGCCATTGGCATAATCAGATGAATCAGCCTCGACTCGGAATTGTCCCTGGTTACGAGGAATCAATAAAATGACTTCCTCACAAATACAGTGTTTCAACTCTTCGAACGCCTCCTCCTGGTCTTTCTCCCACTTCCAAGTCCCATTTCCTGTGAGCTGTGTTAGTGGCTTTGCTACAAGACTGAACCCACGAATGAATCGTCGGAAGAAGTTGCAGAATCCTAGAAACTGCTGGACATCGCGCTTCTTTTGTGGAGTAGTCCATTCTCGAATGGCTTGTACCTTCTTGGGATCCATGTGAATAGTTCCGTTACCAATGATAATACCGAGGTAGTCGATAACTGGTTTTTCGAAAGAGCATTTTTCGGGTTTAAGAAATAGCTTGTGCTCTCGTAGAATATCGAGTACTTGCTTTACAATTCGTCGATGCTCTTCTATACCATTGGTAAAAATCAGTATGTCATCCATGTAAATGATAACATGACCTCTATTGATGAGATCTCGCAGGATATGGTTCATAAAACCTTGGAACGTCGCAGGAGAGTTAGTGAGTCCAAAGAACATAACGGTTGGTTCGAATAACCCCTGGTTAGTTCGAAAAGCCACTTTCCATTCGTCACCTTCCTTTATGCAAATGTTGTTGAATCCCCATCTGATATCCATCTTCGTGAAGATTTTAGCGCCTTTTAAACGATCGATTAGCTCCTGAATGAGAGGAAGTGGGTACCGGTTTTTAACCGTCATCTCATTCAGTTTACGATAATCTTGTACCAGTCGTAAGGTGCCATCTTTCTCTTTGACAAAGAAGAAGGGGGATGCCATCTGCGAGGTCGAAGGTTCTCTTCAAGGAACTTGTCGAGCGCTTCTTGTTCCTTTGGGGTTAGCGGGTATACCTTACAATCTAAAGGTTTGGAACCTGGCATTAGATCGATAGTGTGGTCCCAAGGACGTCGTTGTGGCAACTGGTCGAATTCCTTCTGGCTGAAAACATCAGGATACTCTTCAACGTAGGGTTTGGAAGTGTCGAACTCTTTGACTGTTTCTTTCTTGGCTTGTTCCTCCGTCTACTTCCGTGACTGTACCTGCTCATGAACATATCTATCCCAGTCGAACAAGAAAAGCTGTTCGCCTTCCTGCAATGCTGCTCTAGAATGAGTATCCTCTGGTGTCCAAAAGTGTGGGTTGTAACCGCATCTTGTTGGACACCTGTCGAAAGTCAATTCAGACATTTTCCAATCAATGCTAGGGTTATGATGTCGTAGCCAGTCTAGTCCTAGAAAGATATTATTCTTTCCTAGACTTACCACTCCGAACTGGATGATTTCTGAATGATCACCGATAGTCATCCAGATCTTGACATACTTGTCTATTGATCTGGAGTTGTTGAGTGTACCGTCGGCATTGTAGACAGGTGTCTTGATTGGTAAGTCTTCTGTGATGAGGTTGTGCCGTTTGACAAAGTCCGAGTCAATACATGAACCGGTAGCTCCACTGTCGAGAAGTCCTTCTGTGACAATTTGTCGACTATCCTCCAGTGTTTCGAGTATTGCCAGAAGTTTCAGACTCTTGCCACGTGTTCCACAAACATAACTCCTTTTGTTCTTGAGACTCCAGATGGCGGTAACTGCTGCTTTCCAGTTCCGTTTTCGTATGTCCATGACGGTTTCTTCCGAGGCTTCTTTCTCCCGGGAAGAGGACATCCAAGTTCGTAATAATCCCACTGCTCTCAGGACTTGATCTTCTCTAACTCTCTGAGTTAGCCATTCAGCAGTGTTGGGTTCATACCGTATAGGTTTTTCGGATTTTTCGGTTTTGTGTGTGAAGGTGGACGCGCTTTTCTGTTTAGTACCTGTACTGATTACATAATCAACGCCATTATCAACAAATTCCGAAATGTCCATATGCAAAGGCTCCTGCAGACCTATATCTACTGAGGAGCCTTGGGAAAACCCAAGTCATTAATGAAATCTGTACGCTCCTGCTCACTCATATTCAGCATAATACTTCAGACTACCGCCTTTCTCTTATGTGGGCAATTCCTACTCATGTGGCCTGGTTTGCCACAGTTGAAGCACAACCGCTTCTCTCTGGCCTGGTCGATGTCCATCGGCCTACCCGTTCCTCCAAATGTGGTGCCGGTGGCATCTCTTCTTGGTGCCACAGGGTATTCTGCCCTCAGAGCTGCTTTCGGCTCCTGTCGGTTCTGTTGAGTGGACAACTGTCCACGACTCTGTCCCTGTGGATTAGCGTTCCACCACCCCGCATATCCATAACCTCTCCTCTGTTCGGCCCACTGCCGCCTTACATTATCAGCTCCAGTAACTACCTTCTTCAATTCCTTGTAGTCTTCAAAGGGCTCCGTTCATCCTTTAATAATGTCATACAGGAGGGTGTGATCGACGGCTCTCTCTGCTAGGGTAAGGACGTGTGACTCATCCTTTTTGTACCCGGCATCTTTCAGCAACAATTCAAACTCTTTGAAAAAGTCGCCGGCCGAAGACTTCCCCTGTCAGATATAAGTTAGTTTATCGTGAGCCTCCTTCTCCTTCGTGACATTCGTGAACTCCTTATCCATATCATCAATGAGCTGCTTCCCAGTGATGTCCCATGTCCCTCTGTTGATATCGAAGTGGTCATCCGTGTAGACCTGGGCCCATTCGTCGGCCTTTCCTCTGACCAGGAAGGACATGATAATGGTGGTGACACGATGGGAGTTGTCGACCTGTTTTGTCTCCATTAACTCGGAAATGTAAGCCATCATTCTTCGTCGCCATGGTCGGTAGGTGGCCGGGTCACCATCGTAGTTCCCTGGTGTATTGACAAACACCTGGCGTGGACTAGAGGTAACATTACCGGTTTCTGGCAGGTCGGGCACATGTATCGACCGATCAGTTATGTTGGGTTATAGGAAGGGGGATGAGCGTGTTTGGTAAAAATGAAAATATGTAACGTATCGAGAAAACTAGTTTTCAACGGCGTGTTGAATCCTAGGCAAGTTTGTAAAAGTTTTGTTGTGACGGGTGGTGTGTGGTAGAAGCTCTATTCTTCTGTCAGCGACTCGCTAGCTCTCACAAGAGACAACCAGGCATCACACAATAGATGATGAGCAAGAGGGTGAAAAAGCAAAAAGAGGATGGATAAGACAACCCAACTACAAGTCTAGCTACTGAGGAGAATAGACGAGAATAGAGCTAAGGAATATAACTACAAAATACTAAGTCTTATATACTAATGGGATATGAAACCGTGAGAGATGTCTCGCGCCGTAACCATGAGGATCTACAATAAGAGTCGCTCGTATCCATAAGTAAAGCTGCAGGTATTCGGTGAGTAAACAATAAGGCAATATAAAAAGAAGCATGGAAGCGGAACAATAATGACGTCGTCCTGTCAATGAGCTGACAGGCATGAGAGAGTTGCACCTAAGTGAAACGACAACGCGAGAACAATAAGGTTGATGCGTGTAACCTAAATGATAATGAAAATATAATAAGCGCTAGTGTAAGCGCTTTGGTAATTAGGTAAGTAAATATAATAAGCACTTTGGTAATTAGGTAAGTAAATAAAAGAAAAGAAAAGAATAATGAAAAAAGAATGTTTCGTTACAATCGCGGAACGTACTGACAGCGAGGATGTTTAAAACAATGATACAGATAGAGGATTAATTGGTATCACTATCAAAGTGCTATCAAGGTTGATATTTAAACTAAGGAACTACCTATTCAATACCATAGCTTTATACTAAAGGTAAATCAGGATCGCGAAGTGATGCCATGCCCGAATTGGCTAGCTTGTAATTAAAGAACAAAGGAAGGGATATAAAAGGGATAGTGTAAATCCGATAAGAATGATAAGAGATAAAGAGTAATTGCTTCGCGTCGGAAGTCCTTCGCGAAGTAATTGCATAGTAGTAAAAGGATATACATAATATCTAAGTAGCGGAATGGATTGCAAAGCTTCGTAAAGACTTAGCTTGCATAGATATAACAGGTTTGCAATACCCCAGAAGTAGAATTAAGGGTGTTGAAAAGGAAATGCAATGTCCCTTAGGTGAGTGAATTCATTCATGATGAAAAGTAAATTCATTAATGACTTGTAGATTGGTGCTGCTCCTGATCTGGATGATGATCCAACTCCAGGAGATGATGGTGAGGACAACGAGGACAATGATGACCCCCCTCCTCCTACTCCTTTGTGTAACCATGAAGCATGCCTTTGTTGTGTTACTGTTATGGGTATTGATATGACTGCCAAATTGCAGTTGATATCTGTCATGAAACAATCTTTTTCATTATTCTTTTCTTTTATTATTCTTTTCCTTTTCTTTTATTTACTTACCTAATCGTCAAAGCGCTTACACTAGCGCTTGTTATATTTTCATTATCATTTAGGTTACATGCGTCAACCTTATTGTTCTCGCATTGTCGTTTCACTTAGGTGCGAATCTCTCGTGCCTGTCAGCTCATTGACAGGACAACGTTATTATTGTTCCGCCTCCATGCTTCTTTTCATATTGCCTTATTGTTTACTCACCTAATACCTACAGCTTTACTTATGGATACGAGCAACTCTTATTGTAGATCCTCACGGTTACGGCGCGAGATGTCTCTCACGGCTTCATATCCCATTAGTATATAAGACTTAGTATTTTGTAGTTATATTCCTTAGCTCTATTCTCGTCTATTCTCCTCAGTAGCTAGACTTGTAGTTGGGTTGTTTTTATCCATCCTCTTTTGCTTTTTCGTCCTCTTGCTCATCGTCTATCGTGTGACGCCTGGTTGTCTCTTGTGAGAGCTAGCGAGTTGCTGACAATATCACTCAAATACTTTAAATCTAAAGTGTTTTTACTTATTAAAAGACAATTAAAAAGTCTATAAAATATTACTACTCTTTGCAATGCACACTCACAACACTTAAAATACAAGTTCAAACTTAATATTGCACTTAAAATATTTAAAGTCCTTAATCAAGAAGGTCAAAGTTAGTAGTATTGCTGATGCAATCAAAACAGCTTTGACCACCACCAATAAAAGTCATAGGAGCATGTTTAAGGTGGCGGAGAAAATACTGGATGAGTAAGAGATGGTCCAGTTGATGTCAGTGAAGGTCTACAAGACAAATTTACAGTCTGGGATAATTGATAACCATTTTCTCGGACTGAGAAATAGAAAACAGTTGAAGTTTACATAGGTTTAGACTTGTCTCAGTAAAATGAACAGGCTAAATTGAAATAATGTTCAGAACAGGTCTAAATATATTTTATGACTTGTTTGGCAACTTATTTCACAGCTATATTAAGAGAAACGAGCAGAATATCTAAGTTCGGCAGTCAAAGCAGTATATATTGATGGGATTGATGGCCCATCAAAACTAGTGGCTCCAGCGAGAATGCTGGATATATGTGTGCTAAAGACAATATTATACAATAAGTGAAGAGACAAATGGATGGGGAGAGGTCTTAAGCAGGTCCTGACAGAAGGGATAGGTCTGGGACCTGGAAATGCTGTGTTCTCAGAGATGCCTATGTCTTAGGGGCTAAAACACCGGATTTCGGATCAGGACTGGCTAGAAGGATAGAAATTAGTTGAACTGCGAGTCCAGCAGACGCAGGGAGGTCTAGACTCTGTTGACAACTCAGTTTGGGATTAGTGGATAAAGGGGGAACCATTTATTTGAGGTGAAACTACCAAAATAGGAAAAAGGCGGATTTTAGTAAGGAAAAGCTGTAGAAGTGATCAGAGACTTCGCAGGAGTGGGAATATGGAGCCAGAGGATTGACAGACAATAATGCTCTGCGGCCGCAGTAGGAAGGTGCAAAGATATTCCGATATTTTTGGGTATAAAAGGAGGGGGGGGATTTAGAGAAAGGACAGGTTGCAGCACCCCCATCGCTACAAGCCTCTATTATTAGGTTGTTTATTAGGTTTATTATTAGGTTATTACTTTAGGTTATTATTAGGTTTATTGACTTGTGATTTTTGGTGTTATACTTGATTTTATCAAGTTTTTACAGTACTCTACATACAACTGCTACCAAGCCCCCTGAACTAAGTGTTTGGGTGTTTGTTTTCATTCACCCTTCGCATCAGTATGCTTTCCACTGCTTTGTATGGAACATATGGAACCAACATTTCTAATTCATTCCTTTCCTTTCCATATCAATTCAGGACCGGACCGTACAACACATCTGATGTTAACAGATACAATTACTTTTAATTCTCACACTATCATCTTTTATTTATATTATCGGGAACTTTTTACAATACTTATTGTTTTATCCCAGACACTCATTGTTCTTCTTTTTAACAATTAGGATTACTGGTATATAAGCATTAGTGTCCAGTAGATAGTTCTCCAGTATAAATATCAACTTAGATCAATCTGATCTATAGAGATCATCACTATAACTCCATCTGGACATTCCAGTCTTATCTCTTAGTTGTCCGAACCTATCTGGCCAACTTCTGGACATCCTAAATCTATGAACATAAATGGAACCACTACAACATAGCAGGGCATGTCATGAAGTGAGCCACCCCTATCATTTTCCTTCTTTACGATACACCATCCGAGCCCTCCTACTGTCATGAAACAATCTTTTTCATTATTCTTTTCTTTTATTATTCTTTTCCTTTTCTTTTATTTACTTACCTAATCATCAAAGCGCTTACACTAGCGCTTGTTATATTTTCATTATCATTTAGGTTACACGCGTCAACCTTATTGTTCTCGTGTTGTCGTTTCACTTAGGTGCGACTCTCTCGTGCCTGTCAGCTCATTGACAGGACGACGACATTATTGTTCCGCCTCCATGCTTCTTTTCACATTGCCTTATTGTTTACTCACCTAATACCTACAGCTTTACTTATGGATACGAGCAACTCTTATTGTAGATCCTCACGGTTACGGCATGAGATGTCTCTCACAGCTTCATATCCCATTAGTATATAAGACTTAGTATTTTGTAGTTATATTCCTTAGCTCTATTCTCGTCTATTCTCCTCAGTAGCTAGACTTGTAGTTGGGTTGTTTTATCCATCCTCTTTTACTTCTTCGTCCTCTTGCTCATCATCTATCGTGTGATGCCTGGTTGTCTCTTGTGAGAGCTAGTGAGTCGCTGACACCTACCTACAATAATCATTCTGGAACCTTCTATTCCATTCTTTGTGCCTGAGCTATACAGTATTACATCATAGTTCCCACACTCCACCTTGTATATATAAGCCAGCCCCACAACCTGGTCCCTTATCTTGACCTCTTTGTCGTTGGGACCAGGTATGTCTTTTACTTACTTCCTTGTATTTATTATCAATATAACTTTGTCGTTGGGACCAGTATCTGTCCGTTTCCATCCAAGTCTCCACTCTGCCCCTGTCACAAAGAGGTGATGACGGTGGCGGAGCGGAGCAGAGACTTGAGCGGAAGCGGGCAGATACTGGTCCCAATGACAAAGTTATATTGATAATAAATACAAGTAAGTAGGCAAAAGACATACCTGGTCCCAATGACAAAGAGGTCAAGATAAGGGACCAGGCTGTGGGGGCTGGCTTATATATACAAGGCGGAGTGTGGGAATTATGATGTAATACTGTATAGCTCAGGCACAAGGAATGGAACGGAACTGATAGAATGGAATGGAAGGTTCCGGAATGATTATTGTAGGTAGGAGAGCTTGGATGGTGTATCATAAAGAAAGGAAAATGATAGGGGTGGCTCACTTCATGACATTACCCCCCTCCTTATGACCATTGCCCTCAATGGTCAAGCTTTTGCCACCTGGGGGTGCTTTTTGTGGAATTTTCGGATAGTTGTAGGGGTGTGTTCAAGATTTGGTGCAGGTTCCCAGGAGTTGTGTCCTGCATTGTAGCCTTTCCACTTTACCAAGTACTCTAATTTCTTCCACCTAATCCGACTATCCAAGATGTCCTCAACTTCATACTCTGGCTCATCCTCATCCTCTAGGTATACTGGTTCCGGTGGTGTTGCAATTTTGCCATTGATGGAGTTCCCTCTCCAAGGGTACAGTTTATCGACATGGAACACAGGGTGGATGCAGTCTAGCGACAGTGGGAGGTCTAAACGGTAGTCCAAAGGGCCAACCTTCTCCAAAATCGCATATGGTCCTAGCTGTCGATCCCCCAGTTTCTCACTGGAAAGTTGAAGCTTGATGTCTTCTGCACTTAGCCAGACCTGATCTCCAACTTGGAACTGATGTGCCTTTCGTTTTCCCCGTTTGTAGTTTTCCTTTTGCTGTCTTTTCCCCAGGTGCAGCGCCACCCCAGTGTCCTGTTGTGCATCTCGCAGTATCTGGATGCGATCATCCACCGCCGGAATCCCACTCCATTGTCCCACTGGAATGTTGAATAGAGGCAGGTAACCATACGTGAGTTCAAAAGGGGATGTTCCCAGTGCTGAGTGGGTGTGGGAGTTAATCACAAATTCCGCCATGGGCAGGTGTTCTGCCAAGTCATCCTGATGGTGTCCCACATAGAGCCTGAGGTACTTTTCGACTTCTTGGTTTGCCCATTCAGTCTGTCCATTCGCTTGGGGGTGGTATCCGGAGGTGAGGTTTGATTTGATTCCTAGGCGGGAGAGTAGTGATCACATGAGTTTTGCTGCAAACTGGGGTCCCTGGTCTGATACAAAGCGGAGGGGAAGGCCATGGAGGCGAAAAATTTCGCAATAGTAGATGTCGGCCACCCCTGCTGCTGTGATTGAGGTTGTACAAGGAATTGCATGGATTTGTTTACCATAGAGGTCAGTGCAGACTAGAATCACATCGTACCCTTGCGAGTTGGGCAGCTGTGTGATCAGGTCAACTCCCACTTCTTCCCACAAGCCTGCTGGGACATCTAGGGGTAGTGTTACTGCTCGTGGGTGTCTCTGTATCTTCTTCCTAGCACAAGTCTCGCATCCTTCAACGTAATTTTCTACAAAGGATCACAGGGTGGGCCACCAAAAGTGGGTACTGACAAGGTCAAGGGTATTGTGAAGTCCAGGGTGGCCAGCAGAGGAGTTGTTGTGGCATTGTTTGAGTATTTCTTTCCGCAGGTCATCGTCTGGTGGGACGTATACCCTCCCTCGGTGGTACACTAGTCCGTTGTCTTCTTCCCATTCTGCTATTCTATTGGCTAAGCGTTTGAGACCGCTTCTCCTAAGCTCTTCCAGTCCTTCCAGTACTTGGGCCTCCTTCTGAGATGCCTGTCGGATACGGTCCTCCAGTGGATTCTGTAATGAGGTTGCTGCCACTCGCATAAAATGGGCTGGTTTCAGGATGATCTGTTGTCAATTATCTTCGCTATCCAAAACTTGATGTGCTGCCATGCGAGAGAGAGCATCTGCCTGAGTGTTGGACTTGCCCGGCCAGTGAGTGAGTTGGAAATTGAAGCGGGACAGCCATAGTGCCCATCGTGCCTGCCATCTACTAAGGTCCTGAGCAGAACGCCAGAATTCCAGGTTTGCATGATCAGTGAGGATCTCGAATGGTTGTGGTGAACCTTCCAGGAAGCTTCTCCAGTCCTTTAATGCTTCGATGATGGTGAGCATCTCTCGGTCGTAAATTTCATAGTTTCGTTCAGCTGGTTGCATGGAGGCTGATTGAAATGCTACTGGGTGCCACTGGCCATCGTCTTGTTTCTGCATTAGAGCTCCTCCCATAGCAAAGCCTGATGCATCCACCTCGAGTTGTGTGAGCCTATTAGGGTCCCAGAGTGCCAGTACCGGTGCTGTGATAAATGCTTCCCTTAGGGTGTCGAATGCTTGTTGCTGGTGTGTCCCCCAACTGAAGCCCGAGTCTTTCTTGGTCAGGTTGTTCAGAGGGCATGCTATGCGGGCAAAGTTCCGTATGAATCGGCGGTAGAAGTTAGCAAAACCTAAGAATCCCCATAGCTCTCGCAGATTCTTTGGGATAGGCCAGTTGCGAACTGCAGCTACTTTTACCGGGTCCATGCTCACTTCACCTTCTGATATCACTAGTCCTAGGTATTTGATCTGGAGCTCCTCAAGTTCACACTTCTCGGGTCATAGGTAGAGGTCGTGTTTCTCTAGCCATTTGAGTACCTCTCTTACTATCCGCTGATGTTCTGGTATTTTGTTGGTGAAGATGAGAATATCATCTAGGTAGACTGCTACTTTCCCTGCTGCCACTAGGTCTGAAAAGATGGAGTTCATGAGCGCTTGGAAAGTGGCTGGGGAGTTGGTGAGACCAAAGAACATTACGCTGGGTTCAAACAACCCTCGGTTGGTTGCAAAGGCAGCTTTCCACTTGTCACCCTCTTTAATCCGAACATTGTTATAGCCCCATCTGACGTCAAATTTGGTGAAATACCATGCCCCCTGCAGACAGCTAACAATGTCAGCAACCAATGGGAGGGGATAACGGTTCTTCAGGGTTACTTGGTTAAGTTTCCTGTAGTCCTGTACAAAACGGAGTTTTCCATCCTTCTTCTTTACGAAGAAGACAGGTGAAGACAGTGGCGACTTTGAGGGGCGAATGTAGCCTTTTTGGAGGTTGTCATCCAGAAAGCAGTCAAGTTTGCCTTGTTCATTCAATGACATTGGATAGACTTTTGTGTGGATGGTTTCCGGTGCACCTGGGATCAATTCAATGGCATGATCCCAGGGTTGGTGGTCAGGGAGGCGCTCTGAAGCAGTTTCGGAGAATACTTTTTCGAAATCGCGGTAGGGTTCTGGGACCATTTCTTCAAAGGTTTTCACGGGTTTTGTTTTGTGGGCCTGTTCCGCTAGCTGTTGGGAGTAGGTGAACCCTGCAGCACACCAGACCTCCTCTGTTTGTTCATGTAAGATTCCTGACTTCACCCATGCATGTCGGGTTCGTTGGTTTGCTCGAATGCGGTGTATGGGTGACTCTTCTGTCTCCTCATCCAGTGTGTCAAGTGGTGGTTCGGGGGTGATAACAGTTTCAATTTCCTCCGCCATGTCTTGCTCTTCCACCTCCTCTATCCTTGTTTGTTGTGATCTGACTGTGAGTCGTCCTTTCTCCCAGTCAATATCTGGATTGGCCTTACGTAGCCAGGGGAGTCCTAAGATTAGGTCTTCGCTTCCCAGGTTAGTTACTAGTAAGTCTGTCCACCGTTCTTGGCTATCAACAGTCAGGGCTAGACATGCAAAGTGTGTGATCTGCCCTGCTCAGTTAGCAGACCCATCAATGTTAAAGATGCCAATGGGTTTCCTGAGTGGGAAGGTCCTTACACAGTGGCAGGTGACAAACTCTTGGTTCAAAAATAGAGCAGTGGCTCCAGAATCAACCATGGCTGCAGTTGCTATACTGTGATTTCTTCCTCTTAGTTTTGCATTAATTTGGAAGTGAGATGAATTGGAGTTCAATTCCGAAATAGTAGATATTTTACAGGATGGAAGAGAATCATACGCGGATGTGGAATGTATAGCGAACTGGTTTACGGGTACTCTCAATGCAGCCGAGACGGGCACCCGCTTTAAAAACCCTCCTGAGAACCTGGTGCTGGGGCCATGGCATTGGCTCTGTTAAGGAGCTCCTTGTCAGCGACTCGCTAGCTCTCACAAGAGACAACCAGGCGTCACACGATAGACGATGAGCAAGAGGATGAAAAAGCAAAAAGCGGATGGATAAAACAACCCAATACTAGTCTAGCTACCGAGGAGAATAGACGAGAATAGAGCTAAGGAATATAACTACCAAATATCTAGTCTTATATACAAAATGGGATATGAAACCGTGAGAGACGTCTCGCACCGTAACCGTGAGGATCTACAATAAGAGTCGCTCGTATCCATAAGTAAAGCTGTAGGTATTCGGTGAGTAAACAATAAGGCAATATAAAAAGAAGCATGGAGGCGGAACAATAATGACGTCGTCCTGTCAATGAGCTGACAGGCACGAGAGAGTCGCGCCTAAGTGAAACGACAACGCGAGAACAATAAGGTTGACGCGTGTAACCTAAATGATAATGAAAATATAATAAGCGCTAGTGTAAGCGCTTTGGTGATTAGATAAGTAAAGAAAAGAAAAAGAATAATAAAAGAAAAGAATAATGGAAAAAGATCGATTCATGACATTACCCCCTCCCTAGAGCGCGAGTTCCACGAAGCGCTTGTCGTCTAACGAAATTTTCGGAGGGTAATTGTGAGGGCGTATTTTCGGTATCTGGCGGAGGCATAGGGCGGAATAATTCGGTAGGGAATAAGGAAATAGGTATTTCAAGTCGATTCAGGGTGGCGGGTTTGGGTTTAGTCGGATTCTTGTCATGGAATTCCTTCAATAATTCAGAGGAATGTGTGATGTTGGATCGAGGTTCCCAAGTGTCTTCATGTGGTCCATACCCTCGCCACCTGACCTTATACTTGATTCCTCTTCCTACTTTTCGTGAGTCGAGAATCTCCTCGACTTCGAATTCTTCTTCTTCTCCTACAACGACAGGAGGTGGTCGAGTGTTTCGTGGTTGAGAGGGGAATTGCGGTTCTCTATAGGGAGTGAGAAGGACTTCGTTGAAAACGTTATGGATACGTTTCCATGTAGAGGGGATGTCTAGTTTATAGGAACTAGCGCCTATCTTCTTCTGAACTGTAAACGGTCCAAACCGTTTATCTCCTAACTTTTTCATTGGCTGGTCTGTCGATAAGTTAGTTCCCTCAAGCCAGACCTTGTCGCCTGGCTTGTACTCTACTCCCACTCTTCGCTTACGGTCATAAAATTTCTTCATATCCTCGTTGGCCTTTCCTAAGGCCGCTCCTACTTCATCTCGAACCTTCCTCATTCCATCTGCAAACGCCTGTGCTGTGGGGTTGTCCGAAGTCATTTGAGGTGCCGTGCCTTTATAGGGATGTCTACCGTTGTCAGCATAGAAGGGAGAAACTTTCGTCGCAGAGTGTACTCGATCATTATAGGCGAACTCTGCAAGTGGTAACCACTCATGCCAGTCGTTTTGATGATAACTAATGAACAACCGGAGATAATGTTCTATCTCCTGATTTGTTCGTTCCGTCTGGCCGTTGGTCTGTGGGTGATACGCCGTGGTGTAGTTTGCTTCTATTCCTAAAAGACGATAAAGTTCCTTCATGAAACGAGAATGATATTGTGGTCCTCGATCATGTATTATTTTTCGTGGAATGCCGTGGATAGAAAAAATACGATCCCGATAGATTTTTGCCATTCCCTCTGACGTGACTGTAGTGTGGGACGGAACAAGTCGCAATCTTTTGGAAAAATGATCGATAAACACCGATATGGCGTTATATCCTCCTGATTCTGGTAGTTCCCCTATCATATCAGTGCCGATTATTTGCCACGGTTCAGTTGGTACTGCATGTGGGTGAAGTTGTCCTACTGGTTTGGTACGATGTGACTTTGTCGCCTGGCATTTCTCACAACCTTCGACGTATTTTCCTGCATCTCGTGTCACCCCTGGCCACCAGTAGTCCCGAGTAATCAACTCCGTGGTTTTGTACTGTCCTGGATGTCCCGCTAGCGGTGTATCGTGGTACTGAGTGATTATTTTGGACCGGAGTAGGCGGTTTTTCGGTACATAAACACGCCCTTTCCAGGTAATGACTTTGTCGGTCTCAGTCCACTCTGGATTTTTCGCAGCGAGGGCATCCTGTACAGTTCGGTCTACTTGGTTTCTACTCTTTCGGATCTCTGATAACAGGAGATCTTCGGGAGCCGATAGGTCGAGAGCTTGGATGAAAAGTTCCGGTTTCAGGAGAACGATGTTCTCGTTGTCCTTGTCCCCCGTCTCAAGACCTGTCATCCTCGACAGGGCGTCAGCTTTCGTCATCGATTTACCAGGTTTGTGAATGAGATCGAAATTATACTCCGCTAATTCCAATACCCAGCGCGCTTGTCGTCGGTTGAGTTTCTGCGGCTTCTTGAAGTACTGGAGGTTTGCGTGATCCGTATAAATTTCAACCTGTTTCTCCGCACCTAGTAAATATTGCCTCCAGTCGTCGAGAGAGTCCATAATTGCCATAAGTTCTTTGTCGTAAATCTCGTAATTACGCTCAACCTCATTGAGGGAACGAGAACGAAAGGCAATAGGATACCATCTACCATCAACGAACTGGGACAAAACGGCGCCATTAGCATAATCGGACGAGTCAGCTTCCACCCTGAATTTCCCGTGGTTACGAGGAATCAACAAAACGACTTCCTCACAAATACGGCGTTTCAGTTCCTCGAACGCCTCCTCTTGACCTTTCTCCCACTTCCAAGTTCCATTTCCCGTGAGCTGTGTTAATGGCTTTGCTACCAGACTGAAACCACGAATGAATCGTCGGAAGAAATTGCAAAATCCTAGAAACTGTTGGACGTCGTGTTTCTTTCGTGGAGTAATCCATTCTCGAACGGCCTGTACTTTCTTGGGATCCATGCGAATAGTTCCGTTACCAATGATAATACCGAGGTAGTCGATAACCGGTTTTTCGAAAGAACATTTTTCGGGTTTAAGGAACAACTTGTGTTCCCGTAGAATGTCGAGTACTTGTTCTACAATTTGTCGATGTTCTTCTATACCGTCGGTAAAAATCAGTATGTCGTCCATGTAAACAATAACATGACCTTTATTGATGAGGTCTCGCAGGATGTGGTTCATGAAACCTTGGAATGTCGCAGGAGAGTTAGTGAGTCCAAAAAACATGACGGTCGGTTCGAATAACCCCTGGTTAGTTCGAAAGGCCGCTTTCCATTCGTCACCTTCCTTTATTCGGATGTTGTTGAACCCCCATCTAATATCCATCTTCGTGAAGATCTTAGCGCCTTTTAAACGATCGATTAGTTCCTGAATGAGAGGAAGTGGGTACCGGTTTTTAACCGTCATCTCATTCAGTTTGCGATAATCTTGTACTGGTCGTAAAGTGCCATCTTTCTTTTTGACGAAGAAGAAAGGAGATGCCATCTGCGAAGTCGAAGGTCGGATTCGTCCAGTTCGAAGGTTTTCTTCAAGAAACTTGTCGAGCGCCTCTTGTTCCTTTGGGTTTAATGGGTACACCTTGCAATCTAAAGGTTTAGAACCTGGCGTTAGGTCGATAGCGTGGTCCCAAGGACGTCGTTGTGGCAGTTGGTCGAATTCCTTCTGGCTGAAAACATCGGGGTACTTTTCGATGTAGGGCTTGGAAGTGTCGAACTCTTGGGCTGTTTCTTCTCTGGCTTGTCTTTCCGTCCACTTCCTCGACTGTACCTGCTCGTGAACATACCTGTCCCAGTCAAACAGGAAAAGCTGTTCGCCTTCCTGTAATGCCGCTCTAGAATGGGTATCCTCTGGTGTCAAAAAGTGTGGGTTGTAACCGCATCTTGTTGGACACCTGTCAAAGGTTAGTTCAGACGTATTCCAGTCGATACTCGGGTTGTGGTGTCGTAGCCAGTCTAGTCCTAGAAAGATATTATTCTTTCCTAGACTTACTACTCCGAATTGGACAATCTCTGAATGATCACCGATGGTCATCCGGATTTCGACGTACTTGTCTATTGAGCCGGAATCGTTGAGCGTACCGTCTGCATTGTAGACAGGGGTTTTGATTGGTAAGTCTTTCGTAACAAGGTTGTGCCGTTTGACGAATTCTGAGTCGATACAGGAACCAGTAGCTCCACTGTCGAGGAGTCCTTCTGTGACGATTTGTCGAGCATCTTCCAGTGTTTCAAGTATTGCTGGGAGTCTCAGACTTTTGCCGCGTGTCCCGCGAACATAACTCCTTTTGTTTTTGAGACTCCGGATGGCGGTGACTGCCGTTTTCCAGTTCCGTTTTCGTATGTCCATGACGGTTTCTTCAGAGGCTTCTTTTTCCCGTGAAAAGGGCATCCAAGTTCGTAATAATCCTACTGCTCTCGGGATCTGGTCTTCTCTAACTCTCTGAGTTAGCCATTCAGCAGTATCGGGTTCGTACCGTATAGGTTTTTCGGTTTTTTCGGTTTTGTGGATGAAGGTGGAGGCGTTTTTCTGTTTAGTACCTGTACTGATTACATAGTCAACGCCATTATCAACAAACTCCGAAATGTCCGTGTGCGAAGGCTCCTGCAGACCTATATCTACTGCGGAGCCTTTGGAAAACCCAAATCGTTAATAAAGTCCGTACGTTCCTGCTCACTCATGTTCAACATAATACCTCTGACTACCGCCTTTCTCTTGTGCGGGCAGTTCCTGCTCATGTGGCCTGGCTCGCCACAGTTGAAGCACAAACGCTTCTCCCTCGCCTGGTCGATGTCCATCGGCCTGCCCGTTCCTCCGAACGTGGTGCCGGTAGCATCTCTTCTCGGTGCCGCCGAATATTCCGCTTTCGGAGCTACTTTCGGCTCCTGTCGGTTCTGCTGAGTGGACGACTGTCCACGACTCTGTCCCTGTGGGTTAGCGTTCCACCACCCCGCATACCCGTAACCTCTCTTCTGTTCGGCCCACTGCCGCCTTACATTGTCAGCCCCTGTGACTACCTTCTTCAATTCCTTGTAGTCTTCAAAGGGCTCCGTTCGTCCTTTGATGATGTCGTAGAGAAGGGTGTGATCGACCGCCCTCTCCGCTAGGGTAAGGACGTGCGACTCGTCCTTCTTGTACCCGGCATCCTTCAACAACAATTCAAATTCTTTGAAAAAGTCGCCGGCCGAAGACTTCCCCTGTCGGATATAAGTTAGTTTGTCGCGGGCTTCCTTCTCTTTTGCGACGTTCGTAAACTCCCTGTCCATGTCGTCAATGAGCTGCTTCCCCGTAATGTCCCATGTCCCTCTATCGATATCGAAATGGTCATCCGAGTAGACCTGAGCCCATTCGTCGGCTTTTCCTCCGACCAGGAAGGACATAATTATGGTGGTGACTCGGTGGGAATTGTCGACCTGCTTTGTCTCCGTCAACTCGGAGACGTAAGCCATCATTCGTCGTCGCCATGGCCGGTAGGTGGCGGGGTCGCCATCGTAGTTTCCTGGTGTATTGACAAACACCCGGCGTGGACTAGAAGTGACAGCAGCGACTTCCGCTGGGTCGGGCGCATGTATCGACCGATCAGTCATGTTGGTTTATAGGAAAGGAGGGGATGAGCGTGTTTGGTAGAAATGAAAATGTGTAACGTATCGAGAAAACTAGTTTCCAACGGTGTGTTGAATCCTAGGCAAGTTTGTAAAAGTTTTTGTTGTGACGGGTGGTATGTGGTAGAAGCTCTATTCTTCTGTCAGCGACTCGCTAGCTCTCACAAGAGACAACCAGGCGTCACACGATAGACGATGAGCAAGAGGATGAAAAAGCAAAAAGCGGATGGATAAAACAACCCAATACTAGTCTAGCTACCGAGGAGAATAGACGAGAATAGAGCTAAGGAATATAACTACCAAATATCTAGTCTTATATACAAAATGGGATATGAAACCGTGAGAGACGTCTCGCACCGTAACCGTGAGGATCTACAATAAGAGTCGCTCGTATCCATAAGTAAAGCTGTAGGTATTCGGTGAGTAAACAATAAGGCAATATAAAAAGAAGCATGGAGGCGGAACAATAATGACGTCGTCCTGTCAATGAGCTGACAGGCACGAGAGAGTCGCGCCTAAGTGAAACGACAACGCGAGAACAATAAGGTTGACGCGTGTAACCTAAATGATAATGAAAATATAATAAGCGCTAGTGTAAGCGCTTTGGTGATTAGATAAGTAAAGAAAAGAAAAAGAATAATAAAAGAAAAGAATAATGGAAAAAGATCGATTCATGACACTCCTGGAGCTGGGCAATCTGGGTGGAGAGGTCAGGTGTAAGTGGTGATGGAGCAGTGGGGGCTGGAGTGGAAGTGGCAATTTGGACGGGTTCGTTGGGGAAGAGGGTGAAGGGTGTCAAAGAGGAAGCAGAGACTTGTTGACGGCGGGGTTGTTGGCGCTTACCCCGGCCACGTTCTAGACCCATGAACTTGTCTTGGCAGACTGATTCTAGGTGGCCTCGTCGTCCACAGTAGCGGCAAACTGTCTCCTTGTATGAGCAGTTCCTCTTTTTGTGACTCTGCGAGCCACACCCATAATACCTTCCTCTCATCTGAGCCACGAAGCTTTCTCTGCTGTTACCACTAGTGTGTGTGGCATTGACATCCATAGCATGGGAGTTGGCAGGGGGGGAGGAGATATGGGAGGTGCCTGGATTGCAACCTGTCATGGTGGGATCGTGCAGGAACACATCCACTGAAATTGCTCGCCTAATAGCCTCCTCCAGAGTAGGAGCTAGTCCCTAAGCTATATTGACCACAATGAGATTTTGTCGGATCTCTGGGTTGAGGCTGCTATGGAAGCGTTCTCGCAGGTTGATGTCTGAAAGTCTGGTCCGATCACCAATGTCCTTGAAATTCTGTGCAAATTCCGCTACCGTTTGACCTTTTGCCTGCCGGAGATGCTGGATTGCATTCCGGGCCTCCATACCTGCGTCAATGGATTCAAATCGGAGGGTGAAGGCTGTTTTGAAGTCTTCCCATCGTCCATTGAAGGGTTGTTGGTTATGGCTGAATTCTAGGAGATACGGTGTGGCCCAGTCAGCAGCCTTGCCTGAGAAGAATCCTAGCGCTGCCTTGATCAGCTTTCCTTCATTGTTGCTCAAATCTGGTTGTTCCATTGCCCAGCTTTGATACTGAGCAATGAAGCGACGTGCTTCTGCACTACTAGAGCCTTTGAAGAGCTCAGGCTTATTCATACTGGACTTGGCGGAGGCTTTGTGGAGGTTGGCCATGAGCTGGGCCACCTGCTCAATGAGCTGTGCCATAAGCTGATTGGTGTTGACTTCGGGGGTTGACATAGTGGGTGGGGGTACAGTTGGAGCAGGGGTTAGGATGGGTGTGATCACGGTACCATCAGAAAGATTCTCTTCTTTACTGATGGAGTTGGCAACGGTGTTTGGACAGGGTTGAGAACTGCAGTCAGCCCAGGAATTGCTTTTGCTGCTGTGGATGTGAGTTTGGTCTTTAGTGTCAAAAGCGTGTGGATAGGCCGAGCAGTCAATAGCTTGGGTGGACAGGCTTGGTGCGGCAGCATCTGTAGACGTGGTGAAGGCAGAGCCTGCAAGGATAACCTAATCGGTAGGCTATCGGTGCAGTAGGGGATCTTGACCTAATGTCACAAAGAGGTGACAACGGTGGCAGAGCAGAGCGGAGACTTGAGCAGAAGCGGGCAGATACTGGTCCCAATGACAAAGTTATATTGATAATAAATACAAGTAAGTAGGTAAATGACATACCTGGTCCCAATGACAAAGAGGTCAAGATAAGGGACCAGGCTGTGGGGGCTGGCTTATATATACAAGGCGGAGTGTGGGAATTATGATGTAATACTGTATAGCTCAGGCACAAGGAATGGAACGGAACTGATAGAATGGAATGGAAGGTTCCGGAATGATTATTGTAGGTAGGAGAGCTCGGATGGTGTATCATAAAGAAAGGAAAATGATAGGGGTGGCTCACTTCATGACAGCCCCGCCACCATCGTCACCTCTTTGTGACAGGGCACTACCAATAGTGGTGCTAAGGTTCTTGTTCGACTTCATTACTATCCATTACTACTGATCGATAGTTGACCATATGATACTATACACTATCGGATCCATTTACACTATCCTACTCACCCAAGACCTTACGGGACCTCACTGGAACAGTCTTAACAGTATATTTAAACTATTACTCATTATCATTGCATTCATTACTAAATCTACATGGCTCCTAATACTCAACAAACTCACAGGAACTGGACACAAACTGGTACAATGGACAACTCAGATGTCAACATTCTGAATCCGGTTGAAGAACCAAACCTGTTTGTTGCTAATGCACAATCCTTTGCACCATATTCAGAATCCATCTCAGCTTTGGGTGGCCATAGAAGGAATAATGTGTTCGGCCCAACTACATTGACTTCACTTCCTACATTGGAAGTTACTTCAGAATTTGCAATAGATGGAACAGCTGATACACTAAATTATGATATCCAAACCCTATATACTGCATCTGGAGTACCAGTCCAGGTAAGAACACCCAGTACAGTAACACAAATAGCATCTGCATCATCTTTGGTGATACCTCCTTCTCCAACGGCAACTACACTTTTTGGTCAATTACTATCCCGAAACAAGCCAGTCAGAACTCAAATCCCTGAAGGACAGGAAGTTGAGGAAGACAATGACAATGAAGAACAGTCAGATGGAAGGGATTAAGTGAATTTAGATGGTGAGGAAGCTCATGAAGAAACCAAAGAACCTACTGATCTGGAAGGACTGGTTGGTGGTGAATCTGGTGGAGGTGGCCCTGGAGGTCCAGGAGGTCCTGGTGGACCATCTGGTGGAGGGTCAGGAGGAGCTGGTAGTCCCAGAAGACCTATTTTTCCACCTAATAATAATGCTGCTGAAAGGGAATTTCTACAGACTTTTCAGGCTTTTTGAGGAATGCTTGAAGGATTGGGAAATGCCATCGTAAATATGTGATCGGATCCTTCCAAATCTAGTAAAGCAAAAGTCAAGGAACCGGAGGTTTTTGATGGTTCTGATCCTTGGAAACTTAAAAGTTTCTTAGTATCATTATCCCATGTTTTCCTTGATCGGCCCAACTACTTTACAGATCAATGGAAAATAGCATGCACCATTTCGTACCTAGGTGGTTCAGCTCACAAATGGTTTGAACTGGACATCCTTGACCCTAATGCAACTGCATTGCTGATGTGGACTTGGTCCTTTCCGGCTCTCATAAAAGAATTACAAGACAACTTCGGTCTTTACAATGCGCAGGGTGATGCTGAAGACAAACTCGGCAATTTGAGGATGAAAGAAAATGAAACCATTCAAAAATTCAACATTTGATTCAATTCACTTGCTACTCTCACCAATTGGAACTCCAGTTCCTTGAAATGGGCATATCAACATGGACTTGCATCCCAAATCAAGGATGAAATGGCCTGTGTACAGGAGCCGAGAACTCTTGCTGAATATAGGATGGAGGTTCTGAGGATTGATAACTGGTACTGGCATTGGGAAGAAGAAAAGAAGCAGGAGACATCTAGACAAGGTGTGTGGTGACGAAGGGAGAAAGCTCAGAGAAGGCACAGGCTCAAAGCACAAACCGAGGTGGGGGGTGGGGCTAGCACCACACACAAAGGCTGAAAGAAATAGGATCTTAGACAACAGTGATAGCACAAGGGCCAATCACTTGGGTCGCACAAGGAAAACTAGTTCCAAAGACCAAGTAAGTATATTGAATGTAAACAAAGAAACAAGTACTAACCTAGTTCCAAAGACCAAGAGGTCAAGATGGGGAACTAGGTGTCAACTACTATACTATATATACGAGTGTCCAGATGAGTAAGCAGCAGTGTGGGAAACCAATAGAAGTATCTGGAACATGATAGAAAGCTCTGAAGGAGGATAGACAGAAGTAAAAGGATATGGAAGAATGGAGAAGGGTCCAGGCAGTCACGAAGGTAAAGAAAAGAGGAAATGTAGGAGAAAATGAAGTAAGTACCATATCCTGTATAGCACGTCACAACAGCAACACCAGGAAGGTGGGGGATGACCCCATGCCAACAGACAACAACAGTCAGATCCAGCAACTGCACCAGGGATGGAATTAGCACAACAAAATGAGAACACACAGAGAATGATGAAAGTACTACAGCTCAAGGCTAATAAATCAGATAATGCCATGCATGATTTTGTTATGGGTATGCTTCCGCTACTTTGTATGGAACATACAGACCCAACATTTCTAATTCATTTTTCCTTTCCGTACTGGTTCAGGACCAGACCATATGATGCATCCAATGTTAATGGATATGATTACTTTTAATTCTCACACTATTATCTTTTATTTATATTATTGGGAACTTTTTACAATACTTATTGTTTTATCCCAGATACTCATTGTTCTTCTTTTTAACAATTAGGATTACTGGTATATAAGCATTAGTGTCCAGTAGATAGTTCTCCAGTTTAAATATCAACTTAGATCAATCCAATCTATAGAGATCATCACTATAACACCATGCGGGCATTCCAGTCTTACTTCTTAGTTGTCTGACTTATCCGGCCAACTTCCAGATGTCCTAGATCTACGAACATAAACAGAACCACTACGACATAGCAGGGGCACTACTGATAGTGGTGCTAAGGTTCTTGTTCAACTTCATTAATATTCATCACTACTGATTGATAGTTGACCATACAATACCATGCACTATCAGATCCACCTACACTATCCTACTCACCCAAGACCTTACAGGACCTCACTGGAACATTCTTAACATATGCATTTTCCATCAGCTGCCCAATGTCCCATACCGAGCTGGTGTCCATCTTTTCAATGTATTCTACCCACTTGTCAATCTTGGCTTTCTTGATCTGTGTTGTATGCATTTCACATTCGCCGGTACTCTTCATGTATTGGGTGTGTTAAGTTGTGCCTTTTCTGGTGGGATTTCTTGGCCAGGTTGCTCATTGTTTTCTTCATTTCCATTAGTTGCTGATTCCACCATTGTCATTGGTATGGGCTAGGCTTTGCTTTGGGCACCAATTCATCTCTAAGACTAGTGAACATATCATCAAGTGTACTTAAGGCTTTGTAAAACTCGTCTGTATTGTCAAGTTCTTTTGGCTGTGGCAACCTTTCAAGCTCTTCCTTCATTCATTCTTTAAATCTGTCCCAGTCAGTATGTGACCAATTCCACCAGTCTTGTTGCTTCACTTGTGAAACTCATATGTCAATGATTATTTGTATTGGTAGATGGTCTGTGCGGACTGGTCTCTTTGATGGGATCATGTCACATACCATGACGTGCTATTTCAGATCTTCTGAGCAGAACACATTGTCAACTCTTGTGTAGTTGTCCATGTTGTGGGCACAGAGGGTCGGTAGGTGTTCTGGCAGTGCCATGAACAATTCATATTGGGCAACTAGGGATAGGAAGGTCTGTGCTGCTTCCAAGTTTTGTGCTGTGAAAAGATGGTGGTTGCAGGGTTCGTTCCATAAGGGGTGATGTCTGTTGAAGTCACCTAGCCAGATGTAGTGTGTCAGTCCTCTGGGTCTCTGTTGAGCTGCTAGCGACCTCATCCATTTCTCTAGGGCTTGTAACATGTCATCATTGTTGCAGTCATTGTATATGCTGAATATCCTGTATGTGCTGTTTGGCATTGTAAGTTGGGTCACTGTAATGTCAGCACATAGTATCTCTATCTGAGTCCAGCTTCCTGTGGAGATTCAGGTGTGTATCATCATTAGTGAATGGGATCTAGGTCTCACTGGGTTATCAAAATGTTCTATGTGCCCTGTGGGGTAAATGACTCTTAGATGTGGTAGTGCTCTTGTTCATCCTTTTGAATTGAAGTAGGGTTCCTGTATAGCAATTATGTCAGCTCTTCAGTGGTCTGTTTAAGAAAATCTGTTAAGAATGTTCCAGTGAGGTCCCGTAAGGTCTTGGGTGAGTAGAATAGTGTAGGTGGATCTGATAGCGCATGGTATTGTACGGTTAACTATCAATCAGTAGTAATGAATATTAAGGAAGTCAAACAAGAACCTTAGCACCACTATTGGTAGTGCCCCTGCTATGTTGTAGTGGTTCTGTTTATGTTCATGGATTTAGGACATCTGGAAGTTGTCATGACGTGCTATACAAGATACAGTACTTACTTTATTTCTCCTACATCTACTCCTTCCCTCATCGCTGTTACTGTTTGGATCCATCTACATCATTCCGCATCCTTCTATCACATTCCAAACACTTCCATCAACTTCCCGCGCTTTCACTTACTCATCAAGACTCTTGTATATATAGTACAGTAGCTGACACCTAGTTCCCCATCCTTGACCTCTTGGTCTTTGGAACTAGGTTAGTACCTGTATCATCATTTACCTTCAATATACTTACTTGGTCTTTGGAACTAGTTTTCCTTGTGCGACCCAAGTGATTGGCCCTGTGCTATCACTGCTGTCTTGATCATTTTATCTTTCAGCCTTCGTGTGTGGTGCTAGCCCCACCCCTCACTTCGGTTTGTGCTTCGAGCCTGTGCTTTCTCTGTGCTTTTCCCCTTCGTCACCACAGAAGTTGGCCAGATAAGTCAGACAACTAAGAAGTAAGACTGGAATGCCCACATGGTGTTATAGTGATGATCTCTATAGATTGGATTGATCTAAGTTGATATTTAAACTGGAGAACTATCTACTGGACACTAATGCTTATATACCAGTAATCCTAATTGTTAAAAAGAAGAACAATGAGTATCTGGGATAAAACAATAAGTATTGTAAAAAGTTCCTGATAATATAAATAAAAGATAATAGTGTGAGAATTAAAAGTAATCTTATCCATTAACATTGGATGCGCCGTACGGTCCAGTCCTGAACCAGTACAGAAAGGAAAAATGAATTAGAAATGTTGGTTCTGTATGTTGATACACCTGAAAACAGGCTATGCATAAAAACCCTTAATTTCCGAAACTTTGCACATGCCAGCAGGGAGTCTTTGTACCATGTCTACAGTACCTTGTGCAATACCTGCCCTGTGCAGATGTTAACCACAGATGAGATGGGAGGGTTCTCAGTGGCAAGGCCCAGTTACAGGCAGTAGATATATGTACTAAAACCAGTTCTTTGTACATATCTTGCTTTTCCTGTTGTTCAAAGAAACAGTATGTGTATTATAGAAACCTGAAACCTAACCTAGGATTGCTAAGGAGTGTAGAGAAAGTCCAAGACTGTTCAAATTATCATATATCAGTTGCTACTTGACAACATGATAGGCACAACAGGAATATATGAGTTTCTGTTTAGAAAGGTTCCAGACCAGAATTCTGACAGTTGTCATAGTAATGTTCTAGAGCTGTGGAGCTATTGAGCATACTAGAACTGCGGAGTAATTTATGTCCCTAGATCTAGATCTCTGCCCAGGACATAAAAAGAGCTCAATCCCAAGAATGAATGGAAGCTTTCTTCCCCCCCCACTTTTGTAGTGACTGCTAATCCTACAGAAAGGGAGAGAGTTTCAGCACAGAGAGAGAGAGAGAGAGAAACAGTTCTGAGATTCAGACAGACTTGTATAACAAAGAAAGATTGTACTTTTAACTCAGAAAGAAAGTAAAGTTATTCAAAAGTGCAGTTTAGTAAAGTTATTCAGTCAAAGTCAGATTAAAGAACCAGTTAGCCATAGCAAGCCCAAGTTTTATAGAACTTGTGAAAGAAAATCTATTACAAAACTCCTACTCTACTAGACAGAGTTAGATTCAAACAATAAATTTTATATCTTTTCTGCACCCCTCTGAACTTAGTGTTTGACTTAGTTTTGTGTGTGTGTGTGTTGGTGTTGGTGTTGGTATTTCTACACCTGCATTTTGCATTCACCCCCAAGTCAGCATATCAATGTTCCATACAAAGTAGCGGAAGCATACCCATAACAAAATCATGCATGGCATTATCCGATTTATTAGCCTTGAGCTGTAGTATTTTCATCATTCTCTGTGTGTTCTCATTTGGTTGTGCTAATTCCATCCCTGGTGCAGTTGCTGGATCTGACTGTTGTTGTCTGTTGGCATGGGGTCATCCCCCACCTTCCTGGTGTTGCTGTTGTGATGTGCTATACAGGATACAGTACTTACTTCATTTTCTCCTTGTTATATCTGTGCGAGCTAAGTCATTACAAAGCTTCATGATACATTCTGCTACTTAGATATATTTACTTATATCCTTTTACCACTATGCAATTACTTTGCAAAGGAATTCCGATGTGAAGCAATTACTCATTATCTTGTTTCATCCTTATTGGATTCACACTATTCCTTTTATATCCCTTCCTTTGTTCTTTACTTACAAGCTAACCCATTTGGGCATGGCATTGCTTCAGGATCCTGACTTACCTTTAGTATAAAGCTACGGTATCGAATAGGTAGTTCCTTAGTTTAAATATCAACCTTGATAGCACTTCGATAGCGATACTGATTAATCATTTATCCATATTGTCGTGACGTGCTACACAGGATACAGTACTTACTTCATTTTTCCTATATTTCCTTCTTCCTTTATCTTTGTTACTATTTGGATCCAGCTACACTCTTCCGCATCCTTCTATCAACTTCCCGTGCTGTTGCTTACTCGGCTAGACACTTGTATATATAGTACAGTAAGCTGACACCTAGTTCCCCATCTTGACCTCTTGGTCTTTGGAACTAGGTTAGTACTTGTATCATCGTTTATCTTCAATATATTTACTTGGTCTTTGGAACTAGTTTTCCTTGTGCAACCCTAGTGATTGGCCCCTGCACTATCACTGCCATCTTGATCATTTTACCTTTCAGCCTTCATGTGTGGTGCTAGCCCCACCCCTCACTTCGGTTTGTGCTTTGAGCCTGTGCTTCCTCTGTGCTTTCTCCCTTCGTCAACACACATATCATTGTTTTAACATCTCTACTGTCAGTACATTCCATGATGGTCATCGTGAATGGAAAACATTTACTTTCTTCTCTTGCAGACACACAAAGTGTCGAGGACTCTACTAATAGTGGAGTCAAGGTCCGACTACATAGTTTAGGATTGTTTTACCTCGCGAAGCAATTCTCTTTGCTATTTCCTGTGATTACCCTGCAACCCTTTCCGACGATCCCTTTGTGCATGATCATAACAGTATATTTAAACTGACACTCAGCACATTTGTCCTCATTACCTTTCACATTCTACTCAACAAATTTTACCTTCTTCAACAATGGTCTATACAAGGAGCAGAAGAAACCGCACCAACACTGGAGGGTCCAATGAGTCAGTAACAGAGGAACCAGAAACGGTTAATCCTTTCACATCAAATGCTGTCATGACATGCCATACAGGATACGGTACTTACTTCGTTTTCTCCTACATTCCCTCTTTCCTTTACCTTCACGACTACCTGAACCCTTCTCCATGTTTCCATATCCTTTTATTTCCATCTATCACTTGTCAAAACCTTCCATCACATTCCAGACACTTCTATCGGCTTCCCGCGCTGTCGCTTACTCATCCGAACCCTTGTATATATAGTACAGTAGCTGACACCTAGTTCCCCATCTTGACCTCTTGGTCTTTGGAACTAGGTTAGTACCTGTATCATCGTTTACCTTCAATATACTTACTTGGTCTTTGGAACTAGTTTTCCTTGTGCGACCCTAGTGATTGGCCCTTGCGCTATCACTGCCATCTTGATCACTATATCTTTCAGCCTTCATGTGTGGTGCTAGCCCCACCTCTCACTTCGGCTTGTGCTTTGAGCCTGTGCCTTCTCCGTGCTTTCCCCCTTCGTCACCACATTAGGTCAAGATCTCTACTCGTACCATCAGCCTTTCCAACTGATCCTACGAGGAGTGGAAATCGGACTTACCCGGTTCCCCACCTTCCATTGCCGCTATGCCTTCATTTACACCAGACATTGATTGTTCAGGATTTCAGCATGCATTTGATATTCAAGATCAGTACGACGTTCATCTCAAATACAATCCAGACGAAGAACACAATGCTTGGTTTGACTGCGATGAAAATCCTTGCCCCAACCGATACCGTAACCCCGCTCCCATCACTTCAAGGGATTCAGGAAACGGATGATTCATAGACACCCCTAGAATTCCAAGCCAAGTCCTGAGCCAGGTTGGTAGACTTTCAAACCCTACCAGTGCTGTACCATCCATTAGATCCTCCCCTGCGCTTATTCCCACTGTGATCCTAGAACCAGAGCTAGAAACCAAAGCCGACCCTGTCGCATCAACCCCATTCCCAGAGCCTATTGTCATCGATATCTCGGTTACACCAGAACCGTAATCCCCATCTCCTGAGCCCATTCCCATTGAAAACACCTCTATCATGTCTCATCCTCCTACCACCCAAGACCTTGTGGTGTTGATCCAACAACTCACCACACAACAGATGGCACTACAATCTGCAGTAGCCAGTATCACCAACAACATAAGCACCAACAAAGGTGTTAGCAAACCCCAGATGTACGATGGGAAGCGCAGTGACGATGCGCGACGCTTCATTGCGGCCTTCGAACTATGGGCCCAGGGTATCCATTCCCTCAGTAATGAGCAGGAAAAAATCAAATTGGCCATCTCATACCTCAATGGTGATGCAGCTATCTGGGCTACTCCCACCTCAGAGAACATCAGTCAGGTCGCCCGAGCTGTTGCTGCAGGACTACCAGCTCCTGCCCTCCTCTACCCAACCTGGGCTGATTTCTCCAGTGCCTTTAGGCAATGGTTTGAAACAGCAGATCCAGTGGTAGAGGCCAAAAGAGTGTTGAAAAGCCTTTGGCAGGGAAAGGACCGAGTAGCGACATATGCCACGACCTTCAAACAGTATGCTAGTAGGACAGGATACTCGGATGCTGACCTTCGAGATCGGTTCTATGATCACCTCTCGAAGCGAATCAAAGACGGACTGGTCAACTCACAGGCCAACACAGATCTGATGAATGCGCTGATCAATGAAGCCATTCGTATTGACAACAGGCAGAATGAACGCGCCGATGAAGAAGGGAAACAATACACCCAAAGCACTCCCAACTTCAGTTCCTACACCCCCACTCCCTTTGTTCAGGCCCGCAATCCAAATGCAATGGATGTGGATGCCACTACTACTGGATGATCGACAGAAGACTATCGCAGATCCATAATGGGAAGATGCTATGGGTGCAGGTCCAGAGAACATCGAAAGGCAGATGGACACCGTGAATGCAATGTCTGCAATCACTGTGGACTAACTGGTCATCTAGCAGCCGTCTGTCACAGGAAGTTCTTGGGACTCTCAAGACCTGTCCCCCGCTCGGCCGCTGCCACATCTATTATTGCAGAGCCCTCTACCTCCATTGCCGCTACCACACCCGCCCCTGCCACTGACTTTACAAAGATCCTTCAGATGCTCACTGCAGGAAAGAAGAAACTGGCAGAGCAGATGGCAGAGTTGCGCTCGAATTTTTAAAGTGGGAACCCGCCATGGCTGCCGCCTGGTTCCCTAGTCTGTATTCCTCATCTACCTCTACTTATGCATCTATACCCTCGTGTACAATTGGTTCTGCTCAATCTAGTGATGTTTCTCACTTCCGCATGCCAATTAAGTTGCAAGGCAGATTCAAGAATACTGACAGTGCAGCAATGATAGACTCTGGTGCCACAGGTCTCTTCATTCATGAACGTTTCATGAAACAACATCGAATTCTCCCACATCGGCTCCGCCATCCCATCACTCTTTATAACATTGATGGATCTCCTAACACTGCAGGACAGATCACACACTCTGTACGTCTACTGTCCACCATAGACCAAAATCCACCCCAGCTCCTTGAATACCTTGTCACCAACCTTGGTTCGGAAGATATCATTCTTGGACTTCCATGGCTCTGAAAGGTCAACCCGGACACTGACTGGAGAGAAGGGCGATTGGCTATCACCCCTCCCAGAAAGGCTCCGCACCCTATGACCATCGAAGAAATCCCTGAACCCAAGGAAAGCAATGTGGGAGGAACTACTGCATGTATCGTAGAAGCGAACCCAGACTGGGATGCCCCTTCAGCTCCCCGAGTTCACTTCTCCATTCCGGAGCCCGACGACCAACCCCAAATGCCCAAAGAAGCTCTCCCACTCCCCACGCCTGACCCAGAGATACATGAATACACTGAAAACACCCCTCTGTATCGACTGGTAGGCAACAGGAAGCGGAGGAGAGCACTACTTCGAGCTGGAATCATTGGCCATACATTGGAAGAACTTTGGTGTTCTGCAGGGTACACGTATTCTCAACAACTCGCAGAGGCTGCCTACAAAGAGAAGCCATTGAAGTCCTTTGAAGAGATGGTCCCCTCGTCATACCGGAAACATGCAAAGGTCTTCTCTGAGAAAGAATCAGAATGACTACCAGAACATAAACCTTGGGACCATGCCATAGATCTGAAACCGGACGCTCCTGAAACCATGCGGACCAAGATCTATCCCATGTCCCCGAATGAGCAGGAAGAGCTTGATTGGTTCTTGGAAGAGAATCGGTGCAAAGGCTACATCTGCCCCTCCAAATCCCCATTGGCGTCGCCTGTCTTCTTTGTCAAAAAGAAGGATGGTAAACTTTGATTTGTGCAGGATTACTGGCGACTCAATGAATACACAGTAAAAAATCAGTACCCACTTCCCCTCGTCACGGACATCGTCAGCCAACTACATAAAGCCAAGGTCTTCTCCAAAATGGACGTTCGTTGGGGGTATAACAATGTGCGGATTAAAGAGGGTGACGAATGGAAGGGAGCATTTGCAACAAATCGAGGACTCTTTGAGCCCCTCGTCATGTTCTTCGGCCTAACAAACTCACCCACTACGTTCCAAGCCCTCATGAACTCCATATTTGCTGACCTCATTGCGGCTGGGAAGGTGGCCGTCTATCTGGACGACATCCTGGTTTTCACTGAAACCCTTGAGGAACATCGGAGTATAGTCAATGATGTGCTTACATGCCTCAGCAAATATGACCTATATCTGTGACCAGAGAAATGCGAGTTTGAATGACCTTCCATCGAATACCTAGGCTTGGTAATCAGTGAAGGAGAAGTGCGAATGGACCCAGTCAAAATAGAGGCAGTTAGTAATTGGCAGGCCCCTACAACGCTACGCGATCTCCGAGGCTTCCTGGGATTTGCTAACTTCTATCAGAGATTTATTGAAGGTTTCACAAAGAAAGCTCGACCCCTAAACAACCTCACCCGCAAGGACACTAAATGGGCTTGGGGTTCAGAACAGCAGGAAGCCTTTGATTCCCTAAGGGACTCCTTCACATCGGCACCAATCCTCATGCTATGGGACCCATCGAAACCAACTCGGATTGAAGTGGATGCATCAGGCTTTGCTACTGGAGGTACACTTTCGCAGCTACAGGAGGATGGACTTTGGCACCCTGTTGCATATCGCACCTCCTCCATGGATCCAGCTGAGTGAAACTACGAAATATATGACCGGGAAATGCTGGCCATCATCGAGGCATTGAAAGACTGGAGAAGCTTCTTAGAAGGATCCCCGGAACCCTTTGAAATCATAACTGACCACCAGAACCTCGAATACTGGAAGACAGCCCAGGACCTCAGCCGTCGACAGGCACAATGGGCACTATGGCTCTCTCGGTTTGATTTCCACCTTAAACATTGCCCAGGCAAAGCTAACACTCAAGCTGATGCACTGTCCCATATGGCGCAGCACCAGGTCACAGATGCGGAGGACAACAGGGAACAGATCATGCTAAAACCGGAACACTTCCTTAATGCGGCAACCATGGTCCTCCTCCACAATCCCCTCCTTGACCGCATTCGGCAGATCAGCGACCGAGAGGCCGAAGTACTGGATGGTCTGAAAGGTATCAAAGGTCCCCAGAGTCTCACGAGTGGTCCAGCTGAGTGGAGAGAAGAAAATGGTTTGGTTTACTACCATAACAAAGTCTACATTCCACCAGACACCGCGCTAAGGAAAACAATCCTGGAACACTGTCATGATGCACCTACCGCAGGTCATCCAGGGATGCATGGTACCCTGGAACTAGTCAGCAGACTCTACTGGTGGCCTGGGATGCGCTCTTTTGTAGACAAGTACATCAATGGATATGATCACTGCCAATGCAAACGCCTAAACCCCCACCACTCTTCACCCCTTCAACCTCTCCCCGTACTGGAAGGACCCTGGCAGGACATTGGTGTGGATCTTATTGGGGAACTGCCCATGACACAGGACGGCCATAACGCGATCATCACCTTCGTTGACCATTACACAAAGATGGTTCACTGTTTCCCCTGTACAACCAAGATAACTGCAGAAGGAGTAGCAGATTTCTTTTATAAAGAAATCTTCCGCTTACATGGCCTACCTCGTCAGTTCATCTCTGATAGGGGACCCCAATTCGCGGCAGACGTCATGCGCCAGCTACTGAAGTGACTAGGAATTGACTCCGCCCTGACCACAGCGTATCACCCTGAGACAAATGGACAGACAGAATGCGCCAACCAGGAAATCAAACATTACATTCGCATGTACATAAGTCGCCGACAGGACGACTGGGACCTCTTAATTCCTACTGCCGAGTTTGTCATGAATGCTCGCATCCACTCTGCACACAGCCACTCCCCCTTCGAAACACTTTACGGTTACACCCCGGAGTTCACCATTCCAAATGGTGTCGAGACAAAATACCCATCCATCGAGCGTCAGCTAGAACTGCTCCAGCATGCACGCAAGGATGCAGAAGCAGCACTATGGATGAGTAAAGAGCGCATCCGAGAGGGAGTAAAAGGAAAAGTACAGGAATTCGAAGTAGGACAACCGGTTTGGTTATCCCTGAGCAAATTAAAAGTACAGCAAAAGAACCAGAAACTGGGGAGCAAACACCTAGGTCCATTTGAAGTAGCAGAGAAAACGGGCCCACTCACATATCGATTACACCTACCTACCTGGATGAAAATCCACGATAACATCCATACCAACCGCTTGTCTCCCTGGAAAGGGAATGAAGTCAATGGAATTGAGCCACCACCACTGGAACCCGAAATTGTGGAGGGAGAAGAGTTCTACGACATGGAGGAGGTCCTGGACAGCCGGATCTTTGGATGATGGAAAAAGTTGCAATTCCTGGTAAAGTGGAAGGGGTACAATGAGGGCCACAATAGTTGGGAGCATGAAGAGAACTTAGTTGGCACAAGCGATGAGGCAATTGCAGACTTCTATGCAAAACACTCAAATGCACCACGAAAAATTTCAGCCTCCATCTTCCACTCTCTACCCTGGCAACCCTATGAAAACCTCACTGAAATAGTTGCTGGGACATTGACTGTAGAAGGGGGGTAATGTCGTGACATGCCATACAGGATACGGTACTTACTTCATTTTCTCCTACATTCCCTCTTTCCTTTACCTTTGTGACTACCTGAACCCTTCTCCATGTTTCCATATCCTTTTATTTCCATCTATCACTTGTCAGAACCTTCCATCACATTCCAGACACTTCTATCGGCTTCCCGCGCTGTCGCTTACTCATCCAAACCCTTGTATATATAGTACAGTAGCTGACACCTAGTTCCCCATCTTGACCTCTTGGTCTTTGGAACTAGGTTAGTAGGTGTATCATTGTTTACCTTCAATATACTTACTTGGTCTTTGGAACTAGTTTTCCTTGTGCGACCCTAGTGATTGGCCCTTGCACTATCACTGCCGTCTTGATCACTATATCTTTCAGCCTTCATGTGTGGTGCTAGCCCCACCCCTCACTTTGGCTTGTGCTTTGAGCCTGTGTCTTCTCCGTGCTTTCCCCCTTCGTCACCACAAATGCAACAGCCTTTGTGCCGTTTGCGGAATCAATTTCGGGAGCAGGACATTCTTGATGTTGAGCTAACGTCTTTGGTCCAGCTCCAGGACAACCTGCTAGTGCGCGGGTTTCTAGTCATCATGCCCTTGGTCAACCTGACCATTCCGAATTCAAGTACCAAGTACTCTATACAGAAAACGGTGACCCTGTTACTGTTTGAATGCCGCAAAGAAATCACACAGCGATACCAACAACAGAGATGGAAATCCCACCATCTCCTACCACTTTTACCCTTGCTGACAGAATGTGTCAGCAACTAGCAAACACTCCCAGCCCTTTGCGAGGTCAGATACCGGTTACCACTGTGGAAATTCCGGAAAACATTGAGGAAGCGGAAATCAATGAAGAGGTAGGTCCTGATGAGTCAGGAAATCCCAGAGAACCAGGATGATCTGATCCCGATAGTCCTGGAGGTCCCAGAGCACCTTGTGGTTCTCATGTTCCTAGTTGTTCTAGGAGTCCAGTGGAATGGGTAGGTAGTGTCCATCTGGACCCTACTGAACAACGCATCCTAGATGTGTTTCATGTGTTTAAGGGTTCGCTTGATACCCTCAGAACAGTTCTCGCGGGCATGAATGCTAGCAGCCCTGCGGAATCCGGAAGATCGAAAGTCAAGGATCCTAAGGTATTCGATGGATCTGACTCATGGAAACTGAAAGGTTTCCTAGTTTCCTTATCTTTGGTGTTTATTGATCAAAAGAAGATCAAATATACTTTGTCCTACCTCGGCGGTTCCACAAAGGAATGGTTTGAACCAGATATTCTGGATCCAAATCTTTCTGCGATGCCAGCGTGGACGAGTTCCTTCACGGCATTGGTGAAGGAAATGCAGGATAATTTTGGTATGTATGATGCACAGGGGGAAGCTGAAGATAAGATTGGAATGTTAAGGATGAAGGAATCCAATAATGTACAGAAGTATAACATCCATTTCAATACCCTCACGGCATCTACTAACTGGGATTCGCATGCCCTTAAATGGGCTTATCAACGTGGCTTGGCAAGTCATATTAAAGATGAGATGGCTCATCTTCTGGAACCGAAGATGCTCGTGGAATACCATTATGGGGTACTTCGTGTAGATAACAGGTACTGGAGACAAGAAGAAGAGTGGAAAAGAGAAGCTGCTAGATTGACAGGTGTTTCCTCGGGAGGGAAAGCATCAAACATGTCGAAGAAGAATTTGCCAGGTTCTTCACAATCTCCCACATCTACCACCACCACAACCACAACCTTGATAAATAATTCGGGGAAAAAAGGTAAGGCTAGTGGAGGTGGAAATTCCTCATCATCGACGAGTTCTGCAGTATCTTGACCTGCATACATGAGCAACCTCGGCTCAGATGGAAAACTCCTCACAAAGGAGTTGGAATGTCAAAAGAAGTTGGGGCTGTGCAGATTTTGTGGGGCGAATCATAAGTTCGATGACTGCAAGAAATGAAAGGCTCGCGAAGCTCACAGATGTGCCACGGAAACACAGGAAGTAGTGGCAAGTACCTCTCTGGTATCAGAAAAATAGTCTGCAACTCCTGTACCCCAGTATGAAGCGGGAGTTGCATTGACCAGGTTCGTACTACTGGGGAAGTTAAATTAAACACATCCACTCTTTCTTATGATGAACGATCTTTTACTATACCTCTTACTATAGATTTTCCACTTCGTGATGCTTCTGCGAAGCTTTCCTTTGTCTCATTACTTGATTCTGGTTCTACTGATTGTTTTATTGATTCTCGTTTTGTGTATAAACATTCTCTCGCTACTTCTTCTATCCCTTCAATCAATCTCCGACTTTTCAATGGTTCTTTATCTCCAAAACCAATTTCCGAGACTACCTCTCTTAATGTTCAGTTTCCCTCTGGTGAGCTACTACTACTGACATTTTATGTCACTTTACTAGATTCCTCTTGCAAAGTAGTTTTAGGTTACAGCTTCTTGACCCGCTACAATCCGTTGATTGACTGGGCATCAAGAAACATTACATTCTACTCCACTAAGCAAGCTGAGTTTCCCTCAATGTCCTTGCTTCCGCAAACAACCATTCCAGAAGAAACTGTCTCCTTGCAGGGTCAGCCTACCATTAGTTCCGAAGAGATTCCTTTGCGACCATCTTTGCGAGCTCATTCTTGCCATTCACCTCGTCCTTTATTGGACTCTTTCCCCTATGAACCCATCTATTCCTATCCTTTGGTGGCTCAATTGGCCGCTTTGCGACTCGAAAACCCAGAAATTGACATTGATCTTGTCAATGTGGAACTATTCAACCGTGCTTGCAAGAATGCCAAGTGTGAACCATTGCTTTTACGCGCAGTTCACAGTGAAGTTACAGCGCAAGCTGCTTCGACAACTCTGGCAAACAAGAGTGATCCCTCAGCATTACTGAAGCATTATGCAGACTTCGCGGATGTCTTTGACAAAGTTGAATCTGAAGTGCTGCCTGAGCACCAACCCTATGACCTCAAGATTGAATTGGAGGAAGGTGCCGAACCACCTATCAGTTGCCTTTACCCTCTTTCTGCTTAAGAATTAGAGGTTCTACATGATTTCATTGATAAGCACCTCGAATCAGGCGCTATTCAACCTTTGTCCTCTCCTCATGGAGCTCCAGTATTATTTGTACCGAAAAAGGATGGAAAACTTCGACTTTGCATAGACTTTTGTGGTCTTAATAACATCATGAAGAAGGATCACTATCCTTTGCCTCTTATTTCTGATTTACTAGATGCTCTGAAGAAAGCTAAGTTTTATACCAAATTCAATCTCGCTCACGTGTACCATTTAGTTTGAATTGCAGAAGGCAACGAATGGAAAACAACATTTAGAACTCATTGGGGTTCTTACAAATGGAAGGTTATGCCATTCGGACTCACTAATGCTCCTGCAGCTTTCCAAAGGTTTGTTAATGATATATTTGCTGATCTTTTAGATGTTTATGTCATCATCTATCTCGATGACATACTTATTTACTCCGATGATGAGGCATTACATCGCAAAGTTCTCTGTCGTCTTTGTAAACATCAACTCTATGTGAATCTCGCGAAATGCGAATGGGAGGTTTATACAGTAGAGTATCTTGGTTATATTCTTTCCCCGGAGGGCTTAATGATGTCAAAAGACAAAGTACAAGCTATCATTGACTGGCCGGTACCTTGGAAAGTCAAAGACATCCAGTCTTTTCTTGGCTTTGCCAATTTTTATCAACATTTTATTTATAATTATAGCAATATCGTAGTTCCGATGATGCGGCTCATGTGAAAGGATACACCTTGGAACTGGAATACCAATTGCCAGGAAGCCTTTGAGAAGCTCAAATACAGCTTCACTCACACTCCTATTCTGGCACATTGGGAACCGAACCAACATCTAATTGTGGAAACAGATGCTTCAGATTATACATTAGCCATGATCCTCTTGGTCCTACTACCTGATGGAGAAATTCATCCTATTGCATTCCTCTCGAGGACTTTTCAAGCTGCGGAACTCAACTACGACACTCACGATAAGGAGCTTCTCGTGATTTTCGAAGCATTCAAAGGCTGGCAACATTACCTTGAAGGATCGGGAGATCCTATCGACGTCATTACCGATCACAAGAATCTCGAATACTTCTCAATGACGAAAATCCTTACACGATGACAAGTTTGTTGGTCTGAGTATCTGCGTCAATTTAATATGGTGATCTGATTCAGACCAGGTAAGCTTGGTGAAAAACCTGACTCAATGACTAGACGCTGGGATGTCTACCCAAAAGAGGGGGATATCAGCTATGTGTTATATCTATGCAAGCTAAGTCTTTACGAAGCTTCGCGATCCATTCCGCTACTTAGATATTACTTATATCCTTTTACCACTACGCAATTACTTCGCGAAGGAATTCCGACGTGAAGCAATTACTCTTTATCCCTTATCATTCTTATCGGATTTAAACTATCCCTTTTATATCCCTTCCTTTGTTCTTTGCTTATGAGCTAACCCATTCGGGCATGGCATCACTTCGCGATCCTGACTTACCTTTAGTATAAAGCTACGGTATCGAATAGGTAGTTCCTTAGTTTAAATATCAACCTTGATAACACTTTGATAGCGATACCAATTAATCACCTATCTGTATCATCGTTTTAACATCCTCGCTGTCAGTATGTTCCGCGACAGTCATCGCAAATGGAACATGTTTATCTTTCTTGTCTTGCGGACACGCGAAGTGTTGAGGACTCTACTAATAGTGGAGTCAAGGTCAGACTACATTGTATAGGATTGTTTTACCTCGCGAAGTATTTCACTTCGTATTTTACCACAATCATTCCTGACGATCCCTTTGTGCATGATCATAACAGTATATTTAAACTGACACTCGGCACATTTGTCCTCATTACCCATCACATTCTACTCAACAATTTCCCTTCCTTCAACAATGGTCTATACAAGGAGCAAACGAAAGCGTACCAACACTGGAGGGTCCGACCAGTTGGTAAGAGAGGAACAGGAAATGGTTAATCCTTTTGCATCGAATGCGACAGGCTTCGCGCCCTTCGCGGAATCAATCTTAGGAGCAGGACATTCTTGACGTCGATCTAACATCTTCGGTCCAGCCCCAGGACAACCTGCTAGTGCACGGGTTTCTAGTCATCACGCCCTTGGTCAACCAGACCACTCCGAATTTGAGTACCAAGTACTCTATACAGAAAACAGTGATCCCGTTACTGTACAAATGCCGCGAAGAAATCACACAGCGATACCAACAACTGAGATGGAAATCCCACCATCTCCTACTACATTTACACTTGCTGACAGAATGCGTCAGCAGCTAGCAAACGCTCCTGGCCCTTCGCGAGGTCAGATACCAGTTACCACAATGGAAATTCCGGAGAACATTGAGGAAGCGGAAATCGACGAAGAGGCAGGTCCTGACAAGTCAGGAAATCCCGGAGACCCAGGGGGATCTGATCCCGATAGCCTTGGAGGTCCCGGGGCACCTCGAGGTTCTCGCATTCCTAGTCGTTCTAGGAGTCCAGTGGAATGGGTAGGTAGTGTCCATCTGGACCCTACTGAACAATGCATCTTAGATGTGTTTCACATGTTTAAGGGTTCACTCGATACCCTTAGAACAGTCCTCGCGGGCATGAATGCTAGCAGCCCCGCAGAATCCGGAAGATCGAAGGTCAAGGATCCTGAAGTATTCGACAGATCTGACTCATGGAAACTGAAATGTTTCCTAGTTTCCTTGTCTTTGGTGTTTATTGATCGTCCCTCGTATTTTACTGATCAAAAGAAGATCAATTATACTCTGTCATACCTCGGTGGTTCCGCGAAGGAATGGTTCGAACCAGACATTCTGGATCCGAACCTCTCCGCAATGCCAGCATGGATGAGTTCCTTTGCGGCATTGGTGAAGGAACTTCAGGACAACTTTGGTATGTATGATGCACAGGGGGAAGCCGAAGATAAGATCAGCACATTAAGGATGAAAGAATCCGATAACATATGGAAGTATAACATCCATTTTAATACCCTCACGGTGTCTACTAACTGGGACTCGCATGCCCTTAAGTGGGCTTATCAATGCGGCTTGGCAAGCCGTATCAAAGATGAGATGGCTCGTCTTCCGGAACCGAAGATGCTCACGGAATACCGTTACGAGGTACTTCGCATAGATAATAGGTACTGGAGACGAGAAGAAGAGCGGAAAAGAGAAGCCGCTAGATCGACAGGTGCTTCCTCGGGAGGGAAAGCATCGAATACATCGAAGAAGAACATGCCAGGTTCTTCACAATCTCCTACAACCACCACCACCACCACGTCAACCTTGACGAATAACTCGGGGAAGAACTCGGGGAAGAAAGGTAAGTCGAGTGGAGGTGGAAATTCCTCGTCATCAACAAGTACTACAGTGACTAAACCTGCATATGCGAGCAACCTCGGCTCGGATGGAAAGCTCCTTGCGAAGGAGTCGGAACGTCGAAAGAAGTTGGGGTTATGCGGATTTTGCGGGGGAAGTCATAAGTTCGATGACTGCGAGAAATGAAAGGCTCGCGAAGCTCATGGATGTGCCATGGAAACACAGGAAGTAGTGGCAAGTACCTCTTTGGTATCGGAAAAATAGTCCTCAACTCCTGTACCCCAGTACAAAGCGGGAGTTGCGTTGACCAGGTTTGTACTACCGGGGAAGTTAAATTAAACGCATCCACTCTTTCCTATGATGAACGATCTTTTACTATACCTCTTACAATAGATTTTTCACTTTGCGATGTTTCCGTGAAGCTTTCTTTTGTTTCTTTACTCGATTCCGGTTCTACCGATTGCTTTATTGATTCTAGATTTGTGTATAAACATTCTCTTTCTACTTCTTCTATTTCTCCAATCAATCTCCGACTTTTCGATGGTTCTTTATCTCTGAAACCAATTTCCGAGACTACATCTCTTAATGTTTGGTTTCCCTCTGGCGAGCAACTACTAGTGACATTTTATGTCACTTTACTAGATTCCTCTTGCGAGGCAGTTTTAGGTTACAGTTTCCTGACCCGCTACAATGCGTTGATTGACTGGGCATCAAGAAAAATTACATTCCATTCCACCAAGCAAGTTGAGTCTTCCTCAACGTCCTCACTTCCGCGAACACTCGTTCCGGAAGAAACTGTCCCCTCGCGGGGTCAGCCTACCATTAGTTCCAAAGAGGTCTCTTCGCAATCCTCTTTACGAACTCATTCTCGCTATTCACCTCGTCCTTTATCGGACTCTTTCCCCTATGAACCCATCCATTCCTATCCTTCAGTGGCTCAATTGGCCACTTTGCGACTTGAAAACCCAGAGATCGACATTGCTCTTGTCAACGCGGAACTATTCAACCGTGCTTGCAAGAATGCCAAGTGTGAACTGCTAATTGTCAGCGACTCGCTAGCTCTCACAAGAGACAACCAGGCGTCACACGATAGTCGATGAGCAAGAGGTCGAAAAAGCGAAAGAGGATAGATAAAACAACCCAACTACAAGTCTAGCTACCGAGGAGAATAGACGAGAATAGAGCTAAGGAATATAACTACAAAATACCTAGTCTTATATACTAAATGGGATATGAAACCGTGAGAGATGTCTCGCACTGTAACCGTGAGGATCTACAATAAGAGTCGCTCATATCCATAAGTAAAGCTGTAGGTATTAGGTGAGTAAACAATAAGGCAATATAAAAAGAAGCATGGAAGCGGAACAATAATGACGTCGTCCTGTCAATGAGCTGACAGGCACGAGAGAGTTGCGCCTAAGTGAAACGACAACGCGAGAACAATAAGGTTGACGCGTGTAACCTAAATGATAATGAAAATATAATAAGCGCTAGTGTAAGCACTTTGGTGATTAAGTAAGTAAATAAAAGAAAAGGAAAAGAATAATGAAAAAGATCGTTTCATGACATTACCCCCTCCCTAGAGCGCGAGTTCCACGAAGCGCTTGTCGTCTAACGAAATTTTCGGAGGGTAATTGTGATGGCGTGTTTTCGGTGTCTGGCGGAGGCATAGGGCGGAATAATTCAGTCGGAAATAAGGAAATAGGAATCTCGAGTCTACTTAGAGTGGCGGGTTTGGGTTTGGTCGGGTTTTTGTCATGGAATTCCTTCAGCAAATCGGAGGAATGTGTCATGAAACAATCTTTTTCATTATTCTTTTCTTTTATTATTCTTTTCCTTTTCTTTTATTTACTTACCTAATAGTCAAAGCGCTTACACTAGCGCTTATTATATTTTCATTATCATTTAGGTTACACGCGTCAACCTTATTGTTCTCGCGTTGTCGTTTCACTTAGGCGTGACTCTCTCGTGCCTGTCAGCTCATTGACAGTACGACGTCATTATCGTTCCGCTTCCATGCTTCTTTCTATATTGCCTTATTGTTTACTCACCTAATACCTACAGCTTTACTTATGGATACGAGCAACTCTTATTGTAGATCCTCACGGTTATGACGTGAGACATCTCTCACGGCTTCATATCCCAATAGTATATAAGACTTAGTATTTTGTAGTTATATTCCTTAGCTCTATTATCATCTATTCTCCTCGGTAGCTAGACTTGTAGTTGGGTTGTTTTATCCATCCTCTTTTGCTTTTTCGTCCTCTTGCTCATCGTCTATCGTGTGACGCCTGGTTGTCTCTTGTGAGAGCTAGCGAGTCGCTGACAGAATGTGTGATGTTGGACCGAGGTTCCCAAGTGTCTTCATGTGGTCCGTATCCTCTCCACCTGACCTTGTACTTGATTCCTCTTCCTACCTTTTGTGAGTCGAGAATCTCCTCGACTTCGAATTCTTCTTCTTCTCCTACTACAACAGGAGGTGGGCGAGTGTTTCGTGGTTGAGAGGGGAATTGCGGTTCTCTATAGGGATTGAGAAGGACTTCGTTGAAAATGTTATGGATATGTTTCCACGTGGAGGGGATATCTAATTTATAGGAGCTAGCGCCTATCTTCTTCTGAGCTGTAAACGGTCCAAACCGTTTATCTCCTAACTTTTTCATCGGCTGATCTGTCAATAAATTAGTTCCCTCAAGCCAAACCTTATCGCCTGGCTTGTACTCTACTCCAACTCTTCGCTTCCGGTCATAAAATTTCTTCATATCCTCATTGGCCTTTCCTAAGGCCGCTCCTACCTCCTCTCGAACCTTCCTCATTCCATCTGCAAACGCCTGTGCTGTGGGGTTGTCCGAAGTCATTTGAGGTGCCGTACCTTTATAGGGATGTCTACCATTGTCAGCATAGAAGGGGGAAACTTTCGCCGCAGAGTGTACTTGATTGTTATAAGTGAGCTCTGCAAGTGGTAACCACTCATGCCAGTCGTTTTGATGGTAGTTGATAAACAGATGGAGATAGTGTTCGATCTCCTGATTCGTCCGTTCTGTCTGGCCGTTAGTCTGTGGGTGATACGCTGTGGTGTAGTTTGCTTCTATTCCTAAAAGACGGTAGAGTTCCTTCATGAAACGAGAATGATACTGAGGTCCTCGATCATGTATGATTTTTCGTGGAATGCCATGGATAGAGAAAATACGATCCCGATAGATTTTTGCCATTCCCTCTGATGTGACTGTAGTGTGTGATGGAACAAGTCGTAATCTTTTGGAAAAATGGTCAACAAACACTGAAATAGCGTTATATCCTCCTGACTCCGGTAGTTCTCCTATCATGTCGGTACCAATTATCTGCCAAGGCTCCGATGGAACTGAGTGTGGATGTAGTCGTCCTACCGGTTTGGTATGATGAGCCATCGTAGCCTGGCATTTCTCGCAACCTTCGACATACTTCCCTGCATCCTGTGTAACCCCTGGCCACCAGTAGTCTCGAGTAATCAATTCTGTAGTTTTGTACTGTCCAGGATGTCCCGCTAGTGGCGTGTCGTGGTACTGAGTGATTATTTTAGATCGGAGTAGGCGGTTTTTCAGTACATAAACATGCCCTTTCCATGTAATGACTTTGTCGGTTTCAGTCCACTCTGGGTTTTTTGCAGCGAGGGCATCCTGTATGGTTCGGTCTACTTGGTTTCTACTCTTTCGGATCTCTGATAGCAGGAGATCTTCAGGAGCCAATAGGTCGAGAGCTTGGATGAAAAGTTACGGTTTCAGGAGAACGATGTTCTCGTTGTCCTTGTCCCCCGTCTCAAGACCTGTCATCCTCAACAGGGCGTCAGCTTTTGTCATCGATTTACCAGGCTTATGAACAAGATCGAAATTATACTCCGCTAACTCCAGTACCCAGTGCGCTTGTCGTCGGTTGAGCTTCTGCGGCTTCTTGAAGTACTGGAGGTTTGCGTGATCCGTAAAAATTTCAATTTGTTCCTCCGCTCCCAACAAATACTGTCGCCAGTCGTCAAGTGAGTCCATAATCACCATGAGTTCTTTGTCATAGATTTCGTAATTACGCTCAACCTCGTTGAGGGAACGTGAACGAAAAGCGATTGGATACCACCTATTGTCAACAAACTGTGATAAGACTGCGCCATTGGCATAATCAGATGAATCAGCCTCGACTCGGAATTGTCCCTGGTTACGAGGAATCAATAAAACGACTTCCTCACAAATACGGCGTTTCAACTCTTCGAACGCCTCCTCCTGGTCTTTCTCCCACTTCCAAGTCCCGTTTCCTGTGAGCTGTGTTAGAGGCTTTGCTACAAGACTGAATCCATGAATGAATCATCGGAAGAAGTTGCAGAATCCTAGAAACTGCTGGACGTTGCGCTTCTTTTGTGGAGTAGTCCATTCTCGAACGACTTGTACTTTCTTGGGATCCATGCGAATAGTTCCGTTACCAATGATGATACTGAGGTAGTTGATAACCGGTTTTTCGAAAGAGCATTTTTCGGGTTTAAGAAACAGTTTGTGCTCCTGTAGAATATCAAGTACTTGCTTTACAATTCGTCAATGCTCTTCTATACTGTCGGTAAAAATCAGTATGTCATCCATGTAAACAATAACATGACCTCTATTGACGAGATCTCGCAGGATATGGTTCATAAAACCTTGGAACGTCGCAGGAGAGTTAGTGAGTCCAAAGAACATAACGGTTGGTTCGAATAACCCCTGGTTAGTTCGAAAGGCCGCTTTCCATTTGTCACCTTCCTTTATGCGGATATTGTTGAATCCCCATCTGATATCCATCTTCGTGAAGATTTTAGCGCCTTTTAAACGATCGATTAGCTCCTGAATGAGAGGAAGTGGATACCGGTTTTTAACCGTCTGTCAGCGACTCGCTAGCTCTCACAAGAGACAACCAGGCGTCACACGATAGACGATGAGCAAGAGGACGAAAAAGCAAAAGAGGATGGATAAAAACAACCCAACTACAAGTCTAGCTACCGAGGAGAATAGACGAGAATAGAGCTAAGGAATATAACTACAAAATACTAAGTCTTATATACTAATGGGATATGAAGCCGTGAGAGACATCTCGTGCTGTAACCGTGAGGATCTACAATAAGAGTTGCTCGTATCCATAAGTAAAGCTGTAGGTATTAGGTGAGTAAACAATAAGGCAATATGAAAAGAAGCATGGAGGCAGAACAATAATGACGTCGTCCTGTCAATGAGCTGACAGGCACGAGAGATTCACACCTAAGTGAAACGACAACGCGAGAACAATAAGGTTGACGTGTGTAACCTAAATGATAATGAAAATATAACAAGCGCTAGTGTAAGCGCTTTGATGATTAGGTAAGTAAATAAAAGAAAAGGAAAAGAATAATAAAAGAAAAGAATAATGAAAAAGATTGTTTCATGACATTACCCCCTCCCTAGAGCGCGAGTTCCACGAAGCGCTTGTCGTCTAACAAAATTTTCGAAGGGTAACTGTGATGGCGTGTTTTCGGTGTCTGGCGGAGGCATAGGGCGGAATAATTCGGTAGGGAATAAGGAAATAGGAATTTCAGGTCGATTAAGGGTGGCGGGTTTGGGTTTGGTCGGGTTCTTGTCATGGAATTCCTTCAATAACTCGGAGGAATGTGTAATGTTGGACCAAGGTTCCCAAGTGTCTTCATGTGGTCCGTACCCTCGCCACCTGACCTTGTACTTTATTCCTTTTCCTACTTTTCGTGAGTCGAGAATCCCCTCGACTTCGAATTCTTCTTCTTCTCCTATGACGACAGGAGGTGGGCAAGTGTTTCGTGGTTGAGAGGGGAATTGCAGTTCTCTATAGGGAGTGAGAAGGACTTCGTTGAAAACGTTATGGATACGTTTCCACGTATAGGGGATGTCTAGTTTATAGGAACTAGCGCCTATCTTCTTCTGAACTGTAAATGGTCCAAACCGTTTATCTCCTAACTTTTTCATCGGCTGGTCTGTCGATAAGTTAGTTCCCTCAAGCCAGACCTTATCGCCTGGCTTGTACTCTACTCCAACTCTTCGCTTATGGTCATAAAACTTCTTCATATCCTCGTTGGCCTTTCCTAAGGCCGCTCCTACTTCATCTCGAACCTTCCTCATTCCATCTGCAAACGCCTGTGCTGTGGGGTTGTCTGAAGTCATTTGAGGTGCTGTACCTTTATAGGGATGTCTACCGTTGTCAGCATAGAAGGGGGAAACTTTCGTCGCAGAGTGTACTCGATCGTTATAGGCGAACTCTGCAAGTGGTAACCACTCATGCCAGTTGTTTTGATGATAACTAATGAACAAACGGAGATAATGTTCTATCTCCTGATTTGTTCGTTCTGTCTGGCCGTTGGTCTGTGGGTGATACGCCGTGGTGTAGTTTGCTTCTATTCCTAAAAGACGGTAGAGTTCTTTCATGAAACGAGAATGATACTGAGGTCCTCGATCATGTATGATTTTTCATGGAATGCCATGGATAGAAAAAATACGATCCCGATAGATTTTTGCCATTCCCTCTGATGTGACTGTAGTGTGTGATGGAACAAGTCGTAATCTTTTGGAAAAATGATTGATAAACACCGATATGGCATTATATCCTCCCGATTCCGGTAGTTCCCCTATCATATCAGTGCCAATTATCTGCCATGGTTCAGTTGGTACCGCATGTGGATGAAGTTGTCCGACTGGCTTGGTACGATGTGATTTTGTCGCCTGGCATTTCTCGCAACCTTCGACGTATTTCCCTGCATCTCGTGTCACCCCTGGCCACCAGTAGTCCCGAGTAATCAACTCCGTGGTTTTGTACTGTCCTGGATGTCCCGCTAGCGGTGTATCATGGTACTGAGTGATTATTTTAGATCGGAGTAGGCGGTTTTTCGGTACATAAACACGCCCTTTCCATGTAATGACTTTGTCGGTTTCAGTCCACTCTGGGTTTTTTGCAGCGAGGGCATCCTGTACGGTGCGGTCTACTTGGTTTCTACTCTTTCGGATCTCTGATAGCAGGAGATCTTCAGGAGCCAATAGGTCGAGAGCTTGGATGAAAAGTTCCGGTTTCAGGAGAATGATGTTCTCGTTGTCCTTGTCCCCCGTCTCAAGACCTGTCATCCTCAACAGGGCGTCAGCTTTTGTCATCGATTTACCAGGCTTATGAACAAGATCGAAATTATACTCCGCTAATTCCAGTACCCAGCGCGCTTGTCGTCGGTTGAGCTTCTGCGGCTTCTTGAAGTACTGGAGGTTTGCGTGATCCATAAAAATTTCGATCTGTTCCTCCACACCTAGTAAATACTGTCGCCAGTTGTCAAGTGAGTCCATAATCGCCATGAGTTCTTTATCATAGATTTCGTAATTACGCTCAACCTGGTTGAGGGAACGTGAACGAAAAGCGATTGGATACCACCTATTGTCGACAAACTGTGATAAAGCTGCGCCATTGGCGTAATCAGATGAATCAGCCTCGACTCGGAATTGTCCCTGGTTACGAGGAATCAACAAAACAACCTCCTCACAAATACGGTGTTTCAACTCCTCAAACGCATCTTCTTGTACTTTCTCCCACTTCCAAGTTCCATTCCCAGTAAGCTGTGTCAGCGGCTTTGCGATAAGACTAAATCCACGAATAAAGCGCCTGAAGAAGTTGCAAAATCCTAAGAATTGCTGAACGTCGCGCTTCTTTTGTGGAGTAGTCCATTCTCTAACGGCTTGTACTTTCTTGGGATCCATGCGAATAGTTCCGTTACCAATGATGATACCGAGGTAGTCAATAACCGGTTTTTCGAAAGAACATTTTTTGGGTTTAAGAAACAATTTGTGCTCCTGTAGAATATCGAGTACTTGCTTTACAATTCGTCGATGCTCTTCTATACTGTCGGTAAAAATCAGTATGTCATCCATGTAAACGATAACATGACCTCTATTGACAAGTTCTTGCAAGATATGGTTCATAAAACCTTAGAATATCACAGGAGAGTTAGTGAGTCCGAAGAACATAACGGTTGGTTCGAATAACCCCTGGTTAGTTCGAAAGGCCGCTTTCCATTCGTCACCTTCCTTTATGCGGATGTTGTTAAATCCCCATCTGATATCCATCTTCATGAAGATTTTAGCGCCTTTTAAACGATCGATTAGTTCCTGAATGAGAGGAAGTGGGTACCAGTTTTTAACCGTCATCTTGTTCAGTTTGCGATAATCTTGTACCGGTCGTAAGGTGCCATCTTTCTTTTTGACGAAGAAGAAAGGGGATGCCATCTGCGAGGTAGAAGGTCGGATTCGTCCAGTTCTAAGGTTCTCTTCAAGAAACTTATTGAGCGCCTCTTGTTCCTTTGGGTTTAGTGGATATACTTTACAATCTAAAGGTTTGGAACCTGGCATTAGATCGATAGCGTGGTCCCAAGGGCGTCATTGTGGCAACTGGTCGAATTCCTTCTGACTGAAGACATCTGGATACTCTTCGACATAGGGTTTGGAAGTGTCGAACTCTTCGACTGTTTCTTTCTTGGCTTGTTCCTCTGTCCACTTCTGTGACTGTACCTGCTCATGAACGTATCTATCCCAGTCGAACAAGAAAAGCTGTTCACCTTCCTGCAATACTGCTCTAGAATGAGTATCCTCTGGTGTCCAAAAATGTGGATTGTAACCGCATCTTGTTGGACACCTGTCGAAAGTCAGTTCAGACATTTTCCAATTAATACTCGGGTTGTGGTGTCGCAGCCAGTCTAGTCCTAGAAAGATATTATTCTTTCCTAGGCTTACCACTCCGAACTGTATGATTTCTGAATGATCACCGATAGTCATCCGGATCTCGACGTATCTGTCTATTGATCCGGAGTCGTTGAGTGTACCGTCGGCATTGTAAACAGGTGTTTTGATTGGTAAATCTTTCGTGATGAGGTTATGCCGTTTGACGAACTCTGAGTCAATGCAGGAACCGGTAGCTCCACTGTCGAGAAGTCCTTCTGTGACGATTTGTCGAGCATCCTCCAGTGTCTCGAGTATTGCTGGGAGTTTCAGACTTTTGCCACGTGTCCCGCGAACATAACTCCTTTTGTTCTTGAGACTCCAGATGGCGGTGACTGCCATTTTCCAGTTCCGTTTTCGTATGTCCATGACGGTTTCTTCCGAGGCTTCTTTCTCCCGGGAAAAGGGCATCCAAGTTCGTAATAATCCTACTGCTCTCGGGATCTGGTCTTCTCTAACTCTCTGAGTTAGCCATTCAGCAGTGTCGGGTTCGTACCATATAGGTTTTTCGGATTTTTCGGTTTTGTGGATGAAGGTGGACGCGTTTTTCTGTTTAGTACCTGTACTGATTACATAATCAACACCATTATCAACAAATTCCGAAATATCCATATGCAAAGGCTCCTGCAGACCTATATCTACTGTGGAGCCTTTGGAAAACCCAAATCGTTAATGAAGTCCATACGTTCCTGCTCACTCATGTTTAGCATAATACCTCGGACTACCGCCTTTCTCTTGTGCGGGCAGTTCCTGCTCATGTGGCCTGGTTCGCCACAGTTAAAGCACAGCCGCTTCTCCCTCGCCTGGTCGATGTCCATCGGCCTGCCCGTTCCTCCGAACGTGGTACCGGTAGCATCTCTTCTTGGCGCCGCAGAATACTCTGCCTTCGGAGCTACTTTTGACTCCTGCCGGTTCTGCTGAGTGGACGACTGTCCACGACTCTGTCCCTGTGGGTTAGCGTTCCACCACCCCGCATACCCGTATCCTCTCTTCTGTTCGGCCCATTGCCGCCTTACGTTATCAGCCCCTGTGACTACCTTCTTCAACTCCTTGTAGTCTTCAAAGGTGTCATGAATCGATCTTTTTCCATTATTCTTTTCTTTTATTATTCTTTTTCTTTTCTTTACTTATCTAATCACCAAAGCGCTTACACTAGCGCTTATTATATTTTCATTATCATTTAGGTTACACGCGTCAACCTTATTGTTCTCGCGTTGTCGTTTCACTTAGGCGCGACTCTCTCGTGCCTGTCAGTTCATTGACAGGACGACGTCATTATTGTTCCGCCTCCATGCTTCTTTTTATATTGCCTTATTGTTTACTCACCGAATACCTACAGCTTTACTTATGGATACGAGCGACTCTTATTGTAGATCCTCACGGTTACGGTGCGAGACGTCTCTCACGGTTTCATATCCCATTTTGTATATAAGACTAGATATTTGGTAGTTATATTCCTTAGCTCTATTCTCGTCTATTCTCCTCGGTAGCTAGACTTGTAGTTGGGTTGTTTTATCCATCCGCTTTTTGCTTTTTCATCCTCTTGCTCATCGTCTATCGTGTGACGCCTGGTTGTCTCTTGTGAGAGCTAGCGAGTCGCTGACAAAAGGGCTCCGTCCGTCCCTTAATGATGTCGTATAGGAGTGTGTGATCAACCGCTCTCTCCGCTAGGGTAAGGACATGTGACTCGTCCTTCTTGTATCCGGCATCCTTCAGTAACAATTCAAATTCTTTGAAAAAGTCACCAGCCAAAGACTTCCCCTGTCGGATATAAGTTAGTTTGTCGCGGGCCTCCTTCTCCTTCGTGACGTTCGTGAACTCCCTGTCCATATCGTCAATTAGCTGCTTCCCCGTAATGTCCCATGACCCATTGTCGATGTTGAAGTGGTCATCAGAATAGACTTGGGCCCATTCGTCAGCTTTTCCTCCGACCAGGAAGGACATAATGATGGTCGTGACACGATGGGAGCTGTCGACCTGTTTAGTCTCTGTTAACTCAGAGACATAAGCCATCATTCGTTGTCGCCATGGTCGGTAGGTGGCGGGATCGCCATCGTAGTTCCCTGGTGTATTGACAAACACCCAGCGTGGACTAGAAGTGACGGTAGTGACTTCTGCTGGGTCGGGCGCATGTATCGACCAATCAGTCATGTTGAGTTATAGTAGGGGAGGGGATAAGCGTGTTTGGTAAGAATGAAAATATGTAACGTATCAAGAAAACTAGTTTTCAACGGTGTGTTGAATCCTAGGCAAGTTTGTAAAAGTTTGTTGTGACGGGTGGTGTGTGGTAGAAGCTCTATTCTTCTGTCAGCGACTCGCTAGCTCTCACAAGAGACAACCAGGCATCACATGATAGACGATGAGCAAGAGGACGAAAAAGCAAAAGAGGATGGATAAAAACAACCCAACTACAAGTCTAGCTACCGAGGAGAATAGACGAGAATAGAGCTAAGGAATATAACTACAAAATACTAAGTCTTATATACTAATGGGATATGAAGCCGTGAGAGACATCTCGCGCCGTAACCGTGAGGATCTGCAATAAGAGTTGCTCGTATCCATAAGTAAAGCTGTAGGTATTAGGTGAGTAAACAATAAGGCAATATGAAAAGAAGCATGGAGGCGGAACGATAATGATGTCGTCCTGTCAATGAGCTGACAGGCACGAGAGATTTGCACCTAAGTGAAACGACAATGCGAGAACAATAAGGTTGATGCGTGTAACCTAAATGATAATGAAAATATAATAAGCGCTAGTGTAAGCGCTTTGGTGATTAAGTAAGTAAATAAAAGAAAAGGAAAAGAATAATAAAAGAAAAGAATAATGAAAAAGATCGTTTCATGACACTAATCTTACACGCAGTTCACAGCGAACTCACAGCGCAAGCTGCTTTGACAACTTCGGCAAACAACAGCAATCCTTCCTCATTACCAAAGCATTACGTGGACTTCACGGATGTCTTTGACGAAGTCGAATCCGAAGTACTGCCTGAGCATCGACCTTACAACCTCAAGATTGAATTGGAGGAAGGCGCCGAACCACCTATCGGTCGTCTTTACCCTCTTTCTGCCAAGGAATTGGAGGCTCTACGCGATTTCATCGATAAGCACCTCGAATCCGGTGCTATTCAACCTTCGTCCTCTCCTCATGGAGCTCCAGTATTATTCGTACCAAAGAAGGACAGAAAACTTCGACTTTGCATAGACTTTTGCGGTCTTAACAACATCACGAAAAAGGATTGCTATCCTTTACCTCTCATTTCTGATTTACTAGACACTCCGAAAAAAGCTAAGATTTATACTAAACTCGATCTTGCTCACGCATACCATTTAGTTCAAATCGCAGAAGGCAACGAATGGAAAACGACATTCGGAACCTGTTGGGGTTCTTACGAATGGAAGGTTATGCCATTCGGACTCACTAATGCTCCAGCAGCTTTCCAAAGGTTCGTGAACGTCATATTTGCTGATCTTTTAGATGTTTATGTTATCATCTACCTCGACGATATACTTATCTACTCCGACAATGAAACACTACATCGCGAACACATTCGCGAGGTTCTCCGTCGACTTCGTAAACATCGACTCTATGCAAACATCGCGAAATGCGAATGGGAGATCGATACGGTAGAGTATCTTGGTTATATTCTTTCTCCAGAGGGCTTAACAATGTCAAAAGACAAAGTGAAAGCTATCATTGACTGGCTGGTACCTCGGAAAGTCAAAGACGTCCAGTCTTTTCTTGGATTTGTTAATTTTTATCAATGATTTATTTATAATTATAGCGATATCGTAGTTCCGATGACACGACTTACATGAAAGGATACACCTTGGACCTGGAATACTCGAGAAGCTCAAATACAGCTTCACTCATGCTCCTATTCTGGCACATTGGGAACCAAACCAACATCGAATCGTAGAAACAGATGCCTCGGACTACTCATTAGCCACGATCCTCTCGATCCTACTACCTGACAGAGAAATTCACCCCATTGCATTCCTTTTGAGGACTTTTCAAGCTGCGGAACTTAACTACGACACTCACGATCTTCGAAGCATTCAAGGGCTGGCGACATTACCTCCAGGGATCGGGAGATCCTATCGACGTCATTACCGATCACAAGAATCTCGAGTATTTCTCAACGATGAAAATCCTTACGCGAAGACAAGTTCGTTGGTCAGAGTATCTACACCAATTTAATATGGTGATCCGATTCAGACCAGGTAAGTTAGGTGAAAAACCTGATTCAATGAGTAGACGCTGGGACATCTATCCAAAAGAGGGGGATATCGGCTACGTGCAAGTTAACCCACATAACTTCAGACCTATTTTCACTAATGAACAACTAACTACTTCTCTTCAAGCTATGTTCCTAGAAGGACCGGCACTTCGCGCCTCCATTGTTATGGATTTAGAGGCACTTCATTCCGCTATTCACCATTCAATTGAACTGGATCCGGAATCAATCACGGGATTAAAGTTCGCAAAGGACAGTACGAACACTCGTTGGACATTAGGGTCTGATGGATTGTTACGACTTGACGATCACATTTACATTCCTAACCTTTCTAATTTACAACTTCAAATTTTACATTATTTTCACGATCATCCACTTTCAGGTCATTTTGGTCAAAACCGGACTCTAGAAGCTATTTAACAACAATACACTTGGCCAAAGGTTTGCGAATTCGTTCGCGATTATATTAATTCGTGCACGGTTTGCAGATGCAACAAACCTCGTCGACATAGACCTTACGGTCTACTTAAACCACTTCCAGTTCCCGTCTGACCTTGGGATTCTATATCAATGGACTTCATCGAACAACTACCGGACTCTAAAGGACATACCGCTATTTTAGTAATCGTGGATCGAGCCTCGAAACAAGGCATCTTCATCACGACACACGACAAAATAACATCCGAAAGGCTTGCGGAACTGTTCATTCATCACGTTTTCTCGAAACACGGAGTTCCTAGTCACGTCACTTCTGATCGAGGCTCGGAATTCGTTTCGGCTTTCTTTCGTTCTTTAGGGGAAGCTCTCTCGATCAAACTACACTTCACCTCGGGATACCATCCTGAGGGGGATGGACAAACGGAATGAGTTAACCAGACATTGGAACAGTACATCCATATGTATTGCGCGTATCAACAGGATGATTGGGCAAAGCTTCTGCCTATCGCGGAATTTGTGTACAACAACGCTCCTAACACTTCTACTGGTATTACTCCGTTCTTTGCGGATAAAGGTTATCACCCTGACATTACAGTGAAACCTGAAATTGACATCCATTCCGATCGCACGATTGACTTCGCGACGAATTTAGATGAGATTCATTCCTTCCTCCGCAAAGAAATTACTAATGCACAAGCTCGATACAAAGAGCAAGCGGACAGAAAACATATTACTCACCCCAATTTTCCCATTGATTCACAGGTATTTGTACTAGCAAAGCACATTAAAACCACTCGACCTACCGCAAAGTTCTCCGAGAAGTACCTCGGACCTTTCAAAGCTCTTGAGTGCATAGGAACTCTTTCGTACAAGTTACAACTTCCTTCCTACCTCAGTCGTATCCACCCAGTCTTTCATGTATCCCAACTCGAACCCTATACTCCGAACTCAATTCCTCATCGCGAACAAACTCCTCCACCTCCGGTGGAAGTCAAAGGCGAAGAGGAATACAACATCGCAGAGGTATTGGATTCGAAGTTGGATCGCCGATACAAGAAATGTCCACTACGGTATTACATCCAGTGGGCAGGATACGAAGGTACAGACGAAGAGTTCTCCTGGGTCGCCGCGGACGAGCTGGTTCCAGCTTTCCATCTTCATTACCCTCACAAACCTGGATCATTATGATCAATGACCACTTAATTCTTACTACTTCATTCATTGGAAATACTAAATTTTTATTCTACTAGTTCAACAACTCATCGCGAAACCTTCGCGATTCATCATCATTACATCCCATACTACCTACTAAATTCCAACTCATTACGCTAAGGAGTTCCGCGATCCATTCGTCGCGGAGCTAACTTCGACTCTCACATTCCCTTACTTCCAAAACCATTGCGATCCTTTCCTTGCAGAACAATTCCTAACTCCACACCATTAACACTTATTCATCAACAAAACCTTACATATACAAAACCACCAAAAAAGGCAAAAAACTTATAACATTAAACAAAACAAAAACAAACAAAAACAAAAACAACAGATAACAAAAAACCCAATAAAGAACTATTACAAAATTAGATAGAAAATATTTACAAGTCCAAAAAACTACTGTAACCCTTTGCGGGAATTACGTCGCATGACGTTTTCCTTCGCGAATTTCTCTTCTATTTCTCTCCTCTTCATCTTCTTCTTCCTCTTCCTCTTCTTCTTTTTCTTCACTTTTGTCTACCTCTTCATCTTCAGGTCGTGGCTGCACTACATGCACCAGCTCTTCCATTGCGAGCACAGTGCGACTCGCAAAACCGATCAGTGCATCCATTTGCACTTTGATTGACTCATTTTGCTCCGCGAGCAAATCGAGCTTTCGTTCTAACTCTACACCCCCAAACCCTCTCTCCACGACACGCCTCGCGGGACCATCATACAATCCCTCTCCATCCACTCTCAGCTTCTTTTTCCTTGACCTTCGAGCAGCATTTTCTCCAGACCAGCTACACTGTTGTCATTGCTGATGACAGCGGAGGCAGGCTTGGGTTTGTGGCTTTCCTGGTTGAGCGATGCAGTGGTTCATGTTACCTTGTGTAACACAACAAAGACAAGCTTCGCGGTTACGTGAAGGAGTAGGGGGAGGTCCGTCATCCTTGTTGTTCTCGTCATCTTCATCATCATCGTCTTCTTCCTCGTCGTCTCCGGGAGTGGGATCGTCATCAGGATCTGGGGCTCCACCAATCTACAGAGCGTTAAGTATAAAACTCATTCGCAAACAACTATCACTTACCACAGAAACCGGATGTTTCCTCTTTAAAACCAATTGATCTCCCTCCGGGGTATTGCGTACCATGGATGCTGACTTGTAAAATTTCTGTTTGGAGCCCGAAGGCTCCCACAATGCATGGTCACTAGAACATCGTGATGCAGCTTGAGCTGCACGATCCCGACGCTCCTGTAACTCCTGCAGAGCCTGTGCCCTGCATTGACTCCGTACTCGCTCTTCCTCTGCGAGTCTCTTCAAGGCATCGGCCTTCACCTTCATGATGCTCTCCTCGACAAGCTTTTCTTCTCCCCGTTTCTTTGCGGCCTGTTTTTCCTCCTCAAGCCTCCTCTCTTCCTCGAGTCGTTTTTCCTCAGCCTCACGAGTAGCTTCCTCTTCTAACCGCCTCATCTCTTCTTCAAAGGCCGATTCTTGTGCCTCAACCTCGAGCTGACAAAGGCGGGCCTGTTCTGCCTGTTCGCAAACAAGGTGTGCTCATCATTCCTGTACAATTTCGGTGGCAGTGACAGTGAAAGACATCGTGTAGTGATGAGGACTTGGGAACAAACAAAGAAATTCCTCGTGTTTTATACGCATTCGTTTGTTGAGGGCAGGTTTGACTCTAAATTTTTTGTTTACCTTGATCATAACTCGCATGGCACTTTGAAAATTTACTTTTCTTTTTTACTTTTCCATTTTATCTAATTTTAGATTTGTCAATCATTAACAATCACATAGGCTTTTGAGGGCGAAAGCCTAAGAGGGGGATACTGTTATATCTATGCAAGCTAAGTCTTTACGAAGCTTCGCGATCCATTCTGCTACTTAGATATTACTTATATCCTTTCACCACTATGCAATTACTTCGCGAAGGAATTCCGATGCGAAGCAATTACTCTTTATCCCTTATCATTCTTATCGGATTTAAACTATCCCTTTTATATCCCTTCCTTTGTTCTTTGCTTACGAGCTAACCCATTCAGGCATGGCATCACTTCGCGATCCTGACTTACCTTTAGTATAAAGCTACGGTATCAAATAGGTAGTTCCTTAGTTCAAATATCAACCTTGATAGCACTTCGATAGTGATACCAATTAATCACCTATCTGTATCATTGTTTTAACATCCTCGCTGTCAGTACGTTCCGCGACAGTCATCGCAAACGGAACACATTTATCTTTCTTCTCTTGTGGACATGCGAAGTGTCGAGGACTCTACTAATAGTGGAGTCAAGGTCTGACTACATTGTATAGGATCGTTTTAACTCGCGAAGTATTTCACTTCGTATTTTCCTGTGATCATCCCGCAATCATTCCCAACGATCCCTTTGTGCACGATCATAACACTATGCGCAAGTTAACCCACAGAATTTCAGACCTATATTCACTAATGAACAACTAACGACTTCCCTTCAAGCTACATTCCTAGAAGGACCAGCACTTTGCACCTCCATTGTTATGGATATAGAGGCACTTCATTCTGCTATTCACAATTCAATTGAAATGGATCTGGAATCAATCGCGGGATTGAGATTCGCGAAGGATGGTTCAAACACTCATTGGACAATCGGTCCTAATGGACTGTTACAATTTGACAATCACATTTATGTTCCTAACATTTCCAATTTACGACTTCAAATTCTACGTTATTTTCACAATCACCCACTTTTGGGTCATTTTGGTTAAAACCGGACTCTGGAAGCTATTCGACGACAGTATACTTGGCCAAAGGTTTGCAAATTCATTCGCGATTACATTAATTCATGTACAGTTTGCGGACGCAATAAACCTCATCGACATAGGCCTTACGGTTTACTTAAACCACTTCCGGTTCCCATCCGACCTTGGGATTCTATATCAATGGACTTCATTGAACAATTACCCGACTCTAATGGACATATGGCTATTTTAGTAATTGTGGATTGAGCCTCAAAACAAGGCATTGTCATCATGACACACGACAAAATAATGTCCAAACTCGCGGAATTATTCGTCCACCACGTTTTCTGGAAACATGGAGTTCCTAGCCATGTCACTTCTGACCAAGGCTCGGAATTCATTCTGGCTTTCTTTCGTGCTTTAGGAGAAGCTCTCTCAATCAAACTACACTTCACCTCTGGATATCATCCTGAGGGGGATGGTGATATGACTGCCAAATTGCAGTTGATATCACTCAAATACTTTGAATCTAAAGTGTTTTTCCTTATTAAAAGACAATTAAAAAGTCTATAAAATATTACTACTCTTTGCAATGCACACTCACAACACTTAAAATACAAATTCAAACTTAATATTGCACTTAAAATACTTAAAGTCCTTAATCGAGAAGGTCAAAGTTAGTAGTATTGTTGATGCGATCAAAACAACTTTGACCACCACCAATAAAAGTCATAGGAGCATGTTTAAGGTAGTGGAGAAAATACTGGATGAGTAAGAGATGGTCCAGTTGATGTCAGTGAAGGTCTACAAGACAAATTTACAGTCTGGGATAATTGATAACCATTTTCTCGGACTGAGAAATAGAAAACAGTTGAAGTTTACATAGGTTTAGACTTGTCTCAGTAAAATGAACAGGATAAATTGAAATAATGTTCAGAACAGGTCTAAATATATTTTATGACTTGTTTGGCAACTTATTTCACAGCTATATTAAGAGAAACGAGCAGAATATCTAAGTTCGGCAGTCAAAGCAGTATATATTGATGGGATTGATGGCCCATCAAAACTAGTGGCTCCAGCGAGAATGCTGGATATATGTGTGCTAAAGACAATATTATACAATAAGTAAAGAGACAAATGGATGGGGAGAGGTCTTTAGCAGGTCCTGACAGAAGGGATAGGTCTGGGACCTGGAAATGCTGTGTGCTCAGAGATGTCTATGTCTTAGGGGCTAAAACACCGGATTTCGGATCAGGACTGGCTAGAAGGATAGAAATTAGTTGAGCTACAAGTCCAACAGACGCGGGGAGGTCTAGACTCCGCTAACCACTCAATTTGGGATTAGTGGATCAAGGGGAACCATTTATTTGAAGTGGAACTACCAAAAAGGGAAAAATGCGGATTTTTAGTAAGGAAAAGCTGTAGAAGTGATCGGAGACTTCGCAGGAGTGGGAATATGGAGCCAGAGGATCGACAGACAATAATGGTCTGCGGCCGCAGTAGGAAGGTGCGAAGATATTCCGAGATTTTTGGGTATAAAAGGAGGGGGGGGGATTTAGAGAAAGGACAGGTTGCGGCACCCCCATCGCTACAAGCCTCTATTATTAGGTTGTTTATTAGGTTTATTATTAGGTTATTACTTTAGGTTATTATTGGGTTTATTGACTTGTGATTTTTGGTGTTATACTTGATTTTATCAAGTTTTTACAGTACTCTACTTGCAACTGCTACCAAGCCCCCTGAACTTAGTGTTTGGGTGTTTGTTTTCATTCACCCTTCGCATCAATGGGCAAACGGAACGAGTTAACCAGACTCTGGAACAATACATCCATATGTATTGTGCGTATCAACAGGACGATTGGGCATGTCATGACGTGCTATACAAGATACAGTACTTACTTTATTTCTCCTACATCTCCTCCTTCCCTCATCGCTGTTACTGTTTGGATCCATCTACATCATTCCGCATCCTTCTATCACATTCCAAACGCTTCCATCAACTTCCCGCGCTTTCGCTTACTCATCGAGACTCTTGTATATATAGTACAGTAGCTGACACCTAGTTCCCCATCTTGACCTCTTGGTCTTTGGAACTAGGTTAGTACCTGTATCATCGTTTACCTTCAATATACTTACTTGGTCTTTGGAACTAGTTTTCCTTGTGCGACCCTAGTGATTGGCCCTTGTGCTATTGCTGCTATCTTGATCCTTATTTCTTTCAGCCTTCGTGTGTGGTGCTGGCCCCACCCTCGCCTCGGCTTGTGCTTTGAGCCTGTGCCTCCTCTGTGCCTTCTCCCTTCGTCACCACAGGGCAAAGCTTCTGCCTATTGTGGAATTTGCATACAACAATGCTCCGAATGCATCCACTGGTATTACTCCATTCTTCATGAATAAAGGTTATCATCCTAACATTACAGTGAAACCTGAAATCGACATATGTTCCAATCGCGCAATTGACTTTGTGATGAATTTAGATGAGATTCATTCTTTCCTCTGTGAAGAAATTACTAATGCGCAAGCTCGATACAAAGAGCAAGTGGACAGAAAACGTATTAATCACCCAGATTTTCCCATTGATTCACAGGTATTTGTACTAGCAAAGCACATAAAAACCACTCAACCTACTGCGAAGTTCTCCGAGAAGTATCTCGGACTGTTCAAAGTTCTTAAGCATGTAGGAACTCTCTTGTACAAGTTACAACTCCCTTCATACCTTAGTCGTATCCACCCAGTCTTCCATGTATCCCAACTTGAACCCTATACTCCGAAATCAATTCCACATCGCGAAAAAACTCCTCCACCTCCAGTGGAAGTCGATGGCAAAGAAGAATGCAATGTTGTGGAGGTATTAGATTCAAAATTGGATCGTCAATACAAAAAATGTCCACTATGGTATTACATATGGTGGGCAGGATATGAAGGTACAGACGAGGAGTTTTCCTGGGTCACCGCAAATGAAATTCATGCAGACAAGCTGGTTCCAGCTTTCCATCTTTGTTACCCTCACAAACCTGGACCATCATGATTTAACGAATACTTCTTTTTACTATTCATTCACTGGAAATACTAATTTTTTATTGTCCTAGTTAACAAACTCCTTGCGAAATAATTGTGATCCATTACAATCACATTCCGGTCTACCTACTTCATTACCTACTAACTCCCAATCCTTACGCCAAGGAGTTCCATGATTCAATATTCGCAAAACTAACTGAACTCACATGTCCCCTCCTTTCCAAAACCATTGCAATTCTTTCCTCATGGAACGAAGGTTAACTCCTTACACCATTAACACTTGATCATAAAACAAAAACCTTACAAATCCAAAATCACCAAAAAGGGCAAATACTTATAAAATTAAAACAAAGCAAAAAAAACAAAACAAAACAAAACCAAAAAACAAAGAACAACAAAAACAACAAATAAACAAATACTAAATTATATAAAATATATTACAAGTCCTATAAATTATTACAACCCTTCATGGGAATCATGTTGCATGTCGCTTTCCTTTGCGAATCCTCCTTCTGTTCTCTTCTTCATCCTCTTCTTTTTCTTCCTCTTCCTCTTTGTCCTTGTTATATCTATGCAAGCTAAGTCTTTACGAAGCTTCGCAAACTATTCCGCTACTTAGATATTACTTATACCCTTTTACTACTATGCAATTACTTTGCGAAGGAATTCCGACGTGAAGCAATTATTCTTTATCTCTTATCATTCTTATCGGATTTACACTATCCCTTTTATATCCCTCCCTTTGTTCTTTACTTACGAGCTAACCCATTTGGGCATGGCATCACTTCGCGATCCTGACTTACCTTTAGTATAAAGCTATGGTATCGAATAGGTAGTTCCTTAGTTTAAATATCAACCTTGATAGCACTTCGATAGTGATACCAATTAATCATCTATCTGTATCATCGTTTTAACATCCTCACTGTCAGTACGTTCTGCGATAGTCATTGCGAACGGAACATGTTTATCTTTCTTCTCTTGCGGACATGCGAAGTGTCGAGGACTCTACTAATAGTGAAGTCAAGGTCCGACTACTTTGTATAGGATCATTTTAACTCGCGAAGTATTTTACTTCGTATTTTCCTGTGATCATCCCGCGATCATTCCCGACGATCCATTTGTGCATGATCATAACAGTATATTTAAACTGACACTCGGCACATTCGTCCTCATTACCCTTTACATTCTATTCAACGGTTTCACTTTCTTCAACAATGGTCTATACAAGGAGCAGACGAAACTGCACCAACACTGGAGGGTCCGACGAGTCGGTAAGAGAGGAACAGGAAATGGTCAATCCTTTCGCATCGAACGTGACAGGCTTCGCGCCATTCGCGGAATCTATCTCAGGAGCCAGACATTCTCGACGTCGATCTAATGTCTTCGGTCCAGCCCCAGGACAACCTGCTAGTGCGCGGGTTTCTAGTCATCATGCCCTTGGTCAACCAGACCACTCCGAATTCAAGTACCAAGTACTCTATACAGAAAACGGTGATCCCGTTACTGTACGAATGCTGCGAAGAAATCACATGGTGATACCAACAACAGAGATGGAAATCCCACCATCTCCTACTACATTTACCCTTGCTGACAGAATGCGTCAGCAGCTAGCAAATGCTCCCGGCCCTTTGTGAGGTCAGATACCAGTTACCACAATGGAGATTCCGGAAAACATTGAGGAAGTGGAGATCAATGAAGAGGTAGGTCCTGACAAGTCAGGAAATCCCGGAGACCCAGGGGGATCTGATCCCGATAGTCCTGGGGGTCCCGGAGCACCTCAAGGTTCCCGCATTTCTAGTTGTTCTAGGAGTCCAGTGGAATGGGAAGGTAGTGTCCATCTGGACCCTACTGAACAACGCATCCTAGATGTGTTTCATGCATTTAAGGGTTCGCTTGATACCCTCAGAACAGTTCTCGTGGACATGAATGCTAGCAGCCCTGCGGAATCCGGAAGATTGAAGGTCAAGGATCCTGAAGTGTTCAATGGATCTGACTCACAGAAACTGAAAGGTTTCTTAGTTTCCTTGTCTTTGGTGTTTATTGATCGTCTGTCATATTTTACTGATCAAAGGAAGATCAACTATACATTGTCATACCTCGGTGGTTCCGTGAAGGAATGGTTCGAACCAGACATTCTGGATCCGAATCTCTCCGCGATGCCGGCGTGGACGAGTTCCGTTGCGGCATTGGTGAAGGAATTACAGGAAAATTTTGGTATGTACGATGCACAGGGGGAAGCCAGGGATAAGATTGGCACATTAAGGATGAAAGAATCCGATAACATACAGAAGTATAATATCCGTTTTAATACCCTTGCGGCGTCTACTAACTGGGACTCACATGCCCTTAAGTGGGCTTATCAACGCGGCTTGGCAAGCCATATCAAAGATGAGATGGCTTGTCTTCCGGAACTGAAGATGCTCGCGGAATACTGTTACAAGGTACTTCGCATAGATAATAGGTACTGGAGACGAGAAGAAGAGCGGAAAAGAGAAGCTGCTAGATCGACAGGTGCTTCCTCGGGAGGGAAAGCATCGAACACATCGAAGAAGACCACGCCAGGTTCTTCACAAACTCCTACAAACACCACCACCACCACGTCGACCTTGATGAATAACTCGGGGAAGAAAGGTAAGTCAAGTGGAGGTGGAAATTCCTCGTCATCAACGAGTACTGCGGTGACTAAACCTGCATATGCGAGCAACCTCGGCTCGGACAGAAAGCTCCTCACGAAGGAGTTGGAACGTCGAAAGAAGTTGGGGTCATGCAGATTTTGCGGGGGAAGTCATAAGTTCGATGACTGCAAGAAACAAAAGGCTCGCAAAGCTCGTGGACATGCCACAGAAACACAGGAAGGAGTGGCAAGTACCTCTTTGGTATCGGAAAAATAGTCCGCAACTCCTGTACCCCAGTACGAAGCGGGAGTTGCGTTGACCAGGTTCGTACTACCGGGGAAGTTGAATTAAACGCATCCACTCTTTCTTACGATGAATGATCTTTTACTATACCTCTTACAATAGATTTTTCACTTCGCGATGTTTCCGCGAAGCTTTCCTTTGTCTCCTTACTCGATTCCGGTTCTACCAATTGTTTTATTGATTCTAGATTTGTGTATAAACATTCTCTTCCTACTTCTTCTATTCCTTCAATCAATCTCCGACTTTTCGATGGTTCCTTATCTCCGAAACCAATTTCCGAGACTACATCTCTTAATGTTCAGTTTCCCTCTGGCGAGCTACTACTACTAACATTTTATGTCACTTTACTAGATTCCTCTTGCGAAGCAGTCTTAGGTTACAGTTTCTTGACCCACTACAATTCATTGATTGACTGGGCATCAAGAAACATTACATTCCATTCCACCAAGCAAGTTGAGTATCCCTCGATGTCCTCACTTCCGTGAACACTCGTTCCAGAAGAAACTGTCCCTTCGCGGGGTCAGCCTACCATTGGTTCCGAAGAGGTCCCTTCGCAACTCTCTTCGCAAACTCATTCTCACCATTCACCTCGTCCTTTATTGGACTCTTTCCCCTATGAACCCATCTATTCCTACCCTTTGGTGGCTCAATTGGCCGCTTCGCGACTTGAAAACCCAGAAATCGACATTGCTCTTGTCAACGCAGAACTCTTCAACCATGCTTGCAAGAATGCCAAGTGTGAACCATTAATTTTATGCGCAGTTCACAGTGAAGTCACAGCGCGAGCTGCTTCGACGTCGTCGGCAAGCAATCCCTCCTCATTACTGAAGCATTACGTGGACTTTGCAGATGTCTTTGACGAAGTCGAATCCGAAGTGCTGCCTGAGCATCGACCTTATGACCTAAAGATTGAATTGGAGGAAGGTGCCGAACCACCTATCGGTCATCTTTACCCTCTTTCTGCCAAGGAATTAGAGGCTCTTCGTGATTTCATTGATAAGCACCTTGAATCAGGTGCTATTCAACCTTCGTCCTCTCCTCATGGAGCTCCGGTATTATTCGTACCAAAGAAGGACGGAAAACTTCGACTTTGCATAGACTTTTGCGGTCTTAACAACATCACGAAAAAGGATTGCTATCCTTTACCTCTCATTTCTGATTTACTAGACACTCCGAAAAAAGCTAAGGTTTATACTAAACTCAATCTTGCTCATGTGTATCATTTAGTTTGAATTGCGGAAGGCAACAAATGGAAAACGACATTCAGAACCCGTTGGGGTTCTTACGAATGGAAGGTTATGCCATTCGGACTCACTAATGCTCCAGCAGCTTTCCAAAGGTTCGTGAACGTCATATTTGCTGATCTTTTAGATGTTTATGTTATCATCTACCTCGACGATATACTTATCTACTCCGACAATGAAACACTACATCGCGAACACATTCGCGAGGTTCTCCATCGACTTCGTAAACATCGACTCTATGCAAACATCGCGAAATGCGAATGGGAGATCGATACGGTAGAGTATCTTGGTTATATTCTTTCTCCGGAGGGCTTAACAATGTCAAACGACAAAGTGAAAGCTATCATTGACTGGCTGGTACCTCGGAAAGTCAAAGACGTCCAGTCTTTTCTTGGATTTGCTAATTTTTATCAATGATTTATTTATAATTATAGCGATATCGTAGTTCCGATGACACGACTTACACGAAAGGATACACCTTGGACCTGGAATACTCGAGAAGCTCAAATACAGCTTCACTCACGCTCCTATTCTGGCACATTGGGAACCAAACCAACATCTAATCATAGAAACAGATGCCTCGGACTACACATTAGCCGCGATCTTATCGATCCTACTACCTGACGGAGAAATTCACCCCATCGTGTTCCTCTCGAGGACTTTCAAGCTGCGGAACTCAACTACGACACTCACGATAAGGAGCTTCTTGCGATATTCGAAGCATTCAAAGGTTGGCAACATTACCTCGAGGGATCGGGAGATCCTATTGACATCGTTACTGATCACAAAAATCTCGAGTATTTCTTGATGACGACAAGTTCATTGGTCGGAGTATCTGCACCAATTTAATATGGTGATCCGATTCAGACCAGGTAAGTTAGGTGAAAAACCTGACTCAATGACTAGACACTGGGACGTCTACCCAAAAGAGGGGGATATCGGCTACGTGCAAGTTAACCCACATAATTTCAGACCTATTTTTACTAATGAACAACTAACTACTTCCCTTTGAGCTACATTCCTAGAAGGACTGGCACTTCACGCCTCCATTGTTATGGATATAGAGGCACTTCATTCCACTATTCACAATTCAATCGAACTGGATCCTGTTGTGACATGCTATACAGGATATGGTACTTACTTCATTTTCTCCTACATTCCCTCTTTTCTTTATCTTCATGACTACCTGAACCCTTCTCCATGTTTCCATATCCTTTTACTTCCATCTATCATTCATCAGAACCTTCCATCACATTCCAGACACTTCTATTGGCTTCCCGCGCTGTCACTTACTCATCTGAATCCTTGTATATATAGTACAGTAGCTGACACCTAGTTCCCCATCTTGACCTCTTGGTCTTTGGAACTAGGTTAGTACTTGTATCATTGTTACCTTCAATATACTTACTTGGTCTTTGGAACTAGTTTTCCTTGTGTGACCCTAGTGATTGGCCCCTGCGCTATCACTGCTGTCTTGATCACTATATCTTTCAGCCTTCGTGTGTGGTGCTAGCCCCACCCCTCACTTCGGTTTGTGCTTTGCGCCCGTGCTTCTTCTGTGCTTTCTCCCTTCATCATCACAGAGTATAGGGTTTGAGTTGGGATACATGGAACACTGGGTGGATACGACTGAGATAGGAAGATAGTTGTAACTTGTATGAGAGAGTCCCTATGCACTCCAGAACTTTCAATGGTCCGAGGTACTTCTTGGAGAACTTTGCGGTAGGTCAAGTGGTTTTAATGTGCTTTGCTAGTACAAATACCTGTGAATCAATGGGAAAATCGGGGTGAGTAATACATTTTCTGTCCGCTTGCTCTTTGTATCGAGCTTGCGCATTAGTAATTTCTTTGCGGAGGAAGGAATGAATCTCATCTAAATTCGTCGCGAAGTCAATCGCACGATCGGAATGGATGTCAATTTCAGGTTTCACTGTAATGTTAGGGTGATAACCTTTATTTGCAAAGAACGGAGTAATACCAGTGGATGTGTTAGGAGCGTTGTTGTATGCAAATTCCGCGATAGGCAGAAGTTTTGCCCAATCGTCCTGTTGATACGCACAATACATATGGATGTATTGTTCCAATGTCTGGTTAACTCGTTCCGTTTGTCCATCCCCCTTGGGATGGTATCCCGAGGTGAAGTGTAGTTTGATCGAGAGAGCTTCCCCTAAAGTGTGAAAGAAAGCCGAAACGAATTCCGAGCCTCGATCAGAAGTGACGTGACTAGGAACTCCGTGTTTTGAGAAAACGTGATGAATGAACAGTTCCGCGAGCTCTTCGGACATTATTTTGTCATGTGTCGTGATGAAAATGCCTTGTTTCGAGGCTCAATCCACAATTACCAAAATAGCTGTATGTCCATTAGAGTCCGGTAATTGTTCAATGAAGTCCATTGATATGGAATCCCAAGGTTGGATGGGAACCGGAAGTGGTTTGAGTAGACTGTAAGGTCTATGTCAACGAGGTTTGTTGCGTCCGCAAACCATAGATGAATTAATATAATTGCGAACAAATTCGCGAACCTTTGGCCAAGTGTACTGTTGTCGAATAGCTTCTAGAGTCCGGTTTTGACCAAAATGACCTGAAAGTGGGTGGTCGTGAAAATAGCGTAGAATTTGAAGTCATAAATTAGAAGTGTTAGGAACGTAAATGCGATCATCAAGTTGTAACAGTCCATCAGACCCTAATGTCCAACGAGTGTTTGTACCATCCTTTGCGAACTTCAATCCTGTGATCAATTCCAGATCTGTGATGACAAAGGGAGAAAGCACAGAAGAAGCACGGGCGCAAAGCACAAACCGAAGTGAGGGGTGGGGCTAGCACCACACACGAAGGCTGAAAGATATAGTGATCAAGACAGCAGTGATAGCGCAGGGGCCAATCACTAGGGTCACACAAGGAAAACTAGTTCCAAAGACCAAGTAAGTATATTGAAGGTAACAATGATACAAGTACTAACCTAGTTCCAAAGACCAAGAGGTCAAGATGGGGAACTAGGTGTCAGCTACTGTACTATATATACAAGGATTCAGATGAGTAAGTGACAGCGCGGGAAGCCAATAGAAGTGTCTGGAATGTGATGGAAGGTTCTGATGAATGATAGATGGAAGTAAAAGGATATGGAAACATGGAGAAGGGTTCAGGTAGTCATGAAGATAAAGAAAAGAGGGAATGTAGGAGAAAATGAAGTAAGTACCATATCCTGTATAGCATGTCATGACATACTCCGAACTCGATCCCACATTGCAAACAAACTCCTCCACCTCCGGTGGAAGTTGATGGCAAAGAAGAATACAATGTCGCGGAGGTATTAGATTTGAAGTTGGATCGTCGATACAAAAAATGTCCATTACAGTATTACATCTGGTGGGCAGGATACGAAGGTACAGACGAAGAGTTTTCCTGGGTTGCTGCAAACGAAATTCACGCAGACGAGTTGGTTCCAGCTTTCCATCTTTGTTACCCTCACAAACCTGGACCATTATGATCAATGACCACTTATTTTTACTATCTCATTCATTGGAAATACTAATTTTTATTTTACTAGTTCAACAACTCCTCGCGAAACCTTCACGATTCATCACCATTACATTCCGTACTACCTACTAAATTACCTACTAAATTCAAAACCTTCACACCAAGAAGTTCCGCAATTCATTCTTTGTGAAGCTAACTTCGAACTCTCACATTTCCTTCCTTCCGAAACCATTGCGATTCTTTCCTCGCAGAACGAATCCTTACTTCTCACATTTCCTTCCTTCTACAACCATCGTGATTCTCTCCTCGCGGAATGAATCTTAACTCCTTACACTTATTCATAAAACAAAACCTTACATATCCAAACCCACCAAAAAAAAGGCAAAAAACTTATAAAATTAAACAAAACAAAAACAAACAAAAACCAAAAACAACAGACAACAAAAAACCAATAAAGAAACTATTACAAAATTAGATAAAAACTATTTACAAGTCCAAAAACTACTGTAACCCTTCGCGGGAATCACGTCGCACGACGTTTTCCTTCACGAATCCTTCTCCTTTTTCTCCCCTCCTCATCTTCTTTGTTATCATCTTCTTCTTCTTCCTCTTCTTCCTCTTCCTTCTCTTCCTCAACTACTTCATTGCCAGGTTGTTGCTGCACAAGACGAACCAGCTCTTCCATCGTGAAGGCTGCTCGACTCGCGAACCCGAGGAGAGTACCCATCTGCCTCTTCAGGGCTTCGTTCTGCTCCGTGAGCAGATCCAACTTCACTCCCCACTCAGCACCTCCGAGACTCCTTTCCGCTATGCGCCTCATGGGACCCTCGTACAAACCATCTTCATCAACCCTTGGCTTCTTCTTCCTGGATCTCCGGGCTGCATTATCCCCTGCCCAGCTACACCTCTGTCATTGGAGGTGACAGGCCAGGCAGGCCTGAGTCCGGGGCTTCCCAGGTTGCGCGATGCAGTTCGAAGTGTTCCCTTGGGAAACACAATGAACACATCCTTCGCGATTACGTGAAGGCGTGGGGGGAGGGATGTCATCTTCATCATTGTCCTCATCATTGTCTTCATTGTCGTCGTTGCCATCATCGTCCCCATCATCGGGGTCTGGAGCTGAACCAACCTGTGTTTGTGTTAATCAGTAAGACACATCGCGAAGAAACCAAATTACTTACCTGAGGAACCAACCGTTTCCTTTTCAAAACCTGTATCTTGACATCCGGGGTATCGCGAACCACAGAGGCTGACTTGTAAACTTTTTGTTTTGAGCCCGAAGGCTCCCACGAGCTCCTCACGGTTCCAGTTCTTCGCGATGCAGCACGAGCTGCACGCTCTTGACATTCTTGTAACTCTGTCAGGGCTTGAGCCCTACGACAATCCCGGTTGGCTTCTTCTTCAGCCAACTTCTTCAAAGCGTCGGCTTTCGCCTTCGCGATACTCTCCTCGATGAGTCTCTCTTCTTCCCGCTTCTTCGCGGCCTGTTTCTCCTCCTCGAGCTTTCTCTCTTCCTTGAGTCTTTTCTCCTCTGCCTCACGTTCCGCCTCACGAGCAGCTTCTTCCTCCAACCTCACCATCTTGTCACGAAACATTCTTTTTCATTATTCTTTTCTTTTCTTTTATTTACTTACCTAATTACCAAAGCACTTACACTAGCGCTTATTATATTTTCATTTCATTTAGGTTACATGCGTCAACCTTATTGTTCTCACGTTGTCGTTTCACTTAGGCGCAACTCTCTCGTGCCTGTCAGCTCATTGACAGGATGACATCATTATTGTTTCGCTTCCATGCTTCTTTTATATTGCCTTATTGTTTACTCACTGAATACCTGCAGCTTTACTTATGGATACGAGCGACTCTTATTGTAGATCCTCATGGTTACGGTGTGAGACATCTCTCATGGTTTCATATCCCATTTTGTATATAAGACTAGGTATTTTGTAGTTATATTCCTTAGCTCTATTCTTGTCTATTCTCCTCGGTAGCTAGACTTGTAGTTGGGTTGTCTTATCCATCCTCTTTTTGCTTTTTCGCCCTCTTGCTCATCGTCTATCCTGTGACGCCTGGTTGTCTCTTGTGAGAGCTAGTGAGTTGCTGACACATCTCCTCCTTGAAAGCGGCCTCCTGTGCATTGATTTTGAGTTGACAAAGGCAGGCTCGTTCCGCCTGTTCTCAAACAAGGCGCGCTCATCATTCCTGCATGGTTTCAGTGGCAGTAACAGTGAAAGACATCATAGAGTGATGAGGACTTAGGAAAAAACAGAGAAAACCATTGTGTTTTTTACGCATTCGTGGTTGAAGGCAGGTTCAACTTCAAATTTTTCATTTACCTCGATCATAAATCGCATGGCATTTTGAAAATTTTACTTTTCCTTTTTACTTTTCCATTCTACCTAATTTTAGATTTGTTAATTGTTAACAATCGCATAGGCTTTCGAGGGCAAAAGCCTGAGAGGGGGATACTGTTATATCTATGCAAGCTGTCATGATATGCTACACAGGATACAGTACTTACCTTATTTTTCCTACATCTCCTCCTTCCCTCATCGTTGTTACTGCTTGGATACATCTACATTGTTCCGCATCCTTCTATCACATTCCAAACACTTCCATCAACTTCCCATGCTGTTGCTTACTCATCGAGACTCTTGTATATATAGTACAGTAGCTGACACCTAGCTCCCCATCTTGACCTCTTGGTCTTTGGAACTAGATTAGTATTTGTACCATCGCTTACACCCAATATACTTACTTGGTCTTTGGAACTAGTTTTCCTTGTGTGACCCTAGTGATTGGCCCCTGCGCTATCACTGCTGTCTTGATTATTATATCGTTCAGCCTTCGTGTGTGGTGCTAGCCCCACCCCTCACTTTGGTTTGTGCTTTGAGCCTGTGCTTTCTCTGTGCTTTCCCCCTTCGTCACCACATTAGGTCAAGATCTCTACTCATACCATCAGCCTTTCCAACTGATCCTACAAGGAGTGGAAATCAGATTTACCCGGTTCTCCACCTTCCATTGCCGCTATGCCTTCATTTACACCAGACATCAATTGTTCAGGATTTCAGCATGCATTTGATACTCAAGATCAGTGTGACGTTCATTCTAAATACAATCCAGATGAAGAACACAATGCTTGGTTTGACTGCGACAAAAATCCTTGTCCCAACTGATACCGTAACTTCGCTCCCATTGCTCCAAGGGATTCAGAAAACGGACGATTCATAGTCATCTCTAGAATTCCAAGCTGAGTTCCAAACCAGGTTGGCAGACTTTCAAACCCTACAAGTGCTGTACCATCCATTAGATCCTCTCCCGTGCTTATCCCCACTGCTATCCCAGAACCTGAGCTAGAAACTGAAGCCAACCCTGTCGCACCATCCCCAGAACCTATTGTCATCAATATCTCCATCACACCAGAACTGTCATGAAACGATCTTTTTTCATTATTCTTTTCCTTTTCTTTTATTTACTTACCTAATCACCAAAGCGCTTACACTAGCACTTATTATATTTTCATTATCATTTAGGTTACATGCGTCAACCTTATTGTTCTCGCGTTGTCATTTCACTTAGGCGCGACTCTCTCGTGCCTGTCAGTTCATTGACAAGATGACGTCATTATCGTCCCGCTTCCATGCTTCTTTTTATATTGCCTTATTGTTTACTCACCTAATACCTACAGCTTTACTTATGGATACGAGCAACTCTTATTGCAGATCCTCATGGTTACGGCGCGAGATGTCTCTCACGGCTTCATATCCCATTAGTATATAAGACTTAGTATTTTGTAGTTATATTCCTTAGCTCTATTCTCGTCTGTTCTCCTCGGTAGCTAGACTTGTAATTGGGTTGTTTTATCCATCCGCTTTTTGCTTTTTCGTCCTCTTGCTCATCGTCTATCGTGTGACGCCTGGTTGTCTCTTGTGAGAGCTAGCGAGTCGCTGACAGAAGAATAGAGCTTCTACCACATACCACCCGTCACAACAAAACTTTTACAAACTTGCCTAGGATTCAACACACCGTTGGAAACTAGTTTTCTCGATATGTTACATATTTTCATTTTTACCAAACACGCTCATCCTCCTCCCTATAAACCAACATGACTGATCGGTCGATACATGCGCCCGACCCAGCAGAAGTCGCTGTTGTCACTTCTAGTCCATGCCGGGTGTTTGTTAATACACCAGGGAACTACGATGGCAATCCCGCCACCTACCGACCATGGCGACGACGGATGATGGCTTATGTTTCCAAGTTGACGGAGACAAAGCAAGTTGACAACTCCCACCGAGTCACCACTATCATTATGTCCTTCCTGGTCGGAGGAAAAGCCGACGAATGGGCTCAGGTCTACTTGGATGACCATTTCGATATCGACAGAGGGACATGGGATATTACGGGGAAGCAACTCATTGACGACATGGACAGGGAGTTCACGAATGTCGCAAAGGAGAAGGAGGCCCGTGATAAACTGACTTATATCTGACAGGGGAAGTCCTCGGCCAGCGACTTTTTCAAAGAGTTCGAATTGTTGTTGAAAGATGCCGGGTACAAGAAAGACGAGTCGCACGTCCTTACCCTAGCGGAGAGAGCGGTTGATCACACACTACTATACGACATCATTAAGGGACGAACGGAGCCCTTTGAAGACTATAAGGAGTTGAAGAAGGTAGTCACAGGGGCTGACAACGTAAGGCGGCAGTGGGCCGAACAGAAGAGAGGTTACGGGTATGCGGGGTGGTGGAACGCTAACCCACAGGGACAGAGTCGTGGACAGTCGTCCACTCAGCAGAACCGACAGGAGCCGAAAGTAGCTCCGAAAGCAGAATATTCGGCGGCACCAAGAAGAGATGCTACCGGCACCACGTTCGGAGGAACGGGCAGGCCGATGGACATCGACCAAGCGAGAGAGAAGCGGTTGTGCTTCAATTGTGGCGAACCAGGCCACATGAGCAGGAACTGCCCGCACAAGAGAAAGGCGGTAGTCAGAGGTATTATGTTGAACATGAGTGAGCAGGAACGTACGGACTTTATTAACGATTTGGGTTTTCCAAAGGCTCCGCAGTAGATATAGGTCTGCAGGAGCCTTCGCACACGGATATTTCGGAGTTTGTTGATAATGGCGTTGATTATGTAATCAGTACAGGTACTAAACAGAAAAACGCGTCCACCTTCATCCACAAAACCGAAAAATCCGAAAAACCTATACGGTACGAACCCGACACTGCTGAATGGCTAACTCAGAGAGTTAGAGAAGACCAGATCCCGAGAGCAGTAGGATTGTTACGAACTTGGATGCCCTTTTCCCGGGAAAAAGAAGCCTCTGAAGAAACCGTCATGGACATACGAAAACGGAACTGGAAAACGGCAGTCACCGCCATCCGGAGTCTCAAAAACAAAAGGAGTTATGTTCGCGGGACACGCGGCAAAAGTCTGAAACTCCCAGCAATACTCGAGACACTGGAGGATGCTCGACAAATCGTCACAGAAGGACTCCTTGACAGTGGAGCTACTGGTTCCTGCATCGACTCAGAATTCGTCAAACGGCATAACCTTGTCACGGAAAACTTACCGATCAAAACACCTGCCTACAATGCCGACGGTACACTCAACGACTCCGGATCAATAGACAAGTACGTCGAGATCCGGATGACCATCGGTGATCATTCAGAGATCGTCCAATTCGGAGTAATATGTCTAGGAAAGAATAATATCTTTCTAGGACTAGATTGGCTGCGACACCACAACCCGAGTATTGACTGGAAGACATCTGAACTAACCTTCGACAGGTGTCCAACAAGATGCGGTTACAACCCACACTTTTGGACACCAGAGGATACCCATTCTAGAGCGGCATTACAGGAAGGCGAACAGCTTTTCCTGTTTGACTGGGACAGGTATGTTCACGAGCAGGTACAGTCGAGGAAGTGGACGGAAAAACAAGCCAGAGAGGAAACAGCCCAAGAGTTCGACACTTCCAAGCCTTACATCGAAGAGTACCCCGATGTTTTCAGCCAGAAGGAATTCGACCAGCTGCCACAACGACGTCCTTGGGACCACGCTATCGACCTAACGCCAGGTTCTAAGCCTTTAGATTGCAAGGTGTACCCATTAAACCCAAAGGAACAAGAGGCACTCGACAAGTTTCTTGAAGAAAACCTTCGAACTGGACGAATCTGACCTTCGACTTCGCAGATGGCGTCTCCCTTCTTCTTCGTTAAAAAGAAAGATGGCACCTTACGACCAGTACAAGATTATCGTAAACTGAACGAGATGACGGTTAAAAACCGGTATCCACTTCCTCTCATTCAGGAGCTAATCAATCGTTTAAAAGGTGCTAAGATCTTCACGAAGATGGATATCAGATGGGGATTCAACAACATCCGCATAAAGGAAGGTGACGAATGGAAAGCAGCTTTTCGAACTAACCAGGGGTTATTCGAACTGACCGTCATGTTCTTCGGACTCACCAACTCTCCTGTGACGTTCCAAGGTTTCATGAACCACATCCTGCGAGACCTCATCAATAAAGGTCATGTTATCATTTACATGGACGACATACTGATTTTTACCGACGGTATAGAAGAACATCGACAAATCGTAGAACAAGTACTCGACATTCTACGGGAACACAAGTTGTTCCTTAAACCCGAAAAGTGTTCTTTCGAAAAACCGGTTATCGACTACCTCGGTATTATCATTGGTAACGGAACTATTCGCATGGATCCCAAGAAAGTACAAGCCGTTCGAGAATGGATTACTCCACGAAAGAAGCGCGACGTCCAACAGTTTCTAGGATTTTGCAACTTCTTCCGGCGATTCATTCGTGGTTTCAGTCTGGTAGCAAAGCCATTAACACAGCTCACGGGAAATGGGACTTGGAAGTGGGAGAAAGATCAGGAGGAAGCGTTCGAAGAGTTGAAACGCCGTATTTGTGAGGAAGTCGTTTTATTGATTCCTCGTAACCATGGGAAATTCAGGGTGGAAGCTGACTCGTCTGATTATGCTAATGGCGCCGTTTTGTCCCAATTCGTTGATGGTAGATGGTATCCTATTGCCTTTCGTTCTCGTTCCCTTAATGAGGTCGAACGGAATTACGAAATCTACGACAAAGAGTTAATGGCAATAATGGATTCTCTTGACGATTGGAGGCAATATTTACTAGGTGCGGAGGAACAGATTGAGATTTATACGGATCACGCAAACCTCCAGTACTTCAAAAAGCCGCAGAAACTCAACCGCTGACAAGCGCGCTGGGTACTGGAATTAGCGGAGTATAATTTCGATCTCGTTCACAAACCTGGTAAATTGATGACGAAAGCTGACGCCCTGTCGAGGATGACAGGTCTTGAGACGGGGGACAAGGACAACGAGAACATTGTTCTCCTGAAACCGGAACTTTTTATTCAAGCTCTCGACCTATCGGCTCCCGAAGATCTCCTGTTATCAGAAATCCGAAAGAGTAGAAACCAAGTAGACCGAACTGTACAGGATGCCCTCGCTGCGAAAAATCCAGAGTGGACTGAGACCGACAAAGTCATTACCTGGAAAGGGCGTATTTATGTACCGAAAAACCGCCTACTCCGGTCCAAAATAATCACTCAGTACCACGATACACCGCTAGCGGGACATCCAGGACAGTACAAAACCACAGAGTTGATTACTCGGGACTACTGGTGGCCAGGGGTGACACGAGATGCAGGAAAATACGTCGAAGGTTGTGAGAAATGCCAGGCGACAAAGTCACATCGTACCAAACCAGTAGGACAACTTCACCCACATGCAGTACCAACTGAACCGTGGCAAATAATCGGCACTGATATGATAGGGGAACTACCGGAATCGGGAGGATATAACGCCATATCGGTGTTTATCGATCATTTTTCCAAAAGATTGCGACTTGTTCCGTCCCACACTACAGTCACGTCAGAGGGAATGGCAAAAATCTATCGGGATCGTATTTTTTCTATCCACGGCATTCCACGAAAAATAATACATGATCGAGGACCGCAATATCATTCTCGTTTCATGAAGGAACTTTATCGTCTTTTAGGAATAGAAGCAAACTACACCACGGCGTATCACCCACAGACCAATGGCCAGACGGAACGGACAAATCAGGAGATAGAACATTATCTCCGTTTGTTCATTAGTTATCATCAAAATGACTGGCATGAGTGGTTACCGCTTGCAGAATTCGCCTATAACGATCGAGTACACTCTGCGACAAAAGTGTCCCCCTTCTATGCTGACAACGGTAGACATCCTTATAAAGGCACGGCACCTCAAATGACTTCGGACAATCCCACAGCACAGGCGTTTGCAGATGGAATGAGGAAGGTTCGAGATGAAGTAGGAGCGGCCTTAGGAAAGGCCAACGAGGACATGAAGAAGTTTTATGACCGTAAGCGAAGAGTTGGAGTAGAGTACAAGCCAGGCGATAAGGTCTGGCTTGAAGGAACTAACTTATCGACAGACCAGCCGATGAAAAAGTTAGGAGATAAACGGTTTGGACCGTTTACAGTTCAGAAGAAAATAGGCGCTAGTTCCTATAAACTAGACATTCCCTCTACGTGGAAACGTATTCACAATGTCTTCAACGAAGTCCTCCTTACCCCTTACAGAGAACCGCAATTCCCCTCTCAACCACGAAACACTCGCCCACCTCCTGTTGTCGTAGGAGAAGAAGAGGAATTCGAAGTCGAGGAGATTCTCGACTCACGAAAGGTAGGAAAAGGAATCAAGTACAAGGTCAGGTGGCGAGGTTACGGACCACATGAAGACACTTGGGAACCTCGGTCCAACATCACACATTCCTCCGATTTGTTGAAGGAATTCCATGATAAGAACCTGACCAAACCCAAACCCGCCACCCTGAGTCGACTCGAAATCCCTATTTCCTTATTCCCTACCGAATTATTCCGCCCTATGCCTCCGCCAGATACCGAAAACACGCCCTCACAATTACCCTCCGAAAATTTCGTTAGATGACAAGCGCTTCGTGGAACTCGCGCTCTAGGGAGGGGGTAATGTCATGAAACGATCTTTTTTCATTATTCTTTTCTTTTATTATTCTTTTCCTTTTCTTTTATTTACTTACATAATCACCAAAGCGCTTACACTAGCGCTTATTATATTTTCATTATCATTTAGGTTACACGCGTCAACCTTATTGTTCTCGCGTTGTCGTTTCACTTAGGTGCAAATCTCTCGTGCCTGTCAGTTCATTGACAAGACGACGTCATTATCGTCCCGCTTCCATGCTTCTTTTTATATTGCCTTATTGTTTACTCACCTAATACCTACAGCTTTACTTATGGATACGAGCGACTCTTATTGTAGATCCTCACGGTTACGGTGCGAGAAGTATCTCACGGCTTCATATCCCAATAAGTATATAAGACTTAGTATTTTGTAGTTATATTCCTTAGCTCTATTCTCGTATATTCTCCTCGGTAGCTAGACTTGTAATTGGGTTGTTTTATCCATCCGCTTTTTGCTTTTTCGTCCTCTTGCTCATCGTCTATCGTGTGACGCCTGGTTGTCTCTTGTGAGAGCTAGCGAGTCGCTGACAAGAACCAGTATCCCCCTCCCCTGAATCTAGTCTTATCATGGCTCATGCTCCTACTACCCAAGACCTGGCCATGCTAATTCAACAACTTGCAACACAACAGATGGCACTACAAACAGCAGTAGCAAGCATCGCTAACAATATCAGCACTAATAAAGGTGTTAGCAAACCCCAGACATATGACAGGAAGCATAGTGATGATGCACGATGCTTCATTGCCACTTTCGAACTCTGGGCCCAGGGTATCCGCTCTCTCAGTGATGAGCAGGAGAAAATCAAATCGGCCATTTCATACCTGGATGGTGATACAGCCATTTGGGCTACTCCCACCTCGGAGAACATCAGTCAGGTCGCCCGAGCTGTTGCTTCAGGACTACCAGCTCCTGCCCTCCTCTACCCAACCTGGGCTGATTTTGCTGGCACCTTTAGGCAATGGTTTGAAACAGCAGACCCAGTGGTAGAGGCCAAATGTGTCCTCAAAAGTCTCTGGCAAGGAAAGGACCGGGTGGCAACCTATGCTGCAACCTTCAAGCAGTATGCTAGCAGGACAGGATATTTGGATGCCGACCTTCGAGATCACTTCTATGATCACCTCTCCAAGCGAATCAAGGACGGATTAGTTAATTCACAGGCCAACACAGATCTGATGAATGTGCTGATCAGCAAAGCGATTTGCATTGATAACCAACTGAACGAACGTGCCAATGAGGAAGGGAAACAATACACCCGAAACACTCCTAACTTTGGCTCCTACATCCCAACTCCCTTTGTTCCGGCCCGTGATCCAAATGCAATGGACATGGATGCCACCACCACTGGATGATCTGCGGAAGACTATCGCAGGTCCATGATGGGAAGATGCTATGGGTGCGGATCCAGAGAACATCGCAAGGCGGATGGGTACCATGAATGAAATGTCTGCAATCATTGCAGACTAACCGGTCATCTAGCAGCTGTCTGCCACAGGAAGTTCTTGGGACTCCCAAAACCCATCCCTCATTCTGTCACTGCCACATCTATCGTTGCTGAGCCCTCCACCTCCATTGCTGCTATCACACCTGCCCCTGCTACTGACTTCATCAAGATCCTCCAGATGCTTACTGCCGGGCAGAAGGAATTGGCCGAGCAGATGGCGGAGTTGCACTCGAATTTTTGAAGTGGGAACCTGCCACGGCTGCTGCCTGGTTCCCTAGTCTGTACTCCTCGTCTACCTCTACTTATGCATCTATACCATCATGTACAATTGGCTCCACTCAATCCAGTGACATTTCTCACTTCCGCATACCAATTAAGTTGCAAGGCAGATTCAAGGATACAGACAGCGCAGCAATGATAGACTCTGGTACCACAGGTCTTTTCATTAACGACCGTTTTGTAAAACAACACTGAATCCTTTCTCATCCTCTTCTCCATCCAATCACCCTCTATAACATAGATGGGTCTCCTAACACTGCCGGACAGATCACGCACTCTGTACATCTATTCTCCACAATAGACCGAAACAAACCCCAGCTTCTCGAATACCTCGTCACCAACCTCGGTTCTGAAAATATCATTCTCGGACTTCCATGGCTTCGAAAGGTCAACCCGGACATTGACTGGAGAGAAGGGCGATTGGCTATCACCCCTCCCAGAAAGGTTCCATACCCCATGACCATCGAAGAAATCGCAGAGCCCAAGGAACGTAATGTGGGAGGAACCACTGCACACATTGTAGAAGCTAACCCAGACTGAGGCACCACTTCTGCTCCACAAGTTCACTCCTCCATCCCGGAACCTGACGACCAACCCCAGTTGCCAGAAGAAACTCTCCCACTTCCTGTGCCTGACCCAGAGATACACGAATACACTGAAAGCACCCCCCTGTATTGACTGGTAGGCAACAGGAAGCGGAGGAGAGCACTACTTTGAGCGGAGATCATTGGCCATACATCGGAAGAACTTTGGTGTTCTGCAGGGTACACACGTATTCTCAACAACTCGCAGAGGCTGCCTACAAAGAGAAGCCATCAAAGTCATTTGAGGAGATGGTCCCCTCATAGTACCAGAAACATGCAAAGGTCTTCTCCGAGAAAGAATCAGAGCAACTACCAGAACATAAACCTTGGGACCATGCCATAGATCTGAAACCTGATGCTCCTGAAACCATGTGGACCAAAATCTATCCCATGTCCCCGAATGAACAAGAAGAGCTTGATCGGTTCTTGGAAGAGAATCAGCGCAACGGCTACATCTGCCCCTCCAAATCCCCATTGGCGTCACCTGTCTTCTTTGTCAAAAAGAAGGATGGTAAACTTCGATTTGTGCAGGATTACCGGCGACTCAATGAATACACAGTAAAAAATCAGTACCCACTTCCCCTCATCACGGACATCGTCAGCCAACTATGTAAAGCCAAGGTCTTCTCCAAAATGGACATTCATTGGGGGTATAACAATGTGCGGATTAAAGAGGGTGACGAATGGAAGGGAGCATTTGCAACAAATCGAGGACTCTTTGAGCCCCTCGTCATGTTCTTCGGCCTAACAAACTCACCCACTACGTTCCAAGCCCTCATGAACTCCATATTTGCTGACCTCATTGCGGCTGGGAAGGTGGCCATCTATCTGGACGACATCCTGGTTTTCACTGAAACCCTTGAGGAACATCGGAGTATAGTCAATGATGTGCTTACACGCCTCAGCAAATATGACCTATATCTGCGACCAGAGAAATGCAAGTTTGAATGACCTTCCATCGAATACCTAGGCTTGGTAATCAGTGAAGGAGAAGTGTGAATGGACCCAGTCAAAATAGAGGCAGTTAGTAATTGGCAGGCCCCTACAACGCTACGCGATCTCCGAGGCTTCCTGGGATTTGCTAACTTCTATCAGAGATTTATTGAAGGTTTCACAAAGAAAGCTCGACCCCTAAACAACCTCACCCGCAAGGACACTAAATGGGCTTGGGGTTCAGAACAGCAGGAAGCCTTTGATTCCCTAAGGGACTCCTTCACATTGGCACCAATCCTCATGCTATGGGACCCATCGAAACCAACTCGGATTGAAGTGGATGCATCAGGCTTCACTACTGGAGGCACACTCTCACAACTACAGGAGGACGGACTCTGGCACCCTGTTGCATATCGTTCCTCTTCCATGGACCCAGCTGAGCAAAACTACGAGATCTATGATTGGGAAATGCTGGCCATCATCCAGGCATTGAAAGACTGGAGAAGCTTCCTAGAAGGATCCCCGGAACCCTTCAAAATCATAACTGACCACCAGAAACTCAAATATTGGAAGACAGCCCAAGACCTCAGTCGTCGACAAACACAATGGGCACTATGGCTCTCTTGGTTTGATTTCTGTCTTAAGCATCGCCCAGGCAAAGCTAACACTCAAGTGGATGCACTTTCATGTATGGCGCAGCATCAGGTCACAGATGCAGAGGACAACAGGGAACAGATCATTCTCAAACCCGAGCACTTCCTTAATGCGGCAACCGTGGTTCTTCTCCATAACCCCCTCCTTGACCGCATTCAGCAGATCAGCAAACGAGAGGCAGAAGTCCTGGATGGTCTGAAAGGTATCAAGGGACCCCAGAGTCTCACTAGTGGCCTAGCCAAGTGGAGAGAAGAAAACGGTTTGGTCTACTATCGCAACAAAGTCTATGTCCCACCAGATATGGCACTAAGGAAAACAATCCTAGAGCACTGTCACAACACACCTACTGCAGGTCATCCAGGGATGCATGGCATCCTGGAACTAGTCAGCAGACTGTACTGGTGGCCTGGGATGTGCTCTTTTGTAGAGAAGTACGTCGACGGATGTGACCACTGCCAGCGCAAATGCCTGAACCCCCACTACCACTCTCCTCTTCAACCCCTTCCCATACCGGAAGGACCCTGGCAGGACATTGGCATAGATCTCATTGGGGAACTACCTATGATGCAAGATGGCCACAATGCTATCATCGCCTTTGTGGACCATTACACAAAGATGGTTTACTGTTTCCCCTGTACAACTGAGATAACTGCAGAAGGAGTAGCAGATTTCTTCTATAAAGAAATCTTCCGCTTACATGGCCTACCCCGTCAATTCATCTCTGATAGAGGACCCCAATTTGCGGCAGACGTTATGCAACAGCTCCTGAAGCAATTGGGAATCGACTCCGCCCTTACCACAGCTTATCACCCTGAGACTAATGGACAGACAGAATGCGCTAACCAGGAAATCGAACGTTACATTTGCATGTACATAAGTCGCCAACAGGATGACTGGGACCTCCTAATTCCTACTGCTGAGTTTGTCATAAATGCTCGTATCCACTTCGCACACAACCACTCCCCCTTCGAAACACTTTATGGTTACACCCCTGAGTTCACCATTCCGAATGGCGTTGAGACCAAATACCCATCCATCAAGCACCGGCTAGAACTACTCCAGCATGCACGTGAGGACGCAGAGGCAGCACTACGGATGAGCAAGGAACACATCAGAGAGGGTGTAAATGGCAAAGTACAGGAATTCAAAGTTGAACAACCAGTGTGGTTATCCTTGAGCAATTTAAAGGTATGACAAAAGAACCAGAAACTAGGGAGCAAATGTCTAGGCCCATTCGAAGTCGCAGAGAAAACAGGGCCCCTCACATACTGATTACACCTGTCAGCGACTCGCTAGCTCTCACAAGAGACAACCAGGCGTCACACGATAGATGATGAGCAAGAGGACGAAAAAGCAAAAGAGGATGGATAAACCAACCCAACTACAAGTCTAGCTACCAAGGAGAATAGACGAGAATAGAGCTAAGGAATATAACTACAAAATACTAAGTCTTATATACTAATGGGATATGAAGCCGTGAGAGACATCTCGCGCCGTAACCGTGAGGATCTACAATAAGAGTTGCTCGTATCCATAAGTAAAGCTGTAGGTATTAGGTGAGTAAACAATAAGGCAATATGAAAAGAAGCATGGAGGTGGAACAATAATGACATCGTCCTGTCAATGAGCTGACAGGCACGAGAGAGTCGCACCTAAGTGAAACGACAACGCGAGAACAATAAGGTTGACGCGTGTAACCTAAATGATAATGAAAATATAACAAGTGCTAGTGTAAGCGCTTTGACAATTAGGTAAGTAAATAAAAGAAAAGGAAAAGAATAATAAAAGAAAAGAATAATGAAAAAGATTGTTTCATGACAACACCTACTTACCTGGATGAAGATCCATGACAACATCCATACCAACTGCCTGTCTCCCTGGAAAGGAAACGAGGTCAATGGAGTCAAGCCACCACCACTGCAACCCAAAATCGTGGAGGGAGAAGAGTTCTATGATGTGGAGGAGGTCCTGGAGAGTCGGATCTTTGGACGGTGGAAGAAGTTGCAATTCCTGGTAAAATGGAAGGGGTACGACAAAGGCCACAACAGTTGGGAGCATGAAGAGAACTTAGTTGGCACAAGCAACAAGGCAATTGCAGACTTCTATGCAAAACACTCAAATGCACCATGAAAAATTTCAGCCACCATCTTCCACTCTCTACCCTGGCAACCCTATGAAAACCTCACTGAAATAGTCACTGGGACATTGACTGTAGAAGGGGGGTAATGTCGTGACGTGCTACACAGGATACAGTACTTACCTTATTTTTCCTACATCTCCTCCTTCCCTCATCATTGTTACTGCTTGGATACATCTACATTGTTCCGCATCCTTCTATCACATTCCAAATGCTTCCATCAACTTCCCACACTGTCGCTTACTCATCGAGACTCTTGTATATATAGTACAGTAGCTGACACCTAGCTCCCCATCTTGACCTCTTGGTCTTTGGAACTAGGTTAGTATTTGTATCATTGCTTACACCCAATATACTTACTTGGTCTTTTGAACTAGTTTTCCTTGTGCGACCCTAGTGATTGGCCCCTGCGCTATCACTGCTGTCTTGATTATTATATCGTTCAGCCTTCGTGTGTGGTGCTAGCCCCACCCCTCACTTTGGTTTGTGCTTTGAGCCTGTGCTTTCTCTGTGCTTTCCCCCTTCGTCACCACACAAGCTAAGTTGTTACAAAGCTTTGCAATACATTCCGCTACTTAGATATATTTACTTATATCCTTTTACCACTATGCAATTACTTCGTGAAGGAATTCCGATGCGAAGCAATTACTCATTATCTCGTTTCATCCTTATTGGATTCACACTATTCCTTTTATATCCCTTCCTTTGTTCTTTACTTACGAGCTAACCCATTTGGGCATGGCATTGCTTCAGGATCCTGACTTACCTTTAGTATAAAGCTACGGTATCGAATAGGTAGTTCCTTAGTTTAAATATCAACCTTGATAGCACTTCAATAGTGATACCAATTAATCATTTATCCATATCATCGTTTTAACATCTCTACTGTCAGTACATTCCGCGATGGTCATCGCAAATGGAACATGTTTACTTTCTTCTCTTGTGGACACACGAAGTGTCGAGGACTCTACTAATAGTGGAGTCAAGGTCTGACTACATAGTTTAGGATCATTTTACCTTGCGAAGCAATTCTCTTCGCTATTTCCCGTGATTACCCTGCAACCCTTTCCAACAATCCCTTTGTGCACAATCATAACACTCCTACATTTCCTCTTTTCTTTACCTTTGTGACTGCCTGGACCCTTCTTCATTCTTCCATATCCTTTTACTTCCATCTATCATTCTTCAGAACCTTCCATCACATTCCAGACACTTCTATCAGCTTCCCGCGCTGTTGCTTACTCATCCAAACCCTGGTATATATAGTACAGTTGACACCTAGTTCCCCATCTTGACCTCTTGGTCTTTGGAACTAGGTTAGTACTTGTATCTTCATTTACACTCAATATACTTACTTGATCTTTAGAACTAGTTTTCCTTGTGCGACCCTAGTGATTGGCCCTAGCACTATCACTGTTGTCTAAGATCCTTATTCATATGTGGTGCTAGTCCCACCCCTCACCTTGGTTTGTGCTTGAGCCTGTGCCTTCTCCCTTCGTCACCACAGTTGCCAGTATTACTGCCATCATTGGCGATGGAGGAGGTAGCAAAGGCAGTGGTGGTGGCTGTAGGTGTTGTGGTGGCATGTTCAGGGGTGGGGCTATCATTGTCAGTTGTGACATAAATTGTGTTGGAGTTGAGTCTGCCCAGTATGGGATCATTTGCACTGTCAGGTACATCTGGGGTGAGTATTGCATTGGTGGTTGCAGCTGTTGAGAACTGGATGGCTGCTGCAATGCTGGTGGCCTTGATCCTGATGAGAATTGGTATCGTTCGAGCGTCTCTTGTCCTCGTTCTCTCATCTGTGATCTTCTGGGTCCTCGGCTTCTTCCTCTGCTGTTGGCTGCCAGTCTGGGTGTTGGTTCTCACATGTTCAGCCCCTGTTGAGTGTCATTTGCTTCTCCTCCCCCTTCACCTGACCTTCCCCTTGCTAGTCGTCCTTTGCCTCTTCCTCGCTATACTGTTGTCCATTCGTTATGGTGATCCTGCACATTCATCCTCCAACCTTGATCAAACTCTTCTCTCACCAGGTCCTCCAATCTTCCTCATGTATTCAGATCCCTGGTGACAAAGAGTTTGTAGGCTTGTTCTGGGTCCCACCTCACTCTCTCCTTCAGCTTTCTCTGGAATTCCAGGCACTCTCTGCTGGCAGTTCCATGTCCTGCTTTCCAGCAATTTGCACAATGCAGTTGTTGTTCAGTGACCTGGCAGGTGCTCATTCTGTGTCTGCTTGTGCATCTGGTGCAAACATCATTCTCCACTTTGCATTGTCCCTGTCACAAAGAGGTGATGATGGTGGCACAGCAGAGCGGAGACTTAGACAGAAACAGGCAGATACTGGTCCCAACAACAAAGTTATATTGATAATAAATACAAGGAAGTAAATAAAAGACATACCTAGTCCCAATGATAAAGAGGTCAAGATAAGGGACCAGGTTGTGGGGGCTGGCTTATATATACAAGGTGGAGTGTGAGAACTATGATGTAATACTGTATTGCTCAGGCACAAGGAATGGAATGGAACTGATAGAATGGAATGGAAGGTTCTGGAATGATTATTGTAGGTAGGAGGGCTCGAATGGTGTATCGTAAAGAAAGGAAAATGATAGGGGTGGCTCACTTCATGACAGTCCCGCTATGTGGCCGAAGATGTTGCACTTGGCACATCGTTTTGGGTCTGGGTTGTTCTTTCTCACTCAAAGTACCTTGCCCTGGAATACCACTTGTCCTGTAAGGAGCTCGTTAGCGTCATTTCTGGAATCCATAGAAAATATAGCATGGGCATGCCGCTGCCCGTCTTTCCGCTTTTCAATTTGCTTTATCCAACATATGCCTTTGATAGCGCCCATTCGTAAGCTGCTCGCCGACTCTATTCGTCTTTGCTCTTTCGGGCTGTCTATTGGTGTCTCCACCGGTAGTGCTTCAACCACCACCTCAGCGTAGTTGAGTCTCAACGTCGCCGATGAACCCCATGCTGCTCCAAAACGTTCCATTCGGTCATCCTGCTTGATTCATCTGACCTCCTCCGTACTCCTTAGTAGCAAAAGCGCACCTTTGCCCGGGATCTTTGTGGCTGCCAGTACCTCTATCTCCATAGCCTTTGCTCCTTCATCTGCCACTACCTTCGCTATCGCCAGGTTCGCTTTGGTGACTAGTTCTTTTTCTCCTAGGGCCCAATCCGATGGCGTTTGCGAGGTGATGACAATTCGTCTATTTTTCATCTCTGCTTCTTTGACTGCTGAGTTGTGCTGGTGGTGGCGTATGGTTTGGGGCGAGGGGTGTCCTCGTGCTGCCTGGGCGTATATTGTCCCTGTTGTGTTGTTCGTGATCTCGCCTTCTTCACCGCCGGTTGATGTCATCCTGTCCGAGGCTGTTGCTATCTTCGTCGTCAGCTCCGTCGTTTTATGTAACCTCTTGCACTCTCTTCCACGCTTCCTGCGCCTCCTTAGTGATCCCTTCTACCCTCGTCGCTATGTTGTTCACCCTTGAGGTAATCTCCTCCTCTAGGTTCTCCATCAGCTCGTGCCTCCACTCTTCTGACTTGTCCTTCCATGACCATTCCTGTAGGATTTTCGCTATCAGAAGGATTTTGTCCAGAGTCTCGTTCTGTGTTGTTCTCGTTCGTCCGTTTTCTTTCGCTGCTGCTGCTAGCCGTACCAGTTTGGACGGTAGTACAGCGCCCAGGTTGTCGTTTTTTGCCATAAGCTTCAACGTTACTACCTTCTCGATGAGGGTCTGAAGCTCCTCCATTTCACTTTCAGCGTGAATCGGACTCGGTGGTCGTGCATTCGTGTTCGACTTCGCTTGGGCGTTCAGCTTTGCTTGTGCCGGTGTGCCATCTTTTCCCGTATTCAACGCGTTCTTTGTCGGCATGTGGGGTGTAGTGCTTTCTCGCATGGTATGTGTTATAAGAGGTAAATTATAGAGATGGTATAGTACTCTTAATCTGAGCTACTTTGCCTACCGAAGCCTTATTCACCAATGGTTGAGTGTGGGAATATTTCTAGGTAGTAGCAGTACTGGATTAAGAGTTTCCCCCACAACCTGTGATAGCTCGTGTGATAGCTCGTATGATAGCTTGTGTGATCCCTTGTATTCATAAAACACCCATAGCGAATAGAGCATTTCCTTGAATCTGTTATATGTCTCAGTCTCTTTCGCAATGAACGTCTTACACTCCTCTTGAAAGGCATCCCAATCACCACTTTTCCATTTCGCCTTTGCCCCCGGATTTTTCTCCAAAAACTTACTCAGCGTTAAGCTATAAGTCTGAACAACAGTAGGATGACATCCATTCAAAAATTCAATAGCTTTTTTGACTGTCATGGAATCGGCTCGTCGCTCGATACGAGGAGGAGGATATCCAACAGACGATTTCGCCACGTCAAGTGCTAACGTAAGGGTCTTGTCTTCAACCTGTTAGTAGCTAAAGTGTCAGACAAGGAGAAATCAACAGATTGAAGAACAAATAGACAAACCATGGGCAATTTATCCATTGGGCGAGGGTAATGCAATTCCATAGAGCCCTCGAAGTCCTAGTATAAAGTCACTTTCGTCAGCTAACACACACACAACGAACAGAGCCTGACGTACAGGAACGACGTCCATCGGTGTAGGGGCAGGGACCATCACTTCAATGGCGAGGTTTCGGTTAGGGCGATATTCTTCACCGAGGTGCTGATAGGGAACGGGAGGCTACAACTAAACAGTCATTCTATGCAAAGCACAAAAGTACACCACGAATCTTACCATACGAAGTTCCTCCGTTTCCTCAGCAATGAGATCGCGCGCATTCAGCTCCGTTGTTGGCATAGACGCTGACTGCGGCATTGAAGAGGAAGATGCTACTGTGCCGCTTAGGTTATCAGAAGACTGTAGTGGAATAGCAAGAGTCGAAGAAGCGACTCCAACAGCGATGACGGCTGTGAGTACAGATCGAGTGTACACCATTGTTGCTTGCGGATGTTGTTTTTCTTTGAATAGAATGTGAAGGCGTTCGAAAAGCGACCAGCGAATTGAACGCGAGAATGAGACCAGCTCTGGGGAGAATGTAGGGAGCAAGGGTTAGCCTCTATATATTGCACCAGAAACTCTTCCTCCTGGAGATGATCAGATCGGAGCAGATGGTTACGGATAATCAATCATTGCTAGTATGCATCTGGAGTACGCGAGTATATTTTGCCAAACTAGATGCCCTTTCAAAGGCCTCCTACTTCAGATGGAAGGAATTTTATCTGGACCTTGTAGTTATTGAGATGGGTACGAACTTGAGATGGGTACGAACTTGACTTTCTGATCTAATTAACGGAAGGGAAGAAACAAGCTGGTGCACAAATGACTGGATGACTTCCCGTAAGCCCTATCCAGGGTCTGGACCCTCCCCTAATGGGAGCTGTGTTGAGCATAGGCGAGAGCTGACAATCTGATGCAAGCCACCAGATGAGTACCATATGCCATTCTATGTACCACATGCTCTGCATACCCAGACAGGCAACTGTTATCTCAAATGGCTATCAGGAGGATCCGAGTTCTTGGTCTAAGATAGCTACTGTTAGTCCGAGTCGTTAGTAAAGCTAAAGCTAAGGGTGCTGCGCTCATCATTAGATGCAACATAAAAAGTATTAGATAGGTTGAACACGTTAGGAATCAGTGGATGACCTCCTGTAAGCTCTCTATCCAAATAAATGCCGCTGTGTCATCCAATCATCTTTACGGGGAGTCATAGATGAATAGAATACATGGCAAACTGGCAGTGGTCCCATAGAAGAAACCGCTGGTCTCGCATTGGTACAAGGGCAAGTGCGTCCCCCGAGAGTATATGTGCTTTGAGACTCTTTCATATTGGTTCCTGGGTAACACACTCACAACTCAGACGCCGCACGCTCACATTCGGAGGCCGCACACGCGTAGAAGGCTGTGGCTATGTAGCTATCTGGAAAAAATAGTGAGGTCATGTGCTAAATACCACCTCTTTGATGCGACATAACACGTACTCAACATGCCCGATGGTGATAACTATATAGGAACCATACCTATCAATACATATCGAGACTGAATAATCTGTTCAATATATCTACAGGAGATGATACAAAATCTGCTACTTAATGCACTCACTGTGAGCTTACAAATGTGAGTGTATTCGGCCTGAGTGTGAGTGTGCTTGGCCTGAGTATGACTGTGGTGGCAAGAACGTGGATGTGAAACCCAGGCCCGAATGTGAAAGCGCTGAAAGTGGACAATACTCAGAAAAACATAGCAGCGCACAAATATTCTAGGGCACCATGCTTGTCCCAAGGCTGTATCTCCAGTGTCCGATCGGGGCTCCTACTCGAACATTCCCTCTTCTTGACAATGATAACCACTCTGCAGTATTTCTGTTCTAAATTTGTAAGGACTTGTGTATAAATTTCGCCTTCAATTCTTGCAACTCTTGAGTGAAAGGATGGATGTGTCGGAGAGAGGAAATTTGTTGAATAAGTTTGGGCACAATAGCATAAGATTGGGTCTAAAGCTTCTTGAGACTGGCCCAGAAATTGGGAACAGCCTCAAGCCATAGATGGAAGGGAAGGGAGAATCGGAGGTTCAAAAGTGACCGGGCCACGAGGATGTGCCCAGTGGAGTTGAGAAGAAATGTGAAGGCGACGAGCTTTGTCCACTTCGATGTAGAGCTTGAATGCATCACTACGCCAATGACCCAGAAGTTGAATCTCATAGTCAGAACAACCTGCTGCAAATGCTGAGGTAGCAGCTCCTCGACGGAAACTATGACCCGAGAACTTATCCTGTTCATAGCCAGCATCTTGTAAGGCACGTCGTATGCGCTTAATGAAGGAAGAGCAAGAGAGGGGGTTTCCCAAAGCATCCTGAAACAGTGGGAGATCTGGATCCCAAGTGGTGCTGGAACGAGGATCAGATGTCCCAAAGAGTCGCTTGAGTGCTGTTACAGCGCAGGTTGGATGGCCTGGAACAGTGGCAATGACAATGGTGATTCCCTTACGAAAGGGATCAGTCTTTGAGGCTGGAAGGGTAAGGTGGACCGATGTTGGTGACTCAAAGTTGGGAAGGAATTGGATACATCCCTGTGTGAGATTGAGAGTGGGGTTGAATCAGTTTTCTTCTTTGACAGTGAACTCCCCAGCTTGGAGAAATCCAGCGTAAGCAGTACAGGCTGCTGCTGCGACATGGTCATCCCCAGGGATGGTACCGGGGTTGAGAAAGGAAAGAAGGCTGGTGAGCACAGCCAAGGTGATGGGCTGCTTTGGGCTGTGATCTTGCTCACCATGATAGTGTTTGATGCCCCTGATAACGCATTGGACAAGGGGAGATTTGGTAGCTGCAAAGGAAAGATCAACATCTGTGTGCATGGATCTAACATGGGTGAGATACTGTTTGATGGTCTTGGGTTGGACTCTACCACTGAGGTGGGCAACCCAGTGGAGGATGGCATTCTGGGAGGCAGGGAGGATGGATCCATCTGCATTATAGAGGTTGTGGAGTTGAACGTGATTGATGAAGGAGTTTTGGCCAGTGGAGTAGGTCCTCCGGGTGCTGGATGTGAGTCCATGCCAAAGATAGAAAGCAACGGCTTTGTGATGTTGTGGATACCGGTCATACCACCAAGCTGGAGGTGCTTCGAGCTGGGCTGTGGGTCGAGGTAAGGGGCGAGTTGAAATAAGCGACAGAAGGAAAAACGAGAAGCAGTGTCAGCAAGTGAGTTATCTTTAGAAGGAAGCCAGATGGAAGAAAAAGTGAAGTCAAGGCGGCAAGCTAGGCCAATGAAATTGTGAATGAGTTGCATGGTGTCTTTTGATGCAATGGTAATGTTGTTGAGTGCATTATAAACTGCATCATTATCAACATGAAAGACTAAGTGTTTGCCCCGGAAGCTCTCCCCCCAGCAGAGAACTGAGTAAAGAACAGCATACATCTCCTTCACCTGGATGTGTGCATGTCGATACCGGCGTGGAGTACGGATTGAGAACCAGTAAGAGCCAAGGACACCACCAATGCCCTTTGTACCGCTGGCATCCGTGAAGACATCAGCCACAGTGCATTCAGGAGCTATGAAATGGATACCATTCCAATTGACAGCGAACGTAGACCACCACTCTATGTCGCGTCGTGCAGAATGAGGGATGTGGCGGCGGGAGAATGAAGATGGAAAGGAAGACTGAAAGTCATACAGGGAGCGAATGAAAGCACGAGCCAGGGGTATTACTTGAGATGTGAATTGCAGGAATCCAGTGAATTGTTGGAGCTCTATCAGATTGCAGTGGGAGTGTGTGGACCAGTCCCTGAGAAGTTCCCAGAGAAACTCTAACTTTTCAGGTCCAAGCCGTGCTTCCATTCGTACAGAGTCAAGAATGATCCCCAAGAATTCCATGCATGTGGCAGGACCCTCGACTTTGGTTGGTTGGAAATGGAGGCCAAGCTGCTCGCCCAGAGCAAGCATCCATTCCAATGCTGCATGAGGAATCTGGGGTGGGCAATCCGGCAAGAAGGTGCTCAGAAAGTCATCTAGGTAGTGCCGTAATCGAGCAGGAACATGGTGCTGTAAGATCCAGTGCAAGGCTTCTGCGAACAGGTTGAATATGTATGGAGCCGAACAAAGGCCAAAACCTAAGACAATCTCATGATAGAATTGTCCAGACCATGTGAAACCTAGAAGGTGCCAGTCATCTGGACGAACAGGTATGTGGCGAAAGGCAGATTTGAGGTCAAGTTTAACCATCAAGGAGCCGGGCCCAGAGGCAATGAGATCGGATATAGTGAGGCGAACCGTATCATAGATGATAGTTGCCTCAGAATCGGGAATACCATCATTCACTGATGACCCGCGTGGCCAGGAGAGGTGATGGATGTGACATACCTTGGAAGACTGTTTCCGTGTAACAGCTCTGTCACAAAGAGGTGACGACGGTGGCGGAGCGGAGCGGAGACTTAGGCGGGAGCGGACAACTGGTCCCAACGACAAAGTTATATTGATAATAAATACAAGTAAGTAAGTTAAAGACATACCTGGTCCCAACGACAAAGAGGTCAAGATAAGGGACCAGGTTGTGGGGGGCTGGCTTATATATACAAGGTGGAGCGTGGGAACTATGAGATAATACTGTATAGCTCAGGCACAAGGAATGGAACGGAACTAATAGAATGGAATGGAATGTTCCGGAATGATTATTGTAGGTAGGAGGGCTTGGATGGTGTATCGTAAAGAAAGGAAAATGATAGGGGGGGGGGGGGCTCACTTCATGACATTACCCCCCTCCTTATGACCATTGTCCTCGATGGTCAAGCTTTTGCCGCCTGGGGATGCTTTCTGTGGAATTTTCGGACAGTGGTTGGTGCATGCTCAAGATTTTGAGCGGGTTCCCATGAGTTGTGTCCTGCGTCATATCCCTTCCACTTTACCAAGTACTCTAACCTCTTCCACCTAACCCGACTATCCAAGATGCCCTCAACTTCGTACTCTGGCTCGTCTTCATCTTCTAGGTATACTGGTTCTGGTGGTGTTGCAATTTCGCCATTGATGGTGTTCCCTCTCCAAGGGTACAGTTTATCAACGTGGAATACTGGGTGGATGCGGTCCAGTGACAGTGGGAGGTCCAGGCGGTAGTCCAGGGGACCAACCTTCTCCAAAATGGCGTAAGGTCCTAGCTGTCGATCCCCAAGTTTCTCACTGGAAAGTTGGAGCTTGATGTCTTCTGCGCTTAGCCAGACCTGATCTCCTACTTGGAACTGATGTGCCTTTCGTTTTCCTCGTTCATAGTTTTCCTTTTGCCATCTTTTTCCCAGGTGTAGAGCTGCCCCGGCATCCTGTCGCACCTCTCGAAGGATCTGAATGCGATCATCCACTGCTGGAATCCCACTTCGCTGACCAACGGGAATGTTAAATAGGGGGAGGTAGCCGTAAGTGAGCTCGAATGGGGAGATTCCAAGTGCAGAGTGGGTACGTGAGTTAATCACAAACTCCGCCATTGGCAAATGCTCTGCCCAGTCATCCTGACGACGTCCCACATACAGCCGGAGATACTTTTCGACTTCTTGGTTTGCCCGCTCGGTTTGCCCATTCGCTTGGGGGTGGTATCCCGATGTGAGATTGGATTTGATTCCCAGGCGGGAGAGTAGTGATCGCATGAGCTTTGCTGCAAACTGGGGTCCTCGGTCTGATACAAAGCGGAGGGGGAGGCCATGGAGGCGGAAAATTTCGCGGTAGTAGATGTCAGCGACACCTGCTGCTGTGATTGATGTGGTACAAGGGATTGCGTGGATTTGTTTCCCGTAGAGGTCGGTGCAGACAAGGATGGCATCGTATCCTTGTGAATTGGGCAGCTGTGTGATCAGGTCAACTCCCACTTCTTCCCACAGACCTGCTGGGACATCTAGGGGTAGTGTTACTGCTCGTGGGTGTCTCTGTATCTTTTTCCTAGCACAAGTTTCGCATCCTTCCACATACTTTTCTACAAAGGATCGCAGGGTGGGCCACCAAAAGTGGGTGCTAACGAGATCGAGGGTGTTGTGAAGTCCGGGGTGACCAGCGGAGGGGTTGTCGTGGCATTGTTTGAGTACTTCTGTCCGTAGGTCATCCTCTGGTGGGACATATACCCTACCTCGGTGGTACACCAGTCCGTTATCCTCCTCCCATTCTGCTATCCCATTGGCCAAGCGTTGGAGGCCGCTCCTCCTGAGCTCTTCCAGTCCTTCGAGTACTTGGGCCTCTCTTTGCGAGGCCTTCTGGATGCGGTCCTCCAACGGGTTCTGTAGTGAGGCTGCTGCCACTTGCATAAAGTGGGCTGGTTTCAGAACGGTCTGTTGTCGGTTGTCTTCACTGTCCAACACCTGATGCGTTGCCATGCGAGACAGAGCATCTGCCTGTGTGTTTGCCTTGCCTGGGCGGTGAGTCAGCCGGAAGTCGAATCGGGATAACCATAGTGCCCAACGCGCTTGTCGTCGGCTAAGGTCCTGTGCAGAGCGCCAGAATTCCAGGTTTGCATGGTCGGTGATGATCTCGAAGGTCTGCGGTGATCCTTCCAGGAAGCTTCTCCAGTCCTTTAGTGCTTCAATGATTGCCAGCATCTCCCGGTCATAGATTTCGTAGTTTCGTTCGGCTGGTTGCATGGAGGCTGATCGAAATGCTACTGGGTGCCACTGACCATCGTCTTGTTTCTGCATTAGAGCTCCTCCTGTGGCAAAGCCTGATGCATCTACCTCGAGTTGTGTGAGCCTGTTGGGGTCCCAGAGTGCCAGTACCGGAGCTGTGACAAAAGCTTCCCTTAGGGTGTCGAATGCTTGCTGCTGATGTGTTCCCCAGTTGAAGCCTGAGTCTTTCTTGGTTAGGTCATTCAGAGGGCGTGCTATGCGGGCAAAGTTCTGTATGAATCGACGGTAAAAGTTGGCAAAACCTAAGAATCCTCGCAGCTCTCGCAGGTTCTTTGGAGTAGGCCAGTCACGAACTGCAGTCACTTTTACCGGATCCATGCGCACTTCCCCTTCTGATATCACTAGTCCCAAGTACTCGATCTGAAGCTCCTCGAACTCACATTTTTCGGGTCGTAGATAGAGGTCATGTTTCTCTAGCCGTTTTAGTACATCCCGCACTATCTGCCGGTGTTGTTGTAGCTCGTTACTGAAGATAAGGATGTCATCTAGGTACACTGCTACTTTCCCCGCTGCCACTAGGTCTGAAAAGATGGAATTCATGAGTGCTTGGAAGGTCGCTGGGGAGTTGGTGAGACCAAAGAACATTACACTGGGTTCGAATAACCCTCGGTTGGTTGCGAAAGCAGCCTTCCATTCATCACCCTCCTTAATTCGGACATTGTTGTAGCCCCATCTGACATCAAATTTGGTGAAGTACCGTGCCCCCTGCAGACGGCTGACGATGTCAGCAACCAGTGGGAGAGGATAGCGGTTCTTTAGGGTTACTTGATTTAGTTTCCTGTAATCCTGTACAAAACGGAGCTTCCCGTCCTTCTTCTTCACAAAGAAGACAGGTGAAGACAGTGGCGATTTTGAGGGGCGAATGTAGCCTTTTCGGAGGTTGTCATCCAGAAAACGGTCGAGTTCGCCTTGTTCGTTCAATGACATTGGGTAGACTTTCGTACGCATGGTTTCGGGTGCTCCTGGGATCAGTTCAATGGCGTGATCCCAGGGTTTGTGTTCAGGGAGACGTTCTGAGGCCATTTCAGAGAATACCTTTTTGAAATCCCTATAGGGCTCTGGGATCATTTCTTCGAAGGTTTTCACGGGTTTTGCTTTGTAGGCCTGCTCCGCTAGCTGTTGGGAATATGTGAATCCTGCTGCGCACCAGACCTCTTCTGTTTGTTCGTGTAGGATGCCTGACTTCACCCATGCACGCCGGGTTTGTCGGTTGGCTCGAATGCGGTGTATCGGCGACTCATCTGCCTCCTCTTCCTCTGCTAAGTTCAGTGGGGTTTCGGGAGTGATGACTGTTTCAATTTCCTCCACAGTGTCTTGTTCTTCTACCTCCTCTATCGTTGTCCGTTGTGGTCTAACCGAGAGTCGTCCCTTCTCCCAGTCAATATCTGGATTGGCTTTACGTAGCCAGGGGAGTCCCAGGATTAGGTCTTCACTTCCCAGATTGGTTATCAGCAAATCTGTCCACCGTTCTTGATTATCGACAGTCAGGGCTAGACGTGCAAAATGCGTAATCTGCCCTGCTCGGTTAGCAGATCCATCGATGTTAAAGACCCCAATGGGTTTCCTGAGTGGGAAGATCCTTACTTGGTGGCGGGTGACAAACTCCTGATTCAGGAATAGAGCCGTGGCTCCAGAATCAACCATGGCCGCAGTTGCTATACTGTGATTTCTTCCTCTTAATTTCGCGTTAATTCGGAAGTGTGACGAATTGGAGTTCAATTCCGAAATATTAGATATGGTACATGAGGGTAGAGAATCATATGTGGACGTAGCATGTATAGCAAATTGGTTTACGGGTACTCTCGGTGCGGCCGAGACGGGTACCCGCTTTAAAAACCCTCCTGCGAGCCTGAAGCGGGGGCCATGGCATTGGCTCTGTTCAGGAGTTCTTGGAGCTGGGCAATTTGGATGGAGAGGTCGGGGGTAGCTGGGGACTGGGCAATAGGGGCAGGAGCAGGGGCCGGAGTGGAAGCCGCAATTTGGACAGGTTCATTGGGAAAGAGAGTGAAAGGCGTTGAAGAGGAGGCTGCGACTTGTTGACGGCGGGGTTGTTGACGCTTACCCCGGCCGCGTTCTAGACCCATGAATTTATCCTGGCAGACTGACTCTAAATGACCTCGTCGCCCACAGTAGCGGCATACTGTGTCCTTGTACGAGCAGTTCCTCTTCTCATGACTCTGTGAACCACAACCGTAACACCTGCCTCTCATCTGGGCCACGAAGCTTTCTCTACTGTTGCCATTGGTATGCGTGGCATCAACGTCCATAGCATGGGAGTTGGCAGGGGGAGAGGAGATGTGAGAGGTACCCTGATTACGGCCTGTCATGGTGGGGTCATGCAGGAATACGTCTACCGAGATTGCTCGCCTGATTGCCTCCTCTAGTGTAGGGGCTAATCCCTGAGCTATGTTGACCACGATGAGATTTTGTCGAATCTCTGGGTTGAGGCCACTGTGAAAGCGTTCTCGTAGGTCGATATCTGAGAGCCCAGTTCGATCGCCGATGTCTTTGAAGTTCTGTGCAAATTCTGCTACCGTTTGACCTTTTGCTTGCCTGAGATGCTGGATTGCATTCCGGGCTTCCATGCCTGCGTCAATGGATTCGAATCGGAGGGTGAAGGCTGTTTTAAAGTCTTCCCATCGTCCATTAAACGGTTGTTGGTGATGACTGAATTCCAAGAGGTATGGGGTGGCCCAATCAGCAGCCTTTCCCGAGAAGAATCCTAGAGCCGCCTTAATCAGTTTCCCTTCGTTGTCCTTCAAATCCGGTTGTTCCACTGCCCAGCTCTGATACTGAGCAATGAAGCGACGGGCTTCCGCACTACTCGAGCCTTTGAAGAGCTCGGGTTTATTCATGCTCGACTTGGCTGCAGCTCTGTGAAGGTTGGCTGTGAGCTGAGTCACCTGCTCGATAAGCTGTGCCATGAGCTGATTTGTGTTGACTTCAGAGGTCGACATAATGGATGGGGGTGCAGTGGGAGTAGGGATAAGGATGGGTGTGATCACGGTACCGTCGGAAAGGTTCTCCTCTTCACTGATGGAGTTGGCAGCAGCGTTCGGACAGGGTTGAGAACTGCAATCAGCCCAGGAGCTGCTTTTGCTGCGGTGGATGTGGGTTTGGTCTTTAGTATCAAAAGCGTGTGGGTAGACAGAGCAGTCGATAGCTTGGGCGGGCAGGCTTGGTGCGGAGGTGTCTGTAGACGTGGTGGAAGCGGAGCCTGCAAGGATAACCTAATCGGTAGGCTATCAGTGCAGTAAGGGATCTTGACCTAATGTCACAAAGAGGTGACGACGGTGGCGGAGCGGAGCGGAGACTTAGGCGGGAGCGGAGCGGAGACTTAGGCGGGAGCGGACAACTGGTCCCAACGACAAAGTTATATTGATAATAAATACAAGTAAGTAAGTTAAAGACATACCTGGTCCCAACGACAAAGAGGTCAAGATAAGGGACCAGGTTGTGGGGGGCTGGCTTATATATACAAGGTGGAGCGTGGGAACTATGAGATAATACTGTATAGCTCAGGCACAAGGAATGGAACGGAACTAATAGAATGGAATGGAATGTTCCGGAATGATTATTGTAGGTAGGAGGGCTTGGATGGTGTATCGTAAAGAAAGGAAAATGATAGGGGGGGGGGGGGCTCACTTCATGACAAGCTCCAAGAGGTGAACTGCGGAAGTTTGGGAAAGGCAGTGATTTGAACGGACCAGCAGTACACTCGTTAGTGACTTGCATGGTGATATCAGATGAAACGGCATCAGCATGTTCGAAGAATGAAGGGAGGTTTTTACTGTCCTAAAATGTAGCCTGATCACCAGTAAACTGTTAGCGACTCGCTAGCTCTCACAAGAGACAACCAGGCGTCACACGATAGACGATGGGCAAGAGGATGAAAAAGCAAAAGAGGATGGATAAAACAACCCAACTACAAGTCTAGCTACCGAGGAGAATAGACGAGAATAGAGCTAAGGAATATAACTACAAAATACCTAGTCTTATATACGAAATGGGATATGAAACCATGAGAGATGTCTCGCACCGTAACCGTGAGGATCTACAATAAGAGTTGCTCGTATCCATAAGTAAAGCTGTAGGTATTAGGTGAGTAAACAATAAGGCAATATAAAAAGAAGCATGGAAGCGGAACAATAATGACGTCGTCCTGTCAATGAGCTGACAGGCATGAGAGAGTTGCGCCTAAGTGAAACGACAACGCGAGAACAATAAGGTTGACGCATGTAACCTAAATGATAATGAAAATATAATAAGCGCTAGTGTAAGCGCTTTGGTGATTAAGTAAGTAAATAAAAGAAAAGGAAAAGAATAATAAAAGAAAAGAATAATGAAAAAGATCGTTTCATGACATAAACCCCACACATGCGCCATGTTCAATGATGTGAAGAACTGAGTTAACGAACTTACGATCAGGATAATTCCTCAGGTGGTGAGCCCAGGCTTCTTTGTTAAGCGTGGAAAGAACTCGAGGTAAATTATGTGTGTATGATGGTAGAGAATTACAATGGGGATCAGAATTAGGGCGCATGGGTGGTAGGTCTAATGTAGGAAAGATGTCTGCAAAGGGAAGAGAATCTGAGAAAGATGAAGCCAATGGGGGGCTGAGGACTGGAACTGCAGGATGGGAGGTGGTGGCAGCACATCCAACCCTGCAGAAGCCCTAGTTGCTAGGGCACTTATGTGCCCCATGATCGGATTTCTTGCATTTGCTGCAGAGATGCGGACGCCCATAAGGGCAAGGAGTGGACAAGCAGGTGCCCTGATCAAATTTCCGGCAGGGCTCTTTGACGGAAGGAGAAGAAGAAGAGGGAGGTCGTTTTGTAGCTTTGAGAGGTGAAGATAGCCGGTTCGCACTATATAGGTGCTCGCTCCATAGCTCCATGTCCACCTTCCCCCATCCTGAGTAATCACCCTCCTGCATCTCTCGGCAATGCTTATTGAAGAACGCCATGTGATACACAATGATGGCGGGCCATTCATATTCGGATGCAATCTTAATCAAGTGAGCGTTGTACTTGAAAAAATCCATGCTCATGCGAGAAACCTTTCCTGAAGTTTCGGCATGGCAGACGAGGATGGAGAAATAAGAGCTAAGTGGAATGGCAATCGCGTTCAAGGAACGATACTCGCAATAGGCTGAATCGTTGGTGGTGAGTTCCAGGGTTTCGCCTTTTAGAGACAGTATCTGCCGCTCGGGCTTGTCTCGGAAACGAGAATCCAGTTTGTACAGATTGCTTGCCCGAAAATCATGGGTAATGATGGCCGTAATGGTAGCCGCCTCGACTTCAGGGAAAAGGGAAAGAAGTGAAGAGGATGCACCCGCTGCTGTGTTTCTGGTCAACGGTGGTGTATAAGGTGCTGGAGCTGGAGCTACCGGGGGAGGCATAGGCGTAGAGCTGAGTGAGCGGAATGCTTCATGAATGAGGGTCACGATTTCCTGTCATGCCTCAGGAGAAAGAGAAGATCCGGGGCTAGGGGTCTCGGACATGATGGGCGAAGGTGGTTGGTCAGTGTTATGCTGGTCCTCTGATGAAGGGGAAGGGTTGGTCTTGGGAAGAAAGCGACCAGTGGCGTCTCGTGGTGGCTTAGGTTTTGGGGCCAGAGCAGCTTTCCAAAGAGAGAATTCAATTAAACAATGCGTATTAGCTGCGAGTGATGGTGAGAGGACGAAGAGAGTCCTCACCACATCACAGGTCTATATACTAAGTATGAACAAAGAGAGAGAGGATCTAGGGAAAACATGTCGGAAATGATGAGTCATCTCGTTGCATCATAGACCCCGACCATCTTTCAATGGTCAAAACAATATGATACAGATGCAGAGCTACCATCAAGTCTTATACCAGTCTTGGTGTGTTACACCTAATGACGATGTATAGCGGAAATTGTTGTCTCCCTCATTGACTGCCTATAGCTATATGTCTGCAACTCTGCAAAGCTGAGTGTATGTCCCCAGCTCTGTCATAAGCATTTCATTTAGTTTAATCTGTGTTCACTGGTAGCGAACCGTAAAATCCAGTTGTTGAACTGAAACAATAAGCGCCCAGATACTTGAATACATGCTTTATTGTTCGTGTCAAGACGTGTCCTATGCGACGTGCTTTGTACAGTAAAAACAAATGGGATATAGCGAGGAATTGCAGGGTCTTTATACAAGCACAGGAATGGGCAGTTACTAGTAATCTGACAGTGGAACGTAATCGGTCTTTGAGCAATTGGCTAGTATGCCAAAAGACTTGCAGGTGTCAACCATCACTGACACACCTCTCTCTTTGCTTAGAAGTATGACTGTCATATAGATACAGCATCAAGTCATAGGGGACTAACAAAGGTATGAAGATGCCGAGCTCAGTGAAATTGCACCGTTTGCCAAGGATGGTGTCTCACGGTCTGCAGGAGAAGTGTAGTGGTCGTGAACGAACCACGAGTATTGCCTTATCTCTATATATGACAAATCCTTCATATCTTATCAGTATGCTCTATGCCCTATGCCGAACCTCGTATATTTCTACTTATGGACACCCTATGCACTCGTACAGTATATAAGGCGACGCTCATGTATTCGTTACCTTAGGTTCTCTCGAAATCTACCCCAGTTTACAACGGTTATTGCCTGAGCACCTACTTTGTCCCCCATCTCTTGTGTCGTGTTACCGTGATCCCACGCTAGCATTACATATTTTTAACCCTCAACAACTGCTTTCTACTCTCTAAAAACCCCTCTCGACATCGTCCCCAACGGCAACCTCCTCGTCTGATCAACGTGGACCCCGATTTGGACAACGAAAATCTCGACAAACTTATCTTCTCACCTCTTACAACAAATGTCTACCGCAACTATCCACAACACCTGTTACAACCTTCGACGTCCCGGTCAGTCTCAATGACAGGGGACTTCAGTCAGTGCTGCCAGTGTCAATGATGAGACACAGGCTCAGCATCGTCCTATCTTGTATAATGAGGCCACTCGAAGCAGAAGGATGACCCCGAAAGGGGATAGCAATACTCCATCAAATGAAGAAAGTGTTGTTGGCAGTCTAAAGGACGAACAACACAAGTCAGTTGAGCCTGAGGGCAATATGCTCACTGATGGTGATGAAAACCTGAATCAATGGGTTTGTCGCGACGTAGGCGGAAGCGACTATGGGAGGTGATCAAAGCACAGCACAAGCACAAACCTGAGTGTGAGTAACGCTCAACACACAAAGGCAAAAAGGAAAAGTGATCTCAGCGACGGTGATAGCACGAAGGGCCGATCACAAGGGTCAAATAAGGCAGGCTAGTTCCCAAAGACCAAGTCAATATTGAGTGTACACAAAGATACAAACACGAACCTAGTTCCCAAAGACCAAGAGGTCGAGATAGGGAACTGGTAGCTGTCTACTGTACTATATATACGAGTCTGAAACAATAGGAACCCAGGTAAGGGACAAGGGTAAAAGAACAAAGAACAATAGATATCAAAGAACAAGAACGCGAGAGTGAAATACTGGAAAGCGAATGAGAAACAAGGGAAGAACAATAAACTAATGACAGCGCGGGAGTGAGTGGTCATCTGAGCGATGAGTAACGAACGCGGTCATGTGGTTACTAAAGCATGTGAAAAAGAAGAAAGAAAGTGATAAAGAAAATGATATAGGTACTTAGTTGTCACGACAGGGTTCAGGTCGGTGCTCGTCGTAGAGCCACCAGTCTAGATAGTAGTCAATTGAATAAAATTCCATTGAAATCTGTCAAAGTTAAGCATGCGAAACCCGGATACAGTGCAAAGAAAGCACCTGTAACCATCACTATGGCTCAAGGAGCAGCCATTCGAGAGGCCGAAAAAGGGCTCTCTCAAGCTCAGAAGAAGATGATTGCTAAACGCATGAAAATTGTTGAGCAAACTCCCACTCGGGACAACGCTGAGAATAGTACCGAGTCTGAGGTATCCAATGGAGAAGGACCCTCTACCATTGACAAAGGAAAAGGCGCAGACCCAGAGAATTGGGGTGCTGTAGATCTATCTGATGTTGATATAAATCAGCAGCAGGAAGCCCTGAACAACTTCAGGGAAATCCGTAAGGCTAAAGAACAGCCTGTGAAACAGAAACCAGTCAATACTGTTCCGTTGGAAAAGCCTAAGAAAAAATCCAAGCATCGCGCTGGATCTGAAGCACTTACCGACTTAGTGGAACATCACATCAGAGATATTGTTGAGCAATGCCCAAGGCAAAAAGCCCTGGCGAGTAAGAAACCTCAACCAGATATTGATAGGATTGTACGGCCAAGCCAAATGTTGCCCCCTACCAATCATCTGTTCAAACTGCTAGCTCCGAGCAAGTACAAGAGACATGCTAAGAGCCATCAGAAGGGTCAGGGCAATCCTGGGGGACCATCTGATTCTTCGAGCCCCTCTAGCTTAGATTCAAGTTCTTCTTCAGAAGATAGCAGTTCATCATCATCAGCATCCGATGAGGATGAAAATGATGAAGGAAAGGAACATCAAAAGCACCATAAAAAGCAGAAGTCTCACAAGAGACGAAAAATGTTGCTGAAGCCAGATCCACCCTCAGAGGCCTATGACGGTTCAGTCGATGTCAGGGCATTCATTAAATTTGTTACTGAAGGTACTGCCTATGTTCGTGATGGTCATGTACCCAAGAACCGCCGTGTTCTGAAATTGTCAAAGTACCTGAAGGGTAAAGCATATCAGTTTTACTTGACTACGGTTGCGGACTCTCCATTTGATTGGAGATTGAAGAACTTCTTTACGGAGCTGTACAATTATTGTTTCCCTCTGACTTACCGTTTGGATCAGCGGCGAAAACTCAAACATTGCTTCCAGAATGATAAGCCTGTTAGGGAACATTTAGCTGAATTAAACGATCTGTTTAATACAATTGGTCTAATGGATGAGCGCGAAAAAGCTCACAAACTGTGGTCCAGTCTCAATAAGAAGATCCAGAAGGGTCTCTGGAGAGAAAAACTCAATCCAGAATTATCCAGCTATGAGGAGATTGCGAGCACAGCTGAACTCATTGAGATTATTGAAAATGTTGATCCTGGTGATGAGCCTAAGAAACCGAAGACTGGCAAGTCCGAAAAACCCACCAATACCTCTAATGGGAAAAATGGTGGTTACTCAGGGCAGTCCTCTTCTGGGAAAGGCAAAAAGAATCAGGATAATTCTACGCACTCAAAGGGGAAATTTGGTTACAAAAACCAGAAGAATAAACTCCAGTCTCAGTGCCGAGATCTCACTGACAAGGAGAAAGATGAGTATCGTGCTGCAGGAAAATGTTTCCGATGTGGTGGTCAAGGACACATGGCCCGCCAATGTCCTGAAGGAAAATCTGTACCTTCTACATCCTCGCATGGTCCACCTGGAATGGTGAGTAATCATATCAGTATTGGTGATTCAGAACATCTCCGAAATCTTGCTGAGACTACAGAGGAATTGACCGAATTAGGGATTGGGATGATGAATCTTGACCTAAATGACTTGTTCAATGAGGATACAGATGCATGGACTCAAGTATCATACCATGATTCAGAAAGCTCGAGTCATGACTCAATGCCAGATTTGGAACCTATTAGTGACTCGGAGTCTGAGCACAATAGTGATTGCATGAGTTTCAAACCCTCAAGCACTGATAATCTTGAGTACTTACCCCCGAAATTCAAGAATGGTCATCGAGGACCTTGGATGTACAAGTCACTCAATCACCCGAATCATGGGTATGCATCGCAAGAACTCCCGCAATGTATTGGTGACATGCTGGCCCAATGGGCAATGTATCTGCTTGATATTGCAGCACCTTATCCAACTGACTTGGTGCACAAAAAAGATAACATCGGTCGATTCTACGTGTATCCAATTAGTGATACTCAATATTGTGTCAGTGATTCAGATTATTTTGACTCACCATATCAGGGTATGGTGATATGACTGCCAAATTGCAGTTGATATCACTCAAATACTTTGAATCTAAAGTGTTTTTCCTGATTAAAAGACAATTAAAAAGTCTATAAAATATTACTACTCCTTGCAATGCACACTCACAACACTTAAAATACAAAGTTCAAACTTAATATTGCACTTAAAATATTTAAAGTCCTTAGCCGAGAAGGTCAAAGTTAGTAGTATTGCTGATGCAATCAAAACAACTTTGACCACCACCAATAAAAGACATAGGAGCATGTTTAAGGTAGCGGAGAAAATACTGGATGAGTAAGAGATGGTCCAGTTGATGTCAGTGAAGGTCTACAAGACAAATTTACAGTCTGGGATAATTGATAACCATTTTCTCGGACTGAGAAATAGAAAACAGTTGAAGTTTACATAGGTTTAGACTTGTCTCAGTAAAATGAACAGGCTAAATTGAAATAATGTTCAGAACAAGTGTAAATATATTTTATGACTTGTTTGGCAACTTATTTCACAGCTATATTAAGAGAAACGAGCAGAATATCTAAGTTCGGCGGTCAAAGCAGTATATATTGATGGGATTGATGGCCCATCAAAACTAGTGGCTCCAGCGAGAATGCTGGATATATGCATGCTAAAGACAATATTATACAATAAGTAAAGGGACAAATAGACGGGGAGAGGTCTGAAGCAGGTCCTGACAGAAGGGATAGGTTTGGGACCTAGAAATGCCGTGTGCTCGGAGATGTCTATGTCTTAGGGGCTAAAACACCGGATTTCAGATTAGGACTGGCTAGAAGGATAGAAATTAGTTGAGCTACAAGTCAAACAGACGCAGGGAGGTCTAGACTCCGTTAACCACTCAATTTGGGATTAGTGGATCGAGGGGAATTATTTATTTGAAGTGGAACTACCAAAAAGGGAAAAATGCGGATTTTTAGTAAGGAAAAGCTGTAGAAGTGATCGGAGACTTGGCAGGAGTGGGAATATGGAGCCAGGGGATCGACAGACAATAATGGTCTGCGGCCGCAGTAGGAAGGTGCGAAGATATTCCGAGATTTTTGGGTATATAAGGAGGGGGGGGGGATTTAGAGAAAGGACAGGTTGCAGCACCCCCATCGCTACAAGCCTCTGTTATTAGGTTGTTTATTAGGTTTATTATTAGGTTGTTACTTTAGGTTATTATTAGGTTTATTAACTTGTGATTTTTGGTGTTATACTTGATTTTATCAGGTTTTTACAGTACTCTACTTACAACTGCTACCAAGCCCCCTGAACTTAGTGTTTGGGTGTTAGTTTTCATTCACCCTTCGCATCATCTGGAGCCCACCGCGAGGGGGCACAGTTGAAAACTCTTTCTTATATTTTTTTGTTGAAGTCAATTTTTTTTTTTGACTTTAACTCTACTTTTACTTATACAAAATTCGGAGAAGTCCCAGAGAGGCAACTAGACAAAGTACAGAGGCATCTGAAGAGCATAGAATTAATCTAGCTCAACAGATTGCCAATAGAAGAGCAAAGAACTACCAAGAAGAGCATCCAGAAGTTGTTGTACCTACTTCAGCAAATACAGCTGCAAGAAGTACTTCAAATTCTGAAGAGCAGAGCACTAGTAGAACCAGAGATCAAGTAGAAGAGCAGACTAGAGAGCCTAGCCCTATCAGTGTAGAAGGACAAGTCCTTGCTAGTTTGTTGCCAATACCAGAGGATTTTACAAGTTCAACTGGAAATTTATTTGATACAAGTTCACAACCTGCTCAAGACAGCGATCTGAACTCAAGCCAAATGACTACCAATCCAATGGCTAAGTTACCACTCAAGGGTTCTGGCAAAGGTCCAAAATTCCCAGAGTCAGTAACAGGTCAAGGGGTTAAAGACTTTATTGATGATGTTGAAGAACTAGTTAGAGATGTACCAGAGATAGTGACAGAGTCACAAAAGAAAGAGGCGTTACTCAGATATTTGGGTAGTGAAGTTAAAAATACTTGGAAAGCAATTGATGGTTATGAAGGCACTGGTTCATATACAACTTTCAGGGATAATATCCTTGCTAGTTATGATCACAGAGAGTCTGCTAGCATTAAGAAGCTTGATGAGATTTTGAAGAAGTACAGACATTTGAGGGTTAGTGACTTAGACAGAATCCTTGATCTCAAAAGAGAACTTGGTCCTCTCAAGAAAAGTCTTATACCCAAGAATAGACTGTCAAACAGAGAGTTTGTTCAGAAAATTCTAAAGATATTGGATGAAGAATTTTGTGCAGAAGTGTGGAGTGAGTTAGCTAGATCAGCAAGACAGAAGGCAATTGAACTGGCAAAAGCTGCAATTGCTAACCCAAATGCTACAGCTACAGCTACCACTCCAGGGCACAAAGTCACTGAAGATGATCCTATAGGATTAGATGAATTACTAGATGAGTTGGAGTTACAAGCTAGAGTTCATGACAGTGAACATACTGTAATGGGACTCCATATTGTTAATAGATATCAGAAGAGTGCCAAAGTAGGTAGCTCTCCTGACAGCAAAGTTAAACAAGAACAGAGGGAGAATGACATGGCACAGTTGAGAGATGTGTTTATCCTTCAACAAAAGGATACAGACAGAAGACATAAAGAGTTATTGGATGTAATGTTGAAGTTAGCTCAGGAAATGAAAGTTGCTCCTGCCTATCAGCAGAGGACTTACAGTAATAATCCTAGTAGCTATCACACTCATCCAAATTCATCATCAAGTCAACCTAGAGGGATTAAGAATGTGGAAGCCATCATGAGAGATGTTATTTGCTGGTTCTGTGGAGAACCTGGGCACATGTCAGGAAAGTGTCTAGTCAGACAGACCTATCTTGATGAAGGCAAAATTATTCTCAAGGGTGCTACAGTTTGTTTGCCAAGTGGGCAGGGCATTTATTACTCTTCAGGAGGAGATTGCCAAAAGTTACAAGTTGACAAGATTGTCAAAGACACAAAGCAAAGTAATATGTGTGGAGATGTGTTCTCAGAAGAAGATTTGGTAGCTACTCCAATTGAGGAAGTAAAAGCCTATCTTGAGGCACTTAATGAAAGAAGAAAAATTACAGTGATGATACAAAAGATGAGATCTGCAAGTCTAGATGACACAGATGATGAAAGTGGTGAAGTTCAATCCACTAATATTCAGACCCGTCATCAGGCTAAGAAAAGTCAACAGGACTCGGATTTCTAGAGGGTCCAATGAAGGGAAACAAGAGGTTGGCAAAGCAGTTGAAGGCTAAACCAACAGTCCCGGAGGACAAAGTGCAAAAGTTTTCTAAGGCTGAACAGAGCCAGAATTGGAGAAGTGAAAAACATAAAAACCAAAAACAAAGTGTTTCGGTTCCTATAGACTCAGTTTCTCCTTCATATTCACCATCTATTTCTATGTCTCATGGGTCCAACCCCATTGTACAATCTGATGGGCTCAACCCCATTGTAACACCAGTTAAAAAGAAACAAGTTCATTGGACAGATGAAAACTCTGGTGATGAATTTGATTTCTCCAGTATACCAGAGATACCCTATGCAAGTGTGCCAAATGTTACAGATTCTCCTACAGCTAAAGAAAGAGCTGAAAGGACTATCAAACACAAAGGTACTACTTGGAAGTTGAAAGAAGAGAGAAGTAGAAGTCTTGATGGAGAACAAGTGATAGAGTCTGACATTGAATTGAAAGGCAAAATCATCTCCAGGATTAGAGTTGATGTAGATAAGTTGAAGTCTAGAAAGACAGATCTAGAGGAACTGCCATTTATACCAAGTGAAGAAGAAGTTACAATTTTTCCTACAAATGCTATTCCAATAGAGAAGTTGAATTCAAACATTGAAGTGTTTTTACTATCAGAAGCAGATCCTAAGGCAAAGTTGCCAAAAGGTGCAATTGTTGTTGGAGACCCAGTGCTACAGTACTTAGAGACTTTGACACCAGGGGAAGAACCAAAACAAGTCTTTATTGCAAATCCTTCAGAACAGTTGAGATGTGTATTTCCATTAGTAAATGGAACAGCAAAGATAGAGTCACTATATGACACAGGTTCACAAATAGTGTCTATTTCTGAGAAAAAGGCTATGGTGACAGGACTTAGTTGGGACCCAGATGTGGTCATTTATATGCAATCTGCAAACAAGGGAGTAGAAAAATCATTAGGTTTGGCTAGAAATGTGCCATTCTTATTTGGTGAAGTCACTCTATATATGCAAGTGCATGTGATCAGGGATCCAGCTTATGACTTGTTACTGGGAAGACCTTTTGATACTTTGACAGAAAGTGTAGTAAGGACTACAAAGGATGGGAATCAGACTATTACAATTAATGATCCCAATACTTTGAGAAGATCTGTAGTGGTGACTTATCCTAGAGGAAAAGGACCAACTCCATTAGAAAGGAAACCAGACTTGAATCAGGGTTTTCTGCTAACCTTGAGGAATTGATAAAAGATCAAGGAGAGGTGGCATTAATAGTGGATTTTGATGGAAGAGAAATTGAGAAAACAAAAATTAGACAAGTTTCTATGCCTACAAAGGCCGGGAACTTTAACAAATCAGAAGTTCAGAATTTATTTCTTAGTGCTTTATTCATTTCAGAAGAAAGCATGGAGAAGAAAGATAGAGAAGTGTTGAGTGTGCACTTGTCCAAAATTTTTGGAGCAAAAGACATAGAGAATTCTAACTTGAGGGATTATGACTTAGTACCAGTATCCAACAGAGATGCAGGGGGTCACAAATCTTACAAGGCAAAATTAGAACAGAAGACTCAAGTATATGCAGCAAATATGCAAATGGAACTTGATGGTCTAGATTATGAAAAAGATAGTTATGAACCTTTGGGAGTGTTCAAGTACAAGCCAGTGGCAGTAAAAGTTAGACCAATTATTGGTGAACTTCCTGCTAAGTATAGAATAGAGAGGCATATTACTGGGGACCCTTTGGCAAATATGCCTAAGTTAAATCCAAACCCACCAGATTTTGTGTCTACAGGAAGATATACAGATGAGAGAAAAGAAATTATTGACAAAGTACACTCAGAAGATTTCTTGTGGCCAGAGGAAAGAAAGTTGATGCATCACTTTATGATGTTGCATGAAGCTTCTTTCGCTTGGACAGCGGCTGAGAGGGGAGAATTCAAAGAAGACTTTTTTCCACCAGTAGAGATGCCAGTTGTACCACATACACCTTGGGTTGAGAAAAATATTCCTATCCCACCAGGTATTTTTGAGGAAGTGTGCAGAATTATTAAAGAAAAGATAGATGCACAAGTGTATGAGCCATCAAATTCTTCATACAGAAGTAGATGGTTCTGTGTAGTTAAGAAAGATGGAAAAAGTTTGAGACTAGTGCATAGTTTGGAAAGACTTAATGCTGTAACTATACAACATTCAGGTGTTCCACCAGCAACAGAAGAACTTGCAGATAGATTTAGTGGAAGATCATGTGGAGGAGTACTTGATTTATTTGTTGGCTATGACAATAGGGTTTTATCACCTAAGTCAAGAGACATGACAACATTTCAAACACCATATGGCCCACTTAGACTTGTTAAGTTACCTATGGGTTGGACAGACTCAGTACCAATTTTCCATGATGATGTTAGTTATATTGAGCAAGAGGAGACTCCAGAATGGACTCAGCCATATATTGATGATGTTCCAGTTAGAGGGCCCGAAACTAGATATGAGTTGAAGGGAGGTGGATATCAGACTATTCAAGAGAATGCTGGTATTAGAAGATTTGTCTGGGAACATTTCCAGAACATGAATAGAATAGTACAAAGAATGTTTTATGCAGGAGGTACCTTTTCAGGGTTAAAAGCAGTCTTATGTGCATCAGAATACATGGTTGTTGGCCATTTGTGTACCTATCAAGGGCGCAAAATTGGCAAGGACAGAGCTGCTGTGATCATGGATTGGCCACCTTGCACAAGTTTAACTGAAGTTAGAGGATTTTTGGGAACTGCAGGACTTGTCCGCATGTTCATCAAAGATTATGCTGAAATAGCAAGTCCACTTGTGAAGTTGACTAGAAAAGATGTACAGTTTGTTTGGGGAAAAGATCAGGAAGAGGCTATGGCAGAAATTAAAGAAGCTGTTAAAAATAGTGGTGCTATAAAACCATTAAAGTATGACAGTTCTATCCCAGTGATACTCAATGTGGATACTTCATACATTGCGGTTGGGTTTTTCATATGCCAAGCTGATCCAGAGTCACCCAAACTTAAGAAGAAAAGGATTTATTCCAGATTTGGATCAATGACTTTGACTGATAGAGAGGCAAAGTACTCACAACCAAAAAGAGAATTATATGGGTTGTTTAGAGCACTTAAAGCTTGTCATTATTGGTTATTTGGAATTAGAAATCTGATAGTTGAGACAGATGCAAAGTATATTAAAGGAATGCTACAGCATCCAGACATGATGCCTAATGCTACTATTAACAGATGGATAGAATCAATTTTGATGTTCCATTTTAAGTTAGAGCATGTTCCAGGCAGAGTCATTGGATCTGATGGTTTGTCCAGAAGAAGACAAGTTTGGGAGGATGAAAAATATGAAGTACCAGAGGAGGGTATACCATTTGAACCTTACCAGTTAAGAGATTTCATTCACAACATAGATACCAGAGGGGGTTATATTAATGAAGTTATTGGTGCAAGTGATCAGTATTGGACAATGACAGTAGAATCATTGCCTAAGTCAGAAGAGTCATTCATTGAAGAGTTAGAAACAACAGTGAAGAAAGAGAGACAGTGGAGGGATTTACCTGAAGTGTTGCAATATGTGAACTCAGAAAAATATCTACCAACTCCAGCTGATCCACCATCAGAAATTGAAGAATTGGACTATGATGAAAATCATAGATCACAAGGTGCAAAGAAGTTAGATGAAAACATTGAAGTCATTTATGAATGGTTGGCTGATACTTCAAAAAGGCCAATTAATTATAAAGATGAATATAAGTTCAAAAACTTTCTTAGAATTGCAAGAAGTTATTTTAGAAAAGGTGATAGATTGTATAAGAGAAATAAAGATGGAATGCATAGACTTGTAGTCAGAAAAGATAAAAGAACTCATATGATGAAGGCTGCTCATGATAGCCTTGGTCACAGAATGTTCTTTGCTACAAAGTCATTGCTAAGTCAGAGATTTTGGTGGCCAGATTTAGAAGATGATGTTTACCATTATGTCAAGTCTTGTCATATTTGTCAAACTAGACAGAAAGTTAAAGTTAAGATACCACCAGTGGTTACAAGAACACCTTCATTATTTCAAGTTATGCATATGGATACTATGATGATGCCTCCATCAAATGGTTGCAGATATCTTGTCCATGGCAGGTGTGCTTTGACTTCATGGATGGAAGGAAGACCTTTAAGAAAAGAGACAGCCAGGTCTATAGGACAATGGCTGTGGGAAGAAATTATTTGTACTTGGGGAAGTTTATGTGAAATTGTTACAGACAATGGATCTACCTTCTTAGCTGTAATGAATTGGTTGAAAGAAAAGTATGGCATTAACCATATTAGAATTTCACCTTACAATTCACAAGCAAATGGCTTAGTAGAAAGAAGTCATTATGATGTTAGAACAAGTTTACTTAAGGCTGTGGAAGGAGATAGTAGTAAATGGTTATATTCATTTCCATTAGTTAAATGGGCAGATAGGTGTACAATCAGAAAAAGATTGGGATGTTCACCTTACTTTGCAGTTACAGGTGCTCATCCAGTACTGCCATTTGACATCATTGAAGCTACTTGGTTAGTAGAATGGCCAAACAGAGTAGTAACAACTGCAGAACTGATTGGACTTAGAGCTTTGGCTCTAGCCAAGCATTCAAAGCATGTTATTGAGTTAAGGGAAAAGGTCTCCTTAGAAAAGAGAGAAAGAGTTTTGAGGTTTGAAAGAGAGCACTTAGCTACCATTAAGGACTTTGATTTTAAACCTGGTGACTTAGTAATGGTCAGAAACACTAGGTTTGAAAAATCAGTTGGTGGTAAAGCAAAGCCTCGTTATTTGGGACCTATGATTGTCATTAAAAGGACTAAGGGAGGCAGTTATATTGTTGCAGAAATGGATGGCTCAGTATTCCAGAATAAAGTTGGTGCATTCAGAGTCATTCCGTATTTTGCAAGAAAAAGATTAGATTTGCCAGACAACTTAAATGACCTTATTCAAATGTCAAATGATGGGTTGCTTAAGATTGAGAATAGTATTGAGGATGTAGAAGAAGAAGACCTGCATCCAGGTACATTAGAACAAGCAGACTTGATAAGTCAAGTAAGAAGTGATAAGTCAGTTTATGACTTGGCAGCATGGAAGAAGACAAAGGAGATAACATATGCTTAAATCATGATGTTTATCTTATTGAAGTCTCTATCTTGACTTACACAATAATTAGTAAAAGATAAAGCCATTCCAACTTAGAAAATTTGGAATAAGTGGAGCTGAGTGATGAGAACCGAGAATGAACTTGAATTCATCAACTCGAGAGAAAAACATAACTACAAAAGTGTGAACAGACTATGGGCTGTATAGTTTATATGGTTTTCTGAGTACGGAAGTTAAAATTAAAATAATGAGAAAGTCATTTTGACTTAAACCAAGTTATAATGATTTACCTTATAAAAAGTTAGTAATGGAGAAATTGATGAATACGGTACTGAACTCACTCGGTACAAACATCAAACTCAGTGGTATGAGTATACTCAGTGAGGCGGCGAAGTTCCTCATAATAGTACTCAACGAGGCCAAGAGTTCCTCCAAGCTCGGAAGAAAGGGCTGCAAGTTTACCTTTAAGGAAAACAACTTGAGCAGAATCACTGTCGGAATGTCCGTTGATGTGATTGAGGCGGTTTTTGAGGGCCTTGGATTCTTTGACTTTAGAGTCAAGCCCTGTGCTTTTAACAAAATCGGCAATTGCTAAGTTAATCAGAATGTTGAGTTAAATAAAAGTTGATGTGCGAGAGAAAAATACGCACCAGCTACAATAATAACAGAGTCGGGGTTAGCCCATTCAAAGGTTACATACCCAGATTGGTCCAGAAAATTGTGTGCGAGGTGATTATAATGGCGGTACTCACTTTGAGGAGTACTAGCAATAAGATGAAGAGCCTTGGTGTATGCATGAGATGCAACAGCCATATGAGGAATGTCATAAAAAGGCATGAACTTTACCTCAGAGCGAGTAGGTTCTTGATGAGCCTAAGTTTTAATTAGGTGGTGGAAATAATTTAAATAAATTGAAAATAGAAAGTGTTGACAAATTATACCTTCTTCGTGAAGTAAACAGGCACTTCCATAGCTGGAGTAGTGGAATTATCCTTGTTAGTAAGGCCATGAAGGGTGGTGGCCTCGTTGGCATGAAAAGCCTAGAAGTTAAATAAGAAAAGAATAAAAGAGTTTGAAAGAGAAGTACATACAGCATTGATAGCTTGAGCAGTGGAGTCAAGTTGCTGTCAAGAAAAGCGGCTGTGTGACAGAAAAACATAGAAAAAGAAAGAGGCATACCATTGCATTGTCATCATGACCAATGTCAGTAGCATCTGCCATAGAAACTTCATCGTCATCAAGTGTGATAACGTTAGAAGTGTTAGATTGAGTAACAGTGGCAAATGGTCCAGGAGCCACAGGCTCATCATTAGCGAGATGAGTTTCGGAAACAGTGGCATTGGATTTAGGAGCAAGTTTGTTGCATTTAGGAATGGGTTTGCTCATTACAGAGTCAATTTTGCGCTACAAATTATTAGAAGTAAGGAAAGACAGAAAGTATGTGAATAAGAAAGCATACCTTAGTTGAACGAACAGGCTTCAAGTCATTAGCAATGACTTGTTTAAGTTCGAAAATTGCGGCAGTACGGGACAGGCGTTTGGCACGATATTCACGAAGAACAGATGTGAGAGCACTGAGTTGTTGAAAAATCTCAGGCTGATGTTTGATCTTGTCAGAACGGGTTCGGATGTCAAGCAAGACAATTGGAGCTGTGTCATGATCAACAACCCAAGCAGGACTAGTCTTGATGAGGGCAACCTAGAAAGACGTTAGTAATGACAAGATGAGTTAATTTTGGGAACATACAGAGTCAACCATGCATGTATTGAGATCATCCGTATAGATGGTCAATGAAATTGCCTGGGACTCAGAAAGAGTAATATAGAGATTGTGGAGCTGCCCAAATGAACGTTTGAGAGCTAAAGCAGTAGTAACATCAAGCATGATGATTGAAATTTGAGATTCAAAGAGAGAAAAAGTTCTGGGGTGATGAGATGGCATAGGGAAGTTTATATTCTGAATTGGAATAGCCCCTAAAAAGTCATAAGCAAAGATAAACGAGCTACAAATTATTGCATGAGAGCATGTGGTATGTCTCGGGTCTACTTAGGTTTCAGATAGCCTTAGTTAGACATAGGAATGAGTTGTCAGGTCTAAAACATCAAAAAAAAGGAAAGATCAGTGATCTGCCGCATCTACCTTGTTTTTGATCCTGACATGGAATTGCGGAGCATGAAAGAAAGACTTGTGTTCAAAAAGTGTTGTGCTAGAATGGAAACCCACCAATTTTTACCCAAATTTTTCTTTAACTTTTCCGTTGACTGAAACAGTCAATTTTTATCCAAAAAAAAAAAAAAAAAAAAAAAAAAAAAAATTTATTAAACCTTTCTGTTGACTGGGACAGTCAATATTTGGTGTGGGGGAGATGATATGACTGCCAAATTGCAGTTGATATCACTCAAATACTTTGAATCTAAAGTGTTTTTCCTGATTAAAAGACAATTAAAAAGTCTATAAAATATTACTACTCCTTGCAATGCACACTCACAACACTTAAAATACAAAGTTCAAACTTAATATTGCACTTAAAATATTTAAAGTCCTTAGCCGAGAAGGTCAAAGTTAGTAGTATTGCTGATGCAATCAAAACAACTTTGACCACCACCAATAAAAGACATAGGAGCATGTTTAAGGTAGCGGAGAAAATACTGGATGAGTAAGAGATGGTCCAGTTGATGTCAGTGAAGGTCTACAAGACAAATTTACAGTCTGGGATAATTGATAACCATTTTCTCGGACTGAGAAATAGAAAACAGTTGAAGTTTACATAGGTTTAGACTTGTCTCAGTAAAATGAACAGGCTAAATTGAAATAATGTTCAGAACAAGTGTAAATATATTTTATGACTTGTTTGGCAACTTATTTCACAGCTATATTAAGAGAAACGAGCAGAATATCTAAGTTCGGCGGTCAAAGCAGTATATATTGATGGGATTGATGGCCCATCAAAACTAGTGGCTCCAGCGAGAATGCTGGATATATGCATGCTAAAGACAATATTATACAATAAGTAAAGGGACAAATAGACGGGGAGAGGTCTGAAGCAGGTCCTGACAGAAGGGATAGGTTTGGGACCTAGAAATGCCGTGTGCTCGGAGATGTCTATGTCTTAGGGGCTAAAACACCGGATTTCAGATTAGGACTGGCTAGAAGGATAGAAATTAGTTGAGCTACAAGTCAAACAGACGCAGGGAGGTCTAGACTCCGTTAACCACTCAATTTGGGATTAGTGGATCGAGGGGAATTATTTATTTGAAGTGGAACTACCAAAAAGGGAAAAATGCGGATTTTTAGTAAGGAAAAGCTGTAGAAGTGATCGGAGACTTGGCAGGAGTGGGAATATGGAGCCAGGGGATCGACAGACAATAATGGTCTGCGGCCGCAGTAGGAAGGTGCGAAGATATTCCGAGATTTTTGGGTATATAAGGAGGGGGGGGGGATTTAGAGAAAGGACAGGTTGCAGCACCCCCATCGCTACAAGCCTCTGTTATTAGGTTGTTTATTAGGTTTATTATTAGGTTGTTACTTTAGGTTATTATTAGGTTTATTAACTTGTGATTTTTGGTGTTATACTTGATTTTATCAGGTTTTTACAGTACTCTACTTACAACTGCTACCAAGCCCCCTGAACTTAGTGTTTGGGTGTTAGTTTTCATTCACCCTTCGCATCAATGGACGAAATTGAGTGGGTCTATGTACAACAAGCCCAACTCAAGGATCCCAGATTTGCACTCCTGTATTGGTATGCTGTTGAACATGCTAAGAAAATGCACGTCAGGCTCAATTCAAAGAAGCTTGAGGTGTATAAATTCTATCAAATGCACTCTACTTACATTGAGGGCATTGAAACTTGGCTGTCCAATAGACAAACCAATCCCCGAAACACACTTGAAGATGTGTTGAGTGACCGAAGGATCACTCATTTCGCAGTTAGAAGCTACAATTCTGACCATTATCAAATTCATGATCTGGTACACGAGTTCAAAGTACTCTTACCACAAAAGTACATGCAAATTTTTCACTTTGACCTCTCCCGATGGTATCAAAAACAACTCGTTCATGGATACCGAGGGATCCGAGAAGCCTTGGATGAGTCTACCGAAGACTCAGAATGCGTTTTTGGATGTCTGTTTGACCCTATTGAGGATATCAGCACTCGAAGTTCCTATGCAGATCAGTGGCCATCTATTGAAATCAATGGTGTACAAGTCCCTCGAGGGACTTATCCTGCTATTCAACGGAATGCTGCAACAACGAAGGATTTCTCGCGTCGAATTCCCAAACCGTTAGTTGTGGTGGTGAAATTGAATGGTCATCCAGCTCGAGCACTGATTGACACAGGCTCGTTAGGTGATTTCGTATCATCTACATTTGCTGATCAGCTTGGTATTCAAAAGATGGAGTTGACGAAACCATTACCTTTGCAGCTTGCTGTCCAAGGGTCTCGATCAAAAATAAATTGGGGGGTGAAAACCCAGTTCCAATACCAAGGAATATCTGAGCAACGCTACTTCGATGTAGCAAACCTATCAAGTTATGATATCATACTCGGTACCCCATTCCTGTTTCAACACAAGGTCATGGTTGGTTTCAATGATGCTAAGGTGATCATTGGAAGCACCGAATCCTTACCCATTCAAGGTGAAAATGTTGCGAAACTGTCTTCTCGTGCTATGGATCTCTATCAGAACCAATTGGAATCTGTACGAAAAGAATTAGTTGAGTACGCTAAACCTTTGTGCAGAGCAATGGCGGAAACTGACTTACCACCTCTCAGAGCCATCAACCATACAATCCCGCTGATAGACGAGTCGAAAATCTTGTCTTGGCGTCCATCCAAATGTCCCGAGAAGTTTCGGAGCCAATGGGCGGAGAAACGGGATGCCTATCTGAAATCAGGTAGGTGGAAGATGACTAGTTCAGGAAACACTGTACCAATGATGTTGATTCCCAAACCAGGAAGTTCGAAGATGCGCGTTGTGGTGGATCTTCGAGCACGGAATGCCAACACAAAGAAATTATCATCGCCGATGCCAGATATCGAAGGCATCAAACGACGAGTTGCCCGTGCAAAGTACCGGTCGATTATTGATGGAAAAGATGCATACGAACAGATACGGATTGTACCTGAACATGTACCTCATTCGGCGGTGACCACTCCTGATGGAAACATGGTGAGTCTTGTTATTCAACAAGGCGATTGCAATGCGCCCGCAACTTACCAAGCTCTGATGAATTACCTTTTCTCAGAATATATTGGGAGATTTATGGACGTCTACCTGGATGACATAGTCATCTATTCTGAGTCTCTAGAGGATCATGTTAAACATGTTAAATTGATCATTGATATTCTCAAGCGAGAGAGACTTTACCTTAGTGAAGAAAAACTGAACTTCCTGCCAAAGGAGTTCAAAGTACTTGGTTGTATTATCGATGATAAGGGTATCCGGATGGATCCACACAAAGTCGACGCCATCATTCGATGGCCAACACCCACTAATCGCGATCTGCTTCGTGGTTTCTTGGGATCGGTAGGATATCTTGCCGACGATATTGGTCTTGTCCGAATTCCGATGGGGCACTTGAGTACCATCACCGGCGATACTGTACCTTTTCGTTGGACTCATGTTGAGCAACGAGCATTTGAAAACGTGAAAAGACTCACCAGTGGGGCTCGGGATCATCACCGGGTTCCACTTGATTATACAGATGATGCACCACCGGTATGGATGATCACTGATGGTTGTGCCACGGGAATAGGTGGCGCTGTTTGTCAAGGTCCATCGTGGAAGGATGCAAAGGCAGCAGCCTTCTACTCCGCAAAATTAAACCCAGCACAACAAAACTACCCTGTCCATGAAATAGAGATGTTGGCAGGTGTCGAAACGATGCTTCGTCATCGTGACATACTCCAGAGTGTTGAGTTCACCTGGATAACTGATCATAAAGGTCTCGAGCATCTTCTCAAGCAAAAGGACTTGTCAGGACGGCAAGCTCGATGGCTCGAGAAGATCTCAGAATTCAACTATAAAATCGAATACGTACCTGGTATCGAGAACATACTCGCGGATGCGCTCTCGCGAATCTATTCAAACGATAAGCCTGGTACTGTTCGCGCGAGAAGTGAGTACACATACCACGATGTCATTAATAATGATGTTTTGCTCTCGCACAACATCTCCATGCCTTTACTTGTTGATATTGAGGCATCTTTTGATTCGCCCGAGTTATTTGCAATGTCCACGCGTAACAAGGGGAAACGAGTTGAAACCAGCCACGATTTTGCTAAACGGATGCTCGGGAAACGTTTCATTTTGCACGGTCCTCGTGAACAACGAAAGGAGGGCGGGAGTACCCATCCAAATCCTGCCGAAACTCCAAATCAAGTTGAACCCAGTAGTGTTCAGCCTGAACCTACTGATACCGCCGCTAACCCAACTGTAGAGGTGCCAGAAGTGTCAACGGACACCTCACTGCTTACTGCGTTGGCAGCAAGTCAGTCGAAACTCGATCTTGAATTCCTGCTAAAGAATCAGTACAAAAATGATACGATGTTCAGCAAGATTGTTAACAAACCGAAAGAATACCGAAACTTTGAGGTATCCGATGGTCTGGTATATCTTATGCAACATGACCGAAAGGATACCAAAACTCACAGTCAATGGAGGGAATGTTCGAGAATGCATCATCAATGAAGCACACTCACTTTTAGCTCACCTTGGTCCTAAGAAAACAATCAATTACCTTCGAGACTATGTGTGGTGGAAAGACCTGATATCGGATGTCAAAGCTTACTGCGATTCATGCCGAACGTGTAAGCGTGCAAAGCCTAACAATGCCCGACCTTATGGACTATTGAATCCATTACCGGTTCCTTCATATCCTTGGGAATCTATTGCATTGGATTTCGTGGGGCCTCTGCCAGAGTCGAAGGACCGAAACGGGACATACGACATGATAACGGTTGTCATTGACCTATTAACGGGTATGGTACATCTGGTACCTAGTAAAACCACCTACAAAGCAAAACAAGTTGCCGAACTCGTGTTTGCGGAAGTCTATAAACATCATGGACTGCCTAAGAACATAGTGAGTGATCGAGATTCGTACTTCACGAGTACGTTTTGGACTCACCTACACAACCTGATTGGTACGAAACTCAAAATGTCGAGTGCTTACCATCCCGAAACCGACGGTTCAACTGAACGAGCCAACCGGACGGTTACTCAGATGCTACGTCAGTGTGTTGCTATCGACCAGAAAGACTGGGTCATCAAGCTACCATCAGTTGAGTTTGCAATAAACTCCGCCAGATCAGAAACAACAGGATACTCACCATTCTTCCTGAATACCGGACGAATGCCGCGTTCATTCCTGTGGGATTCAGCTGACAAAAACGAGTACCCAGGTATCAGAGTTTATGCTCAGAAGATGAAGCAAGCAGTAATGCAAGCTCATGATAGCATCCTGAACGCCCGAGTGAAACAGACGCGCGATGCTAATAGGCGTCGTCGTCCAGCTCCCTTTGAAGAAGGGGATTTAGCCTATATCTCCACTAAGAATATTTCGTTCCCTAAGGGTTACGCAAGGAAATTAGTACCGAAATTTATTGGACCCTACAAGATCCTGAAAGATTTCGGAAACTCTACCTTCAGAATTGATATTCCTGCTCGTCTCAAGCAGCGAGGAGTACACGACGCTTTTCACGCCTCGCTACTTCGTATCCACATCCCCAATGATGACCGTCTCTTTCCTGGACGGCTGGAAACCCAAATTGCAGACTTTGAAGAAACAGAAGGAGAATGGGCGGTTGACCGTATCGTCGCCCACTCCGGAACGCGCTCGAACGCGCTATTCCATATCAAGTGGAAGTCCGGAGATTTGACCTGGCTGCCGTACCACCAGATTGACCATCTGGACGCAGTTGGGGAGTATTTTGACGCGCTTGGGATCTCAGATATTTCTGAGCTGAGGGATGGAGGGCGCGACGTCCCAGATCCGAATTCAATCCCACATTTGGGAGTTGACGACGTGTACACCGTACGAATGAATTCCCTCCTCTTGCCCCTAGATAACTCAGGGTTAGAATGGGAGGAAGATATAAAAGAAAAATTTTACGCACCTCATTCCCCAGAATACACAATGTCCTCCACTCAGCAAACCCCATCTGTACCAACGAAACCTCTTGAATGGCTCAAACGAGTCAACGCGAACCGAAATACCATCTCATCGTCTGACGGGATCACCTATAGCATCACCCCGGCTGAACTCTCTGCCTGTCTCGATTTCGATGCCATTCTTCGAAGACCCGGTGCCGTGTTGGGGAACCTCCATGTCCCTATAGCCTATCCCTACCTTGCGACCAGATTCAACTCGGATCCACTTGTCGGAACCATGAAGATGGCCATCGTGGACCCCGACGCGGGTACTATCCACGTTCCTACGAATCCGGTTGATCGTTCTATCTTCGCGCCATTCGTTCGTGGACCGAATTCAGAACCGTCGATTATGAAAACCCTCGGATTGTCTAACCTATCGCACAAACAACAAGCGTTATACGGAAAACTACTCTTGGATAGTGCTGAACGAGGAGTAGGGGTATCTATAGCTGAGAAGAAAGGGAAGAAGAATGAGATACCCTCGAGAGGATATCTGGAGGGCGTATGTAGCGGTCGTGAACGAACCGCGAGTATTTCCTTATCTCTATATATGACAAATCCTTCATATCTTATCAGTATGCTCTATGCCCTATGCCGAACCTCGTATATTTCTACTTATGGACACCCTATGCACTCGTACAGTATATAAGGCGACGCTCATGTATTCGTTACCTTAGGTTCTCTCGAAATCTACCCCAGTTTACAACGGTTATTGCCTGAGCACCTACTTTGTCCCCCATCTCTCGTGTCGTGTTACCGTGATCCCACGCTAGCGCTACAAGAAGCCACAGGGAGCTGAGTCGAACAAGGGAAGGAGCTCATGCTTCTTGTGGTATTCGATACAGCCCTAGTGGTCTAGACCAAAACCGTAGAATATCTTTCATGGCTTTTGATACCAAGAATACTTGAGAGCGTCAAGGTTTACATGCCAAGCTAGCGGAAGCTGCTTTGTAGGAGGGAGACCTTAGTTATCTTTGGTGTTCATCTAAACGATAGATACATTCAGAGCACTATCTTAAGAGCACAAGCACTCACCTTGACATTAACCGGAACTTTCGGAACGAGCATCCACTATCTTCGCCTCGTACCACGATGGACAACGATGAAACTTACCTTCTCCTCCTTCTCTCGGATAGCAATCTTCCTACTGGCTCCTTTGTTGCATCATCCGGCTTCGAATCATACATCAAGCACGGTTTTGGCACAGCAGACGCAGGAGACAGCAGAACAGGCAACAAAATGAACAAAACGATAGTGTTCATGCATAATAGTATCAATGCTTATGCGCGTTCTGCGCTACCGTTTATGTCTGATGCCCATCGTATCGTGCAGGGCATCGTACGTAGCGCGGAGTACTCACGAGATTCAGAAAAGGACCTGGAGCCTGAGGAATATCTAAAAGAAACTCTACAGAAAATACAGCAAGTAGACGACCTGTACGATGTGATGACATTGAACCACGTAACGAAACGGGCGTCAAAGTCGCAGGGCGTTGCTCTGCTCACGCTGTATTCGAAAGGGTTTTCATCTCCTCTCCATCCATCTTCGTCTTCCGACGTGAAAAAGGCCACGGTAGATTATACTATGGCTTCTCTAGTTGCGAAATATAAAACCTGTATACGATCGGAATGTGCTCCTGGACATTTACCAATCTGCTGGGGTATTCTTACAGGTGCTTTAGGGTTAACTCTAGGTGAGCAGAGCTTGAAAGAATTTTCGTTCCTTTTTTTTAATACTTAGGTTACTCATTTAATTGTCTCCAGAACGTTCTCAATATCTTCATATCTTCTTATACGCTCGATCTCTCCTCTCTGCCTCCGTTCGTCTGAACGAGATCGGACCGTACAATGCACAACAGATCCTACTTCGCGTTTCTCGACTGGTCATCGAAGCAGAGGTGGAAAATTGCAAAGATCTGCGTACAGGGATACGCCTTGGCCTCAAATCTGGCGAATCGAAGGATGCTGAGGAGTCAAGAAATTTTGACAAAGTCTTCAATGGACCAGCGAATACATGGCCTCTAGGCGAAATCCTCGCCGCTAGGCATGATCTCCAGCACTCACGAATTTTCAATTCGTAAGCTGCCCTTCCCAAGTGTGGTTGCAGGTCCTCTCGATACTGTCTGGCACTCATCTATCCTATCCCAGCCCACGCCCTATCTTATAGTCGAGATCATCTTGACTTCGCCAGCCAGAACCTAATGACAGCTGCTGGAGCTCCTCCTTGACTCGAATGGCCCATATGGCAAATCCACGAACGAATCCTGCCGTGTATAGACGTGTTGTTCCGCGTTCGGACTAGGCTTCAGATTTTTATCACCACCAATATCCCCTGAAGTTCCTCATACACAACCGTCCAATGCGCGTGCAATTTTGTATTCAGCATCTGTTCGTGTATACACCCCGAGGGTGTTCATCCTCGCATGTCATCGCGCGATCACTGCTAGTCGCTCGACTGGTCTGCTGGATATCTCAAAAGAAACAGAAATCTTGGAAGACATGACTCACCTACAAACACCGCTTCTCCTTGTTCCATCAGATTCTCTCATTCGGGCCGATAAAAATTTGCAACACGACTACCACGATATTTGTTCAGACGCTTTGGTCTACACCCGTGAAGTCATCATCGAGACGAATGAATGATAAGCTATATGATACCCTCTATTTCTTGAGAACCGCCAGCAAGCTCTTTACACCAGATAACCCCAGCCCATCTTCCGGATAACATACATACATCTCTTCGCGTTCACTATCAAATTTCGCTCTGAACTCGCCTCGCTTCAAAAGTCCCGCGCCCTTGGCAACTTGCTCATAAACTTTCGATGGGGAAGTTAACCGCCACCCAGACCTCCCAGACTTCCCAGGCCGCCCAGATTTGAGGTTATCGTTAGAGTCAACGAACGTGGTGTGCTCAGAAGCAGTCATACCAAAGGTCACGGTTATATGGAAACCAAGACGCTTCTCGTCAGCTTGGATGTACTGCAGGGCAGTATGGATAAGGTGTTCTGAGATTCCCCGAGGAGAACCGGGGAATGAGATGGCGTTCTTTATGAGGTAGGTGTGCGGACCGTGAATTGGTGTAAAGAGGAGAACGCCAACGATGTGTCCTAGTGATGATCGTGCGACCCAATATCGTCGGTGCTCTTCGTCGATCCAAGGTTGGTCCGTTGTCTATGTGAGAATAAGGGAAAGATTAGAACAGGTTACAGAAACAAGGTCACAAAGTATCTGATAGCTTACCGAAGCGAGCTGAATACCTTTCAAACCTTTACTTCTCCTCCAATCCAACATTCCTTCTCCAACTTCCGTTCTATCCTCAACCGACTATCTCCCAGTCACTTCTTCCACAGTTACACCTGCTTTTGTTGCTCTTCTCAAGTTCTTCAAATCCTTAACCAGGCGGATACTTTCGCGCCCTTTGCCTTTATCGCTGGTCAATTGTAAAACATGATCTGGATGAAGAACTTCTTCGTGTATACACATGACACCGCTCCATCCTAACGACAATACAAGGACTTGTTCAAATTTGTGATCAACGCAGCACCATATAGGACGGAGATTCCGAGATTTAACCCAAGCAATGAACGCTTCTGCGGTAGGCTTCAATGCGTCGGGAAAAGAGACTAACGGGTCTCCCCATGCAAAGACAAAGCGCTTTCGTTCCAGGTATCCTTGGACAGGAGGGAAGGAACTTTCCTTGATCTGACCTGCTTTAGCTTGCTATATACGATATCGATCGAATTCGAGCCAAGCAGTGGCGGAGGATGAGCCATAGGATGCGACTAATGATAAGATCGTGGATCTATCGACGATGGAATCAGGGACAGCCACGACAATTTTGTGAGAGGAAGAAGAAGTATCAGAGCTGGAGTTGGAGATTTCGCCTTCGTCGTCGTCGTTCTCAGAGTCATAAAGATGATCTTCATTGATGTACAAACATTCCGATATCTTCCGCCGGTTTTCGGTCAGCAAGAACAAGCAATTTTCCGAAGCCGTCGTAGCTTGTCGTTCTCATAGTTGTAATCCTCAGCCAATGCGCTGGTCCTATTCATCAAGTTTAAGGCTGAACGTGAACGTTTTGGGAGTGAAGGACGTGCGCACGGACCAGTAAACTATCTCCGGAACGAGCCTTCGTGCTCTCGCGCTAGCTAGCAACCTGGAATCTTTGAACATTGATACACAAAGACCGCGGCTATGGAACAAACTTCAATTATTTCCTGTCCCTAACTTTCATCCATAAACTCACGCCGTACTGCCCTTCTCTGCCTTTCAGTTAGTGCGCCTCTTCCAGATTTCACTTTAAGCGACTGAGTTGCGTTGTGGTTACTGCTACTCCTTCTATCTCAGCTCAAGCTCAGATAGTTGTCTGATCTTGAGCAAATCCTTGTTCAAAAGAGAAATTCTTAACATTCCAGATTGGATGTCATGATCTTCTATGGAGAGTCTGTTAGGTGTGTATCGTATTTTCCATCAGAGATCTGGCTCTCAAGCTCGCTATCAGACTATGCATACTTACGCTCTGGACTTCTTACTAACTTCAGAAGAGCTCGAAGCCCAAGGATCAGTCGACCGTGGGCCAAGATCGTATTGCGCCTGGTGCTCCGACGTATACTTTTGGAATGCAGGACTTCCAACAGGGTATATAAAGCATCTCTATCCACCGCTGTGGGAAGAGCAGGTTCGACTACACTCTCGCTCTCTTCCTCAGCGTTACTACGTGCCGAATTTCAACTCCAGTCATGTCCACAAGCCAAATCATGATGACCGACCGCGAATCTATCTCCCCCTCGACCTACACCGACGTTGAGCGAGGCTGGATCAACGTCAAGGAATGCAGTGGGCACGGTTCGTCCCCTAGTACTGGAGGGAGCTCAACAATCCCGATTATAGCCCAAGGTCATACATTCGGGAGAGCCGCCATAGGTAATGGGAGGATTGCCAATCCTGGTCCTGCGTAAGTTTGCCTTTCTCGATGTTCAACTTGTTCTTCAAAAACCTTATGACTGATTGCTCTTTCAGCGGTGCCATATCTTTCGCAGCGACCGCGCTCTTGCTTTCGCTATTCAATGTTCAGGCTGGAGGTGTAGAACATCCTGAAATAGTAGTCAGCATGGTATGCTCAGTAATGTCCAAGAATCCCAAAATATCTCTGATTCAATCGATTCATATAAAGGCCGTCTTTACTGGGGGTCTTTCCCAGTTCGTGGCAGGAATGTGGGAGTACCCCAGAGGAAACGTCTTCAATGCTACTCGTGCGTTCCTAAACTGAACGACAAATCTCTAACAATCGGCTTTACTTCTATGACAGTATTCTCGCTGTACGGCAGCTTCTGGATGTCGTACGCGACGATCTTTATCCCCGCTTCTGGAATCCTCGCTGCGTACAAAGATCCTATAGAGTTGAGCCACGCAGTAGGGTTGTACCTGATTACTTGGACTATCGTAACTGCATTTTTCTTGTAAGTGGATTCCTTCTTCGTCTTCTTTTCCTCCTCGGATCCCTCAAATCACTGACTAACCAATTCCCCAGGTTCGTCGTCGTCCGGCGCAACCTCGCGCTCACAGTGATGCTTTCCACCATCTTCATTACTCTTGTTATTCTCAGCATCTCGCAATACAGTCTCGCTGGAATGCCAATGTGAGTTTCATTCAAGGTTTATTCTGCGGTTCTGCGGCTCATACGTATCGCTGATCCTCTCTTTAATCAATTTCATGCTGAACTAGCCTCTCTTCCAGAGTCCAAAAAGCCGGAGGCGTATTTGGTATCATCGGTGCTTTGCTCTGTTTCTACATCGGTGTCAGTGAGCTTTTGGCGGCGGAGCTTAGGCCGATTGTAAGGCTTCCCCTCGGTGTGTTGTGATATCACATTAGGACTTTGAACACAGTACGACTCGGATAGGGTGTTTGGTAAGTAAGGTTGATTAATCCGCATCCTTCACACGAAGGCTTGAAGAAGGACACTCTTGATTAGACTTCAAAGATCCGCTGCGGGAATGCTCGTGTGCTCGTGGTCACACCTTACCACCTTTTCTTGGCTTGAAGCTGAGCTTGACTCTGAGGTTTTTACCTCGGATTGATCATTGGGGACATTTCGCGCACGGTGCCAGTTAGTGGAACACCTACATACAATACACGGATTTTTCTTGGACCCCTTTTTCTTGCGCTCGTGACACATATATGCCTCTAGTTGATGAGGCTATGACAGTTTGATAATTGTACTACGAATAATTCGTTCTCGTCTTAAGTTTAACTACTTTGTACGGTTGGTCAAAGCGTCCAATCGCAACCGCATTAGGGATTTGAAGGCGTGTTCCGTGTTATACTTAGGAAACTGAGGACTGCCACTATAAATTTACAAACTCACTCGCCAGTGTTATCCTAGATTAAGTACTTGTACGTGTACATAACTTTCTAACTCCTAATATCACATTAGAGGCATTGGAGACATCACGAATGGAAGCATGCCACCAGTAATCATAATTATGATTCTGAAACACAATATAATTGGGCAGGTTGCGCGTTACATAGGTGGTTAAGGTAAAACGACATGGGAGATCGTTCAACGCACCGATTGAAGATAATCGATTATCTCGCGGTATGTGCACTTACGATGGTCTAATTGGCACGACCACGTCTACCTCCATCCCCTCTCTCCGGAAAGGCTCTAAACTCCTCCGTAGTACTTGGAGCCTTTGAATAGCACGCATTCCCGGTCGTTTACCGGGCAAAGTTGGATATCGTACCTTCAGTTTCCGTAAACTGACACAGGAGTCGACATTGATATTATCGTGATCTCTAGTACCAGCGGTTCGGATTGAAGACTCATCGGTCAACGAGAGGGGTTTCCATCTCGAGCGTACCAGCGCGAACAATAGAGCATTGCGAGGCCGTATTACCATTTCGAGGTCTCGCAACTTTGGAAGGAACCATTGTCCTTCAGGGACCCAGACTGTGCCATCGAAACATTCATTGCTTTCATCAATATTATCTTCCGATTCCTTGTTTTCTGACTCGGAGCCACCCACACCAGTGTCCTTATTGTTGCTGTCATCATGCGAGCCTTCCTCAGCAAACACCTGCCTGACTGGAACATCACGATATCCGGGAGCTATCAAGAATCGTAGGATCCCGAAAACAGAAGGATTGAGCTTAGACTCCTCAACTTTGAGACTCGTTACCAAGGGTACATGTTGGAAAAGCAGTATCAGATTTTCAGAAGTGAGTAGAAGGGAATATAGAGTAAGATGGGTCACGCAAGAGTGACTGCGCTCAAGCATGTTGCATACGGCCACCAGTTTGAATATCTGCCATTCGAGTGACACGAATAGTACCAGGTCGATGAGTTTGGGGATAAGACTCCTGCCTAACAATTCCAGTGTGGGCTCTGTATTCCTACTTCCAAATTCCACAATCAACTTCCGTGTATTGGAGTGGATGATTGATGGATATTCAGAATCACCATCGAACATGAGATCCTTCAACACGAGTTCTTGAACATTTGGACAGTTGGTAATAACCCTTGTGGCCTCCATAAGAGACAGGGATTTCAAATTCAGGTGTGTGATTGTAAGCTGAGGGAATACAAGATCTAGGTCTATCGAAGAGACAGTCAAGGCTCGGAGGTTGGGACAAACCACCATAAAAATAAGGACTGCGTCGAATTCACCTTCGAGAACAAGAGATTCCACTTCAGGGAGTCCATTCGCTGTTTCCAAGAGACTGTCAATGGCGCATGATGATTTAGAATATAATGAGAGATGTCTCCAACGATCACAATGGGCAGTTAGAGCTCGGGGGGGGGGATCAGTTGGAAGATGTATCTTCAGATCAATGGGATGCGGAGAAGATCGTTCGAAGAAACAATCTAACAAAAAACAACCGGTAGTAATCAGGCTATCACATCCGAAAGAGGACCATAATACAGGCATGGAAGTAACCAAAACACGCCATCTATGACAAACCTGATTGAGGATGAGAGTGGGCAATTGGGTTGTATTTTGAGAAATGAAATTGACACCGACATCGCCGCAGCAGAGGTGTTCAAAGACTTCGCTCAAGATCTCCGGAGGAAGTTTATGAATGGAAGACCTAGTGGAATCCGCAGCCCTAACGAGCAACGCAAGATGTTCGCGTTGCTCTTCTATGGCTACCCTTGTATTGTCTAACCAGAGCAGCACTGAATCACAGTGTTCTATATCTGCCCGGGCTTCATCTAGCAATCCCGGATGTTCAGATGGATAGTGGCCTGATCGTACGCAGTGTAGAATGTCGCTGACTTTCTGCGAGTTCATTTCCAACTCGAAACAGTGAGTGCATTGGGCGCAAAGACTAGTTGAAAGACAACGAGTAGGCCAGGAATGATTCAAGATAGATGTTTCGTAGACAAGTTCCGAGGCAACTGCCCGCAACTCGGTATGATATGTTTGGTAAAAAGAAAAATCATTCGACGAACCTAATAACGGAGGCCATCGTGACATGATTGTCGAAAAATTTAAGATGAAGCACGATCCTCGACGATAACGATACCGCAAGAGATTTCGAAAAAGAAAGGATTGATCTTTTACTTGAAGGGCCTTTGCAGTTTATTGATTATCGCAAGAAACCTGGGACAACCAAAAAGGATCCGAGTCCCGACCAAGAATGTCACGTGGTCATTACATTATTTCCTGAGCTGCCCTGCGTCGCCAGCGTCCATAATTATAACTACCAAGCACGACAGTGCTCAATGAACTCACATGCTACTCGATCCGTTATTTCTGCTGCACCTTGTATTAGAGCGATAGTATCTACCCGTCATATAAACTCAAGGATTCATCCAATAGCCCACTGTACACCCTATGGAAGGGTCTATAATTCATCTTTGTCCTCATCTACATCGTCAACAACACCATCTATAGAGCACAATATACTCAATGGCTCTCAAACTAATCATAGTTCCCATTCCTCAAATTCTACAGCTAAATTTCATGGTGCGTAACTTACCAATACCAAGGAGGATTCTTGCTGACCACAAAGTCAAGGTCACAAGAGACCCCTAGTTCACTATCACAACCTAGTAGAAAGTGGAGCAATTAGAGGAGACGAGCACCAGACTCGTATAATACAGAAATTACAGGATCTACATGACGAGTTGATGGAGTATACGCCTCCATCTATACCAGAGTCGGAACCTTCAGACTCCCTGGTAAGCTCTAATCTACGCCCATCTCGTACGCCTCATAACGTTCACCAGCTTTCCCGTATCTTTTACCGGAGTGAACCAACTCCTACCAAACCTCCAGAGGACGCTCCGAAGGGCCTCTACTTATATGGAGACGTCGGAACAGGCAAAACCATGCTCATGGATCTGTTCTACTCCTCTCTTCCTCCCTTTATTAATCGTAAACGTCGAGTTCATTTCCACGCCTTCATGATCGATGTCCACAAGAGGCTTCACGCAGCCAAGATAGCCATGGGGTACAAAGGTGGTGATCCTATCATACCAGTAGCTAGGGACCTTGCGAGGGATGCGTATGTTCTCTGCTTTGATGAATTCCAGGTGCGACTTCTCACCGGGTTCATTCTTTGGTCAACTGCTGACAATAGTATAGGTGACTGATATAGCAGACGCAATGATTCTGAGACGCTTGTTAGAGAATCTTTTGAATTACGGAGTCGTTGCGGTTGTAACGTCGAAGTGAGTCTCTCGTTTACGACGAATAACGCCCACGCTGACCGTCCGTTTCTGCCAAAGTCGGCATCCGGATAACCTTTACAAGAACGGTATCCAGAGATCGAGCTTTATACCTGCCATCGAGCTTTTGAAGAGTCAATTCGATGTCACCGACCTCGACTCAGGAACTGGTAAGCTAATTCTACTACCCTTTCCCTGATATCGACCGTCTACTCACACCCATCGCCTAGACTATCGACGCGTACCTAGAGCACTTTCAAAGGTTTACTATGATCCTATAACACCGTCCAACGCACTAGAAATAGAAAAGATATTCAAATCCATGACACACCACGATGACAAGGATCCTCCAATCAAGAATCGCCAACTCACAATCTGGGGTCGCAAGCTAGCCATTCCGGAAAGCACAAGCAAGGTTGCCAAGTTTAATTTCGATGACCTCTGCGGGAAGCCCTTGAGCGCTGCTGACTACCTTGAAATAACGAAGAATTTTGGCACAGTGTTCGTTCTAGACGTGCCCAAAATGGGGATGGATAGCAAGGACAAGGTAGGCAGTTGACGCCTTAGCCGTTTTGTTAAACTCACCTCGACCTCATAGGCTCGAAGATTTATCACGTTCATAGATGCTTGCTATGAGAGCAAGGCATGTCCTACTTCTTTCTATTCCGTCTGCGCAATCTCAACTGTTCCGTTTTAGACCAAGCTGTTCGTCACCTCAGAAGTATCAGTGTTCCAAGTGTTCTCCGACGAAGACTCAGAGACGGGAAAGCCCATTTCTGACCACATGCGTGGCATCATGGACGATCTGGTTTGTTCTCTTTCTCTCACTTTCGCGCGACAAGTATTCATTCGATTCATTTACGTAGGGCATTTCGCAAGATGTCGTGGGCAAGAGTTCGATTTTCTCAGGTGAAGAAGAACTGTTTGCTTTTGCTAGAGCCTGTTCGCGTCTGGTGCAAATGGGAAGCAAAGAATGGGTTGATACTGCTGGTCAGCATCAGGATATAGATAGTACTTGATCCTGTATATAGTTAATTCGCACTGTTACATACTGCAAATCATAAATTATGATAATTATTCGATCATCGATGTTTACTATATTATGTTTGAGATGTGTCAAGGTCGAAAGCTGGCGTGCATAAAGTACATTATAATGTATATGTGTTTTCCCGATTTTCTCATCGATTCTTAACTTTCAACACGATCTGAATATTTCGAGAGGTGCGGCACAAGATGTGAATGATAAGGATACAGATTTGTTGTGATTATTACTTCGTCTCATTGACCCCGACAAGAACAGCCCACAACCTCATATGCCCGTTAAACCCTTGCCCTTGTTGTCAATGACAGCACTGCCCCTTGCAGCGTTGGTCACAAAGGTCTGGCGCGAGATTGCATCGCCTGGTTGATCTCTTCCTTTCTTCAGGATAATCTCAACAACATCTACGTCTTTGCTAGATCCGAAATCATTCTCCAGCTGCTGTTTCGATGCCTGACCAAGTAGACCTTGGTTACCAGATGTACTGTAGAAAACCTGGAAGGCTGAATTTCCAACCATGAGCCGATCTCATTCCACGAAGAAAGCGAAACGAGAACGTACAGTCCACAACTTCTGCTAATGGTATCGATCTGTAGAGAGTATAATGAATTCCGTATTTATATCTCGGAAAGAGAATTGTGTTACGTGTCTGGAGACATGAAATAGAAGAATCAGAGAGGGATCGAGGGACATAAATTGCACAATTACCTCCTTCACTCCATTTCTTGTACTAAGAGAACGGTTGATAAGCACGATCTTCGATAGATCGTTATATGAAAATGTACTACACACCTCTGTCGGGTTCACGATTATAATGTACTCTTCAGTTTTCTGAGTATCAGGTTTATAGACGACTTTGGTGAGTTCACGGGCCATGATGATGAAGATGGAGTAGAAAGTTTTTGGTGAGTACACGAGTGATAAAGAGAGAAAACCGGCGAGGGCGAAAGCATTTTATACTTCCGCTCGGGGTTCGGTCCCGTGATGTTCCCCGACGTCATTGAGGAAACTAAGTTTCCACGCCTCTGGAATTATTTTTTTATGGAATGATTACGTGAGGCGCGTCGCCCAGGTCTAGTCTGGGCGAAGTGGGAGGGTTCCCGTAGGTAATGCCTAGACCTATTGTTCCAGTTCTCATGGCCAACCATTTTGACCTTCTTAACTTCAAGACTCGGCGCGTTATCAGTGTGAATGTTCATATATCTCTCCCAAATATAACTTCTCCGCTCCCATGGGCTCCAGGGGCCCCATCACAAGCTATCTTATTAGAGTTACCGGGATCCTAGAGGTCGTACTGTATGTTCAGTACAACATATCAATTCTCAGCGTTCGCTGTGATCCGCAAAAAAAGAATTTCGAGAAGTTGATCGACGATGAATATTCTCTAAACACCGTGAGCTGCGGTGAGATGAAATTGATAGGCAGCTTCATTAAACATTGCAGCGAATATAGACACGACATGTTCTGACCGAAAATGACCTCCGATATTCAACCATTACAGATAACGAGGTCGCCAAACAATGCATGCTAGACGATACTAGCGTAACCTACTCTTACTCAGACGGTGGATAGTTTCCTGAGAGCTGTGGAGATACAAGCGACGAGTTCTATTGATATGTCACATAAGATTCAATGCCCATTTATGTTCGTTAAGTATATGTCGAGTTACTGGACGCTTCAGCCTTTTTCATGCTCGTCGAAGGCATCTTCCTTAGTGCGAGGAACAATGGGCAGGTCCTGTAGAATGTCGGGGGTCCACTGAAAAAGAAGGCACATAGTCACCTACAATAGTTAAGGATTACCAGGATTCTATCTATGAATCCAAGTGAATCCCAAAGGTGACTGTACGCTGGGTGTGAATCAGATGCGCTACAACTTTGAGGGTCAAAACTTTACGGATAGAGATACACTGCATATTGGATACAAAATTCCAGAATCGACTGTGATCGGCAGAGGTTTGTAACGCGACACTGTGACAATGGAAAAAACAATTAAATAGCTTATTCGAGCGAGCTCTGCTGGTCCAGCGCGGACCAGCCGACAAAACGTCGAAGTGGACTCCCACCATTCCCGGAGAGTTTTCCTAGATTGGCGAGCGGTACCAAGGAAGGCCTGATTCCAAAGGTATATTAATAAAGATTCCCGGCGGAGAGAACAATGCGATGTGTACCTTCCATGGGCGCACTGGAATGGTAAGACCGTTTCAGACAGTTGGTGGACTAATCGAGTGCATTGCTCATTGGTCAATGAATCGTTAAACATGATAGCACCTGGGAAGTTCGAATTCTCGGAATCAGCACCGAGACCAGCACTAAAGTTGAGTTCAGTCAGATCGAAATCTTGACTCCATTACCTCTACAAGCCTTGGAGTTAACCAAGTCGAGGAGTTCTCTAGGACACCGCCGCAAAGCTTTCAACCAATCACTGGCATCTACTTCTGTCTCGGGTTTGCCTTGAATCTGTGTCATGTCAGGCAAATCCGACTCCAACTGTGCAAGATACCCTTTGACCAGATCCCGCAGTTCGTTTCCCATTGTCAACTGGATAAGGCAAGGGGCGAGTGAATTACTGAAACGATGAGAAGTCAGAGCATTGCTTCCATACCTTATCTGCAACCACTTCGGGGATACAGACCGTCAATACCTGAACATATCTATCATTTTCCCGGTCAAAACTAGTGGTACTAGTGTCTAATTCGAGTTCAACTTGAGCCAAGTCAGCGAAACGGATGCCCCAACTTCGGAAAGAGCTTTCAATCTGTTGTGAGCGAACCAAACGAGAGGCTTCATGCCGAGTTAGAAGGATGGGTACCGGAGGCGTCAGATGACGCATTTCTATGCCTTTCTCCTCTGCTCCTGAGCAACTACGCAAGAAGCCGAGGCATAAATCCTTCAAGAATCGTTCCACTCGAATCCGTTCATCGGCTGCGTGCTATCAAGGGATTACCATATTAGAGCTGCGATCCTCGTGTAGCGTTCGTTAGCACTCGCCTGATCGATAAGGACTAGCGTTGACTGTTTGTCATCCTTTTTAGTCGAACTTTTATTTTTTCCAAGATCTCCGTTTGCGAGATCCTCGTTGAATACACACGCAACAAATTTTCGATCTACTTGACTTATGACTTGAGCTTTACGAATATCGTTTTTGGTGAATCTATGCTGTGTGTGTACGCTCGAATCTCCGGAGCCTTGGGTGGAGAGAAATAATCTGGAGAAATGCTGACGCTGTTGATACTGCGTCTGCGGGTCGGAGAGGCAATTGTACATTTCTGAGGCGGATCCGACTGTTACTTCGGCTATCCTTCTTTCAGTGATAGCATACGTGTCATTCGCCTGAAAAGGTTTCGTTAACTTGGGATAGAATTAGAATACTATCTAAGCGGGTAATTCACCTCGAGAGCTTCTTGGATCCACTCTGGAGCCGGGCCTTTTCGACTCTTATCTGTAGAACCAGTGTTAGGCAGACACAACGTGCGTCTTTGTCGTAGAACTTGGGATTGGCAGTTTTCATCCGCATCTTCCACCGTAAGACGGGGCTGCGTCTGAGGGCGTGAATTACCAGTACGAGCATCGACAATGAAAATCTCTCCGGTGTTAGGGTCTGTCCAGACCATCTCATTCGTCTCATCAGGCTTCTCCTATGAGACTAGTGAGTAGCGGATAGGGTACCGAAATTTCGTTGAATCTTACTGCATAAAGGTTAAGAGGTGCCGGAGGGACCTTCATGTCTTCCTCATATTCCTCGGGCACAACTTCCGCGTACCTAGAGTCATGTTCAAAGTCGAGTCTTTTCCGTTTACGTGGCGATCCGGTACTAGTCGTATTATTCAGTAGACCCGTGAACCCATGTCGGACCAAGAATGATACGATCGAAGAAGACAAAAATTCCGCTACGGCAGATCTGTTCTAGGAGGAGAGTTAGACGAATGTAGTAAATCGCTAGAGAAAGCGCGGATGCCATGAGAGGTCCACACCTGAAAATGAAGAGTTCCTTTTGCAGGCTCCAACAAATTATCGATCTGATGTGGTGGAACGAGCAGATTGAGCACGTAAACTGGTCTTCTTTCGGTTTTTCGTGGGGAACGCCGGGTAGCTGAACATGTAACTTGAGCCTGACATCGATAGCGTCATAAATAGAAGCTGAGACCACTTACAGGAACGCTGTGTCGCTCCAATCTCATCAAAGGCCTACGAACGCCGTTCAAGAGACAGTATTGCTTCTTAGGAGCAATGCTACTCACGTTTTTAGCAAAGGAAGAGGCAGCAAACTTGGTGTCGATTATACGGTGCATATCTCCTGAGGAAATGGGATGTCGATTGACGTCTACGCAGAACAGAAGCGATGTCAGATCACGGTTCAGCCGCGTTTTGTTTGAATGAGACATACAAAGAAACTGATACGCCTGTGAAAATGGCTTCGGTTAATACGGGAAGGAGTGAAAAGATAGGGTAACCTTGGATAATGCGCCGTCAAGACTGATGAAACCTTCCAGTTTCATTTCATTTGAGGCTAACGATATTTCTTCTATATGCTGCAGACGAATAATCACTCAGCTGTATGATCCTGATATATTACGGACACACTAACATGACATAAAGCACGCCCGTACAAATGTCGAAATACGTCGATACAGGACGAAGTCTGAAATAAAGCATATATCGATGATCAGGGCGGGATCGCGATAGGTTTATGCTTCTGACTTCGAACCTTGGGAATTTTAAGTATGCTGCTCTTCGATGAGCCAGCGAGCTTTGCTTGAGAGTCCTCGAGCGCAAAAGAGACGTTGGGATGCATAATCGCCCAGGATACAATCTCTCCACGGATGATTTCAAAGATTCTTGAAGGTGACGGGTGTGAACGTCGTCGAACTGGAAGCTGAAGATAGTTAAACTGTTGAGGGAAAAGCGAAAGCAGTAATATCAGGGCCACGGACATTGTAGAATGCATCTCTGACGCAAACTGTTGTCCCATGAGATTCCCTTCGCCAACGGACCGCGGACCCTGCGTAAAGGGTTTTTCCGTCCTGTATTAGTGAGTTGGCCAGCTCACACAAAGTCGAACAAGAGACATACTTTGAGAATAATCGACCACGTTTCTCGTGAACGCGATGTCCTCGAGGCTATTTCCAGACAGGACAAATCTGCCGCAGAAGCCAAAGCTTCGTGCATAATCTCAATATTTGAATTTGAGTTGAGAAGCACGGTTGACTGACCTTCGCCCCGGAAGCCGAATGTGGATAGACAATCTAGAGTATCAGGACTGTACGCTTTGGACGATTCTACCCGAATTTTAAACTTAATTTTGCTTTACGAAACAGTTCCCCGTCAACGTACGGTACCGTCCTTCAGTTCCCAAACTATTCAGCGTGTCCTTGCTCATACCACAGCCGTCATCTGTGACCCAGCAGCTCCATTCCGTGCAGTTCACACCAATTTCTATATGTTTTGAACCCGCGTCTAGTGAATTTTGGAAAAGCTCTGATATAATTTGAGGTAAAGAAGTCAAAATTTGTGTTGAGCGTAGCTTTGTTTGAGTGGAGAGACTAAGACGGTCAATAGATGAATCAGCCATAGTAGCTGAAGAGGGAGGTCATGGAGTCCAAAACAAGGGGCGGCACAAATCGTCGTGGCGGTTGAAGTTTAAGTAACGTAACTCCGCGGAGCGACCAGGTGAACGGTCATTACACCTCTTCTCACTGAAACTCGTTAGCCAATACGGAGAATTTTCCTTTAGAAACTCTCAAAGCGCAACCACAGTCCTGCCTTCACAATTCTACTTAAGTTCATCTCAGACAGTTTGTCTCTAAGAGAGAGGTAATAGATGGTTATTCAGATCAGGCGGAGGCGCTTCAGCTCGAGAAAGCAGAGGGTAACTTTTACTAGAAGCTACTGTAGTCGAGCGAGAAGTGCGTTGGTTCAAATCGTAGCTTTACACCCTCCTCATTGACTATCGGCACGCAGAATTACTTCCACACTCAGAGCAGTGTCGATGGTCACTAGATGTCTATTTTGAAATTCCAAGTACATGGCACAGGCCTCAATAGGTTACGTGGAACTGCACAGTGAACCAACCCAATACATTCATCATATTAGTCGCACTGAATATGATTGTATGCGCCATTCGGTCCAAACGATAGACCATTCCACTGCAGTTTCGTTCTTGCCCGAATACTTCACTGCTTCTGAGCACAGGATTGGCAAAGACAAGGGTCTCCTCTTGTATAATCGATATACTATGTCAGGCCCTGCTCTCGTACAACGCTGGACTGCCCGCCTGCCCAGTCCTGGTCGTTCGCACCGGATTTTTTTCATTGAAGACCACTGGCCCGGAGGCGTATCTCAAACTCAAATGTCACACCTATCAGCTTTATCCTGAAGGTCATTCGCAGCAACAAGTCCCTCCACTGCAAATTTCATTCGCACTGGAGTTCCTTATCGTAGTTGAAATGGGCAAATATGGAGGGTAGGAATACCAGGGTAGAAGACTAAATGAAACAAAGTAGTGGCAGTAGAGTTGAAAACTTAAAGAGCGCAGCATGTATAACTACGTCTGTAATAGACTGGCAGAGTAATCATTATAGCATGAATGGTTCGACTAGCCAGGTTATCCGGTTGCATGGCTATTATCAGAGAAGACACTAAGAAGTGAAAGCCGCGGAAGAACCACGCGGGCCGGATCTCGGGTAGTCTTCTTGTCCTCATCCACCGAATGTTTAGAGTTAGAAATTGCAAACCAATCCAGAGAATACGCCTTCACGAGTCTTCAACTACAAGGCGACTCTATCATGCCACAGTTCTGCCTTCTATGGTCTACACAACTTCACCAGAATTTGTCTCGAAGAAACAGGCGATGGACAGCTTAGTAGAAGAACTTGAGGCGAAGACCGCTAAAGCAAGATTAGGCGGAGGTGCTAAAGCTCAGGAGAGAATGAAGAATAGAGGGAAGCTACTGCCAAGAGAGCGGTATGTTAGTTCAATGGTAGCTTTGCAGCTTGATTATTGACTATCCAGTTTTTCTAGACTTGCCCTCTTACTTGATCCGCATACACCATTCTTAGAACTGTCATCGCTAGCTGCAGAAGACGTGTACTCCGATTATATACCTGGAGCAGGCCTCATTACAGGCATCGGTCGGGTCTCTGAGCGCGAGTGTATGGTTATTGTCAACGATGCGACGGTGAAAGGAGGATCATATTATCCTCTAACAGTGTGTATGATCTTCATATCTTAGTACATCATTTAATGATGCACTCTTTTCAGGTAAAGAAGCAACTTCGCGCACAAGAAATCGCCAGAGAACATGGGTTACCTTGTGTCTATATCGGTGGGTCTTATTCTTACCACTTCAACTTGTGCGTCTCATCTCCTTGTCAAAACAGTCGAATCCGGAGGTGCTGCTCTGCCTCACCAAGCGAACGTCTTTCCAGACAAAGAACATTTTGGAAGGATCTTCTACAATATGGTATGCCGATGCATTTGGCTCCATTACAGTTACTGATGTGAATAACGCGTCTCTCGTCCTTTAGGCCCAAATGTCTGCTCTAGGAATACCCCAAATATCTTCTATACACGGAATCTCGGTTGCCGGGGGAGCCTACGTACCCGCCCTCGCAGACGAGAATGTCATTGTTCAGAATCAAGGTCGAATATTCCTCGCAGGACCTCCTCTAGTCAAAGCTGCTACAGGAGAGGAAATTGACGATGAGTCACTTGGAGGAGGCAGTATGCATTCGACGGAGAGTGGTGTTACGGATGCGCTCGCTCGGGATGACGATGAAGCTATTGCGCGCGTCAGAGGTATCATCGGAGATCTAGGTCAGGCAGGATATCCAGGGGCTTCTCCGACAGAGAAGACAGAAGATCCCGTGTACTCTCCTGAAGAACTTCATGGAATTGTTGGGACGGATGTAAGGCAGCCATTTGATATGCGAGACGTGATTGCTCGGGTTGTGGATGGAAGTCGGTTTAGAGAATTCAAAAAGGATTATGGCTCAAGTATAGTAACGGTAACATGCGTGCTCCACTATTCCGTTGTTTTCGACTCCGTCTAAACACAGTTTACAGGGGTTCGCTCATATACATGGCTATCCTGTTGGCATAATCGGAAACAACGGCATTCTTTTCTCGCCGTCTGCTCTCAAAGCAACACAATTTATTCTTTTGTGTTCGCAGAGGCAAATACCTCTCTTGTTCATGGTGAATGTTGCTGGATACATGGTAGGCAGCAAAGCAGAGAAAGGCGGAATAGCAAAGGACGGTGCGTGTCTTCGAGTGGCTTGGGTTTTGACCAGGCAATTAAGAATCTAGTTCACAGGCGCGAAGATGGTCCGTGCGGTAGCATGTGCAGATGTGCCTAAGTTGACAGTCATCGTAGGTGGTAGTTTCGGGGCTGGAAATTATGGTCGGTGGCAAGATTTCTGTTCCTGACTTCTCACTAATCTGAACCACAGGCATGGCTGGACGCGCAGTGAGTTATCTCCGCATGTTAATCTTGAGGGCTGCGGATTAACTTTTGTTTCATTTAGTATTCACCGAGGTTCTTGTGGATGTGGCCTGTAGGTTTCGGTCTAGGTCAACCGAGGTTCAGCTGCTAATCACAACTCTGTCACCAGAACGCAAAAATCGGTGTAATGGGCTCCGGTCAACTCTCTCAAGTAATGACTTCTGTGTCAAAAGACCCCAACCAACACGCAACACTCAAATCAGAAATTGAAAATCAATCCACCGCGCTGTACTCTACCGCCCGACTTTGGGACGACGGGATCATCAAACCTACCGATACCAGAGATGTTGTTGGGCTCGGATTGGCGCTGGCTTCGAGGAGGCCCGGAAGTTCTGCAAGGACCGGACGACTTAATGCGACATGGGATGGGACTGGAACGGGTTTTGGAGTGTTCAGAATGTAGGGAATTTGTATACTTAATGATGAAGGCAACTCTTCGAATGTATAAAATGTGTTGTTGGGTTTGCCGACACAGACTAGCCATATGATGACTAATCAAGTATTATCGGCCATCACGGCTTCTGATTCCTCGAACACCCCTCTGCCATCTGGCCTGAAATTCGAATCATTTCTCTTTTTAGAACCATTGCCTTCGCTGTTCTATACATACCCAAAATTTATCGGAGGTTCCAATCCTTAAACGATCAACGTCCGCATACCTGGCACTATTGTCCCCTCTCAACGTTACACGCAATTAGAAAGCATACCCTGTAGAAGAAGTTACTATGGACCACAAAAAGATATTAATGGAGCTTTCGAAGCGGGATGATTTGAAGAATAAAGTATGCGCCGATTGCACGAATCCGAACCCGCAGTGGGCTTCTTTAAGGTGAGTCTAATAAAGGCTGGACCATCTGCGCACTAATATTACTTATCTTCAGTTTCGCAACCTTCATCTGCCTCCAATGTGCAGGTATTCATCGTGGATTTGGTGTTCACGTGAGGTGCGTTGGCGAATTCTACTTTTTATCTTAAGGCTCAATCTACGCTCTCTTTATCAGCTTTGTGCGTTCAATATCGATGGATACGTGGCAAGATGAGCAAGTGAAACGGATGCAGGTCAGTTTATCTCCGAGCCTATTATATATCAGGTCAAATTGTCCTGCAACAGTTAGGAGGAAATGGACCATTCCGGGAGTTTATGAAATCGTATACCCCCGCAGAACAAGGAGGATACAGTGATATACTTAGTCCCTACGATACGTATCATTGCTGGGCTGCTACTCAGTACAGAGAAAAGGTTCTGCAACCGCCTTGAATCAAAAACATAAAACCATTCTCTAATCCTTCCAATAGCTCGATGCCATGCTAGCTGGTAAAGACTGGTTACCTAGTCCCCCTACAGAAGGCACTGCCGCCAACTCCAGCCTCACGCCGGAACGTCCAGCTTCCGCTCAGGGTTTACGGAAAGCTCGTGCGACTTCCCGTGCTCTGACGGGTAGCGCTCTTCGCTCCTCTTCAGGTGCATCTTCCCCTGCATCTATTCGAGGAACAGGAAACGGTATTGGTAGCAACGCCGGTACACCCGATCTCTCTCGCTCAGGCTCATCTGATCAGAAGGCTGAAAACGAAACATATTTTGCTTCTCTTGGCCATCTTAATGCCAATCGGCCACTCGACTTGCCTCCGTCTCAAGGAGGGAGATACACCGGGTTTGGGAGCACTCCCGCACCTTCAGTGGGCTCCTCTAATTCATCAACTTCGTATGGTCTATCAAGTCGTGCAGCGCCAACCTTGCAAGACTTACAGGAAAACCCATTAGGAGCATTGTCTAAGGGATGGTCGTTGTTTTCTAGCGCTGTTGTTGGTGCTTCCAAGACGATCAATGAAAGTGTCATTCAGCCTGGGATGGAACGCGTCGGAGACCCAGAGTTCCAAGGGAATGTCAAAGGAATGCTGGGGGAAGCACAGAAACGCGCAGGACAAGCAGCTTCTAGTGCTAATGACTGGGGCCGGAAGCAGTTTGGCGTGGATGTTGGAGGAAAAGTCGGTACTCTGGTGGGAGGAGTTGGAGGGAACCCTAGAACACAAGGATATGGACAAATAGGAACTGGATATGGCGAGGAAGAGACGTCCGGACTGTATCACGATGATGATGCGGAGTACTGGGGCAGGCACGATGGATGGGGTAGTGCTACGTCCGATCCTAATTCTGCAAGTGTACTTCCTGGACCACCTAGTGCTGCGAGCGATGCACCAGTCAAACCACCAGCGAAGAACAGTGAGTGGGATGACGAGTGGAAGGATTTCTAAATCATTGTTTAACATGCACATTATGTACCAGTACTCACATACATACAATGGATGGCTTTATTTATTGACTGCATTTGATTGTTGTAGTTCCTTTCCGTTCGTTGGAGCGCAGCAAAGTTCGAGGTTGCTAGTAATGTAAGGCAACGATGTTTGTACAGTCAAACAGCACACGAATGTATTAAACAAGTAAGGTAAGGTAGATAGAACGAAACATGATAAAATTAAGTATCTCGAGATAGAGAAAAACGACGCAGATCAAGCAGCAGTTATAAAAACATTACAGAGAAACAACGGACCCAAAATGTTCGCTAGTGTACTAATCGCTTTCTTCAGTTCCATCCTCATCGTCGTCACCGCGTCGACGGCGTTTACCAGACGAAGTTCCGTGCCGGTTACGCAAAGGCAGTTTCTGACCTTGATTTCCGAAGGCTATGGACAAGGCGGTAGTATCTGCAGCAAGATATCAGTAAGACCCGGGAGAAAGGTAAAATATTGATAACAGATACCTGGTACACCGGGGAACCGTTTCGCACTATAGACAGTGAACGGCTCACTATACACTTGAGCTAAAACGGGTGATACTCCAGGAGGTGCGTTTCCATGCCCATCTTTATCGTCAACAGACATGACGCCTGCAGCACCAGCCTCCGGGGCAGGATACTTACCAACATTCATCAGTCGCATCCGCAATCGGAAAGTGCCTTCTGTGCGAACTGACAGATCTTGGAATAGAAAGAAAACACCCGGTTTTCGGTGTTCGTCGGTCAGCCGTGTTGCGTTAGCAGACAGAGGACCTACGAGGGTCCGGGTGTAAGTGTGACGGGGGAGAGGTATTGATGAATAGGAAGAGGAGGGCGGAGCTGGAGTTGACGGAATAGATGGCACGGTCGGAGTAAAATTCGTATGGGGATGTGGGTACGACGAGGAGGAACGTATAGCAACTGGAGCAGGTCCCATGGAAGGAACCGAAGGCGGCGAAGAATATATCGGAGGCGCCTGTGAGCTCGGATAATCGTAACTAAATGCCTGTTGGGGACCCCAAGCGTTGGGTTCAGCATTCATTGGATTGTTCCACGGTCTGTAACCCATCTCACTGCTATTTTCGTTCTGGGACCAAGAAGGGTATCCCCACGTGGGTGGATTTGTTGGTGTGAAAGGTGGTTCTAAGCCTTGCGAAGGAGGTAGAGAGGACGCGAGGTTAAGATTTGAGCTTGAGCTTGTGGATGTAGGGGGACCCATGGAAGATGTCGTGGCACCTCTCCGCCTAGACTTGGTTGGATTCGGAGTAGGCGGAGGGACATAGCGATCCGCTGAAGAGGGATGCAGTACGAGGTTCATTTCCTGCGTCCCGTCAGCCGACCAAAGGTCGACAGCGACGACGAAGAAAGAACAGTCTATGTCACTGCACGATAATGAGAAGCTGTAAAGCGAGAGATAAGGAAAAAAAACACTGACTCGACCTCGACCAAACTATTATCATCCCTTCGAACTATCATCTTCGCTACCGCTGCAGGAGCCAACGGGCGTCGATCTTTGTCACCAAAACCACACATTCTGGCACGGAGAGGGTGTTGTATGATTTGTAGAGAGTAATATCTTGGGAGATTATCAGTGATAAATCCATCGCTTGAGCCAGTTTCTTACTTTCGCCCAGACCATTGGCCCCATTCTTCAAATCCGTCGGAGGGTCCATGGCGCTGGCGAGCATTGGTTTGCTGAATCATGCCTTTGACTGAAGATACAACAGGACAAGTGGAAGAGGCCCTGATGAGAGTCAGAAAGCAAAAGAACAACGACCCGAATCAGTGGTATTATCCCTCCAATCATAAAATGTGCTTAGGTCCCGGGTTGTTACCATTATACTTCTCTTTTTGTCTTGTAGAAAAAGTCAATTCTCCAAGAGAACAAAGAGGTGGAGAATCCGGAATTTCGTCGCTGAGAGTAGAAATTTATCTCGGATGTTTACTCGCGACGGCTTTTGCAACCATCGCGAAATGCCTTAATCATACTGGAAGACTGAAGGAATGGATCATCTCTCTTTAGCGCATATGAAAAAGATGCATTGAAGTTTGAAAATCCGACTTAATTTTGACTATCGGTTTTCTCACTCACCCAACCATTGATAGGCGGCGAAACCCTGACCCTAATTTTGGCTCGAAAAAGCCATAGACTACCAACTTATTGTAGAATAATTTCAAGAAGAGGAGGGCAAGGAAAATTTCGAGCACTTGAACAGGTGCCTCCATAGGTCTGGATCATGAATTAGTCAAATGTCTCCTCAAAATTTTGATCAAAATCCAGGTGTCTGGAAGCAATAAGAAAAACTAAGATACATTGATGTACGCAACATACAGCAATTAAAGGGTATAGAATTTTTACTAAATTCAGAGGGTGGATTCATACCCTTCAGTATTTAAAGGTGTGACCAACTAATGAATAATTGGAAGAGATCTAGACAAAAGTGAAGTATGAGCACGCATCATTCCACCGAATTAAACTAGAGTGCTCCAGAAGCCCTGTTCAACCAAACACAACGGTGAATGAGGTCCACAATTTCTCATCCAAAACGATACATCATTGGACTGCTACCTTTGTCCTTCTGGCACAGCAAGCCCTGGTTGACCTGGAGTATGGTCATCGGGCAAGGCTGAGCCCAAGGTAAGCTAGGATTGAGGTTGGAAGACATAGGAAGACAGAAAAAGACACAGGGCTAGCCTACAGAGCGAAATTTACGCCGAAAGTGTGAACATCTACCATTTTTAATGAAGGTTCCCGCGATTCTGGTCTGGGTTTTGCGTGAATGAGAGGAAGCTTCCCGGACAGGGGGGAACTTTTGGGGCCTGGATGCGAGTCACAAACTATCTATCTCAGCACGCCTCAATCCAACTGCTTCCTCGAGTGCCACTGAGGTTACTGAGTAGAGTTACTGTAGCACACGCTCTGAACTGGTGCACGCACCGAAACCCTGGCCTTCGGGTCAGTATAGAATCAAAGTTCTCCCAGGTCCGTACTTGCATACATATTATTTGACATGTAAGTTATATAGCTTCGTCCTGCACTAACACCCACTGCAATACACACTATGGGTGTGTATGTACAAGCTCAGAGAAAGCAGCCGAAATAAATTGTCGACTCCTTGCCTTCATTTTCTTGACATGCGGAACCTTCTCTAGCCACCAGGCCCGACGCTGTCAATTAAGGACGACATTTGTCGCCGTGAGGACCCGCTCGTCCAGGTCGCAATGGGTCACCGCGTCAAAATCAACCCAAAACGATTTTTCTACCTAATCCCCGTACTCATACCTCTGACCATAAGACCCACCCAGCCTCCGTCTCTCCCTAACCTCAAATCCATGCAACAGCGCGTAAGTCCGCGGATACAAGTCGTACAAGCGTCGAAACAGTGCCTTCGCCTCTTCCCTCGTCTCTTCATTGTTTTCCGCGATATCTTCTGTATACATCAGATTCGGCTTGACTGGACGTGGTAGGTACCCTTCACGGAGATCTTCAATAGTCCGCAGGAAGACGCGCATTACAGCGAAGTGAATCTTCCATACATTCCAGGCAGGAGAGATCTGGTGCAGGATATGCATTGGATAGACAATATCGTCAGCATGCATCTGTTCCTCTTCTTCAAGCAGTGGAATTGCGTGGCGTCTATTGCGTAGGATGGATGGCAGCCGCCTAGAAGCCCTTTTTCTAAGTTGAGCCTGGGATTCTATAACGATAGTATCAACCCCTTCTTCGTCTTTGTCTAGTTCCTCCAAACTGTACGAAAGTGGAGTGGTGGGAGTAGTATTCCGCGAAGCGATAAGATCTCTTGCCTGGTCTTGATAAGGTAAAATGACATTCTCAACAACCTGGAACGCACGCTCCAGTTGACCGGCACGAATGAGTGCTATAGCAAGGTGGTTCCAATTGTGCGCATCGAAAGAGAATCCCTGGTCCTGAAATGCTTTCCAGACTCGTGCAATTTCTTCGTGCTCACCCGCCGCAGACAAAGCGTCTACGTATATCGATAACGGAAGACAAAGAATAGTATTGAGGAGACGGTTCGCGGATGGATCGTCGTTGCTCATGTCTATGACAGGTGTTTCTTTGACATACTCCACTCCGAGAGCGAAAATCGCTGGCCACATCTCCTTGACCTTCTCAATTTGAAAAGTCCGCCGGTAAGCGTCGAACAATGCTGTAAGAGTTCCAAGCGTTTCAACTCCTCCTGCAGTAGAGTATTCATTGTGTAACCTTTCAACGTCCTCGGCCTTGCGAAGAGCACTGTAACCTTTGAAAACAGGTCCGTATACAAGCTCAAGAGCCGAGGGCTTGCCATAAGATGGCGCGGACCAGGGCCTCTCCGGAATACTCATGAGCTCTTTGATGAATGCTTCGGCAATCCTCATCGCCTCCTCTGAACGTTGGTTCCCATACGAAGTCAGCATGACACTGAAAGTGACAGCAGAAGGCTGTATCTGACGCGCCACCATTTCGTCGTAAACAGCTTTCGCCTTCTGTCGCTTTCCGGCACGAAGATATCCTGCCATGATGATGGTGAGGATGTATACGTCAATGTACAAGTTGGACGTCCAGGACTGGGCGAGTTTATCCATTTCGCAAAAGATCTCCCACGCAATTCCCATTTCCCCAGCATCGCAAGCAGATTGAATCAATAGAGCAAAGGCATACGAATCAGGTTTGACGTTCAGATCTTCCAACTTGGAGAAGATCTTCGAAACGATAGAAAAGGGTGCACCGATAAGAACATATGCCTTGAGCAGCGTGGTGTAGAGCTCGATCGTCAGACGAATGCTGGGATGAGCATCAGAACGTATATAGTCGAATACCCGAATGACACCCTTCCACGAACCAGCCATGACATGAACATTCATCAGGGCATTGACCATGCGCCGGTTCGGGGTAATCCCTCGCTCTTCGACAGCTTCCTTGTACAGTGCCTCGACGCCCGCTACGTCCCTCCGATGAGCCAGTGTTGTCATCAACAGCACATAGGTGACGATGGTAGGTGGTGTATCGCTATTTTTGACCTGGTCCAAGACCGCCCGAAGTGAAGCCATATCACCCGACCTAGCAAATGCTTGCATGATGCTATTAAAGATCACAACGTTTGGCTTGTGTCCGGCTTTGACCATCTCCTCCAACCAGTAATTAATTTCGCCAATTTGTCCTCCTATTGCACATGCATAGATAGCGACCCCAAAATGTTGAATTCCAGGCTCATTGGAGCGACGTCCATCTTCCTGGACAGGGAAGAAATCATTGAACATGATTCGCACTCTATCCGCCTGGCCCTGCGTTCCATAGGCGTGCATAAGGAGCCCAACGTCCCGTTCATTGACAAATTTCTGCTGATGAAGCGCATTGTAATAGGATTCCGCACGGCGATGATCTCCGCAGTGGGCAAATAGAAAGAGAGCGGTTTGGAGGTGATGTTTGTAAGTGGTTCCTCGAGGTATACTATAGAACAAATCTTTGGCGAGTCCCAGCGTATCCTCTTTCACAAGAGCGCGAATCAGTCGAAGTTGTGTGTCAAGAGGGATTGACACCTGTAACTTCTTCAGTTCATTTAGGGTATCCAGAGCGTGAAGCGGAAGCTGATCGAAGCAGTACGCGTCAATTAAGAGTTCACCTATCCTCTTTGAGAGTTCGGGACCCCACTGCGTGAAGTTGCTAGAAATGAGAACAGCAGGTCGTGGAATACGTGACAAAAGACGGTGTACAGCTTTTCTGAATGACGCGCCAACGACCTGCGCTTTTCCAATATGCCATTGACCAGATGACGTGAGCAGATATGAGCCTACAGATAGCCATTCTTTGGCAAGCATGGTTAAGACCTGAGATGCGTCGTAGTAACGATAGATGTAAAAGACAAGAGTTTTGTAGCTCCATATTATTCGAACGTCGTGCTGATAGTCCAACGGAATCTTTTGAGCGGCGTGGATATGCGATAGAGAATCATCAATTTGACCCATTAAAGCGGCGGCTCGAGCCATGGCGCACTTTGACCAGTAGTCGTACGCAGACATTGGAGTTATGCGTGAAGCAAGGTTCGTCAGCAGGCCTTTCGCGCGTTCACCCCAGATGAATAACCGACTGAGCTCCACCGACGATGAATTGTGATGCACATCACCATAAAACAATATTTTCTCCGTAAAGATTAACAACTGCTGAACTGTTAGTCGGGAGAGAGCATCCGCCCTCTCGACATCGACATAGATAGACCAGACCTCATCTGGGTCGTGCAAGGGTCCATACTTGAGCGCTGATATAAATTTGTAGATGACTGATTGGTATTCGACAGTGGAAGCTTCATAGAGGTTGCCGGTAGATGAAGGAGCCACTACTGAATATGAGTCTGGGGAAGAACCTTCCGCCATTCGAGAGGAATGTCGTTTCTGTAGAGCCGCTTGTACCGAGCGTTTAGATGTAAGAGTTGACGATGAATGTCGCTGGGCAGACATGCTCGAGATCCTAGAAAGACTAGCACGCCTGCAAGGCCTTTGTTTGGAGAAGGAAACATTTCTTAGAGTAGATGATTGATACCGACCTATGTATTGTCAGTCGCAACATATAATACAGTACAGATAGCTCACTTGAAGCGGAAACGAAGCATCCTGTCTGCACTGACCATTCCCGGCATCGAGAGGACAGGACTGCAGGCTCATATTCGTCATCTGATGACCGAGGGCTTCTAACTTTTCCCTTCACGCGTCTTGGCTGCGGATTGAAAAAGTTTGACGTGAGCGGGCGAGATGAAGTGCTTTGCACTATTTTGGCAACAGAATGGAGAGGAATACAACGTTCAAGATGAGAACGGCTGGAGAGGACAGTGTTGAATATAACCGCGGCGACAGGTTCGAGCATGTAAATCTCGTCCTAAATTGACGAGTATCTAGTATTATCAGCGCGTAAGCCTGGTTTCACGGTGTTATATGAGTGAAAATATACCAGTCAGTAGCCCTGCAATCTGTGGTTTACGGTGAGCTCCCGGGTCTCGATTGTCATGGAATTTTAGAAAATCGGTTGACCACGTGCATCGATGCCTAAAGATGCCGGATTTTGCCGGATCGGCTTTAGCTACGGCACGGGCTACAAGACTTGAGTAGATTATCAGTTGCCGAGTTGCCGAAACACAGTCATGTCAGAGCGACCTGCTCATGAAATTGTCATTGCATCTAATGAGGCAGAAATCCAACAGTGTTACCAACTTCGAATCGACGTTTTTACTCATGAACAAGGATTCCCCATCGAGACCGAAATAGATTAGTGAGTAGTATATCTGGAGCTTTTGTGGAATCCAACTCTGTCCTATCAGTTTAGATCCTGTCGCGACTCATTTCTTATTGCGACTGACACCGTTCCTCTTACCTGTTGGTGTCATACGTGGTTCCAAATCTAGAGAAACTGGCTATTACAAGCTCTCGCGACTTGCAGTTCTCAAAGACTACCGCCAATTTAGGTTTGGTCGCGAACTTGTTGAGGCTTTACATAAATGGGTGCAAGCCGACGCTCGAAAATCTGGCCAGACAGCTGGTTCGGTGAAAGTTGTCTGCCACTCTCAGATTCCCGTCAAGGGGTTCTACACAAAGTAAGCCTGGTATCTTCTTTCTTTCGACGAGATAGGGTATACTCTGTGGTTTCTCCGATATCCAATCGCATTACTTCACGTACCTTATAGCTAATTTGAACCATCGTTTTCGGTCCAGGTTTGGATATATTCCAGAGGTGAGCTTGTGATCCCCTTGAATGAAATCTGCGAATGAGGAAAGAGATCTCGGGCTAACGGAAGCTTCGTGATTAGGGCGAAGAGTTTGATGAAGATGGTGATCCGCATCAGAAAATGGTCCTCGAGATATCATTAGAGTAAACGATGAAATCTACACTACATACTAAACATGTGTATGTACATGGCCATTGAACAAATTTACGCTTTGTCCTTTCGACGAAGCAAGAAAGGAAAATCATAGGGTAGAACAAAATGAGAGCTAGTAATACAAGCATAGATGGTGGTGATACAAGTCTGTTGTATGTACTGAGTGTTCTATCAAGAAATAATAACATAACTCAAAATGGCATGTAGGATATGTATACCGGAGAAGTAACATAGAGCAAACAGAAAATAAAACGGACCACGAACGGTTGTCGTAAGGAGAGCCGACTACAGCATATACATATCGCTGCTGCTGCTCCGGAAATCATTAAAGTCATGAACAAGCAAGGGGCCCAAAGGGATAGCATATTGAAGTAGAACCGTAGCAAAGAATAGAAGGAGAACGAGTATAATCAAAAGGAAGAAATTACTTAGAATCGATGAAAGCCTTCTACAACAGGAGCACTGTCGCTCTCGCTCTCGGACTCCAATTTCGCAGGTTGGTAGATAGGGCTTCCGGGCAATATGCTGAAACTGATACTTGTCCCGTACCCTGTGGTACCTTCCTCGTACAACCTACGCGCAGCCTCATACTCCATCTTCTCTTGTTCAGCTTGGGCCAAGAAAGGCTGAAAAAAGAATATTAAACCCAAGATGAGAAACGAAAAAGACTATAGTCACCTTGCGTTCGTCATCGGTCATAGATCTCCACTTGGCCGCAGCAAGAACACTCTGCTTAGTCGTCTCTGTCTCGTCACCAAACACTTCCTGTACGAGTTGAGGATTGGCCCTGATACGCTGAAGAAACATGAAGTAGGCGCTCAAAGGTTTTTTGGGAGCATTTGGATCCTTAATGTTACTCTTCCTTGACTTGCCGGCCTTCCGTTGGGCAGCGCGAAACACATTCTCGCGCTTGATATCATCTGGAGTAAGCGTTCGCATATACGCAGCGTGTTCACGCTCTCTGGCTTCTTTCATTGCCTGTGAACGACGCTTATAGGGCTATTTCCCATGAAATACGAGATCGGTACACGTCACAAGCAATAACAAGGAAAACACAAGCTTACCTCCTTCTCTTCGGCACTCAAGGAGGCGTATTCTTGGCCGGCTTCTTTGGCTGCCTGGGCCACATTGAGTTTGCGCGTATTGGAGGCCTGCTGTCGTTGGATCCAGTCAGTAAAATACAGCTGCCATGCCGAAGGCGCCAACTTCGGAGGTCGCAAAGCAGATTTGGTCGGAACTAGATAAAGTTTGTCATAACACGAAAACAGTTAGTGCCGCAGCGACGACACAATGAACACTATCACATACCAGAATCATTCGCCTTGTCAGACTTCTCATGTTCCTCGGCAGAAGAGTTCGACGCCTTTCTTCTTCGTCGAACAGTTGCGTCTCGATCATCGCTCAGGCTGACAGATTCAGCCCGACGACTAGCCATACTAGAGGCAGATCGTGCCTGCACCTGAAGATGGCTATGGGATGGCGCACTGGCTGATTGGAACAACTGACTAGACGTGATAGATGAACGTCGAGGCATTCTGATACGTTGTGTACCGTCAGATGAGATCGGAGAATGACGGACAGAAGGGCGCGATGAGGCAGGAGTGCGGATTGAGACCGAGCTCGGTGTAGCTGTGTTATCGAACAGCCCAGATACCCATTCAGGAGTCTGAACTGCCGAGATATCAGCGGGAGAAATAGAAGTCATCGAGTCTACCCGTTGCCGAGGGAAAACATGACTGTCTTCGTAGGACGAGGACGGTGATAGAGGTAAAGGATGAAGAGCGGCGAATTCGCTGGGAGAAAGTCCATGATCTTGCGGGAAATGCGACCGCTCACCAAAAGTGAAAAAGGGCTGAACATTGTGGGAGTCATTGGGGGAAATAGGTATGGGAGCGACGGGTGACGGAATAGGGATCAGTTCTGGTTCATTGATCCAACTACCGAATAGATTGTTATCGAGAGATGCGGAATCCTCACGAGTCAAGTAGGCACATGGATCGTAGAAGCTGTCAGTCGGTGAAGCCTGGGATAAATAATCGAAGTTGGTAGACAGCGGTGAAGGTCCCGCAGTATAATAGGCGGGCTTGATATCCGAATCTGTATCATTGGTCGAGTCCCACGGAAATGGCACTGCTGACGCGTCGTGAGTAAACGACACGTCCTCCATGTCAAGAGGACCAAAGAGCATTTGGTCGTCAGAAGGCATGAAACGATGGGGATCGTCAAAGTTGAGCAATGAAGGCGACGAGTCTGGGACGTAGCCAATCTTGAATTCGGGCGGAGACATTTGGCGTCGGGAGATGGCGGAAGACATAAGGGAATGGATAAAGGAAAAGTGACGCCCAAGTGGGGGCTTATAAAGAGGCGGATGAATAGACCGGAAAGAAAGCAAAGTAGGGAGAGAAGGATTGAAAGTGACGAGCTTATGAAGGCTCCGAAGCGGCATTCTACTGAAAAATATTTCCATATGCATTCCTATATGATACTGACTCGACCTGAATCGGCGTCACAGGTTAAGAAAACCCAAGATTCCAAGATTCCCCCCGAACCGTCAGACGATAAAGGAGGTCAATTGGTTCTTTTTGATACCTGATCTGTATATGGAAAGCAAAATTAGTCTCGAAGAAATTGTACTGATGCGGCGTGACAGAGCATATGTCGGTCTACAGGAATAACGTTTGGCTCCCAAACGTAACTTTTGAGGCAGTTCCGAAAAAGCGCTCTATCGATATATGGGTATGCTTTTTGACAGATGTGGTAGGTACAAGAGTTGTGATGAATGGATTTTCCACCAGATTTCTTTCCACCACTTTAGGTAGTTACTTCCCAACGAGATGGTACATTGCGGCTCTGTTCCTAAATCCGGTCCTCAACCGCCGCGGAAGGCTTCCTCTCAAAATCTCATTGTTCACCGCTCAGTGGGTTTGAACTTTCATTGTTCGTTTAGGATAATAGAACAATTTTTCACTACAACACGACAAACTGGGGCGAAGCATACTTCGGGTTGTTGTAGATACTTTTGCCCGCCTGACCAAAAGGAATAGCAGAACGGTCGATGGAAGGTTTTCATTTTCGACAGTGTGGAGTCGGACTTACCTCCCAGCCCTTGACATCCTTCATAATCTCCTTCTCCCTCGCTAGCGCAGCCTGTTGACGTCTGTAGGCATCGCGGTCGCCCTCTGCCATGAGAAGAGGGACTAGATGTATACGAGACCACGCTTTTTCACGCTGAAGCTCTCTGTGAATTGGGCAGATTAGCGCAAGTGCTTCCTTCTAAAGTGCGGACCGGTGAGGCCCCAAAAGACTGATAAGCAGATGGAAAAGCGCGGCCGGATCCAGATGAGAACACGTTTATCGTTGAGCGGCGTATAGTCGAACACGTTCTTCAACCAGCTGACCAGACAAGGCAAATCCATCGGAAGAACTAAAACTCTTCGAACATACCTCTTTTCCAAAGCTCCCTGGCCGTATCTATAGAACCCAAATGCAGAAATAGCTGCAACTCCGCCGAGGATTACAAGTGCACCGGGTCCACGGAAAGGAAGATTTCTCTTATACTTGACTGCCTCAAACCCTCCTGGAGGAGGCATATCCCTGAAAGATAGGTGCTGAATTAGAGAAACTTTGTGAAAACATAAGAGAGTTTGCTGGGTCCATACTGCCTATAAGGAGCGGCCACTTGACGAAAGTTTATCAGCTGAAACGACATAAAACCAATGAGAAGAATTTACTAGTCGACGTATACTCGAAATGTTTAGTGGTTGTTCAAATCAAAGAGGCAACTGCCACGTGAGTGATCGAAGACCATCAAAGAAAATATCGCTAACGGCGAAACGTATTGAAAGGAGAATTCAGGAAATACATTCACAAGTGCAATGCTGGCAGTGCCCGTTGCAATGTGAATGCGTTTACAACTGAGAAGCAGGTAGTGCACTGTATCGTGTTCAACACATGTAGAAGAACCCCAGAAATATTTTACTTGTCATTGTGGACTCCAGCGTAACGATTTCAACGATTGGATTTCAACTTAGCCTAATTTAGATATGTCATCACGCCTGCCAATTCTTTTCGTTCTCATCCCAGAACTTCCACCATGGCGTCTCCAGGGCCCTCTAATTCACAGTCCGTATCTGCTATGTCTTCCCGCACAAAGTCAAAGCCCCCTACTCATCCTATGGGTATTACTGCCGGCGCTGAGGATGTAAAGTATCAGGCCAAGTACAAGGAATTGAAAAGAAAAGTAAAGGAAATCGAAGCTGTAAGTCGTGCTTTCTCTTTTTTCGAAAAAAATTATGGTATACGAATTTTTTTAACCAAAAGGACAATGATAAGTTGCACTTCAAGGTTTTGAATGCAAAGCGCAACATTCAGCGAATGAAGCTTGAAAGAGCGTTAGTGATTCGTATTATTTGCTTTGACCGTGTCGTCTGACACTTGACTTTATTTTTCGCTCAGAATTCTTTATGACCGCTTGGGCCAAATTTCTCCTTCTCCCATTCCTAATGACCGGCATTCTCTGTCCACACCGCAATCTGGTATTGTAGTGCACCATTCGCCTATAATACAGCCTGCACCTAACCATCGCCATGTCGATGTAGGGGATCCTGTCGGTATAGAACCAGATTCAAATTTCATAGAGTACTCCCGGCCACACTCTAGGATAACTCCAGCTCAAAGTTTACCTGTTATTGATACTTCTGTGGGTACCAATGCGCACCAGAACATGCATTTGCCTTCATCGCGCCATAGCTCAAGCTTAGGCCCTGATGGGCGTCAACTTCCACCTTTTACACAATTCCTCGACCAACCTCGAAGCCCTCACTCCCATTCTCATCATGATGGTCATGAGCGAACACGTTCTCAGTCTTCCCGCTCCCGTAACCTTCCTCTACAACAAGCTCCCTATCATCTCGGTCCTATCCAAGGACACCAATATGCGGATAGTCTCCCTTCGATGCAACATGTTCTGCACAGTCCGCCTGTCTCGGACCGTGAGCGTGAAGGCTCACGTTCAAGACGTCACGACCTACATGAATTGGCTGGAACACACGATACCCATTCACATTCAATGCCTCCACTTTCGCCCGTAGAGAGTCGCTCATCATCGCGTATTCACAATCATCAACGACTAGGTCCAGGCACGTATATCAACCGTGACGATCACCGCTCTCGTGAAATGGAACGTGAACGAGAATGGGAGCAGGAACGTGAATCAAATCATAGTAACGCCAGACAGCGCGAACGAGACGGCGGTATGCGTTCACCACCAGCTCTACACCGAACCCGGGCACCATCAGCAATGGATTACCCGGAACAACAGCACATGTCTTCTTCCCGAGCTCGCGAAGAATACTACCATGAGACTACACTTGGACCTAGTGGCACAAGCAGTGGTAGTGGCGGCATCTACTCTCGAGTTTCACGCTCCGGTACACCAGGGTCAGGTTCAGGTTCCAATTCTGCAGGTGCTAATGAGTCCCGCCCCGACTCTCGAAGTGGCTATTATGATGATCGTTCCAGAGGCTATAGGCTTCATCATATAAATGCCGGGCCTCCGACAAACGAGGAGCCAACTCTCGATTTCGTACATGAAGACGGTAGATCGCAATCTCGCGATCATAGTAGTGCCACTGGTGCGGGCTTCCCAGCTCAGCATCGCGAGTCAGCAGATTCCGGCGGAAGGGTGGACTCGCGAAGGGACAGAGAAAGTAAAGATTCCAAAAGGAAGAATCGTGGAGACATGGAAATCGATACGGAGGATGGCGCTACCGGTGTTATGTCGTCCTACACCGGCGGAATGTCTGATGAAAGGGACAGGGGCGCAAAGCGGTATCATCGAGGAACTGATGATCACATAGAAGATGTCAGAATGGGACCAGGACTGTAATCCAGTATTTGCTTCAGGAATCGTCCGTCCCGCTCTTCTGGCCAGCCAAAAATGTCGGTTGTGCGGTGTTGCATTATCATACCCTTGCCCTTGTCGGTTTCAATCTTTTGTTATCTATGCATTTAACTATATCCTGTGCCAACTCTCTATCTTCCAATGTCCCGAGCCCCAAGATTTATCTGTCATAATCTGAACTATCCTTATACGGCATTGAAACGCCAATCTTATGGAAAATAGACTTAAGCCACCGCAGGCTAGATGTGTCCACCTCGTCACACCGCAATTTGTTGAGAGGAAAGCACCACAGAATCTGTGACACCTCTGGGTACTTACTAGTTCCGTTTGTGGCGGAGGTGGTTCCACTTTCAAAGCACCGACCATCCGAAACACAAGGAATTTGCTGTATGGAGCACTACATGGGATTAACTCTTTTAATGCCGTTCTGTTTGAGACTATAACATTGTGCGCAGAGAGACGAACAAAAACAAACCCAAGGAGAATATCTGTCGATCATGTACGGTACCGAAGGAGAACGCAATACCTACAACGCAGACGAACACTGTGGATCGACCTCTACGACGTGATCCTTCAAAGCCTGAAAGCTTCATGGTCCATTCAACTCTTCGGACCAAGTTGCAGTAGAGCGCATGAATGAATCTGGGTGCCGTGTTAAATTTCCAGAATGAGTAACGTTCTGTCCGAGCAAGATCTGCTCCCAAGAAGGGTTTAGACCTGTCAGTTCGGAAGCTAGGGACGACGACAATGAGTCGGAATTGACGGTATGGTGATATTCACAATGCTGGTATGAGCAAGGCGATTGTGTTTGCGAAGGTGCTAAAGCGAGGTCTAGACTAGGGAGTAGCGAAGGACGTCTGCTACGGTCCGCAATTTCCAGTAAAATCTCTTCGGTGAAATCGATAGAGGGGGACTTGGCGTCTAAGTAAACATCCATAATAGATGGTATTTGGGTCAAAGAAATCCTTGTATCAGATTTTTGTGCTCCTGTGGCGTTGGATGCAACAAAAATCTGGCATTGTCGTATGTGTCGTGACAGAACGCGCATGTGACGCGCAGGACTCTTGAAGGATGACGGAGAAAATACACTAAAATTTCGATGCTTCCAGGGTGAAGTATCTTTTGGGGTAGTTTGTGATTGAGACGAACGTCTTGGACCCTCGATCTTCAAAGGCACAGTTTGATATCCAAAATTATGTGTGGCTGCGGCCTCTTCCGAATTGTTTCGATATCCGCTGTGCATTGCCTTCATTCGAGAGGTATCCGGCTTGGATCTACTATTTGCCAGAGTGCCGAGTCGCCGACGTGAAGTGGGAGATAGAGTTAATGATTCTGCATCACTGATTTAACGAAACACAATGAGTACCTGGGTCAAAAACATAGAAGGGGGCATCATACCTGTTAACAGCTTGCAGTTTGCGCTTCTGAGGCGAGGGGGGAGAAGCGGGGCGGGCCGGAAGAGGGATATTAATCATATTGTGGATTTGCTCGATACACAAAATCGTTTGGGTTAAATCTGGTTTGATTTTCTCGCTGGCCCCTCGGGCAGAGCGGTATTTTGAACGCAGAGTGTCTGAGTAATTGTGAGACGAAGCATAAGATGAGACCAAAAGCTGTCTGAGTATTCAGTCAGGGATGCACCCCAAAATGCACGGGATAGTCTTGAAAATTCACAAATGACCCCTGTGTTGATCATCATCACAGCTCTCCGTAGATGTATGAATCGGTATTGTTATGGGACCTACATTCCATTTAACTTTCTTCCTATTGAGGAACAATAGAGCAATATTTTCCGCCGATCAATGAATATCAGTGAAATGGACCAAATCACAGAATTGAACGGGTTAGCTTTGTCGTCGAGAGAAAAGCAAGGTCGACGGGAGGCATTTGGCACATCGAAAGCTGCTGTTGTGTTGTATAGAAGAGGTAAAATTGTCCTCTTGTCGAGAAACCCTTGCCGCAATAGATTTGAAAACCAAAACGAATGCCGAAAAAGGTGTAGAAAAAATGAATGTAAATCAATGAGTCACATAGAACCTTTTGCTCCCAACAAGAAAGGAAATATGAATCAAGAACTTGAATCGATAATCCGCAGCCCTTTTTCCGATGCCGCATGATGCCTACACACGAGAGAACGTGTTACGACCTCCCAGAAGGCAAGCAGAGAAATACAAAAAAGGAAACGGGGGCTCGGATTCCGTCAAGGATATATCGAGGCTGTGATTGAACTTTACACTTACAGTTCGGTCCATGAGTGAAATCCGGCCGCAATGAGTCGTCTACAAGAGGATTTGAGAGAACATAGCTATTGGTAGATGAAAGGTAGGGTTCTAATCAAACGACGCTGGAGACTAGATGACAGGAACATACCAAATCGTACTTCAGAAGCAAAATTCAACGGCATTAAACTTAGATTCTACTGAAAAGTTGCTGTGATAGCCCTAAATTGGGTGAAAGACGAAGGATTAGATAGATGTTCTAGTTGGAGAATTTTGACCCATTTTGGCGGAAAGATTCAATCAAAGTTCCTGCAATTTGAACACCAAATTGAACACTAGGAAAAGAAGATGCAATTTGCCGAGCAGAATGGAATGGGCACCCTCCGCGTTGCGTAAATGTCTGGTAAAAATGTGTACAGTAAACTTGTAGTACATTTGCAATATTGGCACAGAGTAATCACCGCGGGAGATGTCTTCAACGAATGTGCAACGATGTGACTGCGATGGAAATTATTCGTTATGCATTTGAGCGGGAAGTGAAACGATAGATTATATTCGTAAAAAATGCGATTCAATTTTCATGCTGTTGAACCTCTTTGAGGCTCTCCTGAGGACACCGGGGCTCGAAAAAATAACCCAGTCAGCCAAATATCAACTGCGGTGAAACAACCTGGAAGAGTGTACTACCACACATTACGAGCAAGAATATTAGCTCCAGTCAATAATTGACAGGAGTTGTCCAGAGCGACTCATGCCAACTCATAGCATATCAAGATTACACACGAATAGCTCCCAAAGCTGGACGTCCCCAATCAAATCCATGCGCCAGTTTCAAAAATAGCAGCAACAATAATACATAGCACACAGCGCTCGCCGCCAGATGGATGGAGATCCAATAGACATCGAACAATGTGGAGCATATGGAAAAACATATTTCATGAATCAAATGGATAATCGGACGTCGATCATCATTGCTCCGGATGAACTGGATAAACAGGCCAAGGAACACATAAATTGAAATGAACATGCGAGATGAAGTACTCACAGCTATTTTCCCAACGGCAGATACTTAGAAATACCATCGAGAAGCCGTTGGGAGAATTCTACGATCATATGCAATGTCTGAAAGGAGCATGAGAGGTATATGGTGTGCTTCGATAGCGAGGGTCAGCAACATTCACACCTCACCCTTGAATGAACATTTCAGCGAGCCCAGAATTTGTTGGAGGAAAGTCGCTGGTAACCCCACATTTTTGCTGTAAATGAAAAGTAAGAAAGGAAATCTCAATACAACGGAGACAAAAACGTCACAACTTTCTCACTCTGCTGAGAAGATATATTGGCCAACCTCTAGGATGACAGTATGAGAAAGGAAGATATGGAAAGGCAGCGAAATGACTTAGACGTCTGATGGCGTTGAAGATTCATTGAGAAGATAATCAAGATCTTCTGTTCCTTGAAGTTCCACCAACATGAGAAGGGAAACTACAGCGTTATGGCATAAGTTGTAGGCTATCAAGATTGAGTCGACTCATAGGCACAACCTAAAACAGAACAGAGAGACGCGAAGTTCTCTGGAAAGCGGGATGTATCGAAGAAGAATACCTGTAAAAATGTCTACCGAATAGTTCTTCATCGCCTAACACTCAAGTGAGCTTCGGTTGAGGGATAACTCGTGGAAACGACAGCCTGTCGATCTCCCGGACCCAACCACTCAAGTTTTAAAAGAAACGAACCAACACGAGGTTTAAAGCTTTCCACTTCATCAAGAGTCTGCATCGACATCCAATTAGAACTATGGTCCACACATCTAGAACTCGGAAAGGAACAAGATGTCTGTTTGATTCCAGGTCTCATATATACACCTGGAAACGCATTCTACTTGAGGCATCGCAGGCCACTCATCGCAAGAGGCTTTCACCGATAGACATGGTCGGCTATGGAACAAGATCAGTGCCCTAGTAAAAACAAGTGGTATGCCGACACCACAAGTGCAGAAGAGATTGCTGACCGTGCAGATTCGCAGCAATCTCCGCCTCAGCCCGGTCACCATTCGCCAACAGCTTCTCTTTGTTGTATAATAATTCTTCGCGGGTTTCAGTGGAGAATTCTTGATTCTGAGCTGAAATGAGTGTGAGCAATTAGCATTCGTTTGGAGAGAGGGAAGGGGATGGACGCACTCTCAACGATAGCATCAACGGGACATGCCTCCTGACAGAAACCACAGTATATACATTTGGTCATGTCGATGTCTACCATAGCCAAGCTTATAAGTAACAAATATTCGCTAGTTCACGAGAAACACACACCATATCTCGTCGTCCTCCTGGAACCGTCCATGCGAGCCTCGCTTTCAATAGTGATAGCCTGGGCAGGGCAAATGGCTTCACATAATTTGCAGGCTGGTTGAAAGCACGACGAACATCACATTCAGACTGGAATCGATAGTCAAAAGAGGAACACACCAATACAGCGTTCCTCGCCGCTTGGATATCTCCTGAGGGCATGTTCTCCTCTGAAACGAGGTGAAAGAGGGCCCTTTTCGAAAGGATACATGATAGTGTAAGGTGGACGGAAGAAGTTTTCGATGACAATCCACATCCCTATGATCAACCCATTCAACGTTAGCATATAGATTTTATTCTATAGAATAAATTTATCCACGTACCTCGCACAATTTCAGTTAAGAAGAACAAATGGACGGCTTTGTCGATGGCTCTCTCACCAGTTTTGAACTTTCCGATATTGACACTGGAGTTGAGGTCAGCGTACAACGGTGTTTCTGGATATCGGCCGTGTAGAAGCTTCATATCACTGTGCAGACTTTCTGTGTGCTGCTCATGGCCGTGGTCATGATGACTGTGATCCTGCTGAGAAGCACGAGAGCATCGTGAAGAATGTAGAAGCCGACGCTGAGCGACGGCAGACCGAACGGCGGTGGAGGGTGTGGATGGACCAGAAGAGACAGAGACGAGGCGAAATCTAGAAGACAGACCGACCTGCAGAGCCTGGCGGGCAAAAGACATTGGTAGTGTTCGATGCAAGCTCGGGAGTGAATTCGGAAGGCAGGGGTGACAAGTGTGACCTGTGACTTACAGCCAATTGAAGGCTGAGCTTTACTCACGCTTCTTCTCCGTGACTAACCACTATGGCCTCTTCCAAGAAGAAAGTTACGCCTCTTTCAGATCAGGGTAACACTATCATTGATGTCTTCTCGTCTTTGCTCACTGAAGTCAAGCTAGAAATCCAATCAAAATACAGTCAGTTTCAATCTGAACTGCAGGCAGTGGCAAGCAAGATTGGTGAGCTGGAGTCAGAAGCCGATGAACACAGGTGAGTGCCATACGGTGATTATCAAGAGCTGCTACTTACATCCATTGATAGTCTAGTTCTCACTACACTCGATGAAGCTTTACAAAACGACCCCGATCGCAAATGTTTTCGTCTAATTGGCGGTGTCCTCGTCGAGCGCACAGTCAAAGACGTTGTTCCAGCTCTTCAAACGAATCGCGATGGGGTGCAACTATCTCTATGTAGTCCTTTTTCTTTCGCTGATCCCACCATTTTCAGATACGAACAGCGGTCAAAGGTTTAGCGGATCAATATACGAGTAAAGAAAAGGAATTCGAAACTTTCAAAGAAGACTACCAGATTCGAGTTGTGGGTAGAGTGTAATCAATTGACACCAGCTTGAAGTCGTTGCGTGCTCCATTGAATATTGTGTTTCACTTATACGTGCTACGGGGCGAGTGATGGCGACCTTCGGTCGGAGCATGCTCTTGGTATCCTCTGTGGGGCTTTGTTGATGATAGTATTCGGGTTAGACATTGGTGAGCCAGTCGTCACCGCTTACGGTTTCATCAAATAATTGTAACTGACCATTTTCCAGTGCTTTTGTATTAGGTATCATCGATTACTATCCAGTCATATGTCACTGTTACTTTATCTATCATACGCATCAAAACGTTACTGGGGAGTTCGCCCATGACGCAGTCGCGACCCTCCGTAGGATCGCAAAGGAACAAAATGTACACCAAACACTAATCATGATTGAGGAGGTTCGAATCCAGGGTATGATCACGTCGAAAATGGCACACAAGGCTAAATTTCAGATCATGAATAGCCCCTGGGTTAGCATGCTGGAAGGATCGCAGCGCAAATGACTCGATGGACGAAGCAGAGAAGCAGTTGAAGTTAGTTGAAGATCGGAGGTTTGTATGGGTGACCGTACAGCAAATGAAGACGAACATATGAGTGAATTAAGGTGGAAGAACACGGTGCTGACGGACCATTCGCTGAGATGCGTCAGGGATCGAAACAGGTTTTTCAACTCACCTAGTACGCTTTACTCCCACTTCAATTGAGTTAAAGCAAACAATGTACGTAGCCCTCTCTCTCTCCCCATGACCGTGTACACTATCTTTAAGAATTTTTAGACTCGACATGCCAGAGTTGGACTGCGCCATTAGGTGTTTCTCAATTACCTATAAATCCAGCGAATAAACGTCTCAGAACCTAAGTACCCAACAAATAGGTCGCAATTCGGTCCTAGCCCAAACATCCTCTCTCGACTGCGCCAAAATGCGGTGAATCCCCCAAGTCGGAAATGGACTTTTAGAAAGTAATTCACTGAAAAATTGTGATTGTACGCATAGACTGCTATCCATTTCGACAGGATAGCAGAGTCCCACCATAGAACCCGGCGGATTGAATATCAGACGAGGCTTGGGTAGATAAAGAGTGTTGTGATTCGGTCCTTCGGCGACTAGACTATTTGAGGAGCGATATAGAGGTACAGAAACTTGTGTGTTGCCCATTGAGGTTATCCACTGCATTATATGAACAAAATTGCCCGCCAGATCTATCATAGGTAACACAATTAAACACTCAAATTAATTTACCCCGTACTCTTGGATGTGGAGGACGGCGACCCATGGAAGTCATCCCTTATATAATACGCTGGGATCATTCTGTGACATGGTTAGACGCAGGCATTCTTCCTTGCCCCATCTAACACTGGGAGTTCCGGAGTCAAGGCCTAGTTCCTGTTCCGAAATCGTCCTCTAACTTACTTTTGTGGAGAAAGCTAATTCGATTCTCTTCAAAGATGGCCTGAATGGTAGTAGAGATGATAGTCACGATCAAGGATGAGTACGTGAGCGACTCAGAAGACGGAGTATGAAGACTACCTCGCGGACAAGGTTACCGAAGGAGCTCGAAAATATCTATTCTCAAAATTGCAGGACCTTGATAGGGTGGGGCCGTCCCGGTCTCAGCTTCATGCTCGTTCGGAGTGGAAATCACTATTTGCTCGGACAGAGAAATATCCAATCTAGACCAGTCATACTGGCAGTGATTCTTGGTTCAGCTTACAGAAGATGCAGATGCGTGGGTGGGTCGGTAAAGTTTGCTAGCACTTTCGATACGTTACGAATACTGCAGAAAAGTTTGGATCCATTACAACAGGGGGAGATGCACGTGAATGTACCATTACTGTAACTTTTGTTATTGCGGACGCCGAGCTAGAGCAATCTATGCATTTCCAGAGAGGGGCGAGAATTTGGGCTCGCATAGTTTGTCAATTCGGAGAGAAACAATCTTTTACAGATTATGGTAAGGAAGTACACCAACTATTATGATACCTTCCGTAGCCAGACTGACGGGATGTATCTACATTTATGTAACCCAACCATTATCAATATCCTCGAACGCGTGTAATTTTGGATAAACGTTCCGTTCCATGGTTCGATAACATCCTCACCAACTCATCTTTAATGGCATTCTAGCTTTGAATGCCAGATTGGGAAAAAGTTGCTTGAACCAAGAGATACAAGGCGCTCACCGTAATCAGACAACTTCTTCGACTGTTAAACTAGTTTATTAGCACTGAACGGATCGGTATGAATACGTGTTCCTTTCTTCATCCAGATCTCAGCTTCCTCACGCCATCCAATTTCTCCTAATCGAATAAGGATCCTAGTTTAAAAAAGGGTTAAGAATGGTCGAACTTTATGTACGTAGGACACAAAGATTACATACGCTTCCTTTCGTTGTTTATGAATGGCCCTTGACGCCAAACTGCGTTCAGCGGCTCTGGCGTAATATCAATTCTGACAAAGTACTATAATGCCAAAAGTTGTGGGTCATTGAGCGCCGTTCACTTTGGCCTGATATAGAACATGGTCACACCAGCCTTCTTTGAAAAAATTTTCCCTCTGTCGTACGGGCGATCCACGCAGTACGTTGTCCCGCAGTCTTAAGCATTTCAAACTCTGCCTTGTATTGAGCTGCGATTCCACTGTGGATGACAACCTCCCGCTTTTGGCCTAAAGTAGATAAATCAACACAGAGACGAAGGATGTTGTGAATTACATACTCTTAGTATAGACTAATTCCTCAGGTAACACCCCGGAAAAGCGAAATTTCTCAGGTTGTTTGGCATAAAATTCGGTATCGCATCTGGGTAAGCTACTGAGAGGTTGTGTCGGCGACCAGGCAAGTTGTAGCAACCATCGTATAGATGCATACAGTTCTAACGCACGAAATCTGCAACACCATATGCGGAATGACCAGAGCGCATATTCGGCGCGCCAGTTGCATGTGTTACACAAAGCGAGACGGGAGGACGCGCGAGTGGGCTCAAAGACTCACATGAAAACAGGCCCGTAGAGGAAGAACGCATATTGAGACTAATTCAAATCGTCAGGTTGGCCCAGGTTGGCCGAAAGACCTTCAATATTCTGACGGTCAGTACGTTAGATACCTTCTGAAGTCTTACTGAACAAGATGTTCCGAAGATCGAGAGACGTTCTAGCAAGGAGAAGGAGATCCAGCGTTAACAGAGGAGACAGGAAAGAAAAGTATGGTATCAGTTTTCGCGGAAATTCTGAAGCGTCTGAGAGTGAGTTCTGCTCCATCTTACTCCGTACAACCGGAGTGCATTGCCTGAAATGGAAAAAGCGTTAAACATTTTTCTCAATTCTTTGTCTGTCTTTGAGCTTATATGACCGTTCATTATTCGAAGACTGAAGAATATCTAGTCGAGGTCAGGGACTAGATGGGCTTGCTGATCTTGATTTGATAGAGACATAAACAGTTGTCCGAAGGTTTGCCAGAGATCCGTCAGTTGAAGCTCCGGAATTGTCCGTGAAATCTGCCTTCATAGAAAAAGAAGAGTGTGATATTCGTACGCGTGAGCCTTTAGCCTGGTATTGCCTGGTATTGCCTCGACATCGAGATAACCTTAAGCATACGCAAGGGAGAAAGAAGATGGGTACGGATCTTGGCCTAACAACCTAGTATACATAATAATATCCTACCAACGCACCGCATGTCAGCAAGTGGATTGTTATCAAGAGGCTCCCAAGTTCTGAGAAGAATTTTGACTCTACTATAGAGCGTACGCAGTCGAATCGGCCTTGAGGTTTAGGGTTTATGACAACCTGGCCCTTCCCTGGGTGCTTACTGATCCATTCGAAGGATTCTGTTGTGGCTCGGGAAAATTAAAATAACACTCACATATGGAGCCCCTGTCATGACATGCTACACATGATACGGGTACCTACTTCATTTTTCCTACATTGACTTTCTTTCTCCTCACTATTTCCCGGATCCTTCTACTCCTTTCCATATTTTTCCATATCCTTCCACATCCTTCCGTATCCTTCTATTTCTTTCTATCATCCCTCAGAGCTTTCTATTACATTCTAGATACTTCTATCAGTTTCCTGCACTGTCACTTACTCATCCAGACACTCATATATATAGTGATGCGAAGGGTGAATGAAAACAAACACCCAAACACTAAGTTCAGGGGGCTTGGTAGCAGTTGTAAGTAGAGTGCTGTAAAAACCTGATAAAATCAAGTATAACACCAAAAATCACAAGTCAATAAACCTAATAATAACCTAAAGTAATAAACCTAATAATAAACCTAATAAACAACCTAATAATAGAGGCTTGTAGCAATGGGGGTGCTGCAACCTGTCCTTTCTCTAAACCCCCCCCTCCTTTTATACCCAAAAATCTCGGAATATTTTCGCACCTTCCTACTGCGGCTGCAGACCATTATTGTCTGTCAATCCTCTGGCTCCATATTCCCACTCCTGCGAAGTCTCCGATCACTTCTACAGCTTTTCCTTACTAAAAAATCCACATTGTTCCCTTTTTGGTAGTTCCACTTCAAATAAATGGTTCCCCTTGATCCACTAATCCCAAATTGAGTGGTTAGCGGAGTCTAGACCTCCCCGCGTCTGTTGGACTTGTAGTTTGACTAATTTCTATCCTTCTAGCCAGTCCTAATCCGAACTCCGGTGTTTTAGCCCCTAAGACATAGACATCTCCGAGCACATGGCATTTCCAGGTCCCAGACCTATCCCTTCTGTCAGGACCTGCTTCAGACCTCTCCCCGTCCATTTGTCTCTTTACTTATTGTATAATATTGTCTTTAGCACACATATATCCAGCATTCTCGCTGGAGCCACTAGTTTTGATGGGCCATCAATCCCATCAATATATACTGCTTTGACCGCCGAACTTAGATATTCTGCTCGTTTCTCTTAATATAGCTGTGAAATAAGTTGCCAAACAAGTCATAAAATATATTTACACCTGTTCTAAACATTATTTCAATTTAGCCTGTTCATTTTACTGAGACAAGTCTAAACCTATGTAAACTTCAACTGTTTTCTATTTCTCAGTCCGAGAAAATGGTTATCAATTATCCCAGACTGTAAATTTGTCTTGTAGACCTTCACTGACATCAACTGGACCATCTCTTACTCATCCAGTATTTTCTCCGCTATCTTAAACATGCTCCTATGACTTTTATTGGTGGTGGTCAAAGTTGTTTTGATTGCATCAGCAATACTACTAACTTTGACCTTCTTGATTAAGGACTTTAAATATTTACAGTGCAATATTAAGTTTGAACTTGTATTTTAAGTTTTGTGAGTGTGCATTGCAAAGAGTAGTAATATTTTATAGACTTTTTTAATTGTCTTTTAATAAGGAAAAACACTTTAGATTTAAAGTATTTGAGTGATATCAACTGCAATTTGGCAGTCATATCAATAGTACAGTAGTTGACACCTAGTTCCCCATCTTGACCTCTTTGTCAACATCACACTTCTAGGAGCAGTAGCTTTCAACTGGGTCTGCAAGGACACTGGTATCAAGCCAATTCTATTTCATTACATTACTTCCGAAATTACTGCTAAAGGTTCTAGTACTGAAGAATTTGACTCTCAGGAACAAGGATCTATCTTTCTGGATCAATATGTGGAATTCACTGATGTCTTTGACAAAAGCTCATCTGAAGAGCTTCTGGAACATCAATCTTATGATCTAAAGATTGATTTAGAGGAAGGTGCCGAGCCACCTCTTGGAAGACTGTACCCCTTATCTCCAAAGGAATTGGGGGCCCTTCGCAATTTCCTGGATAAGCAACTAGCTACAGGTATAATTCAAACCTCATTTTTGCCATATGGTGCACCAGTTCTATTCACACTGAAGAAGGACGGTTCTGTCACGAAACGATCTTTTTATTATTCTTTTCTTTTATTTACTTACCTAATCACTGAGGTGCTTACACCAGCACTCATTATATTCTCATTATCATTTAGGTTACACGCGTCAACCTTATTGTTCTCGCGTTGTCGTTTCACTTAGGCACAACTCTCTCGTGCCTGTCGGCTCATTGACAGGATGGTGTCATTATTGTTCCGCTTCCATGCTTCCTTTTATATTGCCTTATTGTTTACTCACTGTTATATCTATGCAAGCTAAGTCTTTACGAAGCTTCGCAATCCATTCCGCTACTTAGATATTACTTATATCCTTTTACTACTACACAATTACTTCGCAAAGGACTTCCGATGCAAAGCAATTATTCGTTATCTCTTATCATTCTTATCGGATTTACACTATCCCTTTTATATCCCTTCCTTTGTTCTTTACTTATGAGCTAGCCAATTCGGGCATGGCATCGCTTTGCGATCCTGATTTACCTTTAGTATAAAGCTATGGTATCGAATAGGTAGTTCCTTAGTTTAAATATCAACCTTGATAGCACTTCGATAGTGATACCAATTAATCCTCTCTATCTGTATCATCGTTTTAAACATCCTCGCTGTCAGTACGTTCCATGATAGTCATCGCGAATGGAACACATTTAACTTTCTTCTCTTGCGGACATGCGAAGTGTCGAGGACTCTACTAATAGTGGAGTCAAGGTCCGACTACATTGTCTAGGATCATATTACCTTGTGAAGTCTTTCACTTCGTATTTCCCCGCGATCATCCCGCAATCATTCCCAATGATCCCTTTGTGCATGATCATAACAGTATATTTAAACTGACACTCGGCACATTCGTCCTCATTACCCTTCCCATTCTACTCAACAATTTCCCTTTGTCGTGACATGCTATACAGGATACAGTACTTATCTTATTTTTCCTACATCTCCTCCTTCCTTCACCGTTGTTACTGCTTGGATACATCTACATCGTTCAGCATCCTTCTATCACATTCCAAACGCTTCCATCAACTTCCCATGCTGTCGCTTACTCATCCGAACCCTTGTATATATAGTACAGTAGCTGACACCTAGTTCCCCATCTTGACCTCTTGGTCTTTGGAACTAGGTTAGTACTTGTATCATCGTTTACCTTCAATATACTTACTTGGTCTTTGGAACTAGTTTTCCTTGTGCGACCCTAGTGATTGGCCCTTGCGCTATCACTGCCGTCTTGATCACTATATCTTTCAGCCTTCGTGTGTGGTGCTAGCCCCACCCCTCACTTCGGCTTGTGCTTGAGCCTGTGCCTTCTCCGTGCTTTCCCCCTTCGTCATCACATTAGGTCAAGATCTCTACTCGTACCATCAGCCTTTCCAACTGATCCTACGAGGAGTGGAAATCGGACTTACCCAGTTCTCCACCTTCCATTGCCATTACGCCTTCATTTACACCAGACATCAATTGTTCAGGATTTCAGCACACATTTGATACTCAAGATCAGTGCAACGTTCACTCTAAATACAATCCAGACAAAGAACGTGATGCTTGGTTTGACTGCGACGAAAACCCTTGTCCCAATCGATACCGCAACCCTGCTCCCATTGCTTCAAGTGATTCAGAAAGCGGACGATTCATAACCATCCCCAGAATTCCAAGCCGAGTTCCAAGCCAGGTTGGTAGACTTTCAAACCCTACCAGTGCCGTCCCATCCACTAGAGCCTCTCCTGTGCTTATTCCCACTGCTATCCCAGAACCTGAGCTAGAAACTGAAGCTGACCCTGTCGCACCATCTCCAGAGCCTATCATCATCAATATCTCAGTCACACCAGAACCATTATCCCCATCTCCTGAACCTATCCCTATCGAAACCACTCTCATCATGGCCCATCCCCCTATCACCCAAGACCTTGCCGTGCTAATTCAACAACTTGCAACACAACAGATGGCGCTACAAATGGCAGTAGCCAGTATTGCTAACAACATAAGCACCAATAAAGGTGTTAGCAAACCCCAGACGTATGACGGGAAGCGCAGTGATGACGCAAGACGCTTCATTGCCACCTTTGAACTCTGGGCTCAGGGAATCCATTCCCTTAGTAATGAACAAGAGAGAATCAAATCGGCTATCTCCTACCTGGATGGTGATGCTGCCATCTGGGCTACTCCCACCTCGGAGAATATCAGTCAGGTCGCTCGAGCAGTCGCTGCAGGACTACCAACTCCTGCCCTCCTTTACCCAACCTGGGCCGATTTTGCTGGCGCCTTTAGGCAATGGTTTGAAACAGCGGACCTGGTGGTGGAGGCCAAACATGTTCTCAAAAGTCTTTGGCAAGGAAGGGACCATGTGGCAACATATGCTGCCACCTTCAAGCAGTATGCTAGCAGGACAGGATATTCGGATGCTGACCTCCGAGATCGTTTCTATGACCATCTCTCGAAGCGAATCAAGGATGGATTGGTCAACTCTCAGGCCAATACGGATTTTATGCACAATCTGATTAGTGAAGCGATTTGGATCGACAACCGGCAGAATGAACGCGCCGATGAGGAAGGGAAACAATACTCCCGGAACACTCCCAGCTTCGGCTCCTATACCCCCACTCCCTTCATCCCGGCGCGTGATCCAAATGCAATGGAGGTAGATGCCACCTCCACGGGACGATCGGCCGAGGACTACCGCAGAGCCATGTCAGGCAGATGTTATGGATGCGGGTCCAAAGAACACCGTAAGGCGGACGGACACCACGAACGTGATATCTGCAATCACTGTGGGCTAACCGGTCACCTGGCAGATGTCTGTCGCAGGAAGTTCTTAGGACTCCCAAAACCCCTCCCTCGTTCTGCAGCTGCTACCTCAATGGTTGCGGAGCCTTCCACTTCCATTGCTGCTGCAACACCTGCCCCGGCGACGGACTTCACAAAGATCCTTCAGATGCTCACTGCGGGACAAAAGGAGTTGGCAGAGCAGATGGCAGAGCTGCGTTTGAATTTTTAAAGTGGGAACCCGCCACGGCTGCCGCCTGGTTCCCTAGTCTGTATTCTTCCTCTAATTCTACCTATGCATCTATACCCTCATGTACCATTGGCTCTGCTCAATCTAGTGACATTTCTCACTTCCGCGTTCCAATTAAGTTGCAAGGCAGATTCAAGAATACAAACAGTGCAGCAATGATAGACTCTGGCGCCACAGGTCTCTTCATTCATGAACATTTTGTGAAACAACATTGAATCCTCCCTCATCGTCTCCGTCAGCCCATTGCCCTCTATAACATCAATGGATCTCCTAACACTGCAGGACAGATCACACATTCTGTACGTCTACTGTCCACCATAGATCAAAACCAACCCCAGCTCCTTGAATACCTTGTCACCAACCTCGGTTCTGAAAACATCATCCTTGGACTCCCTTGGCTCCAAAAGGTCAACCCAGACATTGACTGGAGAGAAGGGCGACTGGCTATCACCTGCCTTAGAAAAGTCTCATCTCCCATGACCATCAAGGAAGTCCCTGAACCCAAGGAGAGTAATGTGGGAGAAACCACAGAGCACATTGTAGAAGCAAACCCAGATGGGGGCCCCACGTCCACCCCACATGTTCACTTCACCACTGTCATATGTATGCGGATCGAGTTATTCTGCGATTCCGTGATCCATTTACCTACTTTGCGAAGAGTTCCTAAGCTAGGACTCTTTAATTAATTACTTCGCGAAGAGTTCCTAAGCTCAGGAATCCTTCGTTATCTTTCCTAATCATTATCGGATGAGTACTATACCTATTATATCCCTTCCTTTGTTCTTTACTCCACAAGCTAGTCTATTCGGAGTTAGTATCGCTTCGCGACGCTTATGTAATGCATAGTATAAAGCTACAACATCGAATAGGTAGTTCTGTAGTTTTAATATCAACTTAGATCTGCTCTCTCTTCGTATTACAGATGTTTACTATCTGTGATACATTCTCAACACAGCTCTGACGTTCTGCGAAGCAACCTTCGCGAACTGATGCTGCTACTACCTTCATATTGGACCATCGACGTGTTGAGGGCACTACCGATAGTAGTGTTGATGTCCAACTACCTTCCCATAACTCCGCGAGGGAATTATCCCCTCGCATTCCCAACCAATTCCGCGATTACATCGCGATCATTCCGCGAATATATTGCGATCATTCCGTAATTAAATCGCGATCATTCCGCGATTCCGGAGTTGCATGATCTTAACAACCACCCCGGAGTCTGACGACCAATCCCGACTGCCCAGAGAAATGCCTCCCAGACCCGACCCAGAGATACATGAGTACACTGAAAGCACACCTCTGTATTGACTGATAGACAACAGGAAGCGAAGAAGAGCATTACTTCGAACAGGAATCATTGGCCATACGTCAGAAGAACTATGGTGTTCCGCAGGGTACACGTATTCACAACAACTGGCAGAGGCCGCCTACAAAGAGAAGCCAATTGAATCTTTTGAAGAGATGGTCCCCTCGGCATATCGGAAACATGCAAAGGTCTTCTCCGAGAAGGAATCAGAACGACTACTGGAACATAAACCTTGGGATCATGCCATAGACCTGAAACCCGACACTCCTGAAACTATGCGCACCAAAATCTACCCGATGTCTCCAAATGAGCAGGAAGAGCTTGACCGATTCTTGGAAGAGAATCTACGCAAAGGCTACATTCACCCTTCCAAATCCCCATTGGCATCGCCTGTCTTCTTTGTCAAAAAGAAGGATGGTAAACTTCGATTTGTTCAGGACTACCAGCGGCTCAATGAATACATGGTAAAAAATCGATACCCACTCCCTCTCATTACAGACATTGTCAGTCGACTGCGCAAAGCCAAGCTCTTCTCCAAAATGGACATTTGCTGGGGGTACAACAATGTGCGAGTGAAAGAGGGCGATGAATGGAAGGGAGCATTTGCCACAAACCGAGGACTCTTTGAGCCCCTCATCATGTTCTTTGGTCTGACAAACTCGCTGGCTACATTCCAGGCCCTCATGAATTCCATATTTGCTGACCTCACTGCTGCTGGGAAGGTGGCTGTTTACCTGGATGACATCCTGGTTTTCACAGAAACTGTCGAGGAACATCGCATGGTAGACAATGACGTTCTTACACGCCTCAGCCAATACGACCTGTACCTGCGGCCAGAGAAATGTGAATTTGAACGGTCTTCTATTGAATACCTAGGTTTAGTGATCAGTGAAGGAGAAGTGCGAATGGACCCAGTCAAAATAGAGGCGGTCAGAAGCTGGCAGGCACCTACAACATTATGTGATCTTCGAGGTTTCCTAGGATTTGCTAACTTTTATTGGAGATTCATCGAAGGTTTTGCAAAGAAAGCACGACCTTTGAATGACCTCACCCGCAAAGATACCAAATGGAACTGGGGATCCCTACAGCAGGAAGCTTTCGAATCATTAAGGGACGCCTTCACCTCTGCACCAATCCTCACACTATGGGATCCATCGAAACCAAGCTGGATTGAAGTAGATGCATCAGGCTTCGCCACTGGAGGTACTCTCTCACAACTACAGGAGGATGGACTCTGGCACCCGGTCGCTTATCGTTCCTCCTCCATGGATCCAGCTGAGCGGAACTACGAAATCTACGACTGAGAAATGCTAGCCATTATCAAAGCATTGAAAGACTGGAGGAGCTTCTTGGAAGGATCCCCAGAACCATTCAATATCATGACCGATCACCAGAATCTGGAATACTGGAAAACAGCCCAAGACCTCAGTCGTCGACAAGCACGATGGTCACTATGGCTCTCCCGGTTTGACTTCTGTCTTAAGCACCGCCCTGGTAAAGCAAATACTCAAGCGGATGCACTTTCACGTATGGCGCAGCACCAAGTCACAGATGCAGAGGACAACAAGGAGCAAATCATACTGAAACCAGAGCATTTCCTTAATGCAGCGACCATGGTCCTTCTTCACAACCCCCTCCTTGACTGCATCCGACAGATCAGTGAATGAGAGGCCGAAGTACTAAACGGTCTGAAAGGCATCAAGACACCCCAGAGCCTTACAGGCAGTCTAGTTGAGTGGAGAGAGGAAAACGGCTTGGTTTACTACCGCAACAAAGTCTACATACCACCAGATAGCGCGCTACGGAAAACAATCCTGCAACAATGTCACGACGCCCCCACTGCAGGCCACCCCGGTATGCATGGCACCCTAGAACTAGTCAGTAGACTCTACTCGTGGCCTGGAATGCGCTCGTTTGTAGACAAGTATGTCGATGGATGTGACCACTGCCAGCGCAAACACCTAAACCCCCACCATCCCTCTCCTCTTCAACCTCTTCCCGTACCGGAAGGACATTGGTGTGGATCTCATTGGGGAACTACCTATGACACAGGACGGCCACAACGCTATCATCACCTTCGTGGACCACTACACAAAGATGGTTCACTGTTTCCCCTGCACCACCGAGATAACAGCAGAAGGAGTAGCAGATTTCTTTTATAAAGAAATTTTCCGCTTACACAGCCTACCCCGTTGATTCATCTCTGACAGAGGACCCCAATTTGCAGCAGACGTTATGCGACAGCTACTGAAGCGACTTGGAATCGACTCCTCCCTGACCACAGCCTATCACCCCGAGACAAATGGACAGACGGAATGTGCTAACCAGGAAATCGAACGCTACATCCACATGTATGTAAGCCGTCGACAGGACGACTGGGACCTCTTAATCCCCACTGCCGAGTTTGTCATGAACGTTCGTATCCACTCCGCACACAGCCACTCCCCCTTCGAAACACTTTACGGTTATACCCCGGAGTTCACCATTCCAAACGGCGTCGAGACAAAATACCCATCCATTGAATGCCGACTAGAACTGTTACAGCATGCACGGGAGGATGCAGAAGCAGCACTACGGATGAGCAAAGAGCGCATCAGAGAGGGAGCAAAGGGAAAAGTACAGGAATTCGAAGTAGGACAACCAGTTTGGTTATCCTTGAGCAAATTAAAGGTGTGGCAAAAGAACCAAAAACTGGGGAGCAAACGCCTAGGCCCATTTGAAGTTGCAGAGAAAACGGGTCCACTCATGTACCGGCTAAACCTACCCACCTGGATGAAGATCCATGACAACATCCATACCAACTGCCTGACCCCCTGGAAAGGAAATGACATTAACGGAGTTGAACCACCACCACCAGAACCTGAAATCGTGGAGGGAGAGGAGTTCTATGACGTAGACATGGTCCTGGACAGCCGGGTCTTTGGATGGTGGAAAAAGCTGCAATTCCTGGTAAAGTGGAAAGGGTATGACGAGGGACACAACAGTTGGGAGCATGAAGAAAACCTAGTGGGCACAAGTGACGATGCAATTGCGGATTTTTATACAAGACACCCAAATGCACCACAAAACATTTCAGCGGCCATCTTCCACTCCTTGCCCTGGCAACCCTACAAAAACTTTACAGAAATAGTCGCTGGGACATCGACTGTAGAAGGGGGGTAATGTCGTGACATGCTATACAGGATACAGTACTTATCTTATTTTTCCTACATCTCCTCCTTCCTTCACCGTTGTTACTGCTTGGATACATCTACATCGTTCAGCATCCTTCTATCACATTCCAAACGCTTCCATCAACTTCCCATGCTGTCGCTTACTCATCCGAACCCTTGTATATATAGTACAGTAGCTGACACCTAGTTCCCCATCTTGACCTCTTGGTCTTTGGAACTAGGTTAGTACTTGTATCATCGTTTACCTTCAATATACTTACTTGGTCTTTGGAACTAGTTTTCCTTGTGCGACCCTAGTGATTGGCCCTTGCGCTATCACTGCCGTCTTGATCACTATATCTTTCAGCCTTCGTGTGTGGTGCTAGCCCCACCCCTCACTTCGGCTTGTGCTTGAGCCTGTGCCTTCTCCGTGCTTTCCCCCTTCGTCACCACACCCTTCCTTTCAACAATGGTCTATACAAGGAGCAGACGAAACCATACCAACACTGGAGGGTCCGACAAGTTGGTAAGAGAGGAACCGGAAATGGTTAATCCTTTCGCTTCAAACGCGACAGGCTTCACGCCATTCGCAGAATCAATCTCAGGAGCCGGACATTCTCGACGTCGATCTAACATCTTCGGTCCAGCCCCAGGACAACCTGCTAGTGCGCGGGTTTCTAGTCATCACACTCTTGGTCAACCAGACCACTCCGAATTCGAGTACCAAGTACACTATACAGAAAACAGTGATCCCATTACTGTACGAACACCACGAAGAAATCACATGGCAATACCAACAACTGAGATGGAAATCCCACCATCTCCTACCACTTTTACACTTGCTGACAGAATGCGTCAGCAGCTAGCAAATGCTCCTGGCCCTTTACGAGGTCGGATACCGGTTACCACGATGGAGATTCCGGAAAACATTGAAGAAGCGGAGATTGATGAAGAGGTAGGTCCTGACGAGTCAGGAAGTCCCAGAGACCCAGGGGGATCTGATCCTGATAGCCCTGGAGGTCCCGGGGCACCTCAAGGTTCTCGCGTTCCTAGTCATTCTAGGAGTCCAGTGGAACGGGTAGGTAGTGTCCATCTGGACCCTACTGAACAACACATCCTTGATGTGCTTCACACGTTTAAGGGGTCGCTCGATACCCTCGGAACAGTCCTCGCGGGCATGAACACTAGCAGCCCCGCGGAATCCGGAAGATTGAAGGTCAAGGATCCTGAAGTGTTTGATGGATCTGACTCGCAGAAACTGAAAGGTTTCTTAGTTTCCTTATCTTTGGTGTTCATTGATCGTCCCTCGTATTTTACTGATCAAAAGAAGATCAATTATACTCTGTCATACCTTGGTGGTTCTGTGAAGGAATGGTTCGAACCAGATATTCTGGATCTGAACCTCTCCGCGATGCCAGCGTGGACGAGTTCCTTCGCGGCATTGGTGAAGGAACTGCAGGACAATTTTGGTATGTACAATGCACAGGGGGAAGCCGAAGATAAGATTGGCACGTTAAGGATGAAGGAATCTGACAACGTACGGAAGTATAATATCCATTTTAATACCCTCATGGCGTCTACTAACTGGGACTCGCATGCCCTTAAGTGGGCTTATCAACGCGGCTTGGCAAGCTGTATCAAAGATGAGATGGCTCGTCTTCCGGAACCAAAGACGCTCGTGGAATACCGTTACGTGGTACTTTGCATAGATAACAGGTACTGGAGACAAGAAGAAGAGCGGAAAAGAGAAGCCGCTAGATCGACAGGTGCTTCCTCGGGAGGGAAAGCATTGAACATGTCAAAGAAGAACACGCCAGGTTCTTCACAAACTCCTACAACCACCACCATCATGACCTCAACCTCGATGAATAACTCGGGGAAGAAAGGTAAGTCCAGTGGAGGTGGAAATTCCTCGTCATCGATGAGTACTGCGGTGACTAAACCTGCATACGTGAGCAACCTCGGCTTGGATGGAAAGCTGTTCGTGAAGGAGTCAGAACGTCAAAAGAAGTTGGGGTTATGCGGATTTTGCGGGGGAAGTCATAAGTTCGACGACTGCAAGAAATGAAAGGCTTGCAAAGCTCGTGGATGTGCTGTGGAAACACAGGAAGTAGCAGCAAGTACCTCTTTGGTATCGGAAAAATAGTCCGCAACTCCTGTACCCCAGTACAAAGCGGGAGTTGCGTTGACCAGGTTCATACTACCGGGGAAGTTAAATTAAATGCATCCACTCTTTCTTATGATCAACGATCTTTTACTATACCTCTTACCATAGATTTTTCACTTCGCGACGTTTCAGTGAAGCTTTCTTTTGTTTCCTTACTCGATTCTGGTTCTACCAATTGCTTTATTGATTCTAGATTTGTGTGTAAACATTCTCTTCCTACTTCTTCTATTCCTTCAATCAATCTCCGACTTTTCGATGGTTCTTTATCTCCGAAACCAATTTCCGAGACTACATCTCTTAATGTTCGGTTTCCCTCTGGCGAGCTACTACTACTGACATTTTATGTCACTTTACTAGATTCCTCTTGCAAGGCAGTTTTAGGTTACAGTTTCTTGACCCACTACAGTCCATTGATTGACTGGGCATCGAGAAACATTACATTCCATTCCACCAAGCAAGTTGAATTTCCCTTGACGTCCTCACTTCCGCGAACACTCGTTCCGGAAGAAACTGTCCCCTCGCGGGGTCAGCCTACCATTAGTTCCGAAGAGGTCCCTTCGCAACCCTCTTTGCGAACTCGTTCTCGCCATTCACCTTGTCCTTTATCGGACTCTTTCCCCTATGAACCCATCTACTCCTATCCTTCGGTGGCTCAATTGGCTGCTTCGCGACTTGAAAACCCAGAGATTGACATTGCTCTTGTCAACACGGAACTCTTCAACCGTGCTTGCAAGAATGCCAAGTGCGAACCGTTAATCTTACGAGCGGTTCACAGCGAAGTCACAGCGTGAGCTGCTTCGACGACTTCGGCAAGCAATCCCTCCTCATTACCAAAGCATTACGCGGACTTCGCGGATGTCTTCGACAAAGTCGAATCCGAAGTGCTGCCTGAGCACCAACCTTACGACCTCAAGATTGAATTGGAGGAGGGCGCCGAACCACCTATCGGTTGTCTTTACCCTCTGTCATGAAACAATCTTTTTCATTATTCTTTTCTTTTATTATTCTTTTCCTTTTCTTTTATTTACTTACCTAATCGTCAAAGCGCTTACACTAGTGCTTGTTATATTTTCATTATCATTTAGGTTACACGCGTCAACCTTATTGTTCTCGCGTTGTCGTTTCACTTAGGTGCGAATCTCTCGTGCCTGTCAGCTCATTGACAGGATGACGTCATTATTGTTCCGCCTCCATGCTTCTTTTCATATTGCCTTATTGTTTACTCACCTAATACCTACAGCTTTACTTATGGATACGAGCAACTCTTATTGTAGATCCTCACGGTTACGGTGCGAGACATCTCTCATGGTTTCATATCCCATTAGTATATAAGACTTAGTATTTTGTAGTTATATTCCTTAGCTCTATTCTCGTCTATTCTCCTCGGTAGCTAGACTTGTAGTTGGGTTGTTTTATCCATCCTCTTTTGCTTTTTCATCTTCTTGCTCATCATCTATCGTGTGACGCCTGGTTGTCTCTTGTGAGAGCTAGCGAGTCGCTGACACCCTCTTTCTGCCAAGGAATTAGAGGCTCTACGCAATTTCATCGATAAGCATCTCGAATCCGGTGCTATTCAACCTTTGTCCTCTCCTCATGGAGCTCCAGTATTATTCGTACCGAAAAAGGATGGAAAACTTCGACTTTGCGTAGATTTTCGCGGTCTTAACAACATCATGAAAAAGGATCAATATCCTTTGCCTCTTATTTCTGACTTACTAGACACTCCGAAAAAAGCTAAGATTTATACTAAACTCAATCTTGCTCACACATACCATTTAGTTCGAATCGCGGAAGGCGACAAATGGAAAACAACATTCAGAACCTGTTGGGGTTCTTACAAATGGAAGGTTATGCCATTCGGACTCACTAATGCTCCAGCAGCTTTCCAAAGGTTTGTGAACGTCATATTCACTGATCTTTTAGATGTTTATGTTATCGTCTACCTTGATGATATACTTATCTACTCCGACGACGAGACACTACATCGCGAACATGTTTGCGAGGTTCTCCGTCGTCTTCGTAAACATTGACTCTACGCAAACATCGCGAAATGCGAATGGGAGATCGATACAGTAGAGTACCTTGGGTATATTCTTTCTCTGGAGGGCTTAACAATGTCGAAAGACAAAGTAAAAGCTATCATTGACTGGCCGGTACCTCGGAAAGTCAAAGACATCCAGTCTTTTCTCGGATTTGCTAATTTCTATCGACGTTTTATTTATAATTATAGCGATATCGTAGTCCCGATGACGCGACTTACGCGAAAGGATACACCTTGGAACTGGAATACTGACTGCCAGGAAGCCTTCGAGAAGCTCAAATATAGCTTCACTCACACTCCTATTCTGGCACATTGGGAACCAAACCGACATCTAATCGTGGAGACAGATGCCTCGGATTATGCATTGGCCATGATCCTCTCGATCCTACTACCTGACGGGGAAATTCACCCCATCGCGTTCCTCTCGAGGACTTTTCAAGCTGCGGAACTCAACTACGTCACTCACGATATTCGAAGCATTTAAAGGCTGGCGGCATTACCTCGAGGGATCAGGAGATCCTATCGACATCATTACCAACCACAAGAATCTCGAATACTTCTCGACGATGAAAATCCTTACGCGATGACAAGTTTGTTGGTCGGAGTATCTGCACCAATTTAACATGGTGATCCGATTCAGACCAGGTAAGTTAGGTGAAAAACCTGATTCAATGACTAGACACTGGGACATCTATCCAAAAGAGGGGGATATCGGCTACACGCAAGTTAACCCACATAACTTCAGACCCATTTTCACTAATGAACAACTAACTACTTCCCTTCGAGCTACATTCCTAGAAGGACTGGCACTTCGCGCGTCCATTGTTATGGATTTAGAAGCACTTCATTCTGCTATTCGCAATTCAATCGAACTGGATCCGGAATCAATCGCGGGATTGAAGTTCGCAAAGGACGGTATGAACACTCATTGGACATTAGGGTCTGATGGATTGTTATGACTTGACGATCACATTTACGTTCCTAACCTTTCTAATTTACGACTTCAAATTTTACGTTATTTTCACGATCATCCACTATCAGGTCATTTTGGTCAAAATCGGACTCTGGAAGCCATTTGATGACAATACACTTGGCCAAAGGTTCGCGATTATATCAATTCGTGTACGGTTTGCAGATGCAACAAACCTCGTCAACATAGGCCTTACGGTCTACTCAAACCACTTCCAGTTCCCGTTTGACCTTGTGATTCCATATCGATGGACTTCATCAAACAATTACTGGACTCTAAAGGACATACCGCTATTTTGGTAATCGTGGATCGAGCCTTGAAACAAGGCATTTTCATCGTGACACACGACAAAATAACATCTGAAGAGCTCGTGGAATTGTTCATCCATCACATTTTCTCGAAACACGGAGTTCCTAGTCATGTCACTTCTGATTGAGGCTCGGAATTCGTTTCGGCTTTCTTTCACGCGTTAGGGGAAGCTCTCTCGATCAAGCTACACTTCACCTCGGGATACCATCCTGAGGGGGATGGACAAACGGAACGAGTTAACCAGACATTGGAACAATACATTCATATGTATTGCGCATATCAACAGGACGATTGGGCAAAGCTTCTGCCTATCACGGAATTTGTGTACAACAATGCTCCTAACGCTTCTACTGGTATTACTCTGTTCTTCACGAATAAAGGTTATCACCCTAACATTACAGTGAAACCTGAAATCGACATCCATTCTGATCGTGCAATTGACTTTGCGACGAATTTAGATGAGATTCATTCCTTCCTCCGCGAAGAAAGTACTAATGCGCAAACTCGATACAAAGAGCAAGCAGACAGAAAACGCATTACTCACCCTGATTTTCCCATTAATTCACAGGTATTTGTACTAGCAAAGCACATCAAAACCACTCGACCTACCGCAAAGTTCTCTGAGAAGTACCTCGGACCATTCAAAGTTCTTGAGTGAGTAGGAACACTCTCGTACAAGTTACAACTCCCTTCCTATCTCAGTCGTATCCACCCAGTTTTCCATGTATCCCAACTCGAGCCTTATATTCCGAACTCGATCCCTCATCACGAACAAACTCCCCCACCTCTGGTGGAAGTCGAAGGCGAAGAGGAATACAACGTCGCGGAGGTATTAGACTCGAAATTGGATCGTCGATACAAAAGATGCCCACTACGGTATTACATTCAGTGGGCAGGATACGAAGGTACAGACGAAGAGTTTTCCTGGGTTGCCACGAACGAAATTCATGCGGACGAGCTGGTTCCAGCTTTCCATCTTCGTTACCCTCACAAACCTGGACCATTATGATCAATGACCACTTAATTTCTTCTATTCATGCATTGGAATTACTAATTTTTATTCTATAAGTTCAACAACTCATCGCGAAACCTTCGCGATCCATCACCATTACATTCCATACTACATATTACATTACCTACTAAATTTCAAACCTTCAAACTCTCACATTCCCTTCCTTCCTAAACAATCGCAATTCTTCCTCGCGGAACAAATCCTTACTTCTCACATTTTCTTACTTCCAAAACCATCGCGATTCCTTCCTCGCGGAATGAATCTTAACTCCTTACACTTATTAAAAACCCAAAACGTTACATATCCAAAACCACCAAAAAAGGCAAAAACTTATAAAATTAACCAAAACAGAACAAAACAAAGCAAAAACAACAAAAACAAAAGACAACCACTAAACTATATAAAATACTTACAAGTCCCACAATTATACTACAACCCTTCACGGGAATTACGTCGCACGACATTTTCCTTCACGAATCCTTCTCCTCTTTCTTCCTTCCTCGTCTTCTTCTTCTCTTTCGTTGTCTCCATCTACCTCTTCCTCTTCAGGTTGTGGTTGCACTACATGAACAAGTTCTTCCATCGTGAGCGCAGTGCGACTCGTGAACCCGATCAGTGCATTCATCTGCACTTTGATCAACTCATTTTGCTCCACGAGCAAATCGAGCTTTCTTTCTAAAACTACACCCCCAAACCCTCTCTCCGCGACGCGCCTCACGGGACCATCATACAAACCCTCTCCATCCACTCTCGGCTTCTTTCTCCTTGACCTCTGAGCAGCATTTTCCCCAGACCAACTACACTGTTGTCGTTGCTGATGACAATGGAGGCAGGCCTGGGTACGCGGTTTCCCAGGTTGTGCGATGCAATTGGGGGTGTTACCTTGCGTAACACAATGAAGACAAGCTTCGCGGTTACGCGAAGGAGTCGGGGGAGGGGTGTTGTTGTCATCATCTCCATCATCTGGATCAGGAGCCGAACCAACCTAGATGTCGTTAATCAACTATTCCATCATGAAGAAACTTTATTCTCACCTGCGAAGTCACTCGTTTTCTTTTCAAAGTCAAATTATCCACTCCCGGGGAATCACGAATGACGGAGGCGGACTTATAGGTTTTTGATTTGGAACCCGAAGGCTCCCGCAACACCAGACCACTTGAACATCGCGATGCAGCTCGAGCTGCACGATCATGATGCTCCTGCAATTCCTGCAGAGCCTGTGCCCTGCGTTGACCCTGTTCTTGCTCTTTGTCCGCGAGCTTCTTCAAGGCATCGGCCTTCGCGTTCGCGATGCTCTCCTCGATGAGCTGTTCTTCTTCCCGCTTCTTTGCGGCCTGCTTCTCCTCCTCGAGCTTCCTCTCTTCCTCGAGTTTTTTCTTCTCCGCCTCATGCTCTGTCTCACGAGCAGCTTCCTCCTCCAACCTCAACATTTCCTCCTTGAAGGCAGCTTCCTGCGCCTCGACCTCGAGCTGACGGAGGCGGGCTTGTTTTGCCTGTTCATGAACAAGGCGCACCCATCATTCCTGCACCGTTTCGGTGGCGGTGATGGTGAAAGACATCGTAGAGTGATGAGGACTTAGGAAAAAACAAAGAAATTCCTCGCGTTTTATATGCATTCGTTCGTTGATGGCAGGTTCGGCTCTAAATTTTTCGTTTACCTTGATCATAACTCACGTGGCATGTTGAAAATTTACTTTTCTTTTTTACTTTTCCATTTTATCTAATTTTAGATTCATCAATCATTAACAATCACGTAGGCTTTCAAGGGCGAAAGCCTAAGAGGGGGATACTATTATATCTATGCAAGCTAAGTCTTTACGAAGCTTCGCGATCCATTCCGCTACTTAGATATTACTTATATCCTTTTACTACTATGCAATTACTTCACAAAGGACTTCTGATGCAAAGCAATTATTCGTTATCTCTTATCATTCTTATCAGATTTACACTATCCCTTTTATATCCCTTCCTTTGTTCTTTACTTACGAGCTAGCCAATTCAGGCATGGCATCGCTTTGTGATCCTGATTTACCTTTAGTATAAAGCTACAGTATCGAATAGGTAGTTCCTTAGTTTAAATATCAACCTTGATAGCACTTCGATAGTGATACCAATTAATCCTCTATCTGTATCATTGTTTTTAACATCCTCGCTGTCAGTACGTTCCGCGATAGTCATTGCAAACGGAACACATTTACCTTTCTTCTCTTGCAGACACGCGAAGTGTCAAGGACTCTACTAATAGTGGAGTCAAGGTCCAACTACTTAGTCTAGGATCGTTTTACCTCACGAAGTAATTTACTTTGTAATACCCCGCAATCATCCCACGATCATTTCTGACGATCCCTTTGTGCATGATCATAACACTCACCGAATACCTACAGCCTTACTTATGGATACGAGCAACTCTTATTGTAGATCCTCATGGTTACGGTGCGAGACATCTCTCATGGTTTCATATCCCATACGTATATAAGACTTGATATTTTGTAGTTATATTCCTTAGCTCTATTCTCGTCTATACTCCTCAGTAGTTAGACCTGTAGTTGGGTTGTTTTATTCATCCTCTTTGCTTTTCCATCCTCTTGCTCATTGTTCATTGTGTGACACCTGGTTATCTCTTGTGAGAGCTAGCGAGTCACTGACAGAAGAATAGAGCTTCTACCACACACCACCCGTCACAACAAACATTTACAAACTTGCCTAGGATTCAACACGCCATTGGAAACTAGTTTTCTTGATACATTACACATTTTATCTTACCAAACACACTCACCCCTCCCTACCATAAATCCAACATGACCGATCAGTCAATACATGCTCCCGCCCCCAATGTTTCAGAAATCAATGTCCCTACTCCTTCGACACACCAGGTGTTTGTTAATACACCAGGAAACTATGATGGCGATCCTGCTACATACCGACCATGGCGACGAAGGATGAGAGCCTATGCGGCTGAGCTGATGGAGATGAAGCAGGTCAAAGGATCACACCATCTAATCACCATCATCATGTCCTTCATGGTTGGAGGAAAGGCTGATGAATGGGCTCAGGTATACACTGACAACCATTTTGATATCGAAAAGGGTGCCTGGAATATCACAGGGAAGTGTCAGCGACTCGCTAGCTCTCACAAGAGATAACCAGGCATCACACGATGAATGATGAGCAAGAGGATGGAAAAGCGATGAGGATGAATAAAACAACCCAACTACAGGTCTAGCTACTGAGGAGTATAGACAAGAATAGAGCTAAGGAATATAACTACAAAATACTAAGTCTTATATACTAATGGGATATGAAGCCATGAGAGATGTCGAGCGCCGTAACCGTGAGGATCTACAATAAGAGTCGCTTGTATCCATAAGTAAAGCTGTAGGTATTAGGTGAGCAAACAATAAGGCAATATAAAAGGAAGCATGGAGGTGGAACAATAATGATGCTGTCCTGTCAATGTGCTGACAGGCATGAGAGAGTCGTGACTAAGTGAAACGACAATGTGAGAACAATAAGGCTGACACATGCAACCTAAACGGAAATGAAAATATAATAAGCGCTAGTGTAAGCGCTTTGGTGATTAGGTAAGTAAATAAAAGAAAAGGAAAAGAATAATAAAAAGATTAAAGATCGTTTCGTGACAGGAAGGATCTTTTCGATGACATGGATAAGGAGTTCACAAATGTCGCCAGGGAGAAAGAAGCCTGGGACAAGCTGACATACATTAGACAGGGAAAGACTCCTGCTAGCAACTTCTTCAAAGAGTTTGAGCTGTTGCTAAAAGATGCTAACTACAACAGGAACAATTTGCATGTCCTCACTTTAGCAGAGAATGCGGTCAATCATACACTCCTGTATGATATCATCAAAAGCCAATCGGAGCCCTTTATGGATTACCAGGAGCTGAAGAAGGTAGTCATAGGTGCTGATAATGTCAAGTGGCAATGGGCCGAGCAGAAGAGGGGTTATGGGTATGCAGGGTGGTGGAATGCTAATCCACAGAAACAGAACCATGGACAATCATCCAACCAGCAGAACCGAGAGGAGCTGAAAGCAGCTCCGAAGGCAGAGTATCCCGCAGCACAGAGGAGAGATGCCACTGGCACCACATTCGGAGGAATGGGCAGGCCGATGGACATCGACCAGGCAAGAGAGAAGTGGCTATGCTTCAACTGTGGCGAACCAGGCCACATGAGTAGGAATTGCCTGCATAAGAGAAAGGCAGTAGTCCGAGGTATTATGCTAAACATGAGTGAGCAGGAACAAGTGGACTTTATTAACGATTTGGGTTTTCCAAAGGCTCTGCAGTAGATATAGGTCTGCAGGAGCCTTCAAACATGGACATTTCGAGTTTTGTTGATAACAGCGTTGATTATATAATTAGTACAGGTACTAGATAGAAAAACGCATCTGCCTTCACACACAAAACCGAAAAATCCGAAAAACCTATATGGTACAAACCCGACACCGCTGAATGGCTAACTCAGAGAGTTAAAGAAGATCAAATCCTGAGAGCGGTAGGATTATTATGAACTTGGATGCCCTCCTCCCAAGAAAAAAAAGCCTCGGAGGAAACCATCATGGACATACGAAAGCGGAATTGGAAAACAGCAGTCACAGCCATCAGAAGTCTCAAGAACAAGAGAAGCTATGTCCGTGGAACACGTGGCAAAAGCCTGAAGCTTCCAGCAATACTTGAGACACTGGAGGATGGTCGACAGATCGTCACACAAGGACTTCTCGACAGCGGAGCAACCAGTTCCTGCATCGACTCAGAATTCATCAAACGACACAACCTGGTCACCAAGGACTTACCAGTCAAGACGCTTGTCTATAATGCCAATGGCACGCTCAATGACGCCGGATCAATAGACAAGTATGTCGAGATAAGGATGACTATTGGCAATCACTCGGAGATCATACAATTCGGAGTAGTAGGTCTAGGAAAGAATAACATCTTTTTAGGACTAGACTGGCTACGATACCACAACCTGAGTATCAATTGGGAGACGTCTGAACTAACCTTCGACAGGTGTCCAACATGATGCAGTTATAACCCACACTTTTGGACACTGGAAGATACTCACTCCAGAGCCGCATTAGAAGAAGGCGAACAACTCTTTTTGTTTGACTGGGATAGGTATGTCCATGAACAAGTACAGTCAAGGAAATGGACGGAGGAACAGGTGAAGAAGGAGACGGCGAAGGAGTTTGACAATTCCGAGTTCTATGTCAGGGAGTATCCTGATGTTTTTAGCCAGGAAGAGTTCGACCAGTTACTGCAGAGACGTCCGTGGGACCACACTATTGACCTAACACCAGGTTCCAAACCTCTCGACTGCAAGGTCTATCCTTTAAATCCGAAAGAACAGGAGGCTCTCGACAAATTCCTCAAAGAGAACCTCCGAACCGGATGAATCCGACCTTCCACTTCGCAAATGGCTTCACCTTTTTTCTTCATTAAGAAGAAAGATGGCACTCTATGACCAGTACAGGATTATTGCAAACTGAATGAGATGACAGTTAAAAACCGGTATCCACTTCCTCTCATTCAGGAGCTAATTGATCGTTTGAAAGGTGCTAAGGTCTTCACAAAAATGGACATCCGATGGGGTTTTAACAACATCCAGATAAAGGAAGGTGATGAGTGGAAAGTGGCTTTCTGAACTAACCAGGGGTTGTTCGAACCCACCGTTATGTTCTTTGGACTCACTAACTCTCCTGCGACATTCCAAGGATTCATGAACCATATCCTGCAAGATCTCATTAATGGTGGACATGTTATTGTTTACATGGACGACATTCTAGTTTTTACTGATGAAATTGAAGAACACTGGCAAATCATAAAGCAAGTACTTGACATTCTGTGGTGACGAAGGGAGAAAGCACAGAGAAGGCACAGGCTCAAAGCACAAGCCGAGGCGTGGGTGGGGCTAGCACCACACACAAAGGCTGGAAGAAATAAGGATCAAGACAGCAGTGATAGCACACGGGCCAATCACTAGGGTCGCACAAGGAAAACTAGTTCCAAAGACCAAGTAAGTATATTGAAGGTAAACGATAATACAAGTACTAACCTAGTTCCAAAGACCAAGAGGTCAAGATGGGGAACTAGGTGTCAGCTACTGTACTATATATACAAGAGTCTCGATGAGTAAGCGACAGCGCGGGAAGTTGATGGAAGCATTTGGAATGTGATAGAAGGACGTGGAACGATGTAGATGTATCCAAACAGTAACAATGATGAGGGAAGGAGGAGATGTTGTTGTGACATGCTACACAGTATACGGTACCTACTTTATTTCCCCTACATCCCCTTGTTACGGTTTGGATACATCTACATCGTTCCACGTCCTTCTATCACATTCCAAATGCTTCCATCAACTTCCCACGCTGTCGCTTACTCATCGAGACTCTTGTATATATAGTACAGTAGCTGACACCTAGTTCCCCATCTTGACCTCTTGGTCTTTGGAACTAGGTTAGTACTTGTATTATCGTTTACCTTCAATATACTTACTTGGTCTTTGGAACTAGTTTTCCTTGTGCGACCCTAGTGATTGGCCCGTGTGCTATCACTGCTGTCTTGATCCTTATTTCTTCCAGCCTTTGTGTGTGGTGCTAGCCCCACCCACGCCTCGGCTTGTGCTTTGAGCCTGTGCCTCCTCTGTGCCTTCTCCCTTCATCACCACAAGCACAGGCATTTGTGGATGGAATGAGGAAGGTTCGAGAGGAAGTAGGAGCGGCCTTAGGTTGTCAGGAACGACTAACACTACGAGTAACTCTTAGCGCGTAGGCGCCTGTCATAGGGCGCTTGTGTCCTGTGACTGGGCATCTGGATGTTCTAGTTCTTCATTTTCCTTTACGCATTCTACGTTACTCATCGGGTCCCGTACTCGGTTACGACCCGCTGCTGACATCCTCTTGATTACTTATACTCGGTTAGCATCCATGCTCGTATCTATCACGGACTTGTTTGTCATAGCGTTTGACCAACGACTCTATTGTAGATTAGATTCATACTTTTGTATATAAGGTCAGCTAAGGTCTTGTAGTGACCTTAGCTTCGTTATTCAACTTGACTTCTGGGTTTCTTCTCTGAGACGTCTGTCAGCGACTCGCTAGCTCTCTCAAAAGATAACCAGGCATCACACGATGAATGATGAGCAAGAGGATGAGAAAAGCGATGAGGATAAAACAACCCAACTACAGGTCTAGCTACCGAGGAGAATAGACGAGAATAGAGCTAAGGAATATAACTACAAAATACTAAGTCTTATATACTATTGGGATATGAAGCCGTGAGAGACATCTCGCGCTGTAACCGTGAGGATCTACAATAAGAGTTGCTCATATCCATAAGTAAAGCTGTAGGTATTAGGTGAGTAAACAATAAGGCAATATAAAAAGAAGCATGGAAGCGGAACGATAATGACGTCGTCCTGTCAATGAACTGACAGGCACGAGAGAGTCGCGCCTAAGTGAAACGACAACGCGAGAACAATAAGGTTGACGCATGTAACCTAAATAATAATGAAAATATAATAAGCGCTAGTGTAAGCGCTTTGGTGATTAGGTAAGTAAATAAAAGAAAAGGAAAAGAATAATAAAAGAAAAGAATAATGGAAAAAGATCGTTTCATGACAACGTCTGAGACACTTAGCCGCTTGTGGTTTTGTGTGTCGACATCGACCTCTGACATAGGTAAGGCCAACAACGATATGAAGAAGTTCTATGACCAGAAGCGAAGAGTCGGGGTAGAATATAAGCCAGGCGACAAGGTTTGGCTTGAGGGAACTAATTTATTGACAGATCAGCTGATGAAAAAGTTAGGAGACAAACAGTTTGGACCGTTTACAGTTCAGAAGAAAATAGGTTCTAGTTCCTACAAACTAGACACCCCCTCCACATGGAAACATATTCATAACATTTTCAATGAAGTCCTCCTCACCCCTTATAGGGCGTCGCAATTCCCCTCTCAACCACAAAACACTTGACCACCTCCTGTCGTTGTAGGAGAAGAAGAAGAATTCAAAGTTGAAGAAATTCTCGATTCCAGGAAAGTAGGAAGAGGGATCAAGTACAAGGTCAGATGGCGAGCGTATGGACCACATGAAGACACTTGGGAACCTCAGTCTAACATCACGCATTCCTCCAATTTGTTGAAGGAATTCCATGACAAGAACCCAGCCAAGCCCAAACCCGCCACCCTAAATTGACTCGAGATTCCTATTTCCTTATTTCCTACTGAACTTTTCCGCCCTATGCCCCAACCAAACACCAAAAGCATGCCACTGCAATTACCCTCCAAAAATTTCGTTAGATGACAAGCGCTTCGTGGAACTTGTGCCCTAGGGAGGGGGTAATGTCACGAAACAATCTTTTTATTATTCTTTTTCCTTTTCTTTCATTTACTTACCTAATCACTGAGGCGCTTACACCAGTGCTCATTATATTCTCATTATCATTTAGGTTACACGCATCAACCTTATTGTTCTCGTGTTGTCGTTTCACTTAGGTGCAACTCTCTCATGCCTGTCGGCTCATTGACAGGACGACGTCATTATTGTTCCGCTTCCATGCTTCCTTTTATATTGCATTATTGTTTACTCACCGACTACCTACAGCCTTACTTATGGATATGAGCAACTCTTATTGTAGATCCTCACGGTTACGGTGCGAGACATCTCTCATGGTTTCATATCCCATACGTATATAAGACTTGATATTTTGTAGTTATATTCCTTAGCTCTATTCTTGTCTATACTCCTCAGTAGCTAGACCTGTAGTTGGGTTGTTTTATTCATCCTCTTTGCTTTTCCATCCTCTTGCTCATCGTTCATCATGTGACGCCTGGTTATCTCTTGTGAGAGCTAGCGAGTCGCTGACAGGTTCACTCTGACTATGTGTCGACTTCCACGGAATTAATCAGATCAATACTTTCCAAACATATGACTGTCGTATGAGGCGTTTGAGGGCAAAAGCCTAGTAGGGGGATACTGTTATGGGTATGCTTCTGCTACCTCATACAGAACATACGAAACCAACATTTATAATTCATTTCTTTCCTTTCCATATCGGTTCGGGACCAGACCGTACGACGCATCCAATGTTAATGGATACAATTACTTTTAATTCTCACACTATTATCTTTTATTTATATTATCGGGAACTTTTTACAATACTTATTGTTTTATCCCAGATACTCATTGTTCTTCTTTTAACAATTAGGATTACTGGTATATAAGCATTAGTGTCCAGTAGATAGTTCTCCAATTTAAATATTGACTTAGATCATTCCGATCTAGAGAGATCATCACTACAACTCTGTCTGGACATTCCAGTCTTACCTCCTAGTTCTCTGAACTTATCTGGCCAACTTCTGAATGTCCAAAATCTACAAACATAAATGGAACCACTATGACATAGCAGGGGCACTACTGAAAGTGGTGCTAAGGTTCTTGTTCAACTTCATTTTTATCCATTCCTACTGATCAGTAATCAACCGTACAATACCATACATTATTGAATCCTTCTACACTATCCTATTTACCCAAGACCTTATGGAATCTCACTGGAACAGTCTTAACAATAGATGATTAATTGGTATCACTATCAAAGTGCTATCAAGGTTGATATTCAAGCTAAGGAACTATGTATTCAATACTGTAGCTTTATACTAAAGGTAAGTCAGGATCACAAAGTGATGCCATGCCCAAACGGGTTGGCTTGTAAGTAAAGAACAAAGGAAAGGATATAAAAGGAATAGTGTGATTCCGATAAGGATGATAAAAGATAACAAGTAAGTGCTTCACATTGGAAATCCTTGACAGAGTAATTGTGTAGTGGTAAAAGGATATAAGTGATATATCTAAGTAGTGGAATAGATTGCGAAGCCTCGTAAAGACTTAGCTTTGCATAGATATAACACTGGATGAGTAAGCAACAGTGTGGAAAACCAATAGAAGTATCTGGAACATTATAGAAAGCTCTGAAGGATGATAGAAGGAAGTAGAAGGATACAGAAGGATATGGAAGGATATGGAAAGAAGTAGAAGGATCCAGAAAATAGCGAAGAGAAAGAAAGGAGGAAATGTAAGAGAAATGAAGTAGGTACCCATATCACATGTTGCATGTCATGACAAAGGTCTCTCACAGTATCAGATCAAACATTGACTTCAGGGTGAATGGAAATGTTTGGGTGATATCCCTTGTTGGCAAAGAAGGGAGTAAGACCTGTTGAAGCATTCGGAGCATTGTTGTAGGTGAACTCAGCCATCAGAAGGAGTGCAGACCAGTTGTCCTGTTGATGAGTGCAATAGATCCGAATGTACTGCTCCAAGGTCTGGTTGACTCATTCAGTTTGTCCATCAGCTTTGGGATGATAGCCTGAAGTATAGTGGAGGTTCATCAATAAAGCTTGACCCAAGGCTCTAAAGAATGCAGAGACAAATTCTGACCCATGATCAGAAGTAACATGATTGGGAACTGCATGTTCAGCAAAGACATGAATAACAAAGAGCTCAGATAATCATTCAGAAGTAATGGTATCATCTGTCAGGATGAATATAGCTTATTTTGAAGTGTAGTTGACTATTACAAGAATCACAGTGTAGCCATTTGACTTTGGAAGCTGTTCAATGAAGTCCATTGAGATTGAGTCCCAAGGTCAAATTAGAACTAGTAGGGGTTTCAGTAATCTGTAAGGTCAATGTCATCAAGGCTTGTTGTGACCACAAATGGTACACAAAGAGATGTAGTCGCATGCAAAGTCTCAAGCTTTCAGCCAGGTATAGTGTTTACAAATAGCAAAGAGAGTCTGATTTTGACTGAAGTGGCCAGATAGTGGGTGATCATAGAAATATTGTAGGACTTCTTGTTGGAGATTGGAGTGATTGGGTACATAGATTTGGTTGTCAAGGCAGAGTAAACCTTCGGGGTCTATGGTCCAACAAGGCTTCAAAGTATTTTTTGCAAGCTCAAGCCACAAGGTGGAGTCTGCTTCAAGAGGTAGAGTGTTTTGGATATTGGAATGAAGGGTCTCAAAGTCCAGTATTACTGAAGCTCAAAGTATCAGCCCTTCTAGGAAAGTTGCCCATAATGAAGTGGTAAGTTGCTCATTAGTGAATATAGGTTGAAAATTCTGAGGGTTTACTTGTGCATAGCTGATATCCCCCTCTTTTGGGTAGATGTCCTAATGTTGAGTGATCGAGTCCAGTTTTGCTCTGAGTTTTCCAGGACAGAAGTGAATGGTCATATTGAATGTGTGCAGGTACTTGGACCAGCACACTTGTCAACAGGTAAGGATCTTCATAGTGGAGAAATATTCAAGGTTTTTGTGATCAGTGTTCCGGAACCTTTGAGGTAATGATGCCAGGCTTTGAAGGCTTCAAAGATTGCCAACAATTCCTTGTCATGTGTATTGTAGTTGAGTTCAGCAGCTTTGAAGGTTCAGGAGAGAAAAGTGACCAGGTAAATTTCTCCATTAGCATAGATAATCAATAGAATTGCTGCAAGTGCATAGTCAGAGGCATCAGTTTCAACAATCAGATCTAAGTTTGGTTCCCAGTGAGCAAGAATGGGAGCTGAGGTGAAAGCTGATTTGAGTTTGTTAAAGGCTTCCTGGCACTCTGCTGTCCATGACCAATCAATACCTTTCTGGGTAAGTCAATTCATAGGGTAAACAATGGCAGAATAATTATAAACAAAGCGACAATAAAAGTTTGCAAAACCTAAGAAGGACTGTATGTCCTTGACCTTCCTCGGAGTGTCATGAAACAATCTTTTTCATTATTCTTTTCCTTTTCTTTTATTTACTTACCTAATCGTCAAAGCGCTTACACTAGCGCTTGTTATATTTTCATTATCATTTAGGTTACACGCGTCAACCTTATTGTTCTCGCGTTGTCATTTCACTTAGGTGCGACTCTCTCGTGCCTGTCAGCTCATTGACAGGACGACATCATTATTGTTCCGCCTCCATGCTTCTTTTCATATTGCCTTATTGTTTACTCACCTAATACCTACAGCTTTACTTATGGATATGAGCAACTCTTATTGTAGATCCTCACGGTTACAGCGCGAGATGTCTCTCACGGCTTCATATCCCATTAGTATATAAGACTTAGTATTTTGTAGTTATATTCCTTAGCTCTATTCTCGTCTATTCTCCTCGGTAGCTAGACTTGTAGTTGGGTTGTTCTATCCATCCTCTTTTGCTTTTTCGTCCTCTTGCTCATCATCTATCGTGTGATGCCTGGTTGTCTCTTGTGAGAGCTAGCGAGTCGCTGACAGGGAGTAGGCCAGTCTACAATCACCATAACTTGGTCAGCAGCCATTGTGAGGCTGTCCAGCAATAGAATATAACCAAGGTATTCAACCGTGTCAACTCTGAACTCACACTTCGACAGTTTGCAGTAGAGTTTGTGTACTTAGAGTTGTCATAGAACTTCATGTACATGTTCGGAGTGTTGCTTTGGATCATCAGAGTAGATGAGGATGTTGTTGAGATAGACAATAACACAGACATTGAGTAGGTCTGTGAAGATGTCATTGACGAATTGTTGGAATGTGGCAGGGGCATTAGTAAGCCTAAAGGGCATGACATGCCACTCAAAGGAGCCGTATTGAGTTTGAAATGTCATTTTCCATTCATCACCCTCTGCAATTTGGACTAAGTGATAAGCATGTGTGAGGTCAAGTTTAGTATAGAATTTAGCTCTTTTTGGAGCATCAAGAAGGTCCGAGATTAGAGGTAAGGGATAGCAATCTTTTTTAGTGATCTTATTCAAGCCATGGAAATCCACGCATAGTCATAGTGAACCATCCTTCTTTGGAATGAAGAGTATGGGAGCGTCATGTGGAGATGTTGAAGGTCAGATAGTACCAGTGGCTAGTGATTGATTGAGAAATTTGCAAAGAGCATCAAGCTCTTTGGGAGAAAGTGGGTAAATCCATCTGATAGGTGGCTGTGCACCTTCTTCCAGATCAATCTTCAGGTCATAAGAGTGATGTTCTGGGAGGACTTTGGAGTCAATCTCATAGTCAATCTCATTGAAAACATCTGCGAAGTCTTGATACTCTTCTGGAATATCTGAATTCGAAGGAGAACCTTCAGAAGTAGTCTCTGACATGAGTGCAGCAACTTCAAAGTGAATGGCATAGAGTAATAATGGTTCCATACTAGACTGCTTGCAAGTGTGGTGAAATGGTACTGCACCTATGAGAGTGATGTCTACTTCATTGGGTTTCAATTGCAAAGCCATTTGCATGACTGAGGGATAGCAGTAGATGAGTTCAAAAGGAAACTTGTCAGAGAGCAGTCGAGGCTTGTATGATCTCCATTTAATGGGAGATGGTATTGGATTGATGTTATATCTATGCAAGCTAAGTCTTTACAAAGCTTCACGATCCCTTCCGCTACTTAGATATTACTTATATCCTTTTACTACTACGCAATTACTTCGCGAAGGAATTCCAACGCGAAGCAATTACTCTTTATCCCTTATCATTCTTATCGGATTTACACTATCCCTTTTATATCCTTTCCTTTGTTCTTTACTTACGAGCTAACCCATTCGGGCATGGCATCGCTTCGCGATCCTGACTTAACTTTAGTATAAAGCTACGGTATCGAATAGGTAGTTCCTTAGTCTAAATATCAACCTTGATAGCACTTCGATAGTGATACCAATTAATCACCTATCTGTATCATCGTTTTGACATCCTCGCTGTCAGTACATTCCGTGATAGTCATCGCAAATGGAACACATTTACTTTCTTCTCTTATGGACACGCGAAGTGTCAAGGACTCTACTAATAGTGGAGTCAAGGTCTGACTACTTTGTCTAGGATTGTTTTACCTCGCGAAGTATTTTCCTTCGTATTTTCCCACGATTATCCCGCGATCATTCCTGACAATCCCTTTGTGCACGATCATAACAATCGAGTTGATCTGATGGTTTGAAAAGTTCTTCTTTGGAGACTGCAGCAGGGTCAGTTGAAGTAGAAGACATCTGTGATTCAGGATGATCAGTATTCCAGAAAGTAATTGTTTTCAATGCCCAGTTAATCAACGGATTATAGTGGGAAAGAAAACCGTAACCTAAAACAGCTGTACACAAAGAATCTAAAGGTATTACAAAAAAGTCCAAAGGTATAAGCTTGCTGGAAGGAAATTGGATCTGTAATGAACAAGTTTTGGAGATTGGTTTCATAGCTAATGAACCATCGAAGATTGATTGGAGTGGAAATCGGAATGGTCAGAATCAAATTTAAGTGTATGAATTTTGTATCAATAAGATTGTCTGTAGAGCCGGAATCAAGAAGTGTATTGAACAAAATTGGAATGTGAGTTTTATCATGGAGGATAAGTGTAGGTAAGGATATCATAAAAGACTTGGCATGAATTGAAAGAGCAGATGCATTGAGAACAAATTCCCCATTGATAGTACAAACCAGGTCAATGCAATTCATGCTTCATACTGGGGTGCAAGAGCTGTGGACTATTTTTCTGAACCTACCATTGAAGAGGTAGTTGGAATTACCAGAATTGCAGACTCATGTGAAGGGGTTTGAGGTTGTACCACTCTACTCTTAGCTTCCCATGTCTTCCACAGATCGCAGTCAGCAAGTAAGTGTTTGTTCAAACCACAGAAATTGCATAGACCAAATTTATGATGTCAATCCTTCTCTGCCATGGTAATTTTACCATCTGCACCTAGCTTGTTTGCATAGGTGGGTCATGATTGGTTTGGATTGTTGTTTGGCTTCCCTGTCTTTGCATTCAAAGTTGGAAATTGTTGATGCAAATTGTTGCTGTGTGGCTTTGAGGATGTCGATGTAGTCAGAGTGGAAGAGCATTGGGTGGCAAATTTATTGGGCTTCTTCTGTGAAGTCTTTGATTGGCCTCCAGAGTTCCTATTTCTTGCTTCTTTTCTTCTTCTCTTCTCCAGTATCAGTTGTGTGGTGACGAAAGGAGAAAGCACGGAGAAGGCACAGGCTCAAAGCACAAGCCAAAGTGAGGGGTGGGGCTAACACCACACACAAAGGCTGAAAGATATAATGATCAAGACAACAGTGATAGCGCAGGGGCCAATCACTAGGGTCGCACAAGGAAAACTAGTTCCAAAGACCAAGTAAGTATATTGAAGGTAAATGATGATACAAGTACTAACCTAGTTCCAAAGACCAAGAGGTCAAGATGGGGAACTAGGTGTCAGCTACTGTACTATATATACAAGGGTTCAGATAAGTAAGCAACAGCGCGGGAAGCTGATAGAAGTGTCTGGAATGTGATGGAAGGTTCTGATGAATGATAGATGGAAGTAAAAGGATATGGAAACATGGAGAAGGGTTCAGGTAGTCACGAAGATAAAGAAAAAAAGGAATGTAGGAGAAAACGAAGTAAGTACTGTATCCTGTATAGCATGTCATGACAAAAACTGAATCAAGTAACTCTAAAGAACCGTTACCCCCTCCCACTGGTTGCCGACATTATTAGCCATCTACAGGGAGCACTGTCATGACGTGCTATACAGAATATGGTACTTACTTCATCTTCTCCTATGTTCCCTCTTTTCTTTACCTTCATGAATGCCTGGACTCTTCTCCATTCTTCCATATTCTTTTACTTTCATCTATCATCCCTCAGAACCTTCCATCACATTCCAGTCACTGCTATCGGCTTCCTGTGCTGTCACTTACTCATCCAAACCCTGGTATATATAGTACAGTAGTTGACACCTAGTTCCCCATCTTGACCTCTTGGTCTTTGGAACTAGGTTAGTACTTGTATTGTTGTTTACAGTTAATATACTCACTTGGTCTTTGGAACTGATTTTCCTTGTGTGACCCTAGTGATTGGCCCTTGTGCTATTGCTGCTGTCTTGATCATTATCTCTTTCAGCCTTGGTGTGTGGTGCTAGCCCCACTCCTCACTTCAGCTTGTGCTTGAGCCTGTGACTTCCTCTGTGCTTTCTCCCTTCGTCACCACAAGCATGGTATTTCACCAAGTTTGATGTTAGATGGGGTTACAACAATGTTCGGATTAAGGAGGGTGATGAATGGAAGGCTGCTTTTGCAACCAACCGAAGGTTATTCAAACCCAGCGTAATGTTCTTTGGTCTCACCAACTCCCCAGCTACCTTCCAAGCACTCATGAATTCCATCTTTTCAGACCTAGTGGCAGCAGGGAAAGTAGTGGTTTACCTGGATGACATCCTTATCTTCAGCAACGAACTACAAGAACACCGGCAGATAGTGCGGGAGGTACTAAAACGGCTAGAGAAACATGACCTCTACCTACGGCCTGGAAAATGTGAGTTCGAGGAGCTTCACATCGAGTACTTGGGACTAGTAATATTGGAAGGGGAAGTACACATGGACCCAGTGAAAGTGGCTGCAGTTTGTGACTGGCCTACCCCAAAGAACCTGTGAGAGCTGCAGGGATTCTTAGGTTTTGCCAACTTCTACCATCGATTCATACAGAACTTTGCCCGCATAGCATGCCCTCTGAATGACCTAACCAAGAAAGACTCAGGGTTCAACTGGGGAACACACCAACAGCAGGCATTCGATACCCTAAGGGGAGCTTTTATCACAGCACTGGTACTGGCACTCTGGGACCCCAACAGGCTCACACAACTCAAGGTAGATGCATCAGGCTTCGCCACAGGAGGAGCTCTAATGCAGAAGCAAGACGATGGTCAGTGGCACTCAGTAGCATTTCGATCAGCCTCCATGCAACCAGCCTCACAAAACTATGAAATCTATGACTGAGAGATGCTGGCAATCATTGAAGCACTAAAGGACTGGAGAAGCTTCCTGGAAGGATCACTGCAAACCTTCGAGATCATCACTGACCATGCAAACCTGGAATTCTGGTGCTCTGCTCAGGATCTTAGCCAATGACAAGCACGATGGGCACTATGGTTATCCCGATTTGACTTTCAGCTGACTCACCGCCCAGGCAAGGCGAACACACAGGCAGATGCTCTTTCTCGCATGGCAACGCATCAGGTGTTGGACAGTGAAGACAACTGACAACAGACCGTTCTGAAACCAGCCCACTTTATGCAAGTGGCAGCAGCCTCACTACAGAACCTGTTGGAGGACCGCATCCAGAAGGCCTCGGAAAGAGAGGCCCAAGTACTCAAAGGACTGGAAGAGCTTAGGAGGAGTTGTCTCCAACACTTGGCCAATGGAATAGCAGAATCGGAGGAGGATAACGGACTGGTGTTCCACTGAGGTAGGGTATATGTCCCACCAGAGGTCAACCTATGGACAGAAGTACTCAAACAATGCCACGGCAACCCCTCTGCTGGCCACCCCAGACTTCACAATACCCTTGATCTTGTTAGCACCCATTTTTAGTGGCCCACTCTGCGATCCTTTGTAGAAAAGTACATGGAAGGATGCGAAACCTGTGCAAGGAAAAAGATACAGAGACACCCACGAGCAGTAACACTACCCCTAGACATCCCAGCAGGCTTGTGGGAAGAAGTGGGAGTTGACCTGATCACACAGCTGCCCAATTCACAAGGATACGATGCTATCCTCATCTGGACTGATCTCTATGGGAAACAAATCCACGCAATCCCTTGTACCACATCAATCACAGCAGCAGGTGTCACTGACATCTACTATTGTGAAGTTTTCCGCCTCCATGGTCTTCCCCTCCGCTTTGTATCCGACTGAGGACCCCAGTTCGCAGCAAAGCTCATGTGATCACTACTCTCCCACCTGGGAATCAAATCAAATCTCACATCGGGATATCATCCCCAAGCGAATGGGCAAACTGAGCAGGCAAACCAAGAAGTCGAGAAGTACCTCCGGCTGTATGTGGGACATCGTCAGGATGACTGGGCAGAGCACTTGCCAATGGCGGAGTTTGTGATTAACTCATGCACCCACTCTGCACTTGGAATCTCCCCATTCGAACTCACTTATGGCTACCTTCCCCTATTTAACATTCCCGTTGGACAGCGAAGGGGGATTCCAGCAGTGGATGATCACATCCAAATCCTTCGAGATGTGTGGCAGGATGCTGGGGCAGCACTACACCTGGGGAAAAGACAGCAAAAGGAAAATTACGAATGAGGAAAATGAAAGGCACATCAGTTCCAAGTAGGAGATCAGGTCTGGCTAAGCACAGAAGACATCAAGCTCCAACTTTCCAGTGAGAAACTTGGGGATCAACAGCTAGGACCTTACGCCATTTTGGAGAAGGTTGGCCCCCTGGACTACTGTTTAGACCTCCCACTGTCACTGGACCACATCCACCCTGTGTTCCACATTGATAAATTATATCCTTGGAGAGGGAGCACTGTCAATGGCGAAATTGCAACACCACCGGAACCAGTATACCTAAAGGATGAGAACGAGCCAAAGTACAAAGTTGAAGACATCTTGGATAGTTGGGTTAGGTGGAAGATGTTAGAGTATTTGGTAAAGTGGAAGGGTTATGATGCAGGACACAACTCATAGGAACCCACTCAAAATCTTGAGCATGCACCAACCACTGTCCGAAAATTCCACAAAAAGCATCCCCAAGTGGCAAAAGCTTGACCATCGAGGACAATGGTCATAAGGAGGGGGGTAATGTCATGAAGTGAGCCACCCCAATCATTTTCCTTTCTTTATGATACACCACCCAAACACCCTTACCTATAATAATCATTCCAGAACCTTCCATCCTGTTCTATTAGTTCCATTCCATTCCTTGTGCCTGAGCTATACAGTATTACATCTTAGTTCCTGCACTCCACCTTGTATATATAAGCCAGCCCCCACAACCTGGTCCCTTATCTTGACCTCTTTGTCATTGGGACCAGGTATGTCTTTACTTATTTCCTTGTATTTATTATCAATATAACTTTGTCATTGGGACCAGTATCTGTCTGCTTCCATCCAAGTCTCCACTCTGCTCCACCACTGTTGTCACCTCTTTGTGACACTACCACTGGATCTGCTGTTTCAAACCATTGCCTAAAGGCGCCAGCAAAATCAGCCCAGGTTGGGTAGAGAAGGGCAGGAGCTGGTAGTCCTGAAGCAACAGCTTGAGCAACCTGACTGATGTTCTCTGAGGTGGGAGTAGCCCAAATGGCTGCATCACCATCCAGGTATGAGATGGCTGATTTGATTTTCTCCTGTTCATCACTAAGGGAATGGATACCCTGGGCCTAGAGTTTGAAAGCAGCAATGAAGTGTTGCGCATCATTACTATGCTTCCCATCTTACATCTGAGGTTTGCTAACACCTTTATTGGTACTGATGTTGTTATTGATGCTGGCTACTGCCATTTGTAGCACCATCTGCTGTGTCGCAAGTTGTTAAATTAGCATGGTGAGGTCTTGGGTGGTAAGAGGATGAGCCATGATGAGAGTGGATTCAGGAGATGGGGATACTGGTTCTGGTGTAACTGAGATATTGATGATGATAGGTTCTGGGGATGGTGCGACAGGGTCAGCTTCAGTTTCTAGCTCAGGTTCTAGGATAGCAGTGGGGATAAGCACAGGAGAGGACTGTCAGCGACTCGCTGAGTTGATCGACATCCCATACTGAGCTGGTGTCTGCATTTTTGATGTACTCAACCCACTTGTTGATCTTCGCTTTCTTGAAATAACACCACCACAGTTACCCTCCAAAAATTTTGTTTGACAACAAGTGCTTCATGGAACTCGCGCTCTAGGGAGGGGGGGTAATGTCACAAAACATTCTTTTTCATTATTCTTTTCCTTTTCTTTTATTTACTTACCTAATCACTAAAGTGCTTACACCAGTGCACATTATGTTTTCATTTCCATCTAGATTACATGTGACAACCTTACTGTTCTCACATTGTCATTTCACCTATGCATGACTCTCTCGTGCCTGTCAGCTCATTGACAGGACATTGTCACTATTGTCCCACCATCACATTTATTTTATATTGCCTTATTGTTTACTCACCGAATACCTACAGCTTTACTTATGGATATGGGCAACTCTTATTGTGTATCCTCATGGTTATTGTCATGACGTGCTATACAGAATATGGTACTCACTTCATCTTCTCCTATGTTCCCTCTTTTCTTTACCTTCGTGAATGCCTGGACTCTTCTCCATTCTGCCATATTCTTTTACTTTCATCTATCATCTCTCAAAACCTTCCATCACATTCCAGACACTTCTATTGGCTTTCCGCGCTGTCACTTACTCATCTGAACCCTGGTATATATAGTACAGTAGTTGACACCTAGTTCCCCATCTTGACCTCTTGGTCTTTGGAACTAGGTTAGTACTTGTATCATTGTTTACAGTTAATATACTCACTTGGTCTTTGGAACTAGTTTTCCTTGTGCGACCCTAGTGATTGGCCCTTGTGCTATCACTGCTGTCTTGATCCTTATTTCTTTCAGCCTTTGTGTGTGGTGCTAGCCCCACCCTCGCCTTGGCTTGTGCTTTGAGCCTGTGCCTCCTCTGTGCCTTCTCCCTTTGTCACCACATTAGGTCAAGATCTCTACTCGTACCATCAGCCTTTCCAACTGATCCTATGAGGAGTGGAAATTGGACTTACCCAGTTCTCCACCTTCCACTGCCACTACGCCTTCGTTTACACCAGACATTGATTGTTCAGGATTCCAGCACGCATTTGATACTCAAGATCAGTGCAACATTCATTCTAAATACAATCCAGATGAAGAACGTGATGCTTGGTTTGACTGTGACAAAAATCCTTGTCCCAACCAATACCGTAACTTTGCTCCCATCGCTCCAAGGGATTCAGGAAATGGACGATTCATAGTCATCCCTAGAATTCCAAGCCGAGTTCCGAGCTGAGTCAGTAGACTTTCAAATCCCACCAGTGCCGTCCCATCTGCTAGATCCTCTCCTGTGCTTATCCCTACTGCTATCTTAGAACCTGAGCTAGAAACCAAAGCTGACCCTGTTACATCAACCCCATCCCCTGAGCCTATTGTCATCGATATCTCAGTTACACCAGAACCGTTATCCCCATCTCCTGAGCCTATCCCCACTGAAAACACCTCCATCATGTCTCATCCTCCTACCACCCAAGTGTTATATCTATGCAAGCTAAGTCTTTACGAAGCTTCGCGATCCATTCCGCTACTTAGATATTACTTATAACCTTGCACCACTATGCAATTACTTCGCGAAGGAATTCCGACGCAAAGTATTTACTCTTATCTCTTATCATCCTTATCGGATTTACACTATCCCTTTTATATCCCTTCCTTTGTTCTTTAATTACGAGCTAGCCAATTCGGGCATGGCATCACTTCGCGATCCTGACTTACCTTTAGTATAAAGCTACGGTATCGAATAGGTAGTTCTTTAGTTTTAAATATCAACCTTGATAGCACTTCGATAGTGATACCAATTAATCAACTATCCCTATCATCGTTTTAACATCCTCTCACTGTCAGTACGTTCCGCGATAGTCATCGCGAATGGAACACGTTTATCTTCTTCTCTTGCGGATACGCGAAGTGTTGAGGGCTCTACTAATAGTGGAGTCAAGGTCCAACTAACTAGTTTAGGATCGTTTTACCTCGCGAAGTATTTACTTCGTATTTTCCCGCAATCATCCCGCAATCATTCCCGATGATCCATTTGTGCACGATCATAACAGTATATTTAAAACTGACACTCGGCACATTCGTCCTCATTACCCTTCACATTCTACTCAACAATTTCCTTTATTTTCAACAATGGTCTATACAAGGAGCAGATGAAACCGTACCAACACTGGAGAGTCCGACGAGTTGGTAAGAGAGGAACCGGAAACGGTTAATCCTTTTGCATTGAACGCGACAGGCTTCGCGCCATTCGCGGAATCAATCTCAGGAGCAGGACATTCTCGACGTCGATCCAATGTCTTCGGTCCAGCCCCAGGACAACCTGCTAGTGCGCGGGTTTCAAGTCATCACGCCCTTGGTCAACCTGACCATTCCGAATTCGAGTACCAAGTACTCTATACAGAAAACAGTGATCCCGTTACTGTACGAACACCGCGAAGAAATCACATGGCGATACCAACAACTGAGATGGAAATCCCACCATCTCCTACCACTTTTACACTTGCTGACAGAATGCGTCAGCAGCTAGCAAATGCTCCCGGCCCTTCGCAAGGACGGATACCAATTTCCACGATGGAGATTCCGGAGAATATCGAAGAAACGGAGATTGATGAAGAGGTAGGTCCTGACGAGTCAGGAAATCCTGGTGACCCAGGGGGATCTGATCCCGATAGTCCTGGAGGTCCCGGGGCACCTCGAGGTTCCCACGTTCCTAGTCGTTCTAGGAGTCCAGTGGAAAGGGTAGGTAGTGTCCATCCGGACCCTACTGAACAACGCATCTTAGATGTGTTTCACGCGTTTAAGGGTTCTCTCGATACCCTCGGAACAGTCCTCACGGGCATGAATGCTAGCAGCCCCGCGGAGTCTGGAAGATCGAAAGTTAAGGATCCTGAAGTATTCGATGGATCTGACTCATGGAAACTGAAAGGTTTCCTCGTTTCTTTATCTTTGGTGTTCATTGATCGTCCCTCGTATTTTACTGATCAAAAGAAGATCAATTATACTTTGTCGTACCTCGGTGGTTCCGCGAAGGAATGGTTCGAACCAGATATTCTGGATCCGAATCTCTCCGCGATGCCAGCGTGGACGAGTTCCTTCGCGGCATTGGTGAAGGAACTGCAGGACAATTTTGGTATGTACGATGCACAGGGGGAAGCCGAGGATAAGATTGGCACGTTAAGGATGAAGGAATCCGATAACGTACGGAAGTATAACATCTGTTTCAATACCCTCGCGGCGTCTACTAACTGGGACTCGCACACCCTTAAGTGGGCTTATCAATGCGGCTTGGCAAGTCGTATCAAAGATGAGATGACTCGTCTTCCGGAACCGAAGACGCTCGCGGAATACCGTTACGAGGTACTTCGCGTAGATAACAGGTACTGGAGACGAGAAGAAGAGCGGAAAAGAGATGCCGCTAGATCGACAGGTGTTTCCTCGGGAGGGAAAGCATCGAACACGTCGAAGAAGACCACGCCAGGATCTTCACAAACTCCTACCACCACCACCACGACATCGACCTCGATGAATAACTCGGGGAAGAAAGGTAAGTCGAGTGGAGGTGGAAATTCCTCGTCATCGACGAGTTCTGCGGTGACCAAACCTGCATATGCGAGCAACCTCGGCTCGGACGGAAAGCTCCTCGCGAAGGAGTCGGAACGTCGAAAGAAGTTGGGGTTGTGCGGATTTTGTGGGGGAAGTCATAAGTTCGACGACTGCGAGAAACGAAAGGCTCGCGAAGCTCATGGAGGTGCCGCGGAAACACAGGAAGGAACGGCAAGTACCTCTTCGGTATCGGAAAAATAGTCCGCAACTCCTGTACCCCAGTACGAAGCGGGAGTTGCGTTGACCAGGTTCGTACTACCGGGGAAGTTAAATTAAACGCATCCACTCTTTCTTATGATGAACGATCTTTTACTATACCTCTTACTATAGATTTTCCACTTCGCGATGTCTCCGCGAAGCTTTCTTTTGTTTCTTTACTCGATTCAGGTTCTACCGATTGTTTTATTGATTCTCGATTTGTACATAAACATTCTCTTCCTACTTCTTTTATTTCTCCAATCAATCTCCGACTCTTTGATGGTTCTTTATCTCCGAAACCAATTTCCGAGACTACGTCTCTTAACGTTTGGTTTCCCTCTGGCGAGCTACTACTACTGACATTTTATGTCACTTTACTAGATTCCTCTTGCGAGGCAGTTTTAGGTTACAGTTTCTTGACCCGCTACAATCCGTTGATTGACTGGGCATCGAGAAACATTACATTCCATTCCACTAAGCAAGTTGACTCTCCCTCGATGTCCTCCCTTCCGCGAACAGTCGTTCCGGAAGAAACTGTCCCCTCGCGGGGTCAGCCTACCATTAGTTCCAAAGAGGTTCCTTCGTGGTCCTCGTCGCGAACTCGTTCTCGCCATTCACCTCATCCTTTATCGGACTCTTTCCCCTACGAACCCATCTATTCCTATCCTTCGGTGGCTCAATTGGCCGCTTTGCGACTCGAAAACCCAGAGATCGATATTGCTCTTGTCAACGCGGAACTCTTCAACCGTGCTTGCAAGAATGCCAAGTGTGAACCACTGATCTTACGAGCAGTTCACAGCGAAGTCACAGCGCGAGCTGTTTCGACAACTTCGGCAAACACCAGCAATACTTCCTCATTACCGAAGCATTATGCGGACTTCGCGGATGTCTTTGACGAAGTCGAATCCGAAGTGCTGCCTGAGCATCGACCTTATGACCTAAAGATTGAATTGGAGGAAGGCGCCGAACCACCTATCGGTCGTCTTTACCCTCTTTCTGCCAAGGAATTAGAGGCTCTACGCGATTTCATCGATAAGCACCTCGAATCCGGTGCTATTCAACCTTCGTCCTCTCCTCACGGAGCTCCGGTATTATTCGTACCGAAAAAGGATGGAAAACTTCGACTCTGCGTAGATTTTCGTGGTCTTAACAACATCACGAAAAAGGATCGATATCCTTTACCTCTTATTTCTGATTTACTAGACACTCCGAAAAAAGCTAAGATTTATACTAAACTCGATCTTGCTCACGCGTACCATTTAGTTCGAATCGCGGAAGGCGACAAATGGAAAACAACATTCAGAACCCGTTGGGGTTCTTACGAATGGAAGGTTATGCCATTCGGACTCACTAACGCTCCTGCAGCTTTCCAAAGGTTTGTGAACGACATATTCGCTGATCTTTTAGATGTTTATGTTATCGTCTACCTCGACAATATCCTTATTTACTCCGATGACGAGACACTACATCGCGAACACGTTCGCGAGGTTCTCCGTCGACTTCGAAAACATCGACTCTACGCAAACATCGCGAAATGCGAATGGGAGATCGATACGGTAGAGTATCTTGGTTATATTCTTTCTCCGGAGGGCTTAACAATGTCGAAAGACAAAGTGAAGGCTATCATTGACTGGCCGGTACCTTGGAAAGTCAAAGACGTCCAGTCTTTTCTCGGATTTGCTAATTTCTATCGACGTTTTATTTATAATTATAGTGATATCGTAGTTCCGATGATGCGACTTACGCGAAAGGATGTACCTTGGAACTGGAACACCGATTGCCAGGAAGCCTTCGAGAAGCTCAAATATAGCTTCACTCACGCTCCTATTCTGGCACATTGGGAACCAAACCGACATCTAATCGTGGAAACGGATGCCTCGGATTACGCATTAGCTGCGATCCTCTCGATCCTACTACCTGACGGAGAAATTCACCCCATCGCATTCCTCTCGAGGACTTTTCAGGCTGCGGAACTCAATTACTGTCATGAAGTGAGCCCACCCCCTATCATTTTCCTTTCTTTACGATACACCATCCAAGCCCTCCTACCTACAATAATCATTCCGGAACATTCCATTTCATTCTATTAGTTCCATTCCTTGTGCCGGAGCTATACAGTATTACCTCATAGTTCCCACGCTCCACCTTGTATATATAAGCCAGCCCCCACAACCTGGTCCCTTATCTTGACCTCTTTGTCGTTGGGACCAGGTATGTCTTGAACTTACTTACTTGTATTTATTATCAATATAACTTTGTCGTTGGGACCAGTACCTGCCCGCTTCCGCTCAAGTCTCCGCTCCGCTCCGCCACCATCGTCACCTCTTTGTGACATTAGGTCAAGATCCCTTACTGCACTGATAGCCTACCGATTAGGTTATCCTTGCAGGCTCCGCTTCCACCACGTCTACAGACACCTCCGCACCAAGCCTGCCCGCCCAAGCTATCGACTGCTCCGCCTACCCACACGCTTTTGATACTAAAGACCAAACCCACATCCACCGCAGCAAAAGCAGCTCCTGGGCTGATTGCAGTTCTCAACCCTGTCCAAACGCTGCTGCCAACTCCATCAGTGAAGAGGAGAACCTTTCCGACGGTACCGTGATCACACCCATCCTTATCCCTACTCCCACTGCACCCCCATCCATTATGTCGACCTCTGAAGTCAACACAAACCAGCTCATGGCACAGCTCATCGAGCAGGTGGCCCAGCTCACGGCCAACCTCCACAAAGCCTCAGCCAAGTCCAGTATGAATAAACCTGAGCTCTTCAAAGGCTCTAGTAGTGCAGAAGCACGTCGCTTCATTGCTCAGTATCAAAGCTGGGCAATGGAACAACCAGATCTGAGTAGCAACGAAGGGAAGCTGATCAAGGCAGCGCTAGGATTCTTCTCAGGCAAGGCTGCTGACTGGGCCACACCATACCTCCTAGAATTCAGCCATAACCAACAACCTTTCAATGGACGATGGGAAGACTTCAAAACAGCCTTCACCCTCCGATTTGAATCCATTGATGCAGGTATGGAGGCCCGGAATGCAATCCAGCATCTCAGGCAGGCAAAAGGTCAAACGGTAGCGGAATTTGCACAGAATTTCAAGGACATTGGTGATCGGACCGGGCTTTCAGACGTCGACCTGCGAGAACGCTTCCATAGCGGCCTCAACCCAGAGATCCGACAAAATCTCATTGTGGTCAATATAGCCCAGGGACTGGCTCCCACCCTGGAGGAGGCTATCAGGCGAGCAATTTCAGTGGATGTGTTCCTGCACGATCCCACCATGACAGGTCGCAACCCAGGCACCTCCCATATCTCCTCCCCCCCTGCCAACTCCCATGCTATGGATGTCGATGCCACACACACTAGTGGTAACAGCAGAGAAAGCTTCGTGGCCCAGATGAGAGGAAGGTGTTATGGGTGTGGCTCGCAGAGTCACGAAAAGAGGAACTGCTCATACAAGGAGACAGTTTGCCGCTACTGTGGACGACGAGGCCACCTAGAATCAGTCTGCCAAGACAAGTTCATGGGTCTAGAACGTGGCCGGGGTAAGCGCCAACAACCCCGCCGTCAACAAGTCTCTGCTTCTGCTTCGACACCGTTCACCCTCTTCCCCAATGAACCTGTCCAAATTGCCGCGTCCATTCCAGCTCCCACTGCTCCGTCCCCACTTACGCCTGACCTCTCCACCCAGATTGCCCAGCTCCAGGAGCTCCTTAACAGAGCCAATGCCATGGCCCCAGCACCAGGTTCTCAGGAGGGTTTTTAAAGCGGGTGCCCGTCTCGGCTGCATCGAGAGTACCCGTAAACCAGTTCGCTATACATTCCACATCTGCGTATGATTCTCTCCCATCTTGTAAAATATCTACTATTTCGGAATTGAACTCCAATTCATCTCACTTCCGAATTAACGCAAAACTAAGAGGAAGAAATCACAGTATAGCAACTGCAGCCATGGTTGATTCTGGAGCCACTGCTCTATTTTTGAACCAAGAGTTTGTCACCCGTCACCGTGTAAGGACCTTCCCACTCAGGAAACCCATTGGCGTCTTTAACATTGATGGGTCTGCTAACCGAGCAGGGCAGATCACACACTTTGCACGCCTAGCCCTGACTGTTGATAACCAAGAATGGTGGACAGACTTGCTAGTAACCAATCTGGGAGGCGAAGACCTAATCTTAGGACTCCCCTGGCTACGTAAGGCCAATCCAGATATTGACTGGGAGAAAGGACGACTCACAGTCAGATCCCAACAAACAACGATAGAGGAGGTGGAAGAGCAAGACACGGCGGAGGAAATTGAAACTGTGATCACCCCTGAACCACCACTTGACACACTGGATGAGGAGACAGAAGAGTCGCCCATACACCGCATTCGAGCAAACCGACGAACCCGACGTGCATGGGTGAAGTCAGGAATCTTACACGAACAAACAGATGAAGTCTGGTGTGCTGCAGGGTTCACCTACTCCCAACAGCTAGCGGAACAAGCCCACAAAACAAAACCCATGAAAACCTTTGAAGAAATGGTCCCAGAACCCTACCGCGATTTCGAAAAAGTATTCTCTGAAACTGCTTCAGAGCGCCTCCCTGACCACCAACCCTGGGATCATGCTATAGAATTGATCCCAGGTGCACCGGAAACCATGCGCACAAAAGTCTATCCAATGTCATTGAATGAACAAGGTGAACTCGACCGCTTCCTGGATGACAACCTCCGAAAAGGCTACATTCGCCCCTCAAAATCGCCGCTGTCTTCACCCGTCTTCTTTGTTAAGAAGAAAGATGGGAAGCTCCGCTTCGTACAGGATTACCGGAAACTCAACCAAGTAACCCTAAAGAACCGCTATCCTCTCCCACTGGTCGCTGACATTGTCAGCCGTCTACAGGGGGCACGGTACTTCACCAAATTTGACATCAGATGGGGCTACAACAATGTCCGGATTAAGGAGGGTGATGAGTGGAAGGCCGCTTTTGCAACCAACCGAGGGTTATTTGAACCCAGTGTAATGTTCTTCGGTCTCACCAACTCGCCAGCTACCTTCCAAGCGCTCATGAATTCCATCTTTTCAGACCTAGTGGCGGCTGGTAAGGTAGCAGTCTACCTAGACGACATCCTCATCTTCAGTAACAATTTGCAAGAACACCGGCAGGTGGTGCGAGAGGTACTAAAGCGGCTAGAGAAACATGACCTCTACCTGCGACCAGAGAAATGCGAGTTTGAGGAGCTTCAGGTTGAGTATTTGGGACTAGTGATATCAGAAGGTGAAGTGCGCATGGATCCAGTAAAAGTAGCTGCAGTCCGCGACTGGCCTACCCCAAAGAATCTACGAGAACTACGGGGATTCCTAGGCTTCGCTAACTTCTACCGTCGATTCATACGGAACTTTGCCCGCATAGCACGCCCTCTGAACGACCTAACAAAAAAGGATACAGGCTTCAGTTGGGGGACACACCAACAACAAGCATTCGATACCCTAAGGGAAGCATTCATCACAGCACCGGTACTGGCACTCTGGGACCCTAATAGGCTCACACAACTTGAGGTAGATGCATCAGGCTTTGCTACGGGAGGAGCCCTAATGCAGAAACAAGACGACGGCCAGTGGCACCCAGTGGCATTTCGATCAGCCTCCATGCAACCAGCTGAACGAAACTACGAAATCTATGACCGAGAGATGCTCGCTATCATCGAAGCATTAAAGGACTGGAGAAGCTTCCTGGAAGGTTCACCACAACCGTTCGAGATTCTCACCGACCACGCAAACCTGGAATTCTGGCGTTCTGCTCAAGACCTCAGTAGACGGCAGGCGCGATGGGCACTATGGTTGTCCCGATTCGACTTCCAGCTCACTCACCGCCCTGGCAAGTCCAACACTCAGGCAGACGCTCTCTCTCGTATGGCAGCACATCAGGTTCTGGATAGCGAAGATAATCGACAACAGATTGTTCTGAAACCAGCCCATTTCATGCAAGTGGCAGCTACCTCACTACACAACCCACTGGAGGACCGCATCCGACAGGCGTCTCAAAAGGAGGCCCAAGTACTGGAAGGACTGGAAGAGCTTAGGAGAAGCGGTCTCAAACGCTTGGCCAATGGGATAGCAGAATGGGAAGAAGACAAGGGACTAGTATACCACCGAGGAAGAGTATATGTCCCACCAGATGATGACCTCCGGAAAGAAGTACTCAAGCAATGCCACGATAACCCCTCTGCTGGCCACCCTGGACTTCACAATACCCTTGACCTCGTCAGCACCCACTTTTGGTGGCCCACCCTGCGATCCTTTGTAGAAAAATATGTTGAAGGATGCGAGACTTGTGCAAGGAAGAAGATACAGAGACACCCACGAGCAGTAACACTACCTCTAGACGTCCCAGCAGGCTTGTGGGAAGAAGTGGGAGTTGACTTGATCACACAGCTGCCCAACTCGCAAGGGTATGACGCGATTCTAGTCTGCACGGACCTTTATGGTAAACAAATCCATGCAATTCCTTGTACAACTTCAATCACAGCAGCAGGTGTGGCCGACATCTACTATCGCGAAATTTTTCGCCTCCACGGTCTTCCCCTCCGCTTTGTATCAGACCGGGGACCCCAGTTCGCAGCAAAACTCATGCGATCATTACTCTCCCGCCTAGGAATCAAATCAAACCTCACCTCAGGGTACCACCCCCAAGCAAACGGACAGACCGAACGGGCAAACCAAGAAGTCGAAAAATACCTCAGACTCTATGTGGGACGCCGCCAGGATGACTGGGCGGAGCACCTACCTATGGCGGAATTTGTGATTAACTCTCGCACCCACTCTGCACTTGGAACGTCCCCATTCGAACTCACCTATGGTTATCTGCCTCTATTTAACATTCCAGTTGGACAACGGAGTGGGATTCCGGCGGTGGATGATCGCATCCAGATACTGCGGGATGCACGACAGGATGCTGGGGCGGCGCTACACCTGGGGAAACGACGGCAAAAGGAAAACTACGAACGGGGAAAACGAAAGGCACATCAATTCCAAGTTGGAGATCAGGTCTGGCTAAGCGCAGAGGACATCAAGCTCCAACTTTCCAGTGAGAAACTTGGGGATCGACAGCTAGGACCTTACACCATTTTGCAGAAGGTTGGGCCCCTGGACTACCGTTTAGACCTCCCACTATCCCTGGACCGCATCCATCCTGTGTTCCATGTTGATAAATTGTACCCTTGGAGAGGGAACACCGTAAACGGCGAAATTGCAACACCACCGGAACCAGTATATCTAGAGGATGAGGATGAGCCGGAGTATGAAGTCGAGGACATCTTGGATAGTCGGATTAGGTGGAAGAAGCTAGAGTACTTGGTAAAGTGGAAAGGCTACGATGCAGGACACAACTCATGGGAACCTGCACCAAATCTTGAACACGCGCCAGCAACTATCCGAAAATTCCACAAAAAGCACCCTCAGGCGGCAAAAGCTTGACCATTGAGGGCAATGGTCATAAGGAGGGGGGTAATGTCATGAAGTGAGCCCACCCCCTATCATTTTCCTTTCTTTACGATACACCATCCAAGCCCTCCTACCTACAATAATCATTCCGGAACATTCCATTTCATTCTATTAGTTCCATTCCTTGTGCCGGAGCTATACAGTATTACCTCATAGTTCCCACGCTCCACCTTGTATATATAAGCCAGCCCCCACAACCTGGTCCCTTATCTTGACCTCTTTGTCGTTGGGACCAGGTATGTCTTGAACTTACTTACTTGTATTTATTATCAATATAACTTTGTCGTTGGGACCAGTACCTGCCCGCTTCCGCTCAAGTCTCCGCTCCGCTCCGCCACCATCGTCACCTCTTTGTGACAATTACGACACTCACGATAAGGAACTTCTCGCGATCTTCGAAGCATTCAAAGGCTGGCGACATTACCTCAAGGGATCGGGAGATCCTATCGACGTCGTTACCGACCACAAGAATCTCGAATATTTCTCGACGACGAAAATCCTTACGCGACGACAAGTTCGTTGGTCCGAGTACCTGCACCAATTTCACATGGTGATCCGATTCAGACCAGGTAAGTTAGGTGAAAAACCTGATTCAATGACTAGACACTGGGACGTCTACCCAAAAGAGGGGGATATCGGTTACGCGCAAGTTAACCCACATAACTTCAGACCCATTTTCACTAATGAACAACTAACTACTTCCCTTCGAGCTACGTTCCTAGAAGGACCAGCACTTCGCGCCTCCATTGTTATGGATTTAGAGGCACTTCATTCCGCTATTCACGATTCAATCGAACTGGATCCGGAATCAATCGCGGGATTGAGGTTCGCGAAGGACGGTACGAACACTAGTTGGACATTAGGGTCTGATGGATTGTTACAACTTGACGATCGCATTTATGTTCCTAACACTTCCAATTTACGACTCCAAATTCTACGCTACTTTCACGACCACCCACTCTCAGGTCATTTTGGTCAAAATCGGACTCTGGAAGCCATTCGACGACAATACACTTGGCCAAAGGTTCGCGAATTTGTTCGCGATTACATTAATTCGTGTACAGTTTGCGGACGCAACAAACCTCGTCGACATAGACCTTATGGTCTACTCAAACCACTTCCGGTTCCCGTCCGGCCTTGGGATTCAATATCGATGGACTTCATCGAACAATTACCAGACTCTAAAGGACATACCGCTATTTTAGTAATCGTGGATCGAGCCTCGAAACAAGGCATTTTCATCGCGACACACGACAAAATAACATCCGAAGAGCTCGCGGAATTATTCGTCCATCACGTTTTCTCGAAACACGGAGTTCCTAGTCACGTCACTTCTGACCGAGGCTCGGAATTCGTGTCGGCTTTCTTTCGCGCTCTAGGGGAAGCTCTCTCGATCAAGCTACACTTCACCTCGGGATACTATCCTGAGGGGGATGGACAAACAGAACGAGTCAACCAGACTCTGGAACAATACATTCATATGTATTGCGCATATCAACAGGACGATTGGGCAAAGCTTCTGCCTATCGCGGAATTTGCTTACAACAACGCTCCTAACGCTTCTACTGGTATTACTCCGTTCTTCGCGAATAAAGGTTATCACCCTAATATTACAGTGAAACCTGAAATCGATATCCGTTCCGATCGTGCGATTGACTTCGCGACGAATTTAGATGAGATTCATTCCTTCCTCCGCGAAGAAAGTACTAATGCGCAAACTCGATACAAAGAGCAAGCAGACAGAAAACGCATTACTCACCCTGATTTTCCCATTAATTCACAGGTATTTGTACTAGCAAAGCACATCAAAACCACTCGACCTACCGCAAAGTTCTCTGAGAAGTACCTCGGACCATTCAAGGTTCTTGAGTGAGTAGGAACACTCTCGTACAAGTTACAACTCCCTTCCTATCTCAGTCGTATCCACCCAGTTTTCCATGTATCCCAACTCGAGCCTTATATTCCGAACTCGATCCCTCATCGCGAACAAACTCCCCCACCTCCGGTGGAAGTCGAAGGCGAAGAGGAATACAACGTCGCGGAGGTATTAGACTCGAAATTGGATCGTCGATACAAAAGATGCCCACTACGGTATTACATTCAGTGGGCAGGATACGAAGGTACAGACGAAGAGTTTTCCTGGGTTGCCACGAACGAAATTCATGCGGACGAGCTGGTTCCAGCTTTCCATCTTCGTTACCCTCACAAACCTGGACCATTATGATTAACGACCCTTAATTCCTTTTATTCATGCATTGGAAATACTAATTTTTATTATATTGGCTCAACAAACTCATCGCGAAACCTTCGCGATTCATCACCATTACATTCCGTACTACCTACTAAATTACCTACTAAATTCCAAACCTTCACTCGTTCACGATTATCCTCCGCGAAGCTCATTATAACTTCAAACTATCACATTCCTTTCCTTCTGAAACCATCGCGATTCCTCCTCGCAGAACGAATCTTAACTCCTTACACTTACTACTAAAACAAAACCCTTACGATCCAAAACCACCAAAAAAGGCAAAAAACTTATATGATTAAAAAACAAACAAAAACCAAACAAAAACAAAGACAAAAACCCAATAAAGAAAATATTACAAAATTAAAAACAAAAATTATTTACAAGTCCAAAATTTACTATTACCTCGCGGAAGTTACGTCGCACGATGTTTTCCTTCGCGAATTTCTCTTCTACTTCTTTCCTCTTCATTCTCTTCTATTTCTTCTTCCCCTTCTCCTTGTTCTTCACCGTCCTCTTCGTCTTCATCGGTTTTCGTCCTAGGTTGCACTACACGAACCAATTCCTCCATCGCGAGAGCGGATCGACTCGCGAACCCCAGAAGCAATTCCATTTGCTTCTTGAGTTGTTCGTTCTGCTCCGCGAGCAGATCCAACTTCTTCCCAAATTCTACTCCAACTAAATCCCTTTCCGCGACGCACCTTGCGGGACCCTGATACATGTTCTCTTCGTCGATTCGTGGCTTTTTCCTCCTCGACCTTCGAGCAGCGTGTCAGCGACTCGCTAGCTCTCACAAGAGACAACCAGGCGTCACACGATAGACGATGAGCAAGAGGACGAAAAAGCAAAAGAGGATGGATAAAACAACCCAACTACAAGTCTAGCTACCGAGGAGAATAGACGAGAATAGAGCTAAGGAATATAACTACAAAATACATAGTCTTATATACGAAATGGGATATGAAACCGTGAGAGATGTCTCGCACCGTAACCGTGAGGATCTACAATAAGAGTTGCTCGTATCCATAAGTAAAGCTGTAGGTATTAGGTGAGTAAACAATAAGGCAATATAAAAGAAGCATGGAAGCGGAACAATAATGACGTCGTCCTGTCAATGAGCTGACATGCACGAGAGAGTTGCGCCTAAGTGAAATGACAACGCGAGAACAATAAGGTTGACGCGTGTAACCTAAATGATAATGAAAATATAATAAGCGCTAGTGTAAACGCTTTGGTGATTAAGTAAGTAAATAAAAGAAAAGGAAAAGAATAATAAAAGAAAAGAATAATGAAAAAGATCGTTTCATGACATTACCCCCTCCCTAGAGCACGAGTTCCACGAAGCGCTTGTTGTCTAACGAAATTTTCAGAGGGTAATTGTGATAGCGTGTTTTCGGTGTCTGGCGGAGGCATAGGGCGGAATAATTCAGTCGGAAATAAGGAAATAGGAATCTCGAGTCTACTTAGAGTGGCGGGTTTGGGTTTGGTCGGGTTTTTGTCATGGAATTCCTTCAACAAATCGGAGGAATGTGTGATGTTGGACCGAGGTTCCCAAGTGTCTTCATGTGGTCCGTATCCTCTCCACCTGACCTTGTACTTGATTCCTCTTCCTACCTTTCGTGAGTCAAGAATCTCCTCGACTTCGAATTCTTCTTCTTCTCCTACGACGACAGGAGGTGGGCGAGTGTTTTGTGGTTGAGAGGGGAATTGCGGTTCTCTATAGGGAGTGAGAAGGACTTCGTTAAAAACGTTATGGATACGTTTCCACGTGGAGGGGATATCTAATTTATAGGAGCTAGCGCCTATCTTCTTCTGAACTGTAAACGGTCCAAACCGTTTATCTCCTAACTTTTTCATTGGCTGATCTGTCGATAAATTAGTTCCCTCAAGCCAAACCTTATCGCCTGGCTTGTACTCTACTCCAACTCTTCGCTTCCGGTCATAAAATTTCTTCATATCCTCGTTGGCCTTTCCTAAGGCCGCTCCTACCTCCTCTCGAACCTTCCTCATTCCATCTGCAAACGCCTGTGCTGTGGGGTTGTCCGAAGTCATTTGAGGTGCCATACCCTTATAGGGATGTCTACCGTTGTCAGCATAGAAGGGGGAAACTTTCGTCAAAGAGTGTACTCGATCGTTATAGGCGAACTCTGCAAGTGGTAACCACTCATGCCAGTTGTTTTGATGATAACTAATGAACAAACGGAGATAATGTTCTATCTCCTGATTTGTTCGTTCTGTCTGGCCATTGGTCTGTGGGTGATACGCCGTGGTGTAGTTTGCTTCTATTCCTAAAAGACGGTAGAGTTCCTTCATGAAACGAGAATGATACTGAGGTCCTCGATCATGTATGATTTTTCGTGGAATGCCGTGGATAGAAAAAATACGATCCCAATAGATTTTTGCCATTCCCTCTGATGTGACTGTAGTGTGCGACGGAACAAGTCGTAATCTTTTGGAAAAATGATCGATAAACACTGATATGGCGTTATATCCTCCTGATTCCGGTAGTTCCCCTATCATATCAGTGCCGATTATCTGCCATGGTTCAGTTGGTACCACATGTGGATGAAGTTGTCCGACTGGCTTGGTACGATGTGATTTTGTCGCCTGGCATTTCTCGCAACCTTCGACGTATTTCCCTGCATCTCATGTCACCCCTGGCCACCAGTAGTCCCGAGTAATTAACTCCGTGGTTTTGTACTGTCCTGGATGTCCCGCTAGCGGTGTATCGTGGTACTGAGTGATTATTTTGGATCGGAGTAGGCGGTTTTTTGGTACATAAACACGCCCTTTCCATGTAATAACTTTGTCGTTTTCAGTCCACTCCGGGTTTTTGGCAGCTAGGGCATCCTGTACAGTTCGGTCTACTTGGTTTCTACTCTTTCGGATCTCTGATAGCAGGAGATCTTCAGGAGCCGATAGGTCAAGAGCTTGGATGAAAAGTTCCGGTTTCAGGAGAACGATGTTCTCGTTGTCCTTGTCCCCCGTCTCAAGACCTGTCATCCTCGACAGGGCGTCAGCTTTTGTCATCGATTTACCAGGCTTATGAACAAGATCGAAATTATACTCCGCTAATTCCAGTACCCAGCGCGCTTGTCGTCGGTTGAGTTTCTGCGGCTTCTTGAAGTACTGGAGGTTTGCGTGATCCGTAAAAATTTCGATCTGTTCCTCCGCACCCGGCAAATACTGCCTCCAGTCGTCAAGGGAGTCCATAATTGCCATGAGTTCTTTGTCGTAAATCTCGTAATTACACTCAACCTCATTGAGGGATTGGGAGCAAAAGGCAATAGGATACCACTTGCTTTCGACAAACTGGGATAAAACGGCGCCATTAGTGTAATCGGACGAGTCAGCTTCTACTCGGAACTTTCCATGGTTTTGAGGAATGAGTAAAACTACTTCTTCACAGATTCGACGTTTTAACTCCTCGAATGCATGTTCTTGCACTTTCTCCCACTTCCAAGTTCCATTCCCAGTAAGCTGTGTCAGCGGCTTTGCCACAAGACTAAACCCACGAATAAAGCGCCTGAAGAAGTTGCAAAATCCTAGGAATTGCTGAACATCACGCTTCTTGCGGGGAGTAATCCATTCGCGAATGGCCTGTACTTTCTTTGGATCCATGCGAATAGTTCCGTTACCAATGATAATGCCGAGGTAGTCAATAACTGGTTTTTCGAAAGAACACCTTTCGGGTTTAAGGAATAACTTATGCTCCCGTAGAATGTCGAGTACTTGTTTTACGATTTGTCGATGTTCTTTTATACCGTCGGTAAAAATCAGTATGTCGTCCATGTAAACGATAACATGACCTCTATTAATGAGATCTCACAGGATATGGTTCATGGAACCTTGGAATGTCGCAGGAGAGTTAGTGAGTCCAAAGAACATAACGGTCGGTTCGAATAACCCTTGGTTAGTTCGAAAAGCTGCTTTCCATTCGTCACCTTCCTTTATGCGGATGTTGTTGAATCCCCATCTGATGTCCATCTTCGTGAAGATTTTAGCGCCTTTTAAATGATCGATTAGTTCCTGAATGAGAGGAAGTGGGTACCGGTTTTTAACCGTCATCTCGTTCAGTTTGCGATAATCTTGTACTGGTCGTAAGGTGCCATCTTTCTTTTTGACAAAGAAAAAAGGGGATGCCATCTGCGAGGTAGAAGGTCGGATTCGTCCAGTTCTAAGGTTCTCTTCAAGAAACTTATCGAGCGCCTCTTGTTCCTTTGGGTTTAGTGGATATACTTTACAATCTAAAGGTTTGGAACCTGGTGTTAGATCGATAGCGTGGTCCCAAGGGCGTCATTGTGGCAACTGGTCGAATCCCTTCTGGCTGAAGACATCAGGGTACTCTTCGACGTAGGGTTTGGAAGTGTCGAATTCTTCGGCTGTTTCCTTCTTAGCTTGTTCCTCCGTCCACTTCCTCGACTGTACCTGCTCATGAACATACCTGTCCCAGTCAAATAGGAAAAGCTGTTCGCCTTCCTGTAATGCCGCTCTAGAATGAGTATCCTCTGGTGTCCAAAAGTGTGGGTTGTAACCGCATCTTGTTGGACACCTGTCGAAGGTTAGTTCAGATGTCTTCCAGTCAATACTCGGGTTGTGGTGTCGCAGCCAATCTAGTCCTAGAAAGATATTATTCTTTCCTAGGCTTACCACTCCAAACTGTACGATTTCTGAATGATCACCGATAGTCATCCGGATTTCGACGTACTTGTCTATTGAGCCGGAATCATTGAGTGTGCCGTCGGCATTATAGACAGGTGTTTTGATTGGTAAGTTTTTCGTGACAAGGTTGTGCCGTTTGACGAATTCTGAGTCAATGCAGGAACCGGTAGCTCCACTGTCGAGGAGTCCTTCTGTAACGATTTGTCAAGCATCCTCCAGTGTCTCGAGTATTGCCAGAAGTTTCAGACTTTTGCCACGTGTCCCGCGAACATAACTTCTTTTGTTCTTGAGACTCCGGATGGCGTTGACTGCTGTTTTCCAGTTCCGTTTTCGTATGTCCATGACGGTTTCTTCAGAGGCTTCTTTTTCCCGGGAAAAGGGCATCCAAGTTCGTAATAATCCTACTGCTCTCGGGATCTGGTCTTCTCTAACTCTCTGAGTTAGCCATTCAGCAGTGTCGGGTTCGTACCGTATAGGTTTTTCGGTTTTTTCGGTTTTGTGTATGAATGTGGACGCGTTTTTCTGTTTAGTACCTGTACTGATTACATAATCAACGCCATTATCAACAAATTCCGAAATGTCCGTGTGCGAAGGCTCCTGCAGACCTATATCTACTGCGGAGCCTTTGGAAAACCCAAATCATTAATGAAGTCCGTACGTTCCTGCTCACTCATGTTTAGCATAATACCTCGGACTACCGCCTTTCTCTTGTGCGGGCAGTTCCTGCTCATGTGGCCTGGTTCGCCACAGTTGAAGCACAGCCGCTTCTCCCTTGCCTGGTTGATGTCCATTGGCCTGCCCGTTCCTCCGAACGTGGTGCCGGTAGCATCTCTTCTTGGCGCCGCAGAATACTCTGCCTTCGGAGCTACTTTCGGCTCCTGCCGGTTCTGCTGAGTGGACGACTGTCCACGACTCTGTCCCTGTGGGTTAGCGTTCCACCACCCCGCATACCCATATCCTCTCTTCTGTTTGGCCCACTGCCGCCTTACGTTGTCAGCCCCTGTGACTACCTTCTTCAACTCCTTGTAGTCTTCAAAGGGCTCCGTCCGTCCCTTAATGATGTCGTATAGGAGTGTGTGATCAACCGCTCTCTCCGCTAGGGTAAGGACGTGCGACTCATCCTTCTTGTATCCGGCATCCTTCAGTAACAATTCAAATTCTTTGAAAAAGTCACCAGCCGAAGACTTCCCCTGTCGGATATAAGTTAGTTTGTCGCGGGCTTCCTTCTCCTTCGCGACGTTCGTGAACTCCCTGTCCATATCGTCAATTAGCTGCTTCCCCGTAATGTCCCATGACCCATTGTCGATGTTGAAGTGGTCATCAGAATAGACTTGGGCCCATTCGTCAGCTTTTCCTCCAACCAGGAAGGACATAATGATAGTGGTGACTCGGTGGGAGTTGTCAACTTGCTTTGTCTCCGTCAACTCGGAAACATAAGCCATCATCCATCGTCGCCATGGTCAGTAGGTGGCGGGATCGCCATCATAGTTCCCTGGTATATTGACAAACACCCGGCGTGGACTAGAAGTGACAGTAGCGACTTCTGCTGGGTCGGGCGCATGTATCGATCGATCAGTCATGTTGAGTTATAGTAGGGGAGGGGATGAGCGTGTTTGGTAAGAATGAAAATATGTAATGTATCGAGAAAACTAGTTTCCAACAGCGTGTTGAATCCTGGGCAAGTTTGTAAAAGTTTGTTGTGACGGGTGGTGTGTGGTAGGAGCTCTATTCTTCTGTCAGCGACTCGCTAGCTCTCACAAGAGACAACCAGGCGTCACACGATAGACGATGAGCAAGAGGACGAAAAAGCAAAGAGGATGGATAAAACAACCCAACTACAAGTCTAGCTACCGAGGAGAATAGACAAGAATAGAGCTAAGGAATATAACTACAAAATACCTAGTCTTATATACGAAATGGGATATGAAACCGTGAGAGATGTCTCGCACCGTAACCGTGAGGATCTACAATAAGAGTTGCTCATATCCATAAGTAAAGCTGTAGGTATTAGGTGAGTAAACAATAAGGCAATATAAAAGAAGCATGGAAGCGGAACAATAATGACGTCGTCCTGTCAATGAGCTGACAGGCACGAGAGAGTTGCGCCTAAGTGAAATGACAACACGAGAACAATAAGGTTGACGCGTGTAACCTAAATGATAATGAAAATATAATAAGCGCTAGTGTAAATGCTTTGGTGATTAAGTAAGTAAATAAAAGAAAAGGAAAAGAATAATAAAAGAAAAGAATAATGAAAAAGATTGTTTCATGACACAGCGTTCTCCCCAGACCAACTACACCATTGTCGTTGTTGATGACAGCGGAGACAAGCCTGTGTACGCGGCTTTCCGGGTTGAGCAATGCAGTTAATAGTGTTACCTTGCATAACACAACGAAGACATGCTTCGCGGTTACGCGAAGGGGTCGGGGGAGCGTCGTCGTCGTCGTCATCCTCATCGTCACTCTCGTCGTTATCGTCGTCGTCGTTTCCAGGCGTAGGATCTTCATTGGGATCCGGGGCTATACCAATCTACAAGTCATTAAGCAAGAAAAAGAAAAGAACAGAACAACTATCACTCACCACAGAAACTGGTCGTTTTCTTTTTAAAACTAATCGTTCTACTTCCGGGGTATTGCGTACCACGGATGCTGACTTGAAAATTTTCTGCTTGGAGCCCGAAGGCTCCTGCGATGCTTGATCACTAGAATGTCGCGATGCAGCTTGAGCTGCATGATTCCGATGCTCTTGTAACTCCTGCAGAGCTTGGGACCTGCGCTGATCCCTTATTCTCTCTTCCTCCGCGAGTTTCTTCAAGGCGTCCGCTTTAGCCTTCGCGATGTTCTCCTCAAGGATTCGTTCTTCTTCCCGCTTCTTCGCGGCCTGCTTCTCCTCCTCGAGCTTCTTCTCTTCCTCGACTCTTTTCTTCTCTGCCTCGCGCTCAGCCTCACGAGCAGCCTCCTCTTCCAACCTCAGCATCTCCTCCTCGAAGGCAGCTTCCTGTGCTTCGACCTCGAGTTGACGAAGGCGGGATCGTTCCGCTTGCTCACAAACGAGGCGTGCTCGTCGTTCTTGTATGGTTTCTGTGGTGGTAACGGTGAACGACATCGTATAGTGATGAGGACTTAGGAAAAAACAGAGAAAATCTTCGCGTTTTATACGCATTTGTTCGTTGAGGGCAGGTTTGACTCTAAATTTTTCGTTTACCTCGATCATAACTCGCGTGGCACTTTGAAAATTTACTTTTCTTTTTTACTTTTCCATTTTATCTAATTTTAGATTCATCAATCATTAACAATCGCATAGGCTTTCGAGGGCGAAAGCCTAAGAGGGGGATACTGTTATATCTATGCAAGCTAAGTCTTTACGAAGCTTCGCGATCCATTCCGCTACTTAGATATTACTTATAACCTTGCACCACTACTCAATTACTTCGCGAAGGAATTCCGACGCAAAGTATTTACTCTTATCTCTTATCATCCTTATCGGATTTACACTATCCCTTTTATATCCCTTCCTTTGTTCTTTAATTACGAGCTAGCCAATTCGGGCGTGGCATCGCTTCGCGATCCTGACTTACCTTTAGTATAAAGCTACGGTATCGAATAGGTAGTTCTTTAGTTTTAAATATCAACCTTGATAGCACTTCGATAGTGATACCAATTAATCAACTATCCCTATCATCGTTTTAACATCCTCTCACTGTCAGTACGTTCCGCGATAGTCATCGCGAACGGAACACGTTTATCTTCTTCTCTTGCGGACACGCGAAGTGTCGAGGGCTCTACTAATAGTGGAGTCAAGGTCCGACTAACTAGTTTAGGATCGTTTTACCTCGCGAAGTATTTACTTCGTATTTTCCCGCGATCATCCCGCGATCATTCCCGACGATCCATTTGTGCACGATCATAGCACCAAGACCTTGCAGTGTTGATTCAACAACTTGCCACACAACAGATGGCGCTACAATTGGCAGTAGCCAGCATCACCAACAACATAAGCACCAACAAAGGTGTTAGCAAACCCCAGATGTACGATGGGAAGCGTGATGCACGACACTTCATTGCTGCCTTCGAACTCTGGGCCCAGGGTATCCATTCCCTTAGTGATGAACAGGAGAAAATCAAATCGGCCATCTCATACCTTGATGGTGATGCAGCTATCTGGGCTACTCCCACCTCAGAGAACATTAGCCAAGTTGCTCGAGCAGATGCTGCAGGAGTACCAGCTCTTGCCCTCCTCTACCCCACCTGGGCTGATTTTGCTGGCGCCTTTAGGCAATGGTTTGAAACAGCAGATCTGGTGGTAGAGGCCAAACAAGTTCTGAAAAGCCTTTGGCAGGGAAAGGACCAGGTAGCAACATACGCTGCGACCTTCAAACAGTATGCTAGTAGGACAGGATACTCGGATGCTGACCTTCGAGATCAGTTCTATGATCACCTCTCAAAGCAAATCAAGGATGGATTGGTCAACTCCCAGGCTAACACAGATCAGATGAATGCACTGATCAATGAAGCAATTCACATTGACAACAGGCAGAATGAACATGCCGATGAAGAAGGGAAACAATACACCTGAAGCACTCCCAACTTCAGCTCCTACACCCCTACTCCCTTTGTTCCGGCCTGCGATCCAAATGCAATGGACATGGATGCCACCACTACTGGCCAATCTGCAGAAGACTATCACAGATCCATGATGGGAAGATGCTATGGGTGCAGGTCCAGAGAACATTGAAAGGCAGATTGTCACAAAGAGGTGACGACGGTGGCATGGTGGAGCGGAGACTTAGATGGAAACAGGCAGCTGGTCCCAACGACAAAGAGGTCAAGATAAGGGACCAGGTTGTGGGGGCTGGCTTATATATACAAGGTGGAGTGTGGGAACTATGAGGTAATACTGTATAGCTCAGGCACAAGGAATGGAACGGAACTGATAGAACAGAATGGAAGGTTCTGGAATGATTATTATAGGTAGGGGTGTTTGGGTGGTGTATCATAAAGAAAGGAAAATAATAGGAGGTGGCTCACTTCATGACATTACCCCCCTCCTTATGACCATTGTCCTCGATGGTCAAGCTTTTGCCACTTGGGGATGCTTTTTGTGGAATTTTCGGACAGTGGTTGGTGCATGCTCAAGATTTTGAGCGGGTTCCCATGAGTTGTGTCCTGCATCATAACCCTTCCACTTTACCAAATACTCTAACATCTTCCACCTAACCTGACTATCCAAGATGTCCTCGACTTCGTACTCTGGCTCGTCTTCATCCTCTAGGTATACTGGTTCCAGTGGTGTTGCAATTTCGCCATTGACAGTGTTCCCTCTCCAAGGGTACAGTTTATCAACATGGAACACAGGGTGGATGTGGTCCAGTGACAGTGGGAGGTCTAAACAGTAGTCCAGGGGGCCAACCTTCTCCAAAATGGCATAAGGTCCTAGCTGTTGATCCCCAAGTTTCTCACTGGAAAGTTGGAGCTTGATGTCTTCTGCACTTAGCCAGACCTGATCTCCTACTTGGAACTGATGTGCCTTTCATTTTCCTCATTCATAGTTTTCCTTTTGCCGCCTTTTTCCCAAGTGTAGAGCTGCCCCGGCATCCTGCCGCACATCTCGAAGGATTTGGATGCGATCATCCACTGCTGGAATCCCACTTCACTGTCCAACGGGAATGTTAAATGGGGGTAGGTAGCCATAAGTGAGCTCGAATGGGGAGATTCCAAGTGCAGAGTGGGTGCGTGAGTTAATCACAAACTCTGCCATTGGCAAATGCTCTGCCCAGTCATCCTGACAACGTCCCACATACAGCCGGAGGTACTTTTCAACTTCTTGGTTTGCCCGCTCGGTTTGCCCATTCGCTTGGGGGTGGTATCCCGATGTAAGATTGGATTTGATTCCCAGGTGGGAGAGTAGTGATCACATGAGCTTTGCTGCAAACTGGGGTCCTCAGCCGGATACAAAGCGGAGGGGAAGACCATGGAGGCGGAAAACTTCACGATAGTAGATGTCAGTGACACCTGCTGCTGTGATTGATGTGGTACAAGGGATTGCGTGGATTTGTTTCCCATAGAGATCGGTGCAGACGAGGATAGCATTGTATCCTTGTGAATTGGGCAGCTGTGTGATCAGGTCAACTCCCACTTCTTCCCACAAGCCTGCCGGGACGTCTAGGGGTAGTGTTACTGCCCATGGGTGTCTCTGTATCTTTTTCCTTGCACAAGTTTCACATCCTTCCACATACTTTTCTACAAAGAATCACAGGGTGGGCCACCAAAAATGGGTGCTAACGAGATCGAGGGTGTTGTGAAGCCCGGGGTGGCCAGCGGAGGGGTTGTTGTGGCATTGTTTGAGTACTTCTGTCCATAAGTCATCCTCTGGTGGGATGTATACCCTACCTCGGTGGTACACCAGTCCATTATCCTCCTCCCATTCCGCTATTCCATTGGCCAGGTGTTGGAGACCACTCCTCCTAAGCTCCTCCAGTCCTTTGAGTACTTGGGCCTCTCTTTCCGAGGCCTTCTGGATGCGGTCCTCCAACGGGTTCTGTAGTGAGGCTGCTGCCACTTGCATAAAGTGGGCTGGTTTCAGAATGGTCTGTTGTCGGTTGTCTTCACTGTCCAACACCTGATGCGTTGCCATGCGAGAAAGAGCATCTGCCTGTGTGTTCGCCTTGCCTGGGCGATGAGTCAGCTGAAAGTCAAATCGGGATAACCATAGTGCCCATCATGCTTGTCGTTGGCTAAGGTCCTGTGCGGAGCGCCAGAGTTCCAGGTTTGCATGGTCAGTGATGATCTCGAAGGTCTGCGGTGATCCTTCCAGGAAGCTTCTCCCATCCTTTAGTGCTTCAATGATCGCCAGCATCTCTCAGTCATAGATTTCGTAGTTTCATTCGGCTGGTTGCATGGAGGCTGATCAAAATGCTACTGGGTGCCACTGACCATCGTCTTGTTTCTGCATTAGAGCTCCTCCTGTGGCGAAGCCTGATGCATCTACCTCGAGGTGTGTGAGCCTGCTGGGGTCCCAGAGTGCCAGTACTGATGCTGTGACGAAAGCTTCCCTTAGGGTGTTGAATGCTTGTTGCTGATGTGTTCCCCAGTTGAAGCCTGAGTCCTTCTTGGTTAGGTTGTTCAGAGGGCGTGCTATGCGGGCAAAGTTCTGTATGAATCGACGGTATAAGTTGGCAAAACCTAAGAATCCTCACAGCTCTCACAGGTTCTTTGGAGTAGGCCAGTCCCAAACTGCAGCCACTTTTACCAGGTCCATGCACACTTCCCCTTCTGATATCACTAGTCCCAAGTACTCAATCTGAAGCTCCTCGAACTCACATTTTTTGGGTCGTAGATAGAGGTCATGTTTCTCTAGCCGTTTTAGTACCTCCCGCACTATCTGCCAGTGTTGTTGTGGTTCGTTACTGAAGATAAGGATGTCATCTAGGTACACTGCTACTTTCCCTGCTGCCACTAGGTCTGAAAAGATAGAATTCATGAGTGCTTGGAAGGTAGCTGGGGAGTTGGTGAGACCAAAGAACATTACGCTGGGTTTGAATAACCCTCGGTTGGTTGCAAAAGCGGCCTTTCATTCATCACCCTCCTTAATTCGAACATTGTTGTAGCCCCATCTAACATCAAATTTGGTGAAATACCGTGCTCCCTGTAGGTGGCTAATAATGTCGGCAACCAGTGGGAGGGGGTAACGGTTCTTTAGAGTTACTTGATTTAGTTTCCTGTAATCCTGTACAAAGCGGAGCTTCCCGTCCTTCTTCTTCACAAAGAAGACAGGTGAAGACAGTGGCGATTTTGAGGGGCAAATGTAGCCTTTTCGGAGATTGTCATCCAGAAAATGTTCGAGTTTGCCTTGTTCGTTCAATGACATTGGGTAGACTTGCATATGCATGGTTTCGGGTGCTCCTGGGATCAGTTCGATGGCGTGATCCCAGGGTTGGTGTTCAGGGAGGCGTTCTGAGGCCGTTTCAGAGAATACCTTTTCAAAATCCCTATAGGGCTCTGGGATCATTTCTTCAAAGGTTTTCACGGGTTTTGCTTTGTGGGCCTGCTCCGCTAGCTGTTGGGAATATGTGAATCCTGCTGCGCACCAGACCTCCTCTGTTTGTTTGTGTAGGATGCCTGACTTCACCCATGCATGCCGGGTTCGTCGGTTGGCTCGAATGCGGTGTATTGGCGACTCCTCTGCCTCCTCTTCCTCTGCTAAGTTCAGTGGGGTTTCGGGAGTGATGACTGTTTCAATCTCCTCTACAGTGTCTTGCTCTTCTACCTCCTCTATTGTTGTCCATTGTGGTCTAACCGAGAGTCGTCCTTTCTCCCAGTCAATATCTAGATTGGCTTTACGTAGCCAGGGGAGTCCTGTTATATCTATGCAAGCTAAGTCTTTACGAGACTTCGCGATCCATTCCGCTACTTAGATATTACTTATATCCTTTTACCACTATGCAATTACTTCGCAAAGGATTTCCGACGCAAAGCAATTACTCGTTATCTCTTATCATCCTTATCGGATTTACACTATCCCTTTTATATCCCTTCCTTTGTTCTTTACTTATGAGCTAGCCAATTCGGGCATGGCATCGCTTTGCGATCCTGATTTACCTTTAGTATAAAGCTACGGTATCAAATAGGTAGTTCCTTAGTTTAAATATCAACCTTGATAGCACTTCGATAGTGATACCAATTAATCCTCTCTATCTGTATCATCGTTTTAAACATCCTCACTGTCAGTACGTTCCGCGATAGTCATTGCGAGTGGAACACATTTAACTTTCTTCTCTTGTGGACACGCAAAGTGTCGAGGACTCTACTAATAGTGGAGTCAAGGTCCGACTACATTGTCTAGGATCATATTACCTCGCGAAGTCTTTCACTTCATATTTCCCCGCGATCATTCCCGATGATCCCTTTGTGCACAATCATAACAAGTCCCAGGATTAGGTCTTTGCTTCCCAGATTGGTTATCAGCAAATCTGTCCACTGTTCTTGGCTATTGACGGTCAGGGCTAGACGTGCAAAATGCATAATCTGCCCTGCTCAGTTAGCAGATCCATCGATGTTAAAGACCCCAATGGGTTTCCTGAGTGGGAAGATCCTTACTCGGTGGCGGGTGACAAACTCCTGATTCAGGAATAGAGCAGTGGCTCCAGAATCAACCATGGCCGCAGTTGTTATACTGTGATTTCTTCCTCTTAATTTCGCGTTAATTCGGAAGTGTGATGAATTGGAGTTCAATTCTGAAATAGTAGATATGGTAAATGAGGGTAGAGAATCATATGCAGATGTAGCATGTATAGCAAATTGGTTAATGGGTACTCTCGGTGCGGCCAAGGCGGGTACCCGCTTTAAAAACCCTCCTGCGAGCCTGAAGCTGAGGCCATGGCATTGGCTCTGTTCAGGAGTTCTTGGAGCTGGGCGATCTGGATGGAGAGGTCGGGGGTAGCTGGGGACTGTGCGATAGGAGCAGGAGCAGGAGCCAGAGTAGAAGCCGCAATTTGGACAGGGTCATTGGGGAAGAGAGTGAAGGGCGTTGAAGAGGAAGCTGCAACTTGTTGACGGCGGGGTTGTTGACACTTACCCTGGCCGCGTTCTAGACCCATGAATTTGTCTTGGCAGACTGACTCTAAATGACCTCGTCGCCCACAGTAGCGGCATACTGTGTCCTTGTATGAGCAGTTCCTCTTCTCGTGACTCTGTGAACCGCAACCGTAACACCTGCCTCTCATCTGAGCCACAAAGCTTTCTCTACTGTTGCCACTGGTGTGCGTGGCATCAATGTCCATAGCGTGGGAGTTGGCAGGGGGAGAGGAGATGTGAGAGGTGCCCTGATTACGGCCTGTCATGGTGGGGTCATGCAGGAATACATCTACCGAGATTGCTCGCCTGATTGCCTCCTCCAGCGTAGGGGCTTGTTATATCTATGCAAGCTAAGTCTTTACGAAGCTTCGCGAACTATTCTGCTACTTAGATATTACTTATATCCTTTTTACCACTACGCAATTAACTCACGAAGGAATTCCGACATGAAGCAATTATTGGTTATCTCTTTTCATCCTTATCGGATTTACACTATTCCTTTTATATCCTTTTTATATCCTTTCCTGTGTTCTTTACTTATGAGCTAACCCATTCGGGCATGGCATCGCTTCGCGATCCTGACTTACCTTTAGTATAAAGCTATGGTATTGAATAGGTAGTTCCTTAGTTTAAATATCAACCTTGATAGCACTTCGATAGTGATACCAATTAATCCTCTCTATCTGTATCATCGTTTTAAACATCCTTGCTGTCAGTACGTTCTGCGATAGTCATCGCGAGCGGAACATGTTTACCTTTCTTCTCTTGCGGACACATGAAGTGTCGAGGACTCTACTAATAGTGGAGTCAAGGTCCGACTACTTAGTCTAGGATCGTTTCACCTCGCGAAGTAATTTACTTCATATTTCCCCATGATCATTCCTGACAATCCCTTTGTGCACGATCATAACAGGGCTAATCCCTGCGCTACGTTGACCACAATGAGATTTTGTCGAATCTCTGGGTTGAGGCCACTGTGAAAGCGTTCTCGTAGGTCAATATCTGAGAGCCCAGTTCAATCGCCGATGTCCTTGAAGTTCTGTGTGAATTCTGCTACCGTTTGACCTTTTGCTTGCCTGAGATGCTGGATTGCATTCTGGGCTTCCATGCCTGCATCAATGGATTCGAATCGGAGAGTGAAGGCAGTTTTAAAGTCTTCCCATCGTCCATTAAATGGTTGTTGGTGATGACTGAATTCCAAGAGGTATGGGGTGGCCCAATCAGCAGCCTTTCCCGAGAAGAATCCTAGGGCTGCCTTAATCAGTTTCCCTTCGTTGTCCTTCAAATCCAGTTGTTCCACTGCCCAGCTTTGATACTAGGCAATGAAGCGACGGGCTTCTGCACTACTTGAGCCTTTGAAGAGCTTGGGTTTATTCATGCTTGACTTGGCTGCAGCTCTGTGAAGGTTGGCTGTGAGCTGAGTCACCTGCTCAATGAGCTGTGCCATGAGCTGATTTGTGTTGACTTCGGAGGTTGACATAATGGATGGGGGTGCAGTTGGAGTAGGGATAAGGATGGGTGTGATCACAGTACTGTCGGAAAGGTTCTCTTCTTCACTGATGGAGTTGGCAACAGCGTTTGGACAGGGTTGAGAACTGCAATCAGCCCAGGAGCTGCTTTTGCTGCGGTGGATGTGGGTTTGGTCTTTAGTATCAAAAGCGTGTGGGTAGGCAGAGCAGTCAATAGCTTGGGCGGGCAGGCTTGGTGCGGCGGTGTCTGTAGATGTGGTGAAAGCAGAGCCTGCAAGGATAACCTAATCGGTAGGCTATCGGTGCAGTAAGGGATCTTGACCTAATGTTACAAAGAGGTGACGACGGTGGCACGGCGGAGCGGAGACTTAGACAGAAACAGGCAGCTGGTCCCAATGACAAAGTTATATTGATAATAAATACAAGTAAGTAAGTAAAAGACATACCTGGTCCCAACGACAAAGAGGTCAAGATAAGGGACCAGGTTGTAGGGGCTGGCTTATATATACAAGGTGGAGTGTGGGAACTATGAGGTAATACTGTATAGCTCAGGCACAAGGAATGGAATGGAACTAATAGAACAGAATGGAAGGTTCCGGAATGATTATTATAGGTAGGGGTGTTTGGGTGGTGTATCGTAAGGAAAGGAAAATAATAGGAGGTGGCTCACTTCATGACACAGATGGGCACCATGAACGCGATGTCTGCAATCACTGCAGACTAACAGGTCATCTAGCAGCTGTCTGCCGCAGGAAGTTCTTGGGACTCTCAAGACCCATCCCTCGTTCTGCTGCTGCCACATCTATCGTTGCCAAGCCCTCTACTTCCATTGCCACTACCATGCCTGCCCCCACTACTGACTTCACAAAGATCCTCCAGATGCTCACCGCCGGGCAGAAGGAACTGGCAGAGCAGATGGCAGAGTTGCACTCGAATTTTTAAAGTGGGAACCCGCCATGGCTGCTGCCTGGTTCCCTAGTCTGTATTCCTCATCTACCTCTACTTATGCATCTATACCCTTGTGTACAATTGGTTCCACTCAATCTAGTGATGTTTCTCACTTCCGCGTACTGATTAAGTTGCAAGGCAGATTCAAGAATACCGACAGTGCAGCAATGATAGATCCTGGTGCCACAGGTCTCTTCATTCATGAATGTTTCGTGAAACAACATCAAATTCTCCCTCATCATCTCCGCCATCCAATCACTCTTTATAACATTGACAGATCTCCTAACACTGCAGGACAGATCACACACTCTGTACATCTACTGTCCACAATAGACCAAAACCCACCCCAGCTCCTTGAATACCTTGTCACCAACCTTGGTTCAGAAGATATCATTCTTGGACTTCCATGGCTCCGAAAGGTCAACCCGGACATTGACTGGAGAGAAGGGCGATTGGCTATCACCTCTCCCAGAAAGGCTCCGCACCCCATGACCATCGAAGAAATCCATGAACCCAAGGAAAGTAATGTGGGAGGAACCACTGCACATATTGTAGAAGCTAACTCAGACTGGGGCACCACTGCAGCTCCACAAGTTCACTTCTCCATCCCAGAGCCTGATGACCAACCCCAATTGCCTGAAGAAACTCTCCCTCTCCCCACACTGTCACAAAGAGGTGACGGCGGTGGCAGAGCAGAGCGGAGACTTGAGCGGAAGCGGGCAGATACTGGTCCCAATGACAAAGTTATATTGATAATAAATACAAGTAAGTAGGTAAAAGACATACCTGGTCCCAATGACAAAGAGGTCAAGATAAGGGACCAGGCTGTGGGGGCTGGCTTATATATACAAGGCAGAGTGTGGGAATTATGATGTAATATTGTATAGCTCAGGCACAAGGAATGGAACGGAACTGATAGAATGGAATGGAAGGTTCCGGAATGATTATTGTAGGTAGGAGAGCTCAGATGGTGTATCATAAAGAAAGGAAAATGATAGTGGCTCACTTCATGACACACACCTGACCCAGAGATACATGAATACACTGAAAGCACCCCTCTGTATCGACTGGTAGGCAACAGGAAGCGGAGGAGAGTGCTACTTCGAGCTGGGATCATTGGCCATATGTCGGAAGAACTTTGGTGTTCTGTGGGGTACACATATTCTCAACAACTCACAGAGGCTGCCTACAAAGAGAAGCCGTCAAAGTCATTTGAAGAGATGGTCCCCTCATCATACCGGAAACATGCAAAGGTCTTTTCCAAGAAAGAATCAGAATGACTACCGGAACATAAACCTTGGGACCATGCCATAGATCTGAAACCAGACACTCCTGAAACCATGCAGACCAAAATCTATCCCATGTCCCCAAATGAGCAGGAAGAGCTTGACCAGTTCTTGGAAGAGAATCGGCACAAAGGCTACATCCAGCCCTCCAAATCCCCATTGGTGTCGCCTGTCTTCTTTGTCAAAAAGAAGGATGGTAAACTTCTATTTGTGCAGGATTACTGGCGACTCAATGAATACACCGTAAAAAACTGGTACCCACTTCCCCTCATCATGGACATCGTCAGCCAACTACACAAAGCCAAGGTCTTCTCCAAAATGGATGTTCATTGGGGGTATAACCATGTGCGGATTAAAGAGGGGGATGAATGGAAGGGAGCATTTGCAACAAATCAAGGACTCTTCTGAAACTCTTGAGGAACATCGGAATATAGTCAACGATGTGCTTACATGCCTCAGCAAATACGACCTATATCTGTGACCAGAGAAATGTGAATTGGAACGGCCTTCCATCGAATACCTAGGCTTGGTAATCAGTGAAGGAGAAGTGCGAATGGACCCAGTCAAAATAGAGGCAGTTAGTAACTGGCAGGCCCCTACAACACTATGTGATCTCCAAGGTTTCCTAGGATTTGCTAACTTCTATCAGAGATTTATCAAAGGTTTTGCGAAGAAAGCTTGACCCCTGAACAACCTTACCTGCAAAGACACTCAATGGGTTTGGGGATCACAACAGCAGGAAGCCTTCCATTCACTAAGGGACTCCTTTACATCGGCACCAATCCTCACACTATGGGACCCATTGAAACCAACTCGGATCAAAGTGGATGCATCAGGCTTCACTACTGGAGGTACACTTTCGCAACTACAGGAGGATGGACTTTGGCACCCCGTCGCATACCACTCCTCCTCCATGGATCCAGCCAAGCAAAACTACGAAATCTATGACCAGGAAATACTGGCCATCATCGAGGCATTGAAAGACTGGAGAAGCTTCTTAGAAGGATCCCCAGAACCCTTTGAGATCATAACCGACCAGCAGAACCTTGAATACTGGAAGACAGCCCAAGACCTCAGTCGTCGACAGGCACGATGGGCACTATGGCTCTCTCAGTTTGATTTCCGCCTTAAGCATCACCCCGGCAAAGCTAACACTCAAGCTGATGCACTGTCACGTATGGCGCAGCACCAGGTCACTAATGCAGAGGACAACAGGGAACAGATCGTGCTAAAACTAGAACACTTCCTTAATGCGGCAACCATGGTCCTCCTCCATAACCCCCTCCTCAACCGCATTTGGCAGATCAGCAGCTGAGAGGCCGAAGTACTGGATGATCTGAAAGGTATCAAAGGTCCCCAGAGTCTCACTAGTGGTCCAGCCGAGTGCAGAGAAGAAAATGGTTTGGTGTACTACCGCAACAAAGTCTACGTCCCCCCAGATACCGCGCTAAGGAAAACAATCCTGGAACACTGTCATGACACACCCACTGCAGGTCGTCCAGGGATGCATGGTACCCTGGAACTAGTCAGCAGACTCTACTGGTGGCCTGGGATGCACTCTTTTGTAGACAAGTACGTCGACGGATGTGATCACTGCCAACGCAAATGCCTAAACCCCCACCACTCTTCACCCCTTCAACCTCTCCCTGTACCAGAAGGACCCTGGCAGGACATTGGTGTGGATCTTATTGGGGAACTGCCCAAGACACAGGACAGCCATAATGCAATCATCACCTTTGTTGACCATTACACAAAGATGGTTCACTGCTTCCCCTGTACAACCCGGATAACTGCAGAAGGAGTAGCAGATTTCTTTGATAAAGAAATCTTCTGCTTACATGGCCTACCTCATCGATTCATCTCTGATAGAGGACCCCAATTTGCGGTAGACATTATGTGACAGCTACTGAAGCGACTAGGAATTGACTCCGCCCTGACCACAGCTTATCACCCTGAGACAAATGGACAGACAGAATGTGCCAACCAGGAAATTCAATGTTACATTCGCATGTATGTAAGTCACCGACAGGACGACTGGGACCTCTTCATCCCTACTGCTGAGTTTGTCATGAATGCTCGCCTCCACTCTGCACACAGCCACTCCCCCTTCGAAACACTTTATGGTTACACCCCTGAGTTCACCATTCCAAATGGCGTCGAGACAAAATACCCCTCCATTGAGCGCCGACTGGAACTACTACTGCACGCATGTGAGGATGCAGAAGCAGCACTACGGATGAGCAAAGAGTGCATCAGAGAGGGAGTGAAGGGAAAAGTACAGGAATTCAAAGTAGGACAACCGGTTTGGTTATCCTTGAGCAAATTAAAGGTATGACAAAAGAACCAGAAATTGGGGAGCAAACACCTAGGTCCATTTGAAGTTGCAGAGAAAACTGGCCTGCTCACATATCAATTACACCTACCTACCTGGATGAAAATCCACGATAACATCCATACCAACCGCTTGTCTCCCTGGAAAGGGAATGAAGTCAATGGAATCAAGCCACCGCCACCAGAACCCGAAATTGTGGAGGGAGAAGAGTTCTACAATGTGGAGGAGGTCCTGGACAGTCGGATCTTTGGACAGTGGAAAAAGTTGCAATTCCTGGTAAAGTGGAAGGGATATGACGAAGGCCACAACAGTTGGGAGCATGAAGAAAACTTAGTGGGCACAAGCCACAAGGCAATTGCAGATTTCTATGCAAAACACTCAAATGCACCATGAAAAATTTCAGCTGCCATCTTCAACTCTTTACCCTGGCAACCTTATGAAAACCTCACTGAAATAGTTGCTGGGACATCGACTGTAGAAGGGGGGTAATGTCGTGACATGCTATACAGAATATGGTACTTACTTCATCTTCTCCTATGTTCCCTCTTTTCTTTACCTTCATGAATGCCCGGACTCTTCTCCATTCTGCCATACTCTTTTACTTTCATCTATCATCCCTCAGAACCTTCCATCACATTCCAGACACTTCTATTGGCTTCCCACGCTGTCACTTACTCATCTGAACACTCGTATATATAGTACAGTAGTTGACACCTAGTTCCCCATCTTAACCTCTTGGTCTTTGGAACTAGGTTAGTACTTGTATCGTTGTTTACAGTTAATATACTCACTTGGTCTTTGGAACTAGTTTTCCTTGTGCAACCCTAGTGATTGGCCCTTGTGCTATTGCTGCTGTCTTGATCCTTATTTCTTTCGGCCTTTGTGTGTGGTGCTAGCCCCACCCTTGCCTCGGCTTGTGCTTTGAGCCTGTGCCTCCTCTGTGCCTTCTCCCTTCGTCACTACAGTTATGGCACGAGATACTTCTCATGGCTTCATATTCCATATGTATATAAGACTTAGTATTTTGTAGTTATATTCCTTAACTCTATTCTCATCTATTCTCCTCAGTAGCTAGACTAGTATTGGGTTGTTTTATCCATCCTCATTGCTTTTCATCCTCTTGCTCATTGAACATCATGTGACACCTGGTTATCTTTTGAGAGAGCTAGCGAGTCGCTGACACTTAGCAGTGATAATGACAACAACCCCAGAGTACCCAGCAGTCCCAGTGTTCCTGGCAGACCTGGAGATGATGGTAGCAATGATGGTGGTGGACCTGGAGGACCCAACAGCCCCAACAATCAAGATGATGCTCAATCACCAATCAACCCCAATACATTGGGACAAATGACTCTCATTACATTTAATTCTTTCAAAGAATCTCTTGATGGTCTGGAAAATGTTTTAGCTGGTATGTCTACCAAGAAGACCAAGCCAGGAAAGACCATCATAAAGGACCCTGATGTATTCAACAACTCCGACCCCAAGAAATTGAAAAACTTCTTGGTATCTGTCAGCGACTCACTAGCTCTCTCAAAAGATAACCAGGTGTCACATGATAGTCAATGAGCAAGAGGATGAAAAGCAATGAGGATGGATAAAACAACCCAATACTAGTCTAGCTACTGAGGAGAATAGACGAGAATACAGCTAAGGAATATAACTACAAAATACTAAGTCTTATATACATATGGAATATGAAGCCGTGAGAAGTATCTCATGCCATAACCATGAGGATACACAATAAGAGTTGCCCATATCCATAAGTAAAGCTGTAGGTATTTGGTGAGTAACCAATAAGGCAATATAAAATAAATGTGATGGTGGGACAATAGTGACAATGTCCTGTCAACGAGCTGACAGGCACGAGAGAGTTGTGCATAGGTGAAATGACAATGTGAGAACAGTAAGGTTGTCACATATAATCTAGATGGAAATGAAAACATAATGAGCACTGGTGTAAGCACTTTAGTGATTAGGTAAGTAAATAAAAGAAAAGGAAAAGAATAATGAAAAAGAATGTTTTGTGACATTACCCCCTCCCTAGAGCGCAAGTTCCATGAGGCACTTGTTGTCAAACAAAATTTTTGGAGGGTAACTGTGGTGGTGTTATTTCAAGAAAGTGAAGATCAACAAGTGGGTTGAGTACATCAAAAATGCAGACACCAGCTCAGTATGGGATGTTGGTCAACTCATGGAGAACAGATATATGGATGGCAGGAGAATGAGAGTCCCTGCGCTAAGGGTAACTGAGAATAATGGACAGGAATGGATGGTCGAGGAGAACTCAGAAAAAGAGCAGTTATACTGCGGCGTGTTCTTTCCAACCCTGCCGAACACATCTAATGTACCTGCAGATACAAATTACCCACCACCCAAGTGGGATTTTGCACCTCCGACGGACAGACAAATCTTACAAGCCATCTGACGACTCAAGAATGGAAAAGCCACTAGGCCAGGAACTATACCTAACAATGCTTTCAAAAGTGTTGCTGAACTGATTGTTCCCTATTTAGGTCCAATATACTGAGCTACTTTCATGCTGAACGTATACCCAGAGGACTGGTCCAAAATGGAAATGATAGTGCTAAAGAAACCAGGGAAACCGGATTCCAGAGACCCAAATGCGTGGTGACCCATTACACTATCAAATGGACATGGGAGGCTCTTAAACAGCTGTATTGCGGACAAAATCACCAAACAGGTGGAACTCCTGGGCTTACCACCAGTAATGCAGTTCAGAGCCAGACCAGGCAGAAATACAACAGACTCCATCCACCTCATGGTCGACAGAATCAAGAAGTTATGGCGCGAAGGACAATTTGTAGCAGTGCTGTACATGGATGTCAAGGGAGCCTTCACAAGTGTGGATCTCGACATGCTATATCACGAACTCAAGAAAATTGGCGTACCAACAGAAATCATGGACTGGATAAAGAGGCATTACTGATGGAGAGTTACACAACTATCATTTGACAATTTCCTCTCAGAACCATTCGAAGTACCCAGGGGCGAGGATCAGGGAGACCCCTTCTCAGTGGTCAGCTATATTCTATATGCAGCAGGCTTACTCAAATGTCTACAGGAAACCCAGAATGAAGAGGGTTTTGCTTTCATGGATGACCTAGCAGGATTGAAATGGGGAGACAACATACAGGAGGTACATGCAGGGATCGAGCAGATGATGGACCAAAGAAGAGGAATACTCAAATGGGTGCAGTCACATAACTGCCAGTTCAGTATACCGAAGTTCAAACTAGTCAACTACAGCAGGAAACGAGAACTGGATCCAGCAAATCCAGGCAAGACAAGGAGAATAACAGGTCCTGGAGTGCAGATAGAACAGACATTAATAAGGCCAGATCCGTACACAAAATTCTTAGGAGTACTGATGGACCAGCAACTTAGGTGGAACAAACAATATGCAGCTATGATAAAGAAAGGTCAACAATGGATTTCTCAATTCAAGCGCATAGCAGGCCTCAAGACTGGAATGACGGTGCAGTTGATTCGCCAGTTATACAAGGCTAAGGCTCTACCCAGATTACTATACACACTTGATGTCACTCTTATGCCAGTGTGGAGAAAAAGAGAAAAAACCTGGAAGCAGGCTATGGTCATGCAAGGCATCACACAGAAACTCACATCAATCCAATGTCAGGTGGCCATTATGATTACGGGAGCAATGACTACCACCATTACCAACATCCTCGATATCCACGCAGCACTACTACCCATGCCCCTTGAAATAGAATGACAACATCATCAATCAGCCATCAGGCTCTTGACCATCTCGGATGAACATCCTATTGCCGGATGAGTCAAGGACACTGCATGTCACCGCCAAAGAACCAAGCACCCATCCCCATTACACGACCTCATGGGCAGGTATGGCTTGATGCCAAAGACAATGGAGAAGAAGGCTGTACAATACGAGGCCCCGTGGGACCCGAAACTCGAGATCCTGATATGGGAGGACAAGACAGAAGCACTCGAAGCACTCGAGAATGACCAAACCAGATGGAAGATATTCACAGATGGTTCAGGATACAAGAAACATGTCAGAGCAGCAGCCATTCTTTTTGAAGAGAAGGAGGAGAAAGGAGCCCTGAGATACCGGCTAGGGAAGGAAGAGCACCATGAGGTGTATGAAGGTGAGTGTATTGGTATGATACTAGGATTACATCTGGCGGCAGTACATGAAATAGGCACAGACAAACTATCCATATGGGCAGACAGTACGGCAGCCATCATGGCCACCAACAGCGCCAAAACTGGTCCCTTGCATTACATATTGGATATGTTTCATGCCTGACTATGAAACCTAAGGACACACTCGCTGGATCTCCGAGTCACTGTCTCATGGGTACCAGGACACCTAAGAATCAAAGGAAACGAGAGGGCGGATCAGGAGGCAAAACGAGCAGCAGAGATGAGGTCAAGTAGGAAGGCAGAGCTCCCCATGTGTTTACGGAAATCACTACCCCATAGCCAAACGGCAGCCATCAGAATGTTCCGAAAGCAACTCGAAAGACATCACGACAAAAAATGGAGAAAGTCACCGCGTTACAATGCGTTCCAAAGAATCGACCCAGGTGGAGCGACTGAAGTCAGCAGACGCTATTGGAAACTCGCGAGGTGGTTACCGAGGCCATTACTTTCCATCCTTACCCAGCTGCACACCGGCCACATCCCTTTACAAAAACACCTGAACCGAATCGGGAAAGCGGAAACACCAATTTGCCCGTGCTGCCGGAATGAGAACGAAACCGTACGACACTACCTCCTCGAATGCCCGGCCCATGGGAGAGCCAGAGAGAAACTGCAGTGGGAGTTATCCAACCAAGAGTGGGGTCTAGGTCCCATATCCACATCAAGAAAGGCACTGCCGGCGTTATTCCGATACATCAACACAACAGGGAGATTACGACACATCTACGGGGAGCTGCCAGAGCTAAGAGACGATGAGGACGAGTAGGAGTGAGGGGATGAAGAAGATTATCATACGCTACCAATATCACCAACTAATTCCATCCTTACAGCCTCGACTAATACCTGACGGTATATGGACTTCACAGCAACTATACCTACCTGACCTTCGGGTCTGACGCATTCGCGTCGTGTATCCCTCACGGGAACAACACATGTTGGATGGACTTAAATATAGGAACGACGAAATCGTTGGTACATATATATTGCAGACTTTACACTACCATATGCTACGGCACAAAGGTGTATAAACAATGTTTAATAAAATAAAATAAAATAAACTACGAGGTCCAGATAAAATTCCTTCCATCTCAAGTGGAAGGCCGTTGAAAGGGCATCTAGTGTGGCAAAATATACTCGCGTACTCCAGATGCATACCAGCAATAATTGAATATCCGTAACCATCTGCTCCGATCTGATCATCTCCAGGAGGAAGAGTTTCTGGTGCACTATATAGAAGCTAACCCTTGCTCCCTACATTCTCCCCAGAGCTGGTCTCATTCTCGCGTTCAATTCGCTGGTCGCTTTTCGAACGCCTTCACATTCTATTCAAAGAAAAACAACCTCCGCAAGCAACAATGGTGTACACTCGATCTGTACTCGCAGCCGTCATCGCTGTGGGAGTCGCTTCTTCGACTCTTGCTATTCCACTACCGTCTTCTGATAAGCTAAGCGGCACAGTAGCATCTTCCTCTTCAATGCCGCAGTCAGCGTCTATGCCAACAACGGAGCTGAATGCGCGCGATCTCATTGCTCGCGATCTCATTGCTCGCGATCTCATTGCTGAGGAAACGGAGGAACTTCGTATGGTAAGATTCGTGGTGTACTTTTGTGCTTTGCATAGAATGACTGTTTAGTTGTAGCCTCCCGTTCCCTATCAGCACCTCGGTGAAGAATATCGCCCTAACCGAAACCTCGCCATTGAAGTGATGGTCCCTGCCCCTACACCGATGGACGTCGTTCCTGTACGTCAGGCTCTGTTCGTTGTGTGTGTTAGCTGACGAAAGTGACTTTATACTAGGACTTCGAGGGCTCTATGGAATTGCATTACCCTCGCCCAATGGATAAATTGCCCATGGTTTGTCTATTTGTTCTTCAATCTGTTGATTTCTCCTTGTCTGACACTTTAGCTACTAACAGGTTGAAGACAAGACCCTTACGTTAGCACTTGACGTGGCGAAATCGTCTGTTGGATATCCTCCTCCTCGTATCGAGCGACGAGCCGATCCCTTGACAGTCGAAGAAGCTCTGGCATTTTGGAATGTATACTCCACAGATGTTCTTGAGAAATACAAGATACAGATCAAGACATTTTTGGAGAGCAATTCGGAGGCAAAGACGGAATGGGAAAGTTCGGATTGGAAAGACTTTCGAAAGCTACAGGAGTGTAAGACGTTCATTGCGGAACAGACTAAGGTTTATCCTATATTCGAGCAAGCGCTCTACACGCTATGGGTGATTTATCAACACGAGAAATCACAGTCTGGGCCCTCTGTAAGTTCAACAAATAATAGCAAATCATAGTATATAGAGCTTGTTGGCTAAACTTTGAGTATTCCGCCCTGACAAGAGAGATAACCTTGCAAGAGAACTCAATGTGAACTTGCCCCAGCTGAAATGCGGGGGTAAAAGGTTTGATGTAGGCAATAAGGTAACTTTCTTTCGTGATGTGTAGTATAGTTCACATTCGAGACGATACTTGCATATATACCCATTGTACCCTAATCAACAGTCACTACATTGCATTTACACCGCAATACCTACGCAGCGCTTACTAACGCCAGCCTAGACGACACCTCCGCCTGTGCTCTAACCAGATTGGCGAGGTACGACACCATTAACGTATCCTGCAAGCGTGCATTGAAGCCTCCTTTCTCCAACTTGGCCGTGTCTCCTCCTCCCTCGAGGTCATCTGTACTTGCACCCAATGTATCCATGAGGAGCCTCCCAATCGCCGGATCACCCTTGGCTTCACCGTCCAATACAGCTTGGACATAGGTGAGCACACGGTCAATCATTGAGACGATGTTTTGAATGGAGGATTCGAAAACTGTGAGGGTTGAAAGGGGAGAGGTGGAAGAGGAAGAGAGGGAGGGGGAAGAGGATGTTGAAGGGGAGGAGGACAGTGCAGTTGTCGTTAGGAGATCGACACCACTTCGTTCCGAATCCCTAAATCTGAGTTCGACAGGTACGGGGACGAATACGCAGTTTTCGGGTTTCGGGAAGACGCCCACAGGAGAGCTGGGGGACCGAACGAGAAGGATAATAGTTAGTGAGAGAATGTTAGAGACGCAATCGATGGAGAACCGGGATGAGGAAAAAGACAGAAACGACATAGACACACCTAACATAACCCTTGACACCAGCTGGCTGACCCGGTTCAACTCCAGTATCCAGCGATACATGGACAGCTTGATGAGGCGCAGTCTCTTGCGAATAAAAATTCTGTATCAACGCAGAGTACGTGTTGAGGTTGGACCCAGTTGAATACCTACATAACCAGCATCTAATTCATACTTATAAGGCGATAATGATTAACAACTCACCATCCAACGATAATCTCCTTCGAATTGACCTTCCGATGCAACTCGTACATCGCCCTATGGTACTCCATATCCACCGCCACTTGTTCGCTCGTCTCGTTGTGTAAAACGGCGAACGACGTGCGCACTTCAACATGGGTTCCTGTAGAGGAAGCGTCAGTGCGCGAGTCAGTGCCCCTTCGATGTTGAGTATCAACGCCGCCGATGTGAAAGTCAATGACTTTGACGTTAGTTTTCCGACATCGTGCGCCTGATGACTGTGGCGCGTAGTGAATACTAGTGCAATAACTGTGTGCGTACCGCTATGTGTATCCATGCGCGTCCCAAGAAGAGTCCCGATAACCCTGTCTTGATCGTCTTTTCGCCGAAGGTAGTGGTCGAGGATGGAGAAAAGCGCTACGGGGTGGACGGTTATGTGTGTAGGCGTTCGGCTGTGTATATAAATTGAGAAGGTGTATTATACAAATGGATGGATAAGAGATCAAAAGCGTTTTCATTCAGAGAACCAACGTACAGCACATTTTGCAACTGAGGAGCAACAGCTGGTTGGATGTGGATTGCGGAGGATGGTGGTCCTAGAGGCATTTTCTTTTTATTTCTCGCGACCTTGCTCGATATGAGAGGATTGTGTACACTGGGCTAGAGGTCGACGGGAACTACTTGAAAGTTTTTGGTGAAAAAAGAGTTTTTCCCGCTGTCACCGAACATTCCAGGTCGGCGGACCGGGAAACGTTCTTTTCCTTCTTTTCAAAACTTCCATCTACTAGTCCTTTCTCTTACACTGTACGGAGATTCTGTTTCAATAATGCCTTCAGAGGATACCAAAGTGCGTCTTATATCTCTTATCTATACACAACAGCTTTTCTGACTGGAAACAGGAAAGAATTGCAAAAGTAGTGGATGTTACGAGGGTATGTTATTTATCCCTTTGCTTTCCGTTGTTACGACGCCAATCCTGCCTACGTCTTTATACCATTTTTCTGTGCTGGGTTCTTGGCTTCATCTATTCGTTACTTTTACCTTCATTTATTCATTCACTCATTCCGCTCTCAATCGGTCCCTACTCACATAATCAGACAATCCTCCACTACGCCTGGATCCCAATGATTATCTACGTTGGATTTACAAGGAGTAACCCTCAGCCGTCATTAATAAAGTGCGTGTACTAGCTCACAAGAGTTAATGAGGTTCACTGACTGACGCGGCCTTGTCCTTCACAGGCTTATTAGTCCGTTAGCATGAACACATAATAGGAGCGTATCCCGGTAAACCTATATGTGTAGTTTGTCCGTATATCCTATCCAATTCACATCTTACTTCAAAATGCGATTCATGTAGAATTTGAAGAATAAACACTTGACCTCTTGACTATTCAAGCTCAAGCTCCTAGCTTCAGGGCACACCGAATTGCGTGCCGGGCGAAGACTAGTCAGACCGGTCAACGTTGGATTACTAAAATTGATAACGCGCTCTCCGCGGACGGTTCAGGTGAGACCTTCCTCCCTCTATTCTCTCCTCCATCCTCCCTTCCCCTAGATCCTGAAAAGTATCCAAAATGATTAACCAAGTCGTGGTGGCACCATCCTCACAGTGTCCCGATCGACCTTTACTCCCTCACCGGAATATGGGACGATGTGTGGATTTGACAAAGGCCAGATATGAATCAATCATCCTTGTACCGCTGTTTTGTTTTGTCGTTCCTTCTGTTCGACACTGTTCAATTGGCTCTATATTTTTCTTTGTTACAGAGTTCGTGTACTAAATCCTTTCTGCATCTCAGGCTCAATCGATGACTGATAACTGTGTTGAGGATATCAAGCTTCACGCTGGACTGACGCCGTTTTATATTGCTTATGTTACCGCTGTCTATTTCGTTCGTTTTCGTAGCCGACACATCTCAGTGTTCTACTACCACTGAGATGTGAGTACTGTCCTTAATTTCCTCATATACTCTTACTGATATTACCTAGTATAATTCACTCTCATTCATTAGGTACTTTACAGTGTTCTACTACCACTGAGATTATAATTCACTCTCATTCATTAGCCCTCCGGTTTTGACCTCGTCGTACCCGATAACCTGCGTATTTGCACAAACTGAAATACAGAGGGAGGTTTAACCTCCATGTTTGTATTGCAGAGTGTCTGGCTCTGTAAATTTTCAAGTTGGCACCTTGGTCAAAGAAAATTTCGAAGATGCATTTCGGAGCTATCACGTATGTTTCCTCGTCCTGATGTTGAATTTTGACAGTAATAGATGGGATTGTTGCTGCTTACCTCCAGCAAATACACTTTCCTTGTTGCATCGGACTCAGCCTGGTTTATAGGCAACTTGAGTCATTTGTGTGAACCCACGATGTGTCTTAAGTCCCTTAAACACTTAGGAATTAATTCTGTTCATGATATTTGCACCTAACAGTCACTGGATGCAAAAGTCAATCAATCATACAACTTATGGATAACTTTTGGTAATATTATCTATGAACTTACAGGGATTTATACAGATGTTTATGCTATGTTACCATTTCCTACATCAATTTTGAGTAAATCTCATGTAAGTTCCCCAGAAGGGATAAAATTTATGTACATTTGCATCCAGTGAGTAGCACTATTATTGAACAAATAGATGAACAGTTTTCTCACAATGCATAGGATTTGTATATAGTTTTGAGTTACCAAGCAAGTTTCAAAGGAATGATCAGATTGGAGATGGATAAATGATGGAAAGCATGTGATCAACACTATGAAATAAAGTCAATGAGTAAAAGACTGATGAGGATCTGATCAAAATTCATAATCTGAAGGAACATCCTAACCAATTGTTCTTCTGTTCATAGAACTTTATCAATTCAATGTCTTCTTCTGCAATCACCTCTGTTCCTTACCTTAATGGTTCCAACTTTGACATCTGGGAAAGTTCCATGATGGCCTACCTTTGATTTATCAAAGTTTGGGGTGTGATTAGTGGTCAGGTTCCAAAACCCACTGGAACCACAAGAGTTTTGGACAGATGAACAATTGATACCACTATCAATGAAAGGGCCCAACAGATCAATGAGTGGGAAGATATGAATGGCATAGCTCTTGGAGCCATTGCTCTCCATCTCCCTGATAATATGAGGGAAAATGTGATAAAAACATCTTCTGTTGGAAACATAGAAGGTGTCATGAAGTGAGCCCACCCCCTATCATTTTCCTTTCTTTACGATACACCATCCAAGCCCTCTTACCTACAATAATCATTCCGGAACATTCCATTCCATTCTATTAGTTCCATTCCATTCCTTGTGCCTGAGCTATACAGTATTACCTCATAGTTCCCACGCTCCACCTTGTATATATAAGCCAGCCCCCACAACCTGGTCCCTTATCTTGACCTCTTTGTCGTTGGGACCAGGTATGTCTTTAACTTACTTACTTGTATTTATTATCAATATAACTTTGTCGTTGGGACCAGTTGTCCGCTCCCGCCTAAGTCTCCGCTCCGCTCCGCCACCGTCGTCACCTCTTTGTGACATTAGGTCAAGATCCCTTACTGCACCAATAGCCTACCAATTAGGTTATCCTTGCAGGCTCCGCTTCCACCACGTCTACAGACACCTCCGCACCAAGCCTGCCCGCCCAAGCTATCGACTGCTCTGCCTACCCACACGCTTTTGATACTAAAGACCAAACCCACATCCACCGCAGCAAAAGCAGCTCCTGGGCTGATTGCAGTTCTCAACCCTGTCCGAACGCTGCTGCCAACTCCATCAGTGAAGAGGAGAACCTTTCCGACGGTACCGTGATCACACCCATCCTTATCCCTACTCCCACTGCACCCCCATCCATTATGTCGACCTCTGAAGTCAACACAAATCAGCTCATGGCACAGCTTATCGAGCAGGTGACTCAGCTCACAGCCAACCTTCACAGAGCTGCAGCCAAGTCGAGCATGAATAAACCCGAGCTCTTCAAAGGCTCGAGTAGTGCGGAAGCCCGTCGCTTCATTGCTCAGTATCAGAGCTGGGCAGTGGAACAACCGGATTTGAAGGACAACGAAGGGAAACTGATTAAGGCGGCTCTAGGATTCTTCTCGGGAAAGGCTGCTGATTGGGCCACCCCATACCTCTTGGAATTCAGTCATCACCAACAACCGTTTAATGGACGATGGGAAGACTTTAAAACAGCCTTCACCCTCCGATTCGAATCCATTGACGCAGGCATGGAAGCCCGGAATGCAATCCAGCATCTCAGGCAAGCAAAAGGTCAAACGGTAGCAGAATTTGCACAGAACTTCAAAGACATCGGCGATCGAACTGGGCTCTCAGATATCGACCTACGAGAACGCTTTCACAGTGGCCTCAACCCAGAGATTCGACAAAATCTCATCGTGGTCAACATAGCTCAGGGATTAGCCCCTACACTAGAGGAGGCAATCAGGCGAGCAATCTCGGTAGACGTATTCCTGCATGACCCCACCATGACAGGCCGTAATCAGGGTACCTCTCACATCTCCTCTCCCCCTGCCAACTCCCATGCTATGGACGTTGATGCCACGCATACCAATGGCAACAGTAGAGAAAGCTTCGTGGCCCAGATGAGAGGCAGGTGTTACGGTTGTGGTTCACAGAGTCATGAGAAGAGGAACTGCTCGTACAAGGACACAGTATGCCGCTACTGTGGGCGACGAGGTCATTTAGAGTCAGTCTGCCAGGATAAATTCATGGGTCTAGAACGCGGCCGGGGTAAGCGTCAACAACCCCGCCGTCAACAAGTCGCAGCCTCCTCTTCAACGCCTTTCACTCTCTTTCCCAATGAACCTGTCCAAATTGCGGCTTCCACTCCGGCCCCTGCTCCTGCTCCTATTGCCCAGTCCCCAGCTACCCCCGACCTCTCCATCCAAATTGCCCAGCTCCAAGAACTCCTGAACAGAGCCAATGCCATGGCCCCCGCTTCAGGCTCGCAGGAGGGTTTTTAAAGCGGGTACCCGTCTCGGCCGCACCGAGAGTACCCGTAAACCAATTTGCTATACATGCCACGTCCACATATGATTCTCTACCCTCATGTACCATATCTAATATTTCGGAATTGAACTCCAATTCGTCACACTTCCGAATTAACGCGAAATTAAGAGGAAGAAATCACAGTATAGCAACTGCGGCCATGGTTGATTCTGGAGCCACGGCTCTATTCCTGAATCAGGAGTTTGTCACCCGCCACCAAGTAAGGATCTTCCCACTCAGGAAACCCATTGGGGTCTTTAACATCGATGGATCTGCTAACCGAGCAGGGCAGATTACGCATTTTGCACGTCTAGCCCTGACTGTCGATAACCAAGAACGGTGGACAGATTTGCTGATAACCAATCTGGGAAGTGAAGACCTAATCCTGGGACTCCCCTGGCTATGTAAAGCCAATCCAGATATTGACTGGGAGAAGGGACGACTCTCGGTTAGACCACAACGGACAACGATAGAGGAGGTAGAAGAACAAGACACTGTGGAGGAAATTGAAACAGTCATCACTCCCGAAACCCCACTGAACTTAGCAGAGGAAGAGGAGGCAGATGAGTCGCCGATACACCGCATTCGAGCCAACCGACAAACCCGGCGTGCATGGGTGAAGTCAGGCATCCTACACGAACAAACAGAAGAGGTCTGGTGCGCAGCAGGATTCACATATTCCCAACAGCTAGCGGAGCAGGCCTACAAAGCAAAACCCGTGAAAACCTTCGAAGAAATGATCCCAGAGCCCTATAGGGATTTCAAAAAGGTATTCTCTGAAATGGCCTCAGAACGTCTCCCTGAACACAAACCCTGGGATCACGCCATTGAACTGATCCCAGGAGCACCCGAAACCATGCGTACGAAAGTCTACCCAATGTCATTGAACGAACAAGGCGAACTCGACCGTTTTCTGGATGACAACCTCCGAAAAGGCTACATTCGCCCCTCAAAATCGCCACTGTCTTCACCTGTCTTCTTTGTGAAGAAGAAGGACGGGAAGCTCCGTTTTGTACAAGATTACAGGAAACTAAATCAAGTAACCCTAAAGAACCGCTATCCTCTCCCACTGGTTGCTGACATCGTCAGCCGTCTGCAGGGGGCACGGTACTTCACCAAATTTGATGTCAGATGGGGCTACAACAATGTCCGAATTAAGGAGGGTGATGAATGGAAGGCTGCTTTCGCAACCAACCGAGGGTTATTCGAACCCAGTGTAATGTTCTTTGGTCTCACCAACTCCCCAGCGACCTTCCAAGCACTCATGAATTCCATCTTTTCAGACCTAGTGGCAGCGGGGAAAGTAGCAGTGTACCTAGATGACATCCTTATCTTCAGTAACGAGCTACAACAACACCGGCAGACAGTGCGGGATGTACTAAAACGGCTAGAGAAACATGACCTCTATCTACGACCCGAAAAATGTGAGTTCGAGGAGCTTCAGATCGAGTACTTGGGACTAGTGATATCAGAAGGGGAAGTGCGCATGGATCCGGTAAAAGTGACTGCAGTTCGTGACTGGCCTACTCCAAAGAACCTGCGAGAGCTGCGAGGATTCTTAGGTTTTGCCAACTTTTACCGTCGATTCATACAGAACTTTGCCCGCATAGCACGCCCTCTGAATGACCTAACCAAGAAAGACTCAGGCTTCAACTGGGGAACACATCAGCAGCAAGCATTCGACACCCTAAGGGAAGCTTTTGTCACAGCTCCGGTACTGGCACTCTGGGACCCCAACAGGCTCACACAACTCGAGGTAGATGCATCAGGCTTTGCCACAGGAGGAGCTCTAATGCAGAAACAAGACGATGGTCAGTGGCACCCAGTAGCATTTCGATCAGCCTCCATGCAACCAGCCGAACGAAACTACGAAATCTATGACCGGGAGATGCTGGCAATCATTGAAGCACTAAAGGACTGGAGAAGCTTCCTGGAAGGATCACCGCAGACCTTCGAGATCATCACCGACCATGCAAACCTGGAATTCTGGCGCTCTGCACAGGACCTTAGCCGACGACAAGCGCGTTGGGCACTATGGTTATCCCGATTCGACTTCCGGCTGACTCACCGCCCAGGCAAGGCAAACACACAGGCAGATGCTTTGTCTCGCATGGCAACGCATCAGGTGTTGGACAGTGAAGACAACCGACAACAGACCGTTCTAAAACCAGCCCACTTTATGCAAGTGGCAGCAGCCTCACTACAGAACCCGTTGGAGGACCGCATCCAGAAGGCCTCGCAAAGAGAGGCCCAAGTACTCGAAGGACTGGAAGAGCTCAGGAGGAGTGGCCTCCAACGCTTGGCCAATGGGATAGCAGAATGGGAGGAGGATAACGGACTGGTGTACCACCGAGGTAGGGTATATGTCCCACCAGAGGATGACCTACGGACAGAAGTACTCAAACAATGCCACGACAACCCCTCCGCTGGTCACCCCGGACTTCACAACACCCTCGATCTCGTTAGCACCCACTTTTGGTGGCCCACCCTGCGATCCTTTGTAGAAAAGTATGTGGAAGGATGCGAAACTTGTGCTAGGAAAAAGATACAGAGACACCCACGAGCAGTAACACTACCCCTAGATGTCCCAGCAGGTCTGTGGGAAGAAGTGGGAGTTGACCTGATCACACAGCTGCCCAATTCACAAGGATACGATGCCATCCTTGTCTGCACCGACCTCTACGGGAAACAAATCCACGCAATCCCTTGTACCACATCAATCACAGCAGCAGGTGTCGCTGACATCTACTACCGCGAAATTTTCCGCCTCCATGGCCTCCCCCTCCGCTTTGTATCAGACCGAGGACCCCAGTTTGCAGCAAAGCTCATGCGATCACTACTCTCCCGCCTGGGAATCAAATCCAATCTCACATCGGGATACCACCCCCAAGCGAATGGGCAAACCGAGCGGGCAAACCAAGAAGTCGAAAAGTATCTCCGGCTGTATGTGGGACGTCGTCAGGATGACTGGGCAGAGCATTTGCCAATGGCGGAGTTTGTGATTAACTCACGTACCCACTCTGCACTTGGAATCTCCCCATTCGAGCTCACTTACGGCTACCTCCCCCTATTTAACATTCCCGTTGGTCAGCGAAGTGGGATTCCAGCAGTGGATGATCGCATTCAGATCCTTCGAGAGGTGTGACAGGATGCCGGGGCAGCTCTACACCTGGGAAAAAGATGGCAAAAGGAAAACTATGAACGAGGAAAACGAAAGGCACATCAATTCCAAGCGGGAGATCAGGTCTGGCTAAGCGCAGAAGACATCAAGCTCCAACTTTCCAGTGAGAAACTTGGGGATCGACAGCTAGGACCTTACACCATTTTGGAGAAGGTTGGGCCCCTGGACTACCGTTTAGACCTCCCACTATCCCTGGACCGCATCCATCCTGTGTTCCACGTCGATAAATTGTACCCTTGGAGAGGGAACACCATAAATGGCGAAATTGCAACACCACCGGAACCAGTATATCTAGAGGATGAGGATGAGCCGGAGTATGAGGTCGAGGACATCTTGGATAGTCGGATTAGGTGGAAGAAGTTAGAGTATTTGGTAAAGTGGAAAGGCTACGATGCAGGACACAACTCATGGGAACCTGCACCAAATCTTGAACACGCCCCAGCAACTATCCGAAAATTCCACAAAAAGCACCCTCAGGCGGCAAAAGCTTGACCATTGAGGGCAATGGTCATAAGGAGGGGGGTAATGTCATGAAGTGAGCCCACCCCCTATCATTTTCCTTTCTTTACGATACACCATCCAAGCCCTCTTACCTACAATAATCATTCCGGAACATTCCATTCCATTCTATTAGTTCCATTCCATTCCTTGTGCCTGAGCTATACAGTATTACCTCATAGTTCCCACGCTCCACCTTGTATATATAAGCCAGCCCCCACAACCTGGTCCCTTATCTTGACCTCTTTGTCGTTGGGACCAGGTATGTCTTTAACTTACTTACTTGTATTTATTATCAATATAACTTTGTCGTTGGGACCAGTTGTCCGCTCCCGCCTAAGTCTCCGCTCCGCTCCGCCACCGTCGTCACCTCTTTGTGACAGAAGGAAGTTAAAAAGCAATATGGGTCTCCCAGTGCTGCTGTGATATTTGGCATTTTCAAGGAGGTGATTGTGGTGACGAAGGGAGAAAGCACGGAGGAAAGCACAGGCTCAAGCACAAGCCGAAGTGAGGAGTGGGGCTAGCACCACACACAAAGGCTGAAAGAGATAATGATCAAGACAGCAGCGATAGCACGAGGGCCAATCGCTAGGGTCGCACAAGGAAAACTAGTTGCAAAGACCAAGTAAATATATTGAAGATAAACGATGATACAAGTACTAACCTAGTTCCAAAGACCAAGAGGTCAAGATGGGGAACTAGGTGTCAGCTTACTGTACTATATATACAAGTGTCTAGCTGAGTAAGCGACAGCACGGGAAGTTGATAGAAGTATGCGGAATGATGTAGAAGGATGCGGAAGAGTGTAGCTGGATCCAAATAGTAACAAAGATAAAGGAAGAAGGAAATATAGGAAAAATGAAGTAAGTACCATATCCTGTGTAGCACGTTACGACACCTGCAGTGTTAAGAGACCCATCAATCTTATAGAGGGTGATTGGATGGAGGAGATGACAAGAAAGGATTTGGTGTTGTTTTACAAAATGGTCATGAATGAAGAGACCTGTGGCACCAGAGTCTATCATTGCTGCGCTGTCTGTATTCTTGAATCTGCCTTGCAACTTAATTGGTACATGGAAGTGAGAAACATCACTAGATTGAGCGGAGCCAATTGTACATGAGGGTATAGATGCATAAGTAGAGGTAGACAAGGAGTACAGACTAGGGAACCAGGTGGCAGCCATGGCGGGTTCCCACTTTAAAAATTCGAGTGCAACTCTGCTATCCGCTTGGCCAATTCTTTCTGCCCAGCAGTGAGCATCTGAAGGATCTTTGTGAAGCTGGTAGCTGGGGCAGGTGTTGTAGCAGCAATGGAAGTGGAGGGCTCAGCAGCGATAGAGGTAGCAGCTGCAGAATGAGGGAGGGCTTTTGGAAGTCCCAAGAACTTCCTACGGCAGATGGCTGCTACATGACCAGTTAGTCCGCAGTGATTGCAGACGTCTCGTTCATGGTGCCCATCCACCTTGCAATGGTCTCTGGATCCGCACCCATAGCATCTTCCCATCATGGATCTGCGATAGTCTTCCGCAGATCGTCCCATAGTGGTGGCATCCACGTCCATTGCATTGGGATCCCGGGCCAGAATGAAGGGAGTGGGGGTATAGGAGCCGAAATGGGGAGTGCTCCAGGTGTATTGCTTTCCTTCTTCATCAGCACATTCATTCTGTCGATTATCAATGCAAATTGCTTCACTGATCAGTGCATGCATCAGATCTGTGTTGGCCTGTGAATTGACCAACCCGTCCTTGATTCGCTTCGAGAGGTGATCATAGAACCAATCTCAAAGGTCTGCATCTGAGTATCCTGTCCTACTGGCATACTGCTTGAAGGTTGCAGCATATGTCGCTACGTGGTCCTTTCTCTGCCACAGACTTTTCAGGACTCATTTGGCCTCTACCACCAGGTCTGCTGTTTCAAACCGTTGCCTAAAGGCGCCAGCAAAATCAGCTCAGGTGGGGTAGAGGAGGGCAGGAGCTGGTACTCCTGCAGTGACCGCCCAAGCAACTTGACCAATGTTCTCCGAAGTGGGAGTAGCCCAAATAGCTGCATCACCATCAAGGTATGAGATGGCCAATTTGATTTTTTCCTGTTCATTACTAAGGGAATGGATACCCTGGGCCCATAGTTTAAAGGCAGCAATGAACTGTTGTGCGTCGTTGCTACGCTTCCCATCATATGTCTGGGGTTTGCTAACACCTTTGTTGGTGCTTATATTGTTGGCGATGCTGGTTACTGCCGATTGTAGCGCCATCTGTTGTGTGGCAAGTTGTTGAATCAGCACTGCAAGGTCTTGGGTAGTGGGAGGATAAGCCATGATGGGCGTGTTTTCAGCAGGGATAGGCTCAGGAGATGGGGATAACGGTTCTGGTGTAACCGAGATATCGATGACAATAGGCTCTGGGGATGGGATTGATGTGACAGGGTCAGCTTCAGTTTCTAGCTCGGGTTCTAAGATAGCAGTAGGGATAAGTGCAGGAGAGAATCTAGCAGATGAGATGGCACTGGTGGGGTTTGAAAGTCTACCAACCTGGCTCGGAACTTGGCTTAGAATTCTAGGGATGACTATGAATTGTCCGTTTCCTGAATTGCTTGGAGCGATGGGAGCAAAGTTACGGTATCGGTTGGGACAAGGATTTTCGTCACAGTCAAACCAAGTGTCATGTTCTTTGTCTGGATTGTATTTAGAATGAACATCACACTGATCTTGAGTATCAAATGCATGCTGCAATCCTGAACAATCGATGTCTGGTGTAAATGAAGGTGTAGTGGCAATGGAAGGTGGAGAACTGGGTAAGTCCGATTTCCACTCCTCGTAGGATCAGTTGGAAAGGCTGATGGTACAAGTAGAGATCTTGACCTAATGTGGTGACAAAGGGAGAAAGCACAGAGGAGGCACAGGCTCAAAGCACAAACCAAGGTGAGGGGTGGGGCTAGCACCACACATGAAGGCTGAAAGAGATAATGATCAAGACAACTGTCATGAAGTGAGCCACCCCTATCATTTTCCTTTCTGTCAGCGACTCGCTAGCTCTCACAAGAGACAACCAGGCGTCACACGATAGACGATGAGCAAGAGGGCGAAAGAGCAAAAAGATGATGGATAAGATAACCCAACTACAAGTCTAGCTACCGAGGAGAATAGACGAGAATAGAGCTAAGGAATATAACTACAAAATACTAAGTCTTATATACTTATTGGGATATGAAGTCGTGAGATACTTCTCGCGCCGTAACCGTGAGGATCTACAATAAGAGTCGCTCGTATCCATAAGTAAAGCTGTAGGTATTAGGTGAGTAAACAATAAGGCAATATAAAAAGAAGCATGGAAGCGGGACGATAATGACGTCGTCCTGTCAATGAACTGACAGGCACGAGAGAGTCGCGCCTAAGTGAAACGACAACGCGAGAACAATAAGGTTGACGCGTGTAACCTAAATGATAATGAAAATATAATAAGCGCTAGTGTAAGCGCTTTGGTGATTAGATAAGTAAATAAAAGAAAAGGAAAAGAATAATGGAAAAAGATCGATTCATGACATTACCCCCTCCCTAGAGCGCGAGTTCCACGAAGCGCTTGTCGTCTAACAAAATTTTCGGAGGGTAATTGTGAGGGTGTATTTTCGGTATCTGGCGGAGGCATAGGGCGGAATAACTCGGTAGGGAATAAGGAAATAGGGATTTCGAGTCGACTCAGGGTGGCGGGTTTGGGTTTGTTTGGGTTTTTATCATGGAATTCCTTCAACAAATCGGAGGAATGGGTGATGTTGGACCGAGGTTCCCAAGTGTCTTCATGTGGTCCGTAACCTCGCCACCTGACCTTGTACTTGATCCCTTTTCCTACCTTTCGTGAGTCAAGAATCTCCTCGACTTCGAATTCCTCTTCTTCTCCTACGACGACAGGAGGTGGACGAGTGTTTCGTGGTTGAGAGGGAAATTGCGGTTCTCTATAGGGAGTGAGAAGGACTTCGTTGAAAACGTTATGGATATGTTTCCACGTAGAGGCGATGTCTAGTTTATAGGAACTAGCGCCTATCTTCTTCTGAACTGTAAACGGTCCAAACCGTTTATCTCCTAACTTTTTCATTGGCTGGTCTGTCGATAAGTTAGTTCCCTCAAGCCAGACCTTATCGCCTGGCTTGTACTCTACTCCAACTCTTCGCTTTCGGTCATAAAACTTCTTCATGTCCTCGTTGGCCTTTCCTAAGGCCGCTCCTACTTCGTCTCGAACCTTCCTCATTCCATCTGCAAAAGCCTGTGCTGTGGGGTTATCCGAAGTCATTTGAGGTGCCGTGCCTTTATAGGGATGTCTACCGTTGTCAGCATAGAAGGGGGAAACTTTTGTCGCAGAGTGTACTCGATCGTTATAGGTGAATTCTGCAAGCGGTAACCACTCATGCCAGTCATTTTGATGATAGCTAATGAACAAACGGAGATAATGTTCTATCTCCTGATTTGTTTGTTCTGTCTGGCCGTTGGTCTGTGGATGATATGCCGTGGTATAGTTTGCTTCTATTCCTAAAAGATGGTAGAGTTCCTTCATGAAACGAGAATGATATTGCGGTCCTCGATCATGTATTATTTTTCGTGGAATGCCGTGGATAGAAAAAATACGATCCCGATAGATTTTTGCCATTCCCTCTGACGTGACTGTAGTGTGAGACGGAACAAGTCGCAACCTTTTGGAAAAATGATCGATAAACACCGATATGGCGTTATATCCTCCCGATTCCGGTAGTTCCCCTATCATATCAGTGCCGATTATTTGCCACGGTTCAGTTGGTACTGCATGTGGGTGAAGTTGTCCTACTGGTTTGGTACGATGTGACTTTGTCGCCTGGCATTTCTCGCATCCTTCGACGTATTTCCCTGCATCTCGTGTCACTCCTGGCCACCAGTAGTCCCGAGTAATCAACTCCGTGGTTTTGTACTGTCCTGGATGTCCCGCTAGCGGTGTATCGTGGTACTGAGTGATTATTTTGGACCGGAGTAGGCGGTTTTTCGGTACATAAACACGCCCTTTCCAGGTAATGACTTTGTCAGTCTCAGTCCACTCTGGATTTTTCGCAGCGAGGGCATCCTGTACAGTTCGGTCTACTTGGTTTCTACTCTTTCGGATCTCTGATAACAGGAGATCTTCGGGAGCCGATAGGTCGAGAGCTTGAATAAAAAGTTCCGGTTTCAGGAGAACGATGTTCTTGTTGTCCTTGTCCCCCGTCTCAAGACCTGTCATCCTCGACAGGGCGTCAGCTTTCGTCATCGATTTACCAGGTTTGTGAACGAGATCGAAATTATACTCCGCTAATTCCAGTACCCAGCGCACTTGTCGTCGGTTGAGTTTCTGCGGCTTCTTGAAGTACTGGAGGTTTGCGTGATCCGTATAAATCTCAATCTGTTCCTCCGCACCTAGTAAATATTGCCTCCAGTCGTCGAGGGAGTCCATAATTGCCATAAGTTCTTTGTCGTAAATCTCGTAATTACGCTCAACCTCATTGAGGGAACGAGAACGAAAGGCAATAGGATACCACTTGCTTTCGACAAACTGGGATAAAACGGCGCCATTAGCATAATCGGACGAGTCAGCTTCTACCCTGAATTTTCCGTGGTTTCGAGGAATGAGTAAAACTACTTCTTCACAGATTCGACGTTTCAACTCCTCGAATGCCTCTTCCTGACCTTTTTCCCACTTCCAAGTCCCATTTCCCGTGAGCTGTGTTAATGGCTTTGCTACCAGACTGAAACCACGAATGAATCGCCGGAAGAAGTTGCAAAATCCTAGAAACTGTTGGACGTCGCGCTTCTTTCGTGGAGTAATCCATTCTCGAACGGCTTGTACTTTCTTGGGATCCATGCGAATAGTTCCGTTACCGATGATAATACCGAGGTAGTCGATAACCGGTTTTTCGAAAGAACACTTTTCGGGTTTAAGGAACAACTTATGTTCCCTTAGAATGTCAAGTACTTGTTCTACGATTTGTCGATGTTCTTCTATACCGTCGGTAAAAATCAGTATGTCGTCCATGTAAACAATAACATGACCTTTATTGATGAGGTCTCGCAGGATGTGGTTCATGAAACCTTGGAACGTCGCAGGAGAGTTGGTGAGTCCGAAGAACATGACGGTCGGTTCGAATAACCCCTGGTTAGTTCGAAAAGCCGCTTTCCATTCGTCACCTTCCTTTATGCGGATGTTGTTGAATCCCCATCTGATATCCATCTTCGTGAAGATTTTAGCGCCTTTTAAACGATCGATTAGCTCCTGAATGAGAGGAAGTGGATACCGGTTTTTAACCGTCATCTCGTTCAGTTTACGATAATCTTGTACTGGTCGTAAGGTGCCATCTTTCTTTTTAACGAAGAAGAAGGGAGACGCCATCTGCGAAGTCGAAGGTCGGATTCGTCCAGTTCGAAGGTTTTCTTCAAGAAACTTGTCGAGCGCCTCTTGTTCCTTTGGGTTTAATGGATACACCTTGCAATCTAAAGGTTTAGAACCTGGCGTTAGGTCGATAGCGTGGTCCCAAGGACGTCGTTGTGGCAGTTGGTCGAATTCCTTCTGGCTGAAAACATCGGGGTACTTTTCAATGTAGGGCTTGGAAGTGTCGAACTCTTGGGCTGTTTCCTCTCTGGCTTGTTTTTCCGTCCACTTCCTCGACTGTACCTGCTCGTGAACATACCTGTCCCAGTCAAACAGGAAAAGCTGTTCGCCTTCCTGTAATGCCGCTCTAGAATGGGTATCCTCTGGTGTCCAAAAGTGTGGGTTGTAACCGCATCTTGTTGGACACCTGTCAAAGGTTAGTTCAGACGTATTCCAGTCGATACTCGGGTTGTGGTGTCGTAGCCAGTCTAGTCCTAGAAAGATATTATTCTTTCCTAGACTTACTACTCCGAATTGGACGATCTCTGAATGATCACCGATGGTCATCCGGATCTCGACATACTTGTCTATTGATCCGGAGTCGTTGAGTGTACCGTCGGCATTGTAGACAGGTGTTTTGATCGGTAAGTTTTCCGTGATAAGATTATGCCGTTTGACGAATTCTGAGTCGATGCAGGAACCAGTAGCTCCACTGTCGAGGAGTCCTTCTGTGACGATTTGTCGAGCATCCTCCAGTGTCTCGAGTATTGCTGGGAGTTTCAGACTTTTGCCGCGTGTCCCGCGAACATAACTCCTTTTGTTTTTGAGACTCCGGATGGCGGTGACTGCCGTTTTCCAGTTCCGTTTTCGTATGTCCATGACGGTTTCTTCAGAGGCTTCTTTTTCCCGTGAAAAGGGCATCCAAGTTCGTAACAATCCCACTGCTCTCGGGATCTGGTCTTCTCTGACTCTCTGAGTTAGCCATTCAGCAGTGTCGGGTTCGTACCGTATAGGTTTTTCGGTTTTTTCGGTTTTGTGGATAAAGGTGGACGCGTTTTTCTGTTTAGTACCTGTACTGATTACATAGTCAACGCCATTATCAACAAACTCCGAAATGTCCGTGTGCGAAGGCTCCTGCAGACCTATATCTACTGCGGAGCCTTTGGAAAACCCAAATCGTTAATAAAGTCCGTACGTTCCTGCTCACTCATATTCAACATAATACCTCTGACTACCGCCTTTCTCTTGTGCGGGCAGTTCCTGCTCATGTGGCCTGGCTCGCCACAGTTGAAGCACAGACGCTTCTCTCTCGCTTGGTCGATGTCCATCGGCCTGCCCGTTCCTCCGAACGTGGTGCCAGTAGCATCTCTTCTCGGTGCCGCTGAATATTCTGCCTTCGGAGCTACTTTCGGCTCCTGTCGGTTCTGCTGAGTGGACGACTGTCCACGACTCTGTCCCTGTGGGTTAGCGTTCCACCACCCCGCATACCCGTAACCTCTCTTCTGTTCGGCCCACTGCCGCCTTACATTGTCAGCCCCTGTGACTACCTTCTTCAATTCCTTGTAGTCTTCAAAGGGCTCCGTTCGTCCTTTGATGATGTCGTAGAGAAGGGTGTGATCGACGGCCCTCTCTGCTAGGGTAAGAACGTGCGACTCGTCCTTCTTGTATCCGGCATCCTTCAGCAACAATTCAAATTCTTTGAAAAAGTCGCCGGCCGAAGACTTCCCCTGTCGGATATAAGTTAGTTTATCGCGAGCTTCCTTCTCTTTCGCGACATTCGTGAACTCCCTGTCCATATCGTCAATTACCTGCTTCCCCGTAATATCCCATGACCCATTGTCGATGTTGAAGTGGTCATCAGAGTAGACCTGGGCCCATTCATCAGCTTTTCCTCCGACCAGGAAGGACATAATGATGGTCGTAACACGATGGGAATTGTCGACCTGCTTTGTCTCCGTTAGCTCGGAGACGTAAGCCATCATTCGTCATCGCCATGGTCGGTAGGTGGCGGGATCGCCATCGTAGTTCCCTGGTGTATTGACAAACACCCGGCGTGGACTAGAAGTGACGGTAGTGACTTCTGCTGGGTTGGGCGCATGTATCGACCGATCAGTCATGTTGGTTTATAGGAAGGGAGGGGATGAGCGTGTTTGGTAAGAATGAAAATATGTAACGTATCGAGAAAACTAGTTTCCAACGGTGTGTTGAATCCTAGGCAAGTTTGTAAAAGTTTTGTTGTGACGGGTGGTATGTGGTAGAAGCTCTATTCTTCTGTCAGCGACTCGCTAGCTCTCACAAGAGACAACCAGGCGTCACACGATAGATGATGAGCAAGAGGGCGAAAGAGCAAAAAGATGATGGATAAGATAACCCAACTACAAGTCTAGCTACCGAGGAGAATAGACGAGAATAGAGCTAAGGAATATAACTACAAAATACTAAGTCTTATATACTTATTGGGATATGAAGTCGTGAGATACTTCTCGCGCCGTAACCGTGAGGATCTACAATAAGAGTCGCTCGTATCCATAAGTAAAGCTGTAGGTATTAGGTGAGTAAACAATAAGGCAATATAAAAAGAAGCATGGAAGTGGGACGATAATGACGTCGTCCTGTCAATGAACTGACAGGCACGAGAGAGTCGCGCCTAAGTGAAACAACAACGCGAGAACAATAAGGTTGACGCGTGTAACCTAAATGATAATGAAAATATAATAAGTGCTAGTGTAAGCGCTTTGGTGATTAGATAAGTAAATAAAAGAAAAGGAAAAGAATAATGGAAAAAGATCGATTCATGACACTTTCTTTATGATACACCATCCGAGCTCTCCTACCTACAATAATCATTCCGGAACCTTCCATTCTATTCTATCAGTTCCGTTCCATTCCTTGTGCCTGAGCTATACAGTATTACATCATAATTCCCACACTCCGCCTTGTATATATAAGCCAGCCCCCACAACCTGGTCCCTTATCTTGACCTCTTTGTTGTTGGGACCAGGTATGTCTTTTACTTACTTACTTGTATTTATTATCAATATAACTTTGTCGTTGGGACCAGGACCAGTATCTGTCCGCCTCTGTCCAAGTCTCCGCTCTGCTCCGCCGCCATCATCACCTCTTTGTGACAACAACAGTAATAGCACAAGGGCCAATCACTAGGGTCACACAAGGAAAACTAGTTCCAAAGACCAAGTGAGTATATTGAGTGTAAACAAAGATACAAGTACTAACCTAGTTCCAAAGACCAAGAGATCAAGATGGGGAACTAGGTGCCAACTACTGTACTATATATACAAGTGTTCAGATGAGTAAGCGACAGCGCGGGAAGCCAATAGAAGTAGCTAGAATGTGATGGAACACTTTTGAAGGATGATAGAAGGGTACAGAAAGGTGTAGAAGAGTCCGAACAGTAACAAAGGTAAAGAAAGGAGGAAGTGTAGGAGAAAATGAAGTAAGTACCGTATCCTGTATAGCATGTCATGACAACCAGCATCTAATTGTGGAAACTGATGCTTTGGCTGCAATCCTCTCGATCCTATTACCTGACAGAGAAATTCACCCCATTGCATTCCTCTCAAGGACTTTTCTGTCATGACGTGCTATACAAGATACAGTACTTACTTTATTTCTCCTACATCTCCCCCTTCCCTCATCGCTGTTACTGTTTGGATCCATCTACATCATTCCGCATCCTTCTATCACATTCCAAACACTTCCATCAACTTCCCGCGCTTTCGCTTACTCATCGAGACTCTTGTATATATAGTACAGTAGCTGACACCTAGTTCCCCATCTTGACCTCTTGGTCTTTGGAACTAGGTTAGTACCTGTATCATTGTTTACCTTCAATACACTTACTTGGTCTTTGGAACTAGTTTTCCTTGTGCGACCCTAGTGATTGGCCCTCGTGCTATTGCTGCTGTCTTGATCATTATCTCTTTCAGCCTTTGTGTGTGGTGCTAGCCCCACTCCTCACTTCGGCTTGTGCTTGAGCCTGTGCTTTCCTCCGTGCTTTCTCCCTTCGTCAACACATTAGGTCAAGATCTCTACTCGTACCATCAGCCTCTCCAACTGATCCTACGAGGAGTGGAAATTGGACTTACCTGGTTCTCCACCTTCCATTGCCGCTATGCCTTCGTTTACACCAGACATTGATTGTTCAGGATTTCAGCACGCATTTGATATTCAAGATCAGTGCGACATTCATTCCAAATACAATCCAGATGAAGAACACAATGCTTGGTTTGACTGCGACAAAAATCCTTGCCCCAACCGATATCGTAACCCCGCTCCCATCACTCCAAGGGATTCAGGAAACGGATGATTCATAGACATCCCAAGAATTCCAAGCCGAGTTCCGAGCCGGGTTGGTAGACTTTCAAACCCTACCAGTGCTGTACCATCTGCTAGATCCTTTCCTGCGCTTATCTCTACTGTTATCTTAGAACCCGAGCTAGAAACTGAAGCCGACCCTGTCGCATCAACCCCATCCCCAGAGCCTATTGTCATCGATATCTCGGTTACACCAGAACCATTATCCCCATCTCCTGAGCCTATCCCCACTGAAAACACCTCCATCATGTCACACCCTCCTACCACCCAAGACCTTGCGGTGTTGATTCAACAACTTGCCACACAACAAATGGCACTACAATCGGCAGTAGCCAGCATTGCCAACAACATAAGCACCAACAAAGGTGTTAGCAAACCCCAGACGTATGATGGGAAGCGTAGTGACGATGCACGATGCTTCATTGCTGCCTTCGAACTATGGGCCCAGGGTATCCGTTCCCTCAGTAATGAACAGGAAAAAATCAAATTGGCCATCTCATACCTTGATGGTGATGCAGCTATTTGGGCTACTCCCACCTCTGAGAACATTAGCCAAGTTGCTCGAGCGGACGCTGCAGGAGTACCAGCTCCTGCCCTCCTCTACCCCACCTGGGCTGATTTCGCAGGCGCTTTTAGGCAACGGTTTGAAACAGCAGATCCAGTGGTAGAGGCCAAACGAGTCCTGAAAAGCCTTTGGCAGGGAAAGGACCGGGTAGCAACATATGCGGCGACCTTCAAACAGTATGCTAGTAGGACAGGATACTCAGATGCTGACCTCCGAGATCGGTTCTATGATCACCTCTCGAAGAGAATCAAGGACGGTGTCACAAAGAGGTGACGACGGTGGCGGAGCGGAGCGGAGACTTAGGCAGGAGCGGACAACTGGTCCCAACGACAAAGTTATATTGATAATAAATACAAGTAAGTAAGTTCAAGACATACCTGGTCCCAACGACAAAGAGGTCAAGATAAGGGACCAGGTTGTGGGGGCTGGCTTATATATACAAGGTGGAGCGTGGGAACTATGAGGTAATACTGTATAGCTCCGGCACAAGGAATGGAACTAATAGAATGGAATGGAATGTTCCGGAATGATTATTGTAGGTAGGGGGGCTTGGATGGTGTATCGTAAAGAAAGGAAAATGATAGGGGGTGGGCTCACTTCATGACATTACCCCCCTCCTTATGACCATTGCCCTCAATGGTCAAGCTTTTGCCGCCTGAGGGTGCTTTTTGTGGAATTTTCGGATAGTTGCTGGGGCGTGTTCAAGATTTGGTGCAGGTTCCCATGAGTTGTGTCCTGCATCGTAGCCTTTCCACTTTACCAAGTACTCTAGCTTCTTCCACCTAATCCGACTATCCAAGATGTCCTCGACTTCATACTCCGGCTCATCCTCATCCTCTAGATATACTGGTTCCGGTGGTGTTGCAATTTCGCCGTTTACGGTGTTCCCTCTCCAAGGGTACAATTTATCAACATGGAACACAGGATGGATGCGGTCCAGGGATAGTGGGAGGTCTAAATGGTAGTCCAGGGGCCCAACCTTCTGCAAAATGGTGTAAGGTCCTAGCTGTCGATCCCCAAGTTTCTCACTGGAAAGTTGGAGCTTGATGTCCTCTGCGCTTAGCCAGACCTGATCTCCAACTTGGAATTGATGTGCCTTTCGTTTTCCCCGTTCGTAGTTTTCCTTTTGCCGTCGTTTCCCCAGGTGTAGCGCCGCCCCAGCATCCTGTCGTGCATCCCGCAGTATCTGGATGCGATCATCCACCGCCGGAATCCCACTCCGTTGTCCAACTGGAATGTTAAATAGAGGCAGATAACCATAGGTGAGTTCGAATGGGGACGTTCCAAGTGCAGAGTGGGTGCGAGAGTTAATCACAAATTCCGCCATAGGTAGGTGCTCCGCCCAGTCATCCTGGCGGCGTCCCACATAGAGTCTGAGGTATTTTTCGACTTCTTGGTTTGCCCGTTCGGTCTGTCCGTTTGCTTGGGGGTGGTACCCTGAGGTGAGGTTTGATTTGATTCCTAGGCGGGAGAGTAATGATCGCATGAGTTTTGCTGCAAACTGGGGTCCCCGGTCTGATACAAAGCGGAGGGGAAGACCATGGAGGCGAAAAATTTCGCGATAGTAGATGTCGGCCACACCTGCTGCTGTGATTGAAGTTGTACAAGGAATTGCATGGATTTGTTTACCATAAAGGTCCGTGCAGACTAGAATCGCGTCATACCCTTGCGAGTTGGGCAGCTGTGTGATCAAGTCAACTCCCACTTCTTCCCACAAGCCTGCTGGGACGTCTAGAGGTAGTGTTACTGCTCGTGGGTGTCTCTGTATCTTCTTCCTTGCACAAGTCTCGCATCCTTCAACATATTTTTCTACAAAGGATCGCAGGGTGGGCCACCAAAAGTGGGTGCTGACGAGGTCAAGGGTATTGTGAAGTCCAGGGTGGCCAGCAGAGGGGTTATCGTGGCATTGCTTGAGTACTTCTTTCCGGAGGTCATCATCTGGTGGGACATATACTCTTCCTCGGTGGTATACTAGTCCCTTGTCTTCTTCCCATTCTGCTATCCCATTGGCCAAGCGTTTGAGACCGCTTCTCCTAAGCTCTTCCAGTCCTTCCAGTACTTGGGCCTCCTTTTGAGACGCCTGTCGGATGCGGTCCTCCAGTGGGTTTTGTAGTGAGGTAGCTGCCACTTGCATGAAATGGGCTGGTTTCAGAACAATCTGTTGTCGATTATCTTCGCTATCCAGAACCTGATGTGCTGCCATACGAGAGAGAGCGTCTGCCTGAGTGTTGGACTTGCCAGGGCGGTGAGTGAGCTGGAAGTCGAATCGGGACAACCATAGTGCCCATCGCGCCTGCCGTCTACTGAGGTCTTGAGCAGAACGCCAGAATTCCAGGTTTGCGTGGTCGGTGAGAATCTCGAATGGTTGTGGTGAACCTTCCAGGAAGCTTCTCCAGTCCTTTAATGCTTCGATGATAGCGAGCATCTCTCGGTCATAGATTTCGTAGTTTCGTTCAGCTGCTTGCATGGAGGCTGATCGAAATGCCACTGGGTGCCACTGGCCGTCGTCTTGTTTCTGCATTAGGGCTCCTCCCGTAGCAAAGCCTGATGCATCTACCTCAAGTTGTGTGAGCCTATTAGGGTCCCAGAGTGCCAGTACCGGTGCTGTGATGAATGCTTCCCTTAGGGTATCGAATGCTTGTTGTTGGTGTGTCCCCCAACTGAAGCCTGTATCCTTTTTTGTTAGGTCGTTCAGAGGGCGTGCTATGCGGGCAAAGTTCCGTATGAATCGACGGTAGAAGTTAGCGAAGCCTAGGAATCCCCGTAGTTCTCGTAGATTCTTTGGGGTAGGCCAGTCGCGGACTGCAGCTACTTTTACTGGATCCATGCGCACTTCACCTTCTGATATCACTAGTCCCAAATACTCAACCTGAAGCTCCTCAAACTCGCATTTCTCTGGTCGCAGGTAGAGGTCATGTTTCTCCAGCCGCTTTAGTACCTCTCGCACCACCTGCCGGTGTTCTTGCAAATTGTTACTGAAGATGAGGATGTCGTCTAGGTAGACTGCTACCTTACCAGCCGCCACTAGGTCTGAAAAGATGGAATTCATGAGCGCTTGGAAGGTAGCTGGCGAGTTGGTGAGACCGAAGAACATTACACTGGGTTCAAATAACCCTCGGTTGGTTGCAAAAGCGGCCTTCCACTCATCACCCTCCTTAATCCGGACATTGTTGTAGCCCCATCTGACGTCAAATTTGGTGAAGTACCGTGCCCCCTGTAGACGGCTGACAATGTCAGCGACCAGTGGGAGAGGATAGCGGTTCTTTAGGGTTACTTGGTTGAGTTTCCAGTAATCCTGTACGAAGCGGAGCTTCCCATCTTTCTTCTTAACAAAGAAGACGGGTGAAGACAGTGGCGATTTTGAGGGGCGAATGTAGCCTTTTCGGAGGTTGTCATCCAGGAAGCGGTCGAGTTCACCTTGTTCATTCAATGACATTGGATAGACTTTTGTGCGCATGGTTTCCGGTGCACCTGGGATCAATTCTATAGCATGATCCCAGGGTTGGTGGTCAGGGAGGCGCTCTGAAGCAGTTTCAGAGAATACTTTTTCGAAATCGCGGTAGGGTTCTGGGACCATTTCTTCAAAGGTTTTCATGGGTTTTGTTTTGTGGGCTTGTTCCGCTAGCTGTTGGGAGTAGGTGAACCCTGCAGCACACCAGACTTCATCTGTTTGTTCGTGTAAGATTCCTGACTTCACCCATGCACGTCGGGTTCGTCGGTTTGCTCGAATGCGGTGTATGGGCGACTCTTCTGTCTCCTCATCCAGTGTGTCAAGTGGTGGTTCAGGGGTGATCACAGTTTCAATTTCCTCCGCCGTGTCTTGCTCTTCCACCTCCTCTATCGTTGTTTGTTGGGATCTGACTGTGAGTCGTCCTTTCTCCCAGTCGATATCTGGATTGGCCTTACGTAGCCAGGGGAGTCCTAAGATTAGGTCTTCGCCTCCCAGATTGGTTACTAGCAAGTCTGTCCACCGTTCTTGGTTATCAACAGTCAGGGCTAGGCGTGCAAAGTGTGTGATCTGCCCTGCTCGGTTAGCAGACCCATCAATGTTAAAGACGCCAATGGGTTTCCTGAGTGGGAAGGTCCTTACATGGTGACGGGTGACAAACTCTTGGTTCAAAAATAGAGCAGTGGCTCCAGAATCAACCATGGCTGCAGTTGCTATACTGTGATTTCTTCCTCTTAGTTTTGCGTTAATTCGGAAGTGAGATGAATTGGAGTTCAATTCCGAAATAGTAGATATTTTACAAGATGGGAGAGAATCATACGCAGATGTGGAATGTATAGCGAACTGGTTTACGGGTACTCTCGATGCAGCCGAGACGGGCACCCGCTTTAAAAACCCTCCTGAGAACCTGGTGCTGGGGCCATGGCATTGGCTCTGTTAAGGAGCTCCTGGAGCTGGGCAATCTGGGTGGAGAGGTCAGGCGTAAGTGGGGACGGAGCAGTGGGAGCTGGAATGGACGCGGCAATTTGGACAGGTTCATTGGGGAAGAGGGTGAACGGTGTCGAAGCAGAAGCAGAGACTTGTTGACGGCGGGGTTGTTGGCGCTTACCCCGGCCACGTTCTAGACCCATGAACTTGTCTTGGCAGACTGATTCTAGGTGGCCTCGTCGTCCACAGTAGCGGCAAACTGTCTCCTTGTATGAGCAGTTCCTCTTTTCGTGACTCTGCGAGCCACACCCATAACACCTTCCTCTCATCTGGGCCACGAAGCTTTCTCTGCTGTTACCACTAGTGTGTGTGGCATCGACATCCATAGCATGGGAGTTGGCAGGGGGGGAGGAGATATGGGAGGTGCCTGGGTTGCGACCTGTCATGGTGGGATCGTGCAGGAACACATCCACTGGAATTGCTCGCCTGATAGCCTCCTCCAGGGTGGGAGCCAGTCCCTGGGCTATATTGACCACAATGAGATTTTGTCGGATCTCTGGGTTGAGGCCGCTATGGAAGCGTTCTCGCAGGTCGACGTCTGAAAGCCCGGTCCGATCACCAATGTCCTTGAAATTCTGTGCAAATTCCGCTACCGTTTGACCTTTTGCCTGCCTGAGATGCTGGATTGCATTCCGGGCCTCCATACCTGCATCAATGGATTCAAATCGGAGGGTGAAGGCTGTTTTGAAGTCTTCCCATCGTCCATTGAAAGGTTGTTGGTTATGGCTGAATTCTAGGAGGTATGGTGTGGCCCAGTCAGCAGCCTTGCCTGAGAAGAATCCTAGCGCTGCCTTGATCAGCTTCCCTTCGTTGCTACTCAGATCTGGTTGTTCCATTGCCCAGCTTTGATACTGAGCAATGAAGCGACGTGCTTCTGCACTACTAGAGCCTTTGAAGAGCTCAGGTTTATTCATACTGGACTTGGCTGAGGCTTTGTGGAGGTTGGCCGTGAGCTGGGCCACCTGCTCGATGAGCTGTGCCATGAGCTGGTTTGTGTTGACTTCAGAGGTCGACATAATGGATGGGGGTGCAGTGGGAGTAGGGATAAGGATGGGTGTGATCACGGTACCGTCGGAAAGGTTCTCCTCTTCACTGATGGAGTTGGCAGCAGCGTTTGGACAGGGTTGAGAACTGCAATCAGCCCAGGAGCTGCTTTTGCTGCGGTGGATGTGGGTTTGATCTTTAGTATCAAAAGCGTGTGGGTAGGCAGAGCAGTCGATAGCTTGGGCGGGCAGGCTTGGTGCGGAGGTGTCTGTAGACGTGGTGGAAGCGGAGCCTGCAAGGATAACCTAATCGGTAGGCTATCAGTGCAGTAAGGGATCTTGACCTAATGTCACAAAGAGGTGACGACGGTGGCGGAGCGGAGCGGAGACTTAGGCGGGAGCGGACAACTGGTCCCAACGACAAAGTTATATTGATAATAAATACAAGTAAGTAAGTTCAAGACATACCTGGTCCCAACGACAAAGAGGTCAAGATAAGGGACCAGGTTGTGGGGGCTGGCTTATATATACAAGGTGGAGCGTGGGAACTATGAGGTAATACTGTATAGCTCCGGCACAAGGAATGGAACTAATAGAATGGAATGGAATGTTCCGGAATGATTATTGTAGGTAGGGGGGCTTGGATGGTGTATCGTAAAGAAAGGAAAATGATAGGGGGTGGGCTCACTTCATGACAGACGGACTAGTCAACTCCCAGGCTAACACAGATCAGATAAATGCGCTGATCAATGAAGCAATTCGCATTGACAACAGGCAGAATGAACGCGCCGATGAGGAAGGGAAACAATACACCCGAAGCACTCCCAACTTCAGCTCCTACACCCCTACTCCCTTTGTTCCGGCCCGCGATCCAAATGCAATGGACGTGCATGCCACCACTACCGGCCGATCTGCAGAAGACTATTGCAGATCCATGATGGGAAGATGCTATGGGTGTGGGTCCAGAGAACATCGAAAGGCAGATGGGCACCACGAACGCGATGTCTGCAATCATTGCGGACTAACAGGCCATCTAGCAGCTGTCTGCCGCAGGAAGTTTTTGGGACTCTCAAGGCCCATCCCTCGTTCTGCCACCGCCACATCTATCATTGCCGAGCCCTCTACCTCCATTGCTGCTACCACGTCTGCCCCCGCTACCGATTTCACAAAAATCCTCCAGATGCTCACTGCCGGGCAGAAGGAACTGGCAGAGCAAATGGCAGAGTTGCGCTCGAATTTTCAAAGTGGGAACCCGCCACGGCTGCCGCCTGGTTCCCTAGTCTGTACTCCTCGTCTACCTCTACTTATGCATCTATACCCTCATGTACAATTGGTTCCACTCAATCTAGTGATGTTTCTCACTTCCACGTACCGATTAAGTTGCAAGGTAGATTCAAGAATACCGACAGCGCAGCAATGATAGACTCTGGTGCCACAGGTCTCTTCATTCATGAACGTTTCATGAAACAACATCGAATTTTCCCTCACCATCTCTGCCATCCAATCACTCTTTATAACATTGACGGATCTCCTAACACTGCAGGACAGATCACACACTCTGTACGTCTACTATCCACAATAGACCAAAACCCACCCCAGCTCCTTGAATACCTCGTCACCAACCTTGGTTCGGAAGATATCATTCTTGGACTCCCATGGCTCCGAAAGGTCAACCCGGACATCGACTGGAAAGAAGGGCAATTGTCCATCACCTCTCCCAGAAAGACTCCGCACCCCATGACCATCGAAGAAATCCCTGAGCCCAAGGAAAGTAACGCGGGAGGAACCACTGCACATATTGTAGAAGCTAACTCAGACTGGGGCACCACTGCAGCTCCACAAGTTCACTTCTCCATCCCGGAGCCTGAGGACCAACCCAAATCGGCTGAAGAAACTCTCCCTCTCCCCACGCCTGACCCAGAGATACATGAATACACTGAAAGCACCCCTCTGTATCGACTGGTAGGCAACAGGAAGCGGAGGAGAGCATTACTTCGAGCTGGGATCACTGGCCATACATCGGAAGAACTTTGGTGTTCTGCAGGGTATACGTATTCTCAACAACTCACAGAGGCTGCCTACAAAGAGAAGCTGTCGAAGTCATTTGAAGAGATGGTCCCCTCGTCATACCGGAAACATGCAAAGGTCTTCTCTGAGAAAGAATCAGAACGACTACCGGAACATAAACCTTGGGACCATGCCATAGATCTGAAACCGGATGCTCCTGAAACCATGCGGACCAAGATCTACCCCATGTCCCCAAATGAGCAGGAAGAGTTTGACCAGTTCTTGGAAGAGAATCGGCGCAAAGGCTACATCCGTCCCTCCAAATCCCCATTGGCGTCACCTGTCTTCTTTGTCAAAAAGAAGGATGGTAAACTTCGATTTGTGCAGGATTACCGGCGACTCAATGAATACACAGTAAAAAACCGGTACCCACTTCCCCTCGTCACAGACATTGTCAGCCAACTACGCAAAGTCAAAGTTTTCTCCAAGATGGATGTTCGTTGGGGGTATAACAATGTGCAGATTAAAGAGGGGGACGAATGGAAGGGAGCATTTGCAACAAATCGAGGACTCTTTGAGCCCCTTGTCATGTTCTTCGGCCTAACAAACTCACCCGCTATGTTCCAAGCCCTCATGAACTCCATATTTGCTGACCTCATTGCTGCTGGGAAGGTGGCCGTTTATCTGGATGACATCCTAGTTTTCACTGAAACTCTGGAGGAACATCAAAGTATAGTCAACGATGTGCTTACACGCCTCAGCAAATACGACCTATATCTGCGACCAGAGAAGTGTGAATTCGAACGGCCTTCCATTGAATACCTAGGCTTGGTAATCAGTGAAGGAGAAGTGCGAATGGACCCAGTCAAAATAGAGGCAGTTAGTAACTGGCAGGCCCCTACAACACTACGTGATCTCCAAGGTTTCCTAGGATTTGCTAACTTCTATCGGAGATTTATCAAAGGTTTTGTGAAGAAAGCTCGACCCCTGAACAACCTTACCCGCAAAGACACTAAATGGGTTTGGGGATCACAACAGCAGGAAGCCTTCGATTCACTAAGGGACTCCTTTACATTGGCACCAATCCTCACACTATGGGACCCATTGAAACCAACTCGGATCAAAGTGGATGCATCAGGCTTCACTACTGGAGGTACACTTTCGCAACTACAGGAGGATGGACTTTGGCACCCCATCGCATACCGCTCCTCCTCCATGGATCCAGCCGAGCAAAACTACGAAATCTATGACCGGGAAATGCTGGCCATCATCGAGGCATTGAAAGACTGGAGAAGCTTCTTAGAAGGATCCCCAGAACCCTTTGAGATCATAACCAACCACCAGAACCTTGAATACTGGAAGACAGCCCAGGACCTCAGTCGTCGACAGGCACGATGGGCACTATGGCTCTCTCAGTTTGATTTCCACCTTAAACATCGTCCAGGCAAAGCTAACACTCAAGCTGATGCACTGTCACGTATGGCGCAGCACCAGGTCACCGATGCAGAGGACAACAGGGAACAGATTGTGCTAAAACCGGAACACTTCCTTAATGCGGCAACCATGGTCCTCCTCCATAATCCCCTCCTCGACCGCATTCGGCAGATCAGCAACCGAGAGGCCAAAGTACTGGATGGTCTGAAAGGTATCAAAGGTCCCCAAAGTCTCACTAGTGGTCTAGCCGAGTGGAGAGAAGAAAATGGTTTGGTGTACTACTGCAACAAAGTCTACATTCCCCCAGATACCGCGCTAAGGAAAGCAATCCTGGAACACTGTCATGACGCACCCACCGCAGGTCATCCAGGGATGCACGGTACCCTGGAACTAGTCAGCAGACTGTACTGGTGGCCTGGGATGCGCTTTTTTGTGGACAAGTACGTCAACGGATGTGATCACTGCCAACGCAAACGCCTAAACCCCCACCACTCTTCACCCCTTCAACCTCTCCCTGTACCAGAAGGACCCTGGCAGGACATTGGTGTGGATCTTATTGGGGAACTGCCTATGACACAGGACGGCCATAACGCGATCATCACCTTTGTTGACCATTACACAAAGATGGTTCACTGCTTCCCCTGTACAACCGAGATAACCACAGAAGGAGTAGCAGATTTCTTTTATAAAGAAATCTTCCGCTTACATGGACTACCCCGTCGATTCATCTCTGATAGAGGACCCCAATTTGCGGCAGACGTTATGCGACAACTACTGAAGTGACTAGGAATCGACTCCGCCCTGACCACAGCTTATCACCCTGAGACAAATGGACAGACAGAGCGCGCCAACCAGGAAATTGAACGTTACATTCGCATGTGTCATGAAGTGAGCCCACCCCCTATCATTTTCCTTTCTTTACGATACACCATCCAAGTCCCCCTACCTACAATAATCATTCCGGAACATTCCATTCCATTCTATTAGTTCCATTCCTTGTGCCGGAGCTATACAGTATTACCTCATAGTTCCCACGCTCCACCTTGTATATATAAGCCAGCCCCCACAACCTGGTCCCTTATCTTGACCTCTTTGTCGTTGGGACCAGGTATGTCTTGAACTTACTTACTTGTATTTATTATCAATATAACTTTGTCGTTGGGACCAGTGTCCGCTTTCGCCTAAGTCTCCGCTCCGCTCCGCCACCGTCGTCACCTCTTTGTGACATTAGGTCAAGATCCCTTACTGCACTGATAGCCTACCGATTAGGTTATCCTTGCAGGCTCCGCTTCCACCACGTCTACAGACACCTCCGCACCAAGCCTGCCCGCCCAAGCTATCGACTGCTCTGCCTACCCACACGCTTTTGATACTAAAGATCAAACCCACATCCACCGCAGCAAAAGCAGCTCCTGGGCTGATTGCAGTTCTCAACCCTGTCCAAACGCTGCTGCCAACTCCATCAGTGAAGAGGAGAACCTTTCCGACGGTACCGTGATCACACCCATCCTTATCCCTACTCCCACTGCACCCCCATCCATTATGTCGACCTCTGAAGTCAACACAAACCAGCTCATGGCACAGCTCATCGAGCAGGTGGCCCAGCTCACGGCCAACCTCCACAAAGCCTCAGCCAAGTCCAGTATGAATAAACCTGAGCTCTTCAAAGGCTCTAGTAGTGCAGAAGCACGTCGCTTCATTGCTCAGTATCAAAGCTGGGCAATGGAACAACCAGATCTGAGTAGCAACGAAGGGAAGCTGATCAAGGCAGCGCTAGGATTCTTCTCAGGCAAGGCTGCTGACTGGGCCACACCATACCTCCTAGAATTCAGCCATAACCAACAACCTTTCAATGGACGATGGGAAGACTTCAAAACAGCCTTCACCCTCCGATTTGAATCCATTGATGCAGGTATGGAGGCCCGGAATGCAATCCAGCATCTCAGGCAGGCAAAAGGTCAAACGGTAGCGGAATTTGCACAGAATTTCAAGGACATTGGTGATCGGACCGGGCTTTCAGACGTCGACCTGCGAGAACGCTTCCATAGCGGCCTCAACCCAGAGATCCGACAAAATCTCATTGTGGTCAATATAGCCCAGGGACTGGCTCCCACCCTGGAGGAGGCTATCAGGCGAGCAATTCCAGTGGATGTGTTCCTGCACGATCCCACCATGACAGGTCGCAACCCAGGCACCTCCCATATCTCCTCCCCCCCTGCCAACTCCCATGCTATGGATGTCGATGCCACACACACTAGTGGTAACAGCAGAGAAAGCTTCGTGGCCCAGATGAGAGGAAGGTGTTATGGGTGTGGCTCGCAGAGTCACGAAAAGAGGAACTGCTCATACAAGGAGACAGTTTGCCGCTACTGTGGACGACGAGGCCACCTAGAATCAGTCTGCCAAGACAAGTTCATGGGTCTAGAACGTGGCCGGGGTAAGCGCCAACAACCCCGCCGTCAACAAGTCTCTGCTTCTGCTTCGACACCGTTCACCCTCTTCCCCAATGAACCTGTCCAAATTGCCGCGTCCATTCCAGCTCCCACTGCTCCGTCCCCACTTACGCCTGACCTCTCCACCCAGATTGCCCAGCTCCAGGAGCTCCTTAACAGAGCCAATGCCATGGCCCCAGCACCAGGTTCTCAGGAGGGTTTTTAAAGCGGGTGCCCGTCTCGGCTGCATCGAGAGTACCCGTAAACCAGTTCGCTATACATTCCACATCTGCGTATGATTCTCTCCCATCTTGTAAAATATCTACTATTTCGGAATTGAACTCCAATTCATCTCACTTCCGAATTAACGCAAAACTAAGAGGAAGAAATCACAGTATAGCAACTGCAGCCATGGTTGATTCTGGAGCCACTGCTCTATTTTTGAACCAAGAGTTTGTCACCCGTCACCATGTAAGGACCTTCCCACTCAGGAAACCCATTGGCGTCTTTAACATTGATGGGTCTGCTAACCGAGCAGGGCAGATCACACACTTTGCACGCCTAGCCCTGACTGTTGATAACCAAGAACGGTGGACAGACTTGCTAGTAACCAATCTGGGAGGCGAAGACCTAATCTTAGGACTCCCCTGGCTACGTAAGGCCAATCCAGATATCGACTGGGAGAAAGGACGACTCACAGTCAGATCCCAACAAACAACGATAGAGGAGGTGGAAGAGCAAGACACGGCGGAGGAAATTGAAACTGTGATCACCCCTGAACCACCACTTGACACACTGGATGAGGAGACAGAAGAGTCGCCCATACACCGCATTCGAGCAAACCGACGAACCCGACGTGCATGGGTGAAGTCAGGAATCTTACACGAACAAACAGATGAAGTCTGGTGTGCTGCAGGGTTCACCTACTCCCAACAGCTAGCGGAACAAGCCCACAAAACAAAACCCATGAAAACCTTTGAAGAAATGGTCCCAGAACCCTACCGCGATTTCGAAAAAGTATTCTCTGAAACTGCTTCAGAGCGCCTCCCTGACCACCAACCCTGGGATCATGCTATAGAATTGATCCCAGGTGCACCGGAAACCATGCGCACAAAAGTCTATCCAATGTCATTGAATGAACAAGGTGAACTCGACCGCTTCCTGGATGACAACCTCCGAAAAGGCTACATTCGCCCCTCAAAATCGCCACTGTCTTCACCCGTCTTCTTTGTTAAGAAGAAAGATGGGAAGCTCCGCTTCGTACAGGATTACTGGAAACTCAACCAAGTAACCCTAAAGAACCGCTATCCTCTCCCACTGGTCGCTGACATTGTCAGCCGTCTACAGGGGGCACGGTACTTCACCAAATTTGACGTCAGATGGGGCTACAACAATGTCCGGATTAAGGAGGGTGATGAGTGGAAGGCCGCTTTTGCAACCAACCGAGGGTTATTTGAACCCAGTGTAATGTTCTTCGGTCTCACCAACTCGCCAGCTACCTTCCAAGCGCTCATGAATTCCATCTTTTCAGACCTAGTGGCGGCTGGTAAGGTAGCAGTCTACCTAGACGACATCCTCATCTTCAGTAACAATTTGCAAGAACACCGGCAGGTGGTGCGAGAGGTACTAAAGCGGCTGGAGAAACATGACCTCTACCTGCGACCAGAGAAATGCGAGTTTGAGGAGCTTCAGGTTGAGTATTTGGGACTAGTGATATCAGAAGGTGAAGTGCGCATGGATCCAGTAAAAGTAGCTGCAGTCCGCGACTGGCCTACCCCAAAGAATCTACGAGAACTACGGGGATTCCTAGGCTTCGCTAACTTCTACCGTCGATTCATACGGAACTTTGCCCGCATAGCACGCCCTCTGAACGACCTAACAAAAAAGGATACAGGCTTCAGTTGGGGGACACACCAACAACAAGCATTCGATACCCTAAGGGAAGCATTCATCACAGCACCGGTACTGGCACTCTGGGACCCTAATAGGCTCACACAACTTGAGGTAGATGCATCAGGCTTTGCTACGGGAGGAGCCCTAATGCAGAAACAAGACGACGGCCAGTGGCACCCAGTGGCATTTCGATCAGCCTCCATGCAAGCAGCTGAACGAAACTACGAAATCTATGACCGAGAGATGCTCGCTATCATCGAAGCATTAAAGGACTGGAGAAGCTTCCTGGAAGGTTCACCACAACCGTTCGAGATTCTCACCGACCACGCAAACCTGGAATTCTGGCGTTCTGCTCAAGACCTCAGTAGACGGCAGGCGCGATGGGCACTATGGTTGTCCCGATTCGACTTCCAGCTCACTCACCGCCCTGGCAAGTCCAACACTCAGGCAGACGCTCTCTCTCGTATGGCAGCATATCAGGTTCTGGATAGCGAAGATAATCGACAACAGATTGTTCTGAAACCAGCCCATTTCATGCAAGTGGCAGCTATCTCACTACAAAACCCACTGGAGGACCGCATCCGACAGGCGTCTCAAAAGGAGGCCCAAGTACTGGAAGGACTGGAAGAGCTTAGGAGAAGCGGTCTCAAACGCTTGGCCAATGGGATAGCAGAATGGGAAGAAGACAAGGGACTAGTATACCACCGAGGAAGAGTATATGTCCCACCAGATGATGACCTCCGGAAAGAAGTACTCAAGCAATGCCACGATAACCCCTCTGCTGGCCACCCTGGACTTCACAATACCCTTGACCTCGTCAGCACCCACTTTTGGTGGCCCACCCTGCGATCCTTTGTAGAAAAATATGTTGAAGGATGCGAGACTTGTGCAAGGAAGAAGATACAGAGACACCCACGAGCAGTAACACTACCTCTAGACGTCCCAGCAGGCTTGTGGGAAGAAGTGGGAGTTGACTTGATCACACAGCTGCCCAACTCGCAAGGGTATGACGCGATTCTAGTCTGCACGGACCTTTATGGTAAACAAATCCATGCAATTCCTTGTACAACTTCAATCACAGCAGCAGGTGTGGCCGACATCTACTATCGCGAAATTTTTCGCCTCCATGGTCTTCCCCTCCGCTTTGTATCAGACCGGGGACCCCAGTTTGCAGCAAAACTCATGCGATCATTACTCTCCCGCCTAGGAATCAAATCAAACCTCACCTCAGGGTACCACCCCCAAGCAAACGGACAGACCGAACGGGCAAACCAAGAAGTCGAAAAATACCTCAGACTCTATGTGGGACGCCGCCAGGATGACTGGGCGGAGCACCTACCTATGGCGGAATTTGTGATTAACTCTCGCACCCACTCTGCACTTGGAACGTCCCCATTCGAACTCACCTATGGTTATCTGCCTCTATTTAACATTCCAGTTGGACAACGGAGTGGGATTCCGGCGGTGGATGATCGCATCCAGATACTGCGGGATGCACGACAGGATGCTGGGGCGGCGCTACACCTGGGGAAACGACGGCAAAAGGAAAACTACGAACGGGGAAAACGAAAGGCACATCAATTCCAAGTTGGAGATCAGGTCTGGCTAAGCGCAGAGGACATCAAGCTCCAACTTTCCAGTGAGAAACTTGGGGATCGACAGCTAGGACCTTACACCATTTTGCAGAAGGTTGGGCCCCTGGACTACCGTTTAGACCTCCCACTATCCCTGGACCGCATCCATCCTGTGTTCCATGTTGATAAATTGTACCCTTGGAGAGGGAACATCGTAAACGGCGAAATTGCAACACCACCGGAACCAGTATATCTAGAGGATGAGGATGAGCCGGAGTATGAAGTCGAGGACATCTTGGATAGTCGGATTAGGTGGAAGAAGCTAGAGTACTTGGTAAAGTGGAAAGGCTACGATGCAGGACACAACTCATGGGAACCTGCACCAAATCTTGAACACGCCCCAGCAACTATCCGAAAATTCCACAAAAAGCACCCTCAGGCGGCAAAAGCTTGACCATTGAGGGCAATGGTCATAAGGAGGGGGGTAATGTCATGAAGTGAGCCCACCCCCTATCATTTTCCTTTCTTTACGATACACCATCCAAGTCCCCCTACCTACAATAATCATTCCGGAACATTCCATTCCATTCTATTAGTTCCATTCCTTGTGCCGGAGCTATACAGTATTACCTCATAGTTCCCACGCTCCACCTTGTATATATAAGCCAGCCCCCACAACCTGGTCCCTTATCTTGACCTCTTTGTCGTTGGGACCAGGTATGTCTTGAACTTACTTACTTGTATTTATTATCAATATAACTTTGTCGTTGGGACCAGTGTCCGCTTTCGCCTAAGTCTCCGCTCCGCTCCGCCACCGTCGTCACCTCTTTGTGACAGCATGTACGTAAGTCGCCGACAGGATGACTGGGACCTCCTAATCCCTACTGCCGAGTTTGTCATGAATGCTCGCATCCACTCCGCACACAGCCACTCCCCCTTTGAAACACTTTATGGTTACACCCCTGAGTTCACCATTCCAAATGGCATTGAGACAAAATACTCATCCATCGAGCGCCGGCTAGAACTGCTCCAGCATGCACACGAGGATGCAGAAGCAGCACTATGGATGAGCAAGGAGCGCATCCGAGAGGGAGTAAAGGGAAAAGTACAGGAATTCGAAGTAGGACAACCAGTTTGGTTATCCCTGAGCAAATTGAAAGTACGACAAAAAAACCAGAAATTGGGGAGCAAACGCCTAGGTCCATTTGAAGTCGCAGAGAAAACGGGCCCGCTCACATATCGATTACACCTACCTACCTGGATGAAAATCCATGACAACATCCATACCAACCGCTTGTCTCCCTGGAAAGGGAATGAGGTCAATGGAATCAAGCCACCACCACCAGAACCCAAAATTGTAGAGGGAGAAGAGTTCTACGATGTGGAGGAGGTCCTGGACAGTCGGATCTTTGGACGATGGAAGAAGTTGCAATTCTTGGTAAAGTGGAAGGGATACAACGAAGGCCACAACAGTTGGGAGCATGAAGAAAACTTAGTGGGCACAAGCAATGAGGCAATTGCAGATTTCTATGCAAAACACTCAAATGCGCCACAAAAAATTTCAGCTGCCATCTTCAACTCTTTACCCTGGCAACCTTATGAAAACCTCACAGAAATAGTCGCTGGAACATCAACTGTAGAAGGGGGGTAATGTCATGACGTGCTATACAAGATACAGTACTTACTTTATTTCTCTTACATCTCCCCCTTCCCTCATTGCTGTTACTGTTTGGATCCATCTACATCATTCCGCATCCTTCTATCACATTCCAAACACTTCCATCAACTTCCCGCGCTTTCGCTTACTCATCGAGACTCTTGTATATATAGTACAGTAGCTGACACCTAGTTCCCCATCTTGACCTCTTGGTCTTTGGAACTAGGTTAGTACCTGTATCATTGTTTACCTTCAATACACTTACTTGGTCTTTGGAACTAGTCTTCCTTGTGTGACCCTAGTGATTGGCCCTCGTGCTATTGCTGCTGTCTTGATCATTATCTCTTTCAGCCTTTGTGTGTGGTGCTAGCCCCACTCCTCACTTCGGCTTGTGCTTGAGCCTGTGCTTTCCTCCATGCTTTCTCCCTTCGTCAACACATTTTCAAGCTGCAGAACTCAACTGCAACACTCACAATAAGGAGCTTCTCATGATCTTCAAAGCATTCAAAGGCTGGCGACACTACCTTGAGGGATCTGTCACAAAGAGGTGACGACGGTGGCGGAGCGGAGCAGAGACTTGGGCAGAAGCGGGCAGATACTGGTCCCAACGACAAAGTTATATTGATAATAAATACAAGTAAGTAAGTAAAAGACATACCTGGTCCCAACGACAAAGAGGTCAAGATAAGGGACCAGGTTGTGGGGGCTGGCTTATATATACAAGGTGGAGTGTGGGAACTATGAGGTAATACTGTATAGCTCCGGCACAAGGAATGGAACAGAACTAATAGAACAGAATTGAAGGTTCCGGAATGATTATTATAGGTGGGGGTGTTTGGGTGGTGTATCGTAAGGAAAGGAAAATAATAAGAGGTGGCTCACTTCATGACAGGATCTGGCGATCCCATTGACATCATTACCAATCACAAAAATCTCGAATACTTCTTGACAACAAAAATCCTTACATGAAGACAAGTTCATTGGTCAGAGTATCTGCACCAATTCAACATGGTGATCCAATTCAGACCAGGTAAGTTAGGTGAAAAACCTGATTCAATGACTAGACACTGGGATGTCTACCCAAAAGAGGGGGATATTGGCTACACACAAGTTAACCCACAGAACTTCAGACCTATCTTCACTAATGAACAACTAACTACCTCCCTTTGAGCTACATTCCTAGAAGGACCAGCTCTTTGCACCTCCATCGTTATAGATATTGAGGCACTTCATTCTGCTATTTGTGATTTGATCAAATTGGATCTGGAATCAATCGCGGGATTTGTTATGATCATGCACTAATGGATCATTGGAAATGGTTTGCAGGGTTAGTCATGGGAAATTGCGAAGAAGATTGCTTTGCGAGGTAAGATGATCCTAAACTAGGTAGTCGGACCTTGACTCCACTATTAGTAGAGTCCTCGACACTTCATGTGTCCGAGATAGAAGAAAGTGAAACATGTTCCATTCACAATGACTGTCGCAGAACGTACTGACAGTAGGGATGTTAAAACGATGATAAGGATAGAGGATTAATTGGTATCACTATCGAAGTGCTATCAAGGTTGATATTTAAACTCAGACACTAACTATTTGATACCATAGCTTTATACTAAAGGTAAGTCAGGATCGCGAAGCAATGCCATGTTGTTATGATTGTGCACAAAGGGATCGTCAGAAATAATCACGGGATGATCATGGGGAAATACGAAGTAAATTACTTCATGAGGTAAAACGATCCTAGACTAAGTAGTCGGACCTTGACTCCACTATTAGTAGAGCCCTCGACACTTCGCGTGTCCATAAGAGAAGAAAGGTAAACGTGTTCCGTTTGCAATGACTATCGCGGAACGTACTGACAGTGAGGATGTTTAAAACGATGATACAGATAGAGAGGATTAATTTGTATCACTATCAAAGTGCTATCAAGGTTGATATTTAAACTAAGGAACTACCTATTCGATACCGTAGCTTTATACTAAAGGTAAGTCAGGATCACGAAGCGATGCCATGCCCGAATTGGTTAGCTTGTAAGTAAAGAACAAAGGAAGGGATAGTGTAAATCCAATAAGGATGATAAGAGATAACGAGTAATTGCTTCGCGTCGGAAATCCTTCGCAAAGTAATTGCGTAGTAGTAAAAAGATGTAAGTAATATCTAGGTAGCGGAATGGATCGCGAAGCTTCGTAAAGACTTAGCTTGCATAGATATAACACATGTCTGAATGGGTTAGCTCATAAGTAAAGAACAAAGCAAAGGATATAAAAGGAATAGTGTGAATCCAATAAGGATGAGAAGAGATAACAAGTGCTTCACATGGAAATTACTTCGCGAAGTAATTGCGTAGTGGTAAAAGGATGTTAGTGATATATCTAAGTAGCGGAATGGACCACAAAGCTTCGTAAAGACTTGGCTTGCATGGATATAACAGGATTGAAGTTCACAAAGGAAGGTTCAAACACTTGTTGGACAATAGGTTCTGATAGTCTGTTACAACTTGATGATCACATTTATGTTCCTAACATTTCCAATTTACATCTTCAAATTCTACATTATTTTCATGATCATCCATTCTCAGGTCATTTTGGTCAGAACCAGATGCTAGACACTATTTGATGACAATATATTTGGCCAAAGGTTTGTGAATTCATTCACAATTATATTAATTTGTGTACAGTTTGCAGATGCAACAAACCTCATCGACATAGGCCTTATGGTCTACTTAAACCACTTCCGGTTCCCGTTTGACCTTGGGATTCTATATTGATGGACTTCATTGCACAATTACCAGATTCTAACGGACATACAGCTATTTTAGTAATCATGGACCTGTTAAGACCATAAAACTCCGGAATTGCAGAATAATCGCAATATAATTGTGGAATTGGTTGGGAATGTGAGGGGATAATTCCCTCGTGAAGGGAGGAACAATTCGCAGAGTGACAGAAAGGTAGTTGGACATCGACACTACTATTGGTAGTGCCCTCAACATGTCAATGGTTCAATATAAAGGTAATAGCAGCATCAGTCTGTGAAGGTTGCTTTGCGGAATGTCAGAGCTGTGTTGAGAATGTATCACGGATAGTGAACATCTGTAATACAAAGAGAGAGCAGATCTAAGTCAATATTAAAACTACAGAAATACCTATTCGATGTTGTAGCTTTATACTATGCATTACATAAGCATTGCGAAGTGATACTAACTCTGAATAGACTAGCTTGTGGAGTAAAGAACAAAGGAAGGGATATAATAGGTATAGTACTCATCTGATAATGATGAGGAAAGATAACGAAGGATTCCTGGGCTTAGGAACTCTTTGCGAAGTAGGTAAATGGATTGCAGAATTGCATAATAACTCGATTCGCATACATATGACAGGACTGAGCTTCAAAACAAGGCATTTTCATCAAGACACACACCAAAATAACTTCTGAAGAACTTGCAGAACTGTTTGTCCATCACGCTTTCTTGAAACATAGAGTTCCTAGCCATGTCATTTCTGATCACAGCTCAGAATTCATTTTGGCTTTCTTTCATGCTTTAGGTGAGGCTCTCTCGATCAAATTACACTTCACCTCCAGATATCATCCTGAGGGGGATGGACAAATGGAACAAGTTAACCAGACTCTGGAACTGTTATGATCATGCACAAAGGGATCATTGGAAAAGATCGCGGGGTGATTGTGGGAAATAGCGAAGATAATTACTTCGCAAGGTAAAATGATTCTAGACAATGTAGTCGGACCTTGACTCCACTATTAGTAGAGTCCTCGACACTTCATGTGTCCGCAAGAGAAGAAAGGGAAACATGTTCCGTTCGCAATGACTGTCGCAGAACGTACTGACAGTAGGGATGTTAAAATGATGATATGGTCAAGTGATTAATTGGTATCACTATTGAAGTGCTATCAAGGTTGATATTTAAACTAAGGAACTACCTATTCGATACCGTAGCTTTATACTAAAGGTAAGTCAGGATTGTGAAGTGATGCCATGCCCGAATGGGTTAGCTTGTAAGTAAAGAACAAAGGAAGGTGTCAGTGACTCGCTAGCTCTCACAAGAGACAACCAGGCGTCACACAATAGATGATGAGCAAGGGGGCAAAAAAGCGAAAAGGGATGGATAAAACAACCCAATACAAGTCTAGCTACTGAGGAGGATAGACGAGAATAGAGCTAAGGACTATACCTACAAAATAACTAGTCTTATATACTAAATGGGATATGAAACCATGAGAGATGTCTCGCACCGTAACCATGAGGATCTACAATAAGAGTTGCTTGTATCCATAAGTAAGGCTGTAGGTATTCAGTGAGTAAACAATAAGGCAATACAAAAGGAAGCATGGAGGCGGAACAATAATGACGTCGTCCTGTCAATAAGCTGACAGGCACGAGAGAGTCATGCATGGATGAAACGACAATGCGAGAACAATATGGTTGACGCATGTAATCTAGATGATAATGAGAATATAATGAGCGCTGGTGTAAGCACCTCAGTGATTAGGTAAGTAAAGAAAAGAAAAGGAAAAAGAATAATAAAAGAAAAGAATAATAAAAAGATCGTTTCGTGACAGAAGGGATATAAAAGGGATAGTGTAAATCCAATAAAGATGATAAGAGATAACAATAAATGGCTTCGCTAAGTAATTGCATAGTGGTAAAAGGATATAAGCAGTATATCTAAGTAGCGGAATGGTTTGCGAAGCTTCATAAGGACTTAGCTTGCATAGATATAACAGGAACAATACATCCATATGTATTGGGCATATCAACAGTGTCACAAAGAGGTGACGATGGTGGCGGGGCGGAGCAGAGACTTGGATGGAAATGGACAGATACTGGTCCCAATGACAAAGTTATATTGATAATAAATACAGAGAAGTAAGTAGTGACATACCTGGTCCCAATGACAAAGAAGTCAAGATAAGGGACCAGGTTGTTGTCACAAAGAGGTGATGACGGTGGCAGAGCGGAGCGGAGACTTGAGCGGAAGCGGGCAGATACTGGTCCCAATGACAAAGTTATATTGATAATAAATACAAGTAAGTAGGTAAAAGACATACCTGGTCCCAATGACAAAGAGGTCAAGATAAGGGACCAGGCTGTGGGGGCTGGTTTATATATACAAGGCGGAGTGTGGGAATTATGATGTAATACTGTATAGCTCAGGCACAAGGAATGGAACAGAACTGATAGAATGGAATGGAAGGTTCCGGAATGATTATTGTAGGTAGGAGAGCTCGGATGGTGTATCATAAAGAAAGGAAAATGATAGGGGTGGCTCACTTCATGACAGTTGTAGGGGCTAGCTTATATATACAGGGTAGAGTGCAGGAACTATGATGTAATACTGTATAGCTCTGTGGTGACGAAGGGAGAAAGCACGGAGAAGGCACAGGCTCAAAGCACAAGCCGAAGTGAGGGGTGGGGCTAGCACCACACACGAAGGCTGAAAGATATAATGATCAAGACTACAGTGATAGCACAGGGCCAATCACTAGGGTCGCACAAGGAAAACTAGTTCCAAAGACCAAGTAAGTATATTGAAGGTAAACAATGATACAGGTACTAACCTAGTTCCAAAGACCAAGAGGTCAAGATGGGGAACTAGGTGTCAGCTGCTGTACTATATATACAAGAGTCTCGATGAGTAAGCGAAAGCGCGGGAAGTTGATGGAAGTGTTTGGAATGTGATAGAAGGATGCGGAATGATGTAGATGGATCCAAACAGTAACAGCGATGAGGGAAGGGGGAGATGTAGGAGAAATAAAGTAAGTACTGTATCTTGTATAGCACGTCATGACAAGCTCAGGCACCAGGAATAGAACGGAACTGATAGAATAGGATGGAAGGTTCCGGAATAATTATTGTAGGTAAGGGTGCTTGGATGGTGTATCATAAGGAAAGGAAAATGATAGGAGGTAGCTCACTTCATGACATTACCCCCCTCCTTATGACCATTGCCCTCGATGGTCAAGCTTTTGCTGCCTGGGGGTGCTTTTTGTGGAATTTTCGGACTGTAGATGGTGCGTGTTCAAGATTTTGTGCAGGTTCCCATGAGTTATGTCCTGCCTCATAGCCCTTCCACTTTACCAAGTACTCTAACCTCTTCCACCTAACCCGACTGTCCAGGATGTCTTCAACTTCATACTCCAGTTTGTCCTCGTCTTCTAGGTATACTGGTTCTGGCGGCATTGCAATTTGGCTGTTAACAGTGTTCCCTCTCCAAGGGTATAGCTTATTGACATGAAACACAGGGTGGATGCGGTCCAGAGACAGTGGGAGGTCTAAACAGTAGTCTAGGGGGCCGACCTTCTCCAAAATAGCATAGGGCCCTAGTTGTCGGTCCCCCAGTTTCTCACTAGAAAGATGGAGCTTGATGTCTTCTGTGCTCAGCCAAACCTGGTCTCCCACTTGGAACTGGTGTGCCTTTTGTTTTCCCCGTTCATAGTTTTCTTTTTGCCGTCTTTTTCCCAGATGTAGCGCTGCCCCAGCATCCTGTCGTGCCTCTTGAAGTATTTGGATGTGATCGTCCACTGCTGGAATCCCACTCCGTTGTCCCACAGGAATGTTGAATAAGGGCAGGTAGCCATAGGTGATTTCAAATGGGGATATTTCAATTGCAGAGTGGGTGCAAGAGTTAATCACAAATTCCATCATTGGCAAGTGCTCTGCCCAGTCATCCTGGCGGCGTCCAACATACAGCCTGAGGTACTTTTTGACTTCTTGGTTTGCCCATTCGGTTTGCCCATTTGCTTGGGGATGATATCCAGATGTGAGATTTGATTTAATCCCTAGGTGGGAGAGTAATGAATGCATGAGTTTTGCTGCAAACTGAGGTCCTCAGTCTGAAAGAAAGTGGAGGGGAGACCATGGAGGCGGAAAATTTTGCAGTAGTAGATGTTGGCCATGCCTGCTGCTGTGATGGAGGTTGTGCAAGGAAATGCATGGATTTGTTTCCCATAGAGATTGATGCAGACTAGAATAGCGTCATATCCTTGTGAGTTGGGCAACTGTGTGATCAGGTCGACTCCCACTTCTTCCCACAGGCCTGTTGGGACATCTAGGGGTAATGTTACTGCTCGTGGGTGTCTCTGTATCTTTTTCCTTGTGCAAGTCTTGCATCCTTCCACGTACTTTCCTACAAAGGAGCATCGGGTGGGCCACCAAAAATGGGTGCTGATGAGGTCAAGGGTGTTGTGGAGTCCAGGTGTCAGCGACTCGCTAGCTCTCTCAAAAGATAACCAGGCGTCACACAATGAACGATGAGCAAGAGGATGAGAAAAGCGATGAGGATAAAACAACCCAACTACAGGTCTAGCTACCGAGGAGAATAGACGAGAATAGAGCTAAGGAATATAACTACAAAATACTAAGTCTTATATACTAATGGGATATGAAGCCGTGAGAGATGTCTCGCGCCGTAACCGTGAGGATCTACAATAAGAGTCACTCATATCCATAAGTAAAGCTGTAGGTATTAGGTGAGTAAACAATAAGGCAATATAAAAAGAAGCATGGAAGCGGAATGATAATGACGTCGTCCTGTCAATGATCTGACAGGCACGAGAGAGTTGTGCCTAAGTGAAACGACAACGCGAGAACAATAAGGTTGACGCATGTAACCTAAATAATAATGAAAATATAATAAGCGCTTTGGTGATTAGGTAAGTAAATAAAAGAAAAGGAAAAGAATAATAAAAGAAAAGAATAATGAAAAAGATCGTTTCATGACATTACCCCCTCCCTAGAGCGCGAGTTCCACGAAGCGCTTGTTGTCTAATGAAATTTTCGGAGGGTAATTGTGATGGCGTGTTTTCGGTGTCTGGCGGAGGCATAGGGCGGAATAATTCGGTCGGAAATAAGGAAATAGGAATCTCGAGTCTACTTAGAGTGGCGGGTTTGGGTTTGGTCGGGTTTTTGTCATGGAATTCCTTCAACAAATCGGAGGAATGTGTGATGTTGGATCGAGGTTCCCAAGTATCCTCATGCGGTCCATACCCCCGCCATCGGACTTTGTATTTAATTCCCCTTCCTACCTTTCATGAGTCGAGAATCTCCTCGACCTCAAACTCTTCTTCTTCTCCTACAACGATAGGAGGTGGTCTAGTATTCCGTGGTTGAGAAGGGAATTGCGGTTCCCTGTAAGGGGTAAGGAGGACTTCGTTGAAAACGTTGTGGATATGTTTCCATGTTGAGGGGATGTCTAGTTTATAGGAACTAGCACCTATCTTCTTCTGAACTGTAAACAGTCCAAACTGTTTGTCTCCTAACTTTTTCATTGGCTGGTCTGTCGACAAGTTAGTTCCCTCAAGCCAGACCTTATTGCCTGGCTTGTACTCTACTCCAACTCTTCGCTTCCAGTCATAAAACTTCTTCATATCCTCGTTGGCCTTTCCTAAGGCCGCTCCTACCTCCTCTCAAACCTTCCTCATTCCATCTGCAAACGCCTGTGCTGTGGGGTTGTCCGAAGTCATTTGAGGTGCCGTACCTTTATAGGGATGTCTACCATTGTCAGCATAGAAGGGGGAAACTTTCGTCGCAGAATGTACTTGATCGTTATAGGCAAATTCTGCAAGTGGTAACCACTCATGCCAGTTGTTTTGATGATAATTAATGAACAAACAGAGATAATGTTCTATCTCCTGATTTGTTCGTTCTGTCTGGCCGTTGGTCTGTGGGTGATACGCCGTGGTGTAGTTTGCTTCTATTCCTAAATGACGGTACAGTTCCTTCATGAAACGAGAATGATACTGAGGTCCTCGATCATGTATGATCTTTCGTGGAATCCCATGTATGGAAAAGATACGATCGCGATAAATTTTCGCCATTCCCTCTGATGTGACTGTAGTGTGCGACGGAACAAGTCGTAATCTTTTGGAAAAATGATCGATAAACACTGATATGGCGTTATATCCTCCCGATTCCGGTAGTTCCCCTATAATATCAGTGCCGATTATCTGCCATGGTTCAGTTGGTACTGCATGTGGATGAAGTTGTCCGACTGGCTTGGTACGATGTGATTTTGTCGCCTGGCATTTCTTGCAACCTTCGACGTATTTCCCTGCATCTCGTGTCACCCCTGGCCACCAGTAGTCCCGAGTGATCAACTCCGTGGTCTTGTACTGTCCTGGATGTCCTGCTAGCAGCGTATCGTGGTACTGAGTGATTATTTTGGATCGGAGTAGGCGGTTTTTTGGTACATAAACACACCCTTTCCATGTAATGACTTTGTCGGTTTCAGTCCACTCCGGGTTTTTGGCAGCTAGGGCATCCTGTACAGTTCGATCTACTTGGTTTCTACTCTTTCGGATTTCTGATAACAGGAGATCTTCAGGAGCCGATAGATCAAGAGCATGGATGAAAAATTCCGGTTTCAGGAGAACAATGTTCTCATTGTCCTTGTCCCCCGTCTCAAGACCTGTCATCCTCGACAGGGCGTCAGCTTTCGTCATTGATTTACCAGGTTTGTGAACAAGATCGAAATTATACTCCGCTAACTCCAGTACCCAGCGCGCTTGTCGTCGGTTGAGCTTCTGCGGCTTCTTGAAGTACTGGAGGTTTGCGTGATCCGTAAAAATTTCAATCTGTTCTTCCACGCCCAACAAATACTGTCGCCAGTCATCAAGTGAGTCCATAATCGCCATGAGTTCTTTGTCGTAGATTTCGTAATTACGCTCAACCTCGTTGAGGGAACGTGAACAAAAAGTGATTGGATACCACCTATTGTCAACAAACTGTGATAAGACTGCGCCATTGGCATAATCAGATGAATCAGCCTCGACTCGGAATTGTCCCTGGTTACGAGGAATCAATAAAACGACTTCCTCACAAATACGGTGTTTCAACTCTTCGAACGCCTCCTCCTGGTCTTTCTCCCACTTCCAAGTCCTGTTTCCTGTGAGCTGTGTCAGAGGCTTTGCTACAAGACTGAATCCACGAATGAATCGTCGGAAGAAGTTGCAGAATCCTAGAAACTGCTGGACGTCGCGCTTCTTTTGTGGAGTAGTCCATTCTCGAATGGCTTGTACTTTCTTGGGATCCATGCAAATAGTTCTGTTACCAATGATGATACCGAGGTAGTCGATAACCGGTTTTTCGAAAGAACATTTTTCGGGTTTAAGAAATAGTTTGTGCTCCCGTAGAATATCGAGTACTTGCTTTACAATTCGTCGATGCTCTTCTATACCGTCGGTAAAAATCAGTATGTCATCCATGTAAATGATAACATGTCCTCTATTGATGAGATCTCGCAGGATATGGTTCATGAAACCTTGGAACGTCGCAGGAGAGTTAGTGAGTCCGAAGAACATAACGGTTGGTTCGAATAACCCCTGGTTAGTTCGAAAAGCTGCTTTCCATTCGTCACCTTCCTTTATGCGGATGTTGTTGAACCCCCATCAAATGTCCATCTTCGTGAAGATTTTGGCTCCTTTTAAACGATCGATTAGTTCCTGAATGAGAGGAAGTGGATACCAGTTTTTAACCGTCATCTCATTCAGTTTGCGATAATCTTGTACCGGTCGTAAGGTGCCATCTTTCTTTTTGACGAAGAAGAAAGGGGATGCCATCTGCGAGGTAGAAGGTCGGATTCGTCCAGTTCTAAGGTTCTCTTCAAGAAACTTATCGAGCGTCTCTTGTTCCTTTGGGTTTAGTGGATATACTTTACCATCTAAAGGTTTGGAACCTGGCATTAGATCGATAGCGTGGTCCCAAGGGCGTCGTTGTGGCAACTGGTCGAATTCCTTCTGGCTGAAGACATCAGGGTACTGTTTGACGTAGGGTTTGGAAGTGTCAAATTCTTTGGCTGTTTCCTTCTTAGCTTGTTCCTCCGTCCACTTCCTCGACTGTACCTGCTCGTGAACATACCTATCCCAGTCAAATAGGAAAAGCTGTTCGCCTTCCTGTAATGCCGCTCTAGAATGGGTATCTTCTGGTGTCCAAAAGTGTGGGTTGTAACCGCATCTTGTTGGACACCTGTCAAAAGTTGGTTCAGACGTTTTCCAATCAATGCTAGGGTTATGATGTCGTAGCCAGTCTAGTCCTAGAAAGATATTATTCTTTCCTAGACTTACCACTCCGAACTGGATGATCTCTGAATGATCACCGATGGTCATCCGGATCTCGACATACTTGTCTATTGATCCGGAGTCATTGAGTGTACCGTCGGCATTGTAGACAGGTGTTTTGATTGGTAAATCTTCCGTGATGAGGTTATGCCGTTTGACAAAGTCCAAGTCAATACACGAACCGGTAGCTCCACTGTCGAGAAGTCCTTCTGTGACAATTTGTCGACTATCCTCCAGTGTTTCGAGTATTGCCGGAAGTTTCAGAATTTTGCCACGTGTCCCGCGAACATAACTTCTTTTCTTCTTGAGACTTCAGATGGCGTTGACTGCCATTTTCCAATTCCGTTTTTGTATATCCATGACGGTTTCTTCTGAGGCTTCTTTCTCCCGGGAAAAGGGCATCCAAGTTCACAATAATCCCACGGCTCTCGGGATTTGGTCTTCTCTAACTCTCTGAGTTAGCCATTCAGCAGTGTGTCATGAATCGATCTTTTTCCATTATTCTTTTCTTTTATTATTCTTTTTCTTTTCTTTACTTATCTAATCACCAAAGCGCTTACACTAGCGCTTATTATATTTTCATTATCATTTAGATTACACGCGTCAACCTTATTGTTCTCGCGTTGTCGTTTCACTTAGGCGCGACTCTCTCGTGCCTGTCAGTTCATTGACAGGACGACTTCATTATTGTCCCGCTTCCATGCTTCTTTTTATATTGCCTTATTGTTTACTCACCTAATACCTACAGCTTTACTTATGGATACGAGCGACTCTTATTGTAGGTCCTCACGGTTACGGTGCGAGACGTCTCTCACGGTTTCATATTCCATTTTGTATATAAGACTAGATATTTGGTAGTTATATTCCTTAGCTCTATTCTCGTCTATTCTCCTCGGTAGCTAGACTTGTAGTTGGGTTGTTTTATCCATCCGCTTTTTGCTTTTTCATCCTCTTGCTCATCGTCTATCGTGTGACGCCTGGTTGTCTCTTGTGAGAGCTAGCGAGTCGCTGACAGAAGAATAGAGCTTCTACCACACACCACCCGTCACAACAAAACTTTTACAAACTTGCCTAGGATCCAACACGTTGTTGGAAACTAGTTTTCTCGATACGTTACACATTTTCATTTCTACCAAACACGCTCATCTTCTCCCCTACTATAACTCAATATGACTGACCGGTCGATACATGCGCCCGACCCAGCGGAAGTTGCTGCTATCACGTCTAGTCCACGCCGGGTGTTCGTTAATACACCAGGGAACTACGATGGCGACCCCGCCACCTACCGGCCATGGCGACGACGAATGATGGCTTATGTCTCCGAGCTAACAGAGACAAAGCAGGTAGACAACTCCCACCGAGTCACAACCATCATCATGTCCTTCCTGGTCGGAGGAAAAGCCGATGAATGGGCTCAGGTCTACTTGGATGACCATTTCGATATCGACAGAGGGACGTGGGATATTACGGGGAAGCAACTCATTGACGACATGGACAGGGAGTTCACGAATGTCGCAAAGGAGAAGGAGGCCCGTGATAAACTTACCTATATCCGACAGGGGAAGTCCTCGGCCAGCGAATTTTTCAAAGAGTTTGAATTGTTGTTGAAGGATGCTGGGTACAAGAAGGACGAGTCGCACGTCCTTACCCTAGCGGAGAGGGCGGTCGATCACACCCTTCTCTACGACATCATTAAAGGACGAACGGAGCCCTTTGAAGACTACAAGGAGTTGAAGAAGGTAGTCACAGGGGCTGACAACGTAAGACGGCAGTGGGCCAAACAGAAGAGAGGTTACGGGTATGCGGGGTGGTGGAACGCTAACCCACAGGGACAGAGTCGTGGACAGTTGTCCACTCAGCAGAACCGACAGGAGCCGAAAGTAGCTCCGAAGGCAGAATATTTGGCGGCACCGAGAAGAGATGCTACCGGCACCACGTTCGGAGGAACGGGCAGGCCGATGGACATCGACCAAGCGAGAGAGAAGCGTCTGTGCTTCAACTGTGGCGAGCCAGGCCACATGAGCAGGAACTGCCCGCACAAGAGAAAGGCGGTAGTCAGAGGTATTATGTTGAATATGAGTGAGCAGGAACGTATGGACTTTATTAACGATTTGGGTTTTCCAAAGGCTCCGCAGTAGATATAGGTCTGCAGGAGCCTTCGCACACGGACATTTTGGAGTTTGTTGATAATGGCGTTGACTATGTAATCAGTACAGGTACTAAACCACCTTCATCCACAAAACCGAAAAAACCGAAAAACCTATATGGTACGAACCTAACACTGCTGAATGGCTAACTCAGAGAGTTAGAGAAGACCAGATCCCGAGAGCAGTAGGATTATTACGAACTTGGATGCCCTTTTCCCGGGAGAAAGAAGCCTCGGAAGAAACCGTCATGGACATACGAAAGCGGAACTGGAAAACAGCAGTCACCGCCATCCGGAGTCTCAAAAACAAAAGGAGTTATGTTCGTGGGACACGCAGCAAAAGTCTGAGACTCCCAGCAATACTCAAAACACTGGAAGATGCTCGACAAATCGTCACAGAAGGACTCCTCGACAGTGGAGCTACTGGTTCCTGTATCAACTCAGAATTCGTCAAACGGCACAACCTTGTTATGGAAGACTTACCGATCAAAACCCCTGTCTACAATGCAGACGGTACACTCAATGATTCCGGCTCAATAGACAAGTACGTCGAAATCCGGATGACTATCGGTGACCATTCAGAAATCATACAGTTCGGAGTGGTAAGCCTAGGAAAGAATAATATCTTTCTAGGACTAGATTGGCTACGACACCACAACCCGAGTATTGACTGGAAGACGTCTGAACTAACCTTTGACAGGTGTCCAACAAGATGCGGTTACAACCCACATTTTTGGACACCAGAAGATACCCATTCTAGAGCAACGTTACAGGAAGGCGAACAGCTTTTCCTGTTCGATTGGGACCGGTATGTTCATGAGCAGGTACAGTCGAGGAAGTGGACAGAGGAACAAGCTAAGAAGGAAACAGCCGAAGAATTCGACACTTTCAAACCCTACGTTGAAGAGTACCCTGATGTCTTCAGCCAGAAGGAATTCGACCAGTTGCCACAACGACGCCCTTGGGACCACGCTATTGATCTAACGCCAGGTTCCAAACCTTTAGATTGTAAAGTATATCCACTAAATCCAAAGGAACAAGAGGCGCTCGATAAGTTTCTCGAAGAGAACCTTCGAACTGGACGAATCAGACCTTCGACCTCGCAGATGGCATCTCCTTTCTTCTTCGTCAAAAAGAAAGATGGCACTTTACGACCAGTACAAGATTATCGCAAACTGAATGAGATGACGGTTAAAAACCGGTACCCACTTCCTCTCATTCAGGAACTAATCGATCGTTTAAAAGGCGCTAAGATCTTCACGAAGATGGATATTAGATGGGGGTTCAACAACATCCGCATAAAGGAAGGTGACGAATGGAAAGCGGCCTTTCGAACTAACCAGGGGTTATTCGAACCGACCGTCATGTTTTTTGGACTCACTAACTCTCCTGCGACATTCCAAGGTTTCATGAACCACATCCTGCGAGACCTCATCAATAAAGGTCATGTTATCGTTTACATGGACGACATACTGATTTTTACCGACGATATAATAGAACATCGACAAATCGTAGAACAAGTACTCGACATTCTACGGGAACACAAGTTGTTCCTTAAACCCGAAAAGTGTTCTTTCGAAAAACCGGTTATCGACTACCTCAGTATTATCATTGGTAACGGAACTATTCGCATGGATCCCAAGAAAGTTCAATCCGTTCGAGAATGGATTACTCCACGAAAGAAGCGCGACGTCCAGCAGTTTCTAGGATTCTGCAACTTCTTCCGGCGATTCATTCGTGGGTTCAGCCTGGTAGCAAAGCCACTAACACAGCTCACGGGAAATGGGACTTGGAAGTGGGAGAAAGGTCAAGAGGAGGCGTTCGAGGAGCTGAAACGCCGTATTTGTGAGGAAGTCGTTTTGTTGATTCCTCGTAACCACGGGAAATTCAGGGTGGAAGCTGACTCGTCCGATTATGCTAATGGCGCTGTTTTGTCCCAGTTCGTTGATGGTAGATGGTATCCCATTGCCTTTCGTTCTCGTTCCCTTAATGAGGTCGAACGGAATTACAAAATTTACGACAAAGAACTCATGGCAATTATGGACTCCCTCGACGACTGGAGGCAATATTTACTAGGTGCAGAGGAACAGATTGAGATTTATACGGATCACGCAAACCTCCAGTACTTCAAGAAGCCGCAGAAACTCAACCGACGACAAGCGCGCTGGGTACTGGAATTAGCGGAGTATAATTTCGATCTCATTCACAAACCTGGTAAATCGATGACGAAAGCTGACGCCCTGTCGAGGATGACAGGTCTTGAGACGGGGGACAAGGACAACGAGAACATCGTTCTCCTGAAACCGGAACTTTTCATCCAAGCCCTCGACCTATCGGCTCCCGAAGATCTCCTGTTATCAGAGGTCCAAAAGAGTAGAAACCAAGTGGAACGAACTGTACAGGATGCCCTCGCTGCGAAAAATCCAGAGTGGACTGAGAACGACAAAGTCATTACCTGGAAAGGGCGTGTTTATGTACCGAAAAACCGCCTACTCCGATCCAAAATAATCACTCAGTACCACGATACACCACTAGCGGGACATCCAGGACAGTACAAAACTACGGAGTTGATTACTCGGGACTACTGGTGGCCAGGGGTGACACGAGATGCAGGGAAATATGTAGAAGGTTGCGAGAAATGCCAGGCGACAAAGTCACGTCGTACCAAACCAGTAGGACAACTTCATCCACATGCGGTACCGACTGAACCATGGCAAATAATCGGCACCGATATGATAGGGGAACTACCGGAATCAGGAGGATATAATGCCATATCGGTGTTTATCGATCATTTTTCCAAAAGACTACGACTTGTTCCGTCGCACACTACAGTCACATCAGAGGGAATGGCAAAAATCTATCGGGATCGTATTTTTTCTATCCACGGCATTCCACAAAAAATAGTACATGATCGAGGACCGCAATATCATTCTCGTTTCATGAAGGAACTCTACCGTCTTTTAGGAATAGAAGCAAACTACACCACGACGTATCACCCACAGACCAACGGCCAGACAGAACGAACAAATCAGGAGATAGAACATTATCTCCGTTTGTTCATTAGTTATCATCAAAATGACTGGCATGAGTGGTTACCGCTTGCAGAATTTGCCTATAATGATCGAGTACACTCTGCGACGAAGGTTTCCCCATTCTATGCTGACAACGGTAGACATCCCTATAAAGGCACAGCACCTCAAATGACTTCGGACAACCCCACAGCACAGGCGTTTGCAGATGGAATGAGGAAGGTTCGAGACGAAGTAGGAGCGGCCTTAGGAAAGGCCAACGAGGACATGAAGAAGTTTTATGACCGAAAGCGAAGAGTTGGAATAGAGTACAAGCCAGGTGATAAGGTCTGGCTTGAGGGAACTAACTTATCGACAGACCAGCCGATGAAAAAGTTAGGAGATAAACGGTTTGGACCGTTTACAGTTCAGAAGAAGATAGGTGCTAGTTCCTATAAACTAGATATTCCCTCTACGTGGAAACGTATCCATAACGTTTTCAACGAAGTCCTTCTCACCCCCTATAGAGAACCGCAATTTCCCTCTCAACCACGAAACACTCGTCCACCTCCTGTCGTCATAGGAGAAGAAGAGGAATTCGAAGTCGAGGAGATTCTCAACTCACGAAAGGTAGGAAAAGGGATCAAGTACAAGGTCAGGTGGCGAGGTTACGGACCACATGAAGACACTTGGGAACCTCGGTCCAACATCACCCATTCCTCCGATTTGTTGAAGGAATTCCATGATAAAAACCCAAACAAACCCAAACCCGCCACCCTGAGTCGACTCGAAATCCCTATTTCCTTGTTCCCTACCGAGTTATTCCGCCCTATGCCTCCGCCAGATACCGAAAATACATCCTCACAATTACCCTCCGAAAATTTTGTTAGACGACAAGCGCTTCATGGAACTCGCGCTCTAGGGAGGGGGTAATGTCATGAATCGATCTTTTTCCATTATTCTTTTCTTTTATTATTCTTTTTCTTTTCTTTACTTATCTAATCACCAAAGCGCTTACACTAGCGCTTATTATATTTTCATTATCATTTAGATTACATGCGTCAACCTTATTGTTCTCGCGTTGTCGTTTCACTTAGGCGCGACTCTCTCGTGCCTGTCAGTTCATTGACAGGACGACGTCATTATTGTCCCGCTTCCATACTTCTTTTTATATTGCCTTATTGTTTACTCACCTAATACCTACAGCTTTACTTATGGATACGAGCGACTCTTATTGTAGGTCCTCACGGTTACGGTGCGAGACGTCTCTCACGGTTTCATATTCCATTTTGTATATAAGACTAGATATTTGGTAGTTATATTCCTTAGCTCTATTCTCGTCTATCCTCCTCGGTAGCTAGACTTGTAGTTGGGTTGTTTTATCCATCCGCTTTTTGCTTTTTCATCCTCTTGCTCATCATCTATCGTGTGACGCCTGGTTGTCTCTTGTGAGAGCTAGCGAGTCGCTGACACAGTGTTGGGTTTGTACCATATAGGTTTTTCGGTTTTTTCGGTTTTGTGTATGAAGGTGGACGCGTTTTTCTGTTTAGTACCTGTACTGATTACATAATCAATGCCATTATCAACAAATTCTGAAATGTCCGTGTGCGAAGGCTCCTGCAGACCTATATCTACTGCGGAGCCTTTGGAAAACCCAAATCGTTAATGAAGTCCGTACATTCCTGCTCACTCATGTTTAGCATAATACCTCGGACTACCGCCTTTCTCTTGTGCGGGCAGTTCCTGCCCATGTGGCCTGGTTCGCCACAGTTGAAGCACAGCCGCTTCTCCCTAGCCTGGTTGATGTCCATCGGCCTGCCCGTTCCTCCGAACGTGGTGCCGGTGGCATCTCTTCTCTGTGCTGCAGGATACTCTGCCTTTGGAGCTGCTTTCGGCTCCTGTCAGTTCTGCTGAGTGGACAACTGTCCACGACTCTGTCCCTGTGGGTTAGCGTTCCACCACCCCGCATACCCGTAACCTCTCTTCTGTTCAGCCCATTGCCGCCTTACGTTATCAGCCCCTGTAACTATCTTCTTCAATTCCTTATAGTCTTCAAAGGGCTCCGTTCGTCCTTTAATGATGTCGTATAAAAGGGTGTGATCAACTGCTCTCTCCGCTAGGGTAAGGACGTGCGACTCGTCCTTCTTGTATCCGGCATCCTTCAGCAACAATTCAAATTCTTTGAAAAAGTCGCCAGCCGAAGACTTCCCCTGTTGGATATAAGTTAGTTTGTTGCGGGCTTCCTTCTCCTTCGCGACGTTCGTGAACTCCCTGTCCATATCGTCAATGAGCTGCTTCCCCGTAATGTCCCATGTCCCACTGTCGATGTTGAAGTGGTCATCAGAGTAGACCTGAGCCCATTCATTGGCCTTTCCTCCAACCAGGAAGGACATAATAATAGTGGTGACTCGGTGGGAGTTGTTGACTTGCTTTGTCTCCGTCAACTCGGAAACATAAGCCATCATCCGTCGTCGCCATGGTCGGTAGGTGGCTGGGTCACCATCATAGTTCCCTGGTGTATTGACAAACACCCGGCGTGGACTAGAAGTGACGGCAGCAACTTCTGCTGGGTCGGGCGCATGTATCGACCGATCAGTCATGTTGAGTTATAGTAGGGGAGGGGATGAGCATGTTTGGTAAAAATGAAAACGTGTAACGTATCAAGAAAACTAGTTTCCAACAGTATGTTGAATCCTAGGCAAGTTTGTAAAAGTTTGTTGTGACGGGTGGTGTGTGGTAGAAGCTCTATTCTTCTGTCAGCGACTCGCTAGCTCTCTCAAAAGATAACCAGGCGTCACACAATGAACGATGAGCAAGAGGATGAGAAAAGCGATGAGGATAAAACAACCCAACTACAGGTCTAGCTACCGAGGAGAATAGACGAGAATAGAGCTAAGGAATATAACTACAAAATACTAAGTCTTATATACTAATGGGATATGAAGCCGTGAGAGATGTCTCGCGCCGTAACCGTGAGGATCTACAATAAGAGTCACTCGTATCCATAAGTAAAGCTGTAGGTATTAGGTGAGTAAACAATAAGGCAATATAAAAAGAAGCATGGAAGCAGAACGATAATGACATCGTCCTGTCAATGATCTGACAGGCATGAGAGAGTTGCGCCTAAGTGAAACGACAATGCGAGAACAATAAGGTTGACGCGTGTAACCTAAATAATAATGAAAATATAATAAGCGCTTTGGTGATTAGGTAAATAAATAAAAGAAAAGAATAATGAAAAAGATTGTTTCATGACACCAGGGTGGCTAGCAGAGGGGTTATCATGGCATTGTTTGAGTACTTCTGTCCGTAAGTCATCATCTGGTGGGACATATACCCTACCTCGGTGGTACACTAGTCCGTTATCTTCCTCTCATTCCACTATTCCATTGGCCAAGCATTGGAGACCCTTCCTCATGAGTTCTTCCAATCCTTCCAGTACTTGGGCCTCCCTTTGCGATGCCTTCCAGATGTGGTCCTCCAGCGGATTCTGTAGTGAGGTTGCTGCTACTTGCATAAAGTGGGCTGGTTTCAGAACAATCTGTTGTCGATTATCTTCGCCGTCCAAAACTTGATGTGCCGCCATGCAAGAGAGAGTGTCTGCCTGAGTGTTGGCCTTGCCTGGGTGGTGAGTGAGCTGAAAATCAAAGTGGGACAGCCATAGTGCCCATCATGCTTGCCATCTACTGAGGTCCTGAGCAGAACGCCAGAATTCCAGGTTTGCATGGTTGGTGAGGATCTCAAACAGTTGTGGTGAACCTTCCAGAAAGCTTCTCCAGTCCTTTAATGCTTTGATGATGGCAAGCATCTCTTGGTCATAGATTTCATAGTTTCATTCGGCTGGTTGCATGGAGGCTGATTGAAATGCTACTGGGTGCCACTGGCCATCATCTTATTTCTGCATTAGGGCTCCTCCTGTCACAAAGCCTGATGCATCTACCTCGAGTTGTGTGAGCCTATTAGGGTCCCAGAGTGCCAGTACCGGTGCTGTGATAAATGCTTCCCTTAGGGTGTCAAATGCTTGTTGCTGGTGTGTCCCCCAACTGAAGCCTGCATCCTTTTTTGTTAGGTCATTCAGAGGGTGTGCTATGCGGGCAAAGTTCCATATGAATTGATGGTAGAAGTTAGCAAAACCTAGGAATCCCCGTAGTTCTCGCAGGTTATTTGGGGTAGGCCAGTCGCAGACTGCAGCTACCTTTACTGGGTCCATGTGCACCTCCCCTTCTGATATCACTAGTCCCAAGTACTTGATCTGGAGTTCTTTGAACTCACATTTCTCGGGTCGCAGGTAGAGGTTGTGCTTTTCTAGCCGTTTTAGTACCTCCCGCACTACCTGCCAGTGTTCTTGCAAATCATTGCTGAAGATGAGGATGTCGTCTAGGTAGACCACTACCTTCCCCGCTGCCACTAGGTCTGAAAAGATGGAGTTCATGAGCGCTTGGAAGGTAGCTGGGGAGTTGGTGAAACCAAAGAACATTACACTGGGTTCGAATAACCCTCAGTTGGTTGCAAAAGCGGCCTTCCACTCATCACCCTCCTTAATCCAGACATTGTTGTAGCCCCATCTGACATCAAATTTGGTGAAGTACCATGCCCCCTGCAGACGGCTGACAATGTCAGCAACCAGTGGGAGAGGATAGCGGTTCTTTAGGGTTACTTGATTGAGTTTCCTGTAATTCTGTACAAAGCGGAGCTTCCCATCTTTCTTCTTAATGAAGAAGACAGGTGAAGACAGTGGCAACTTTGAGGGACAAATGTAGCCTTTCCGGAGGTTGTTGTCCAGAAAATGGTCGAGTTCGCCTTGTTCATTCAATGACATTGGATAAACTTTTATGCGCATGGTTTCAGGTGCACCTGGGATCAATTCAATGGCATGATCCCAGGGTTGGTGGTCAGGGAGGCGCTCTGAAGCAGTTTCAGAGAATTCTTTTTCCAAATCACGGTAGGGTTCTTGTCATGAAATGATCTTTTTCCATTATTCTTTTCTTTTATTATTCTTTTCCTTTTCTTTTATTTACTTACCTAATCACCAAAGCGCTTACACTAGCGCTTATTATATTTTCATTATTATTTAGGTTACACGCGTCAACCTTATTGTTCTCGCGTTGTCGTTTCACTTAGGCGCGACTCTCTCGTGCCTGTCAGTTCATTGACAGGACGACGTCATTATTGTTCCGCTTCCATGCTTCTTTTTATATTGCCTTATTGTTTACTCACCTAATACATACAGCTTTACTTATGGATACGAGCGACTCTTATTGTAGATCCTCACGGTTACGGCGCGAGACGTCTCTCACGGCTTCATATCCCAATAGTATATAAGACTTAGTATTTTGTAGTTATATTCCTTAGCTCTATTCTCGTCTATTCTCCTCGGTAGCTAGACTTGTATTTGGGTTGTTTTATCCATCCTCTTTTGCTTTTTCGTCCTCTTGCTCATCGTCTATCGTGTGACGCCTGGTTGTCTCTTGTGAGAGCTAGCGAGTCGCTGACAGATCTGGGACCATTTCTTCAAAGGTTTTCACAGGTTTTGCTTTGTGGGCCTGTTCCACTAGCTGTTGGGAGTAGGTGAACCCTGTAGCATACCAGACCTCCTCTGTTTGCTTGTGTAAAATACCTGACTTCACCCATGCACGTTGGGTTCATCAGTTGGCTTGAATGCGGTGTATGGGCGACTCCTCTGTCTCCTCGTCCGGTATGTCAAGTGGTGGTTTGGGGGTGATAATGGTTTCAATTTCCCCCACCATGTCTTGCTCTTCCACCTCCTCTATCACTGTTTGTTTTGATCTGACTGAGAGTCATCCTTTCCCCCAGTCGATATCTGGATTGGCTTTATGTAGCCAGGGGAGTCCTAAAATTAGGTCTTCGCTTCCCAGGTTAGTTATTAGCAAGTCCGTCCACCATTCTTGCTTATCAACAGTCAAGGTGAGATGTGCAAAATGTGTGATCTGCCCTGCTCAGTTAGCAGACCCATCAATGTTAAAAACGCTGATGGGTTTCCTGAGTGGGAAGGTCCTTACATGAGGGCGGGTGACAAACTCTTGGTTCAAGAATAGAGCAGTGGCTCCAGAATCAACCATGGCTGCAGTTGCTATACTGTGATTTCTTCCTCTTAATTTTGCATTATTTCGGAAGTGGGATGAATTGGAGTTCAATTCCGAAATAGTAGATATTTTACAAGATGGGAGAGAATCATATGCAGATGTGGAATGTATAGTGAACTGGTTTACAGGTACTCTCGATGCAGCCAAGACGGGTACCTGCTTTAAAAACCCTCCTGAGAACCTGGTGCTGGGGCCATGGCATTGGCTCTGTTAAGGAGCTCCTGGAGCTGGGCGATCTGGGTGGAGAGGTCGGGAGTAAGTGGGGGTGGAGCAGCGGGGGCTGGAGTGGAAGCGGCGATTTGGACGGGTTCGTTGGGGAAGAGGGTGAAGGGTGTCGAAGAGGAAGCAGTGACTTGTTGATGGTGGGGTTGTTGGTGCTTACCCCGGCCATGCTCTAGACCCATGAACTTGTCTTGGCAGACTGATTCTAGGTGGCCTCATCGCCCACAGTAGCGGCAAACTGTCTCCTTGTATGAGCAGTTCCTCTTTTCGTGACTCTGCAAGCCACAACCATAAAACCTACCTCTCATCTGAGCCACAAAGCTTTCTCTGCTGCTACCACTAGTGTGCATGGCATCAACATCCATAGCATGGGAGTTGGCAGGGGGGGAGAGATATGGGAGGTGCCTGGATTGCAACCTGTCATGGCGGGATCGTGCAGGAACACATCCACTGAAATTGCTCACCTAATAGCCTCCTCCAGTATGGGGGCTAGTCCCTGGGCTATATTGACCACAATGAGATTTTGTCGGATCTCTGGGTTGAGGCTGCTATGAAAGCATTCTTGCAGGTCGATGTCTGAGAGCCTGGTCCGATCACCAATGTCTTTGAAGTTCTGCGCAAATTCCGCTACCATTTGGCCTTTTGCCTGCCTGAGATGCTGGATTGCATTCCAGGCCTCCATACCTGCATCAATGGATTCAAATCGGAGGGTGAAGGCTGTTTTGAAGTCTTCCCATCGTCCATTGAAGGGTTGTTGGTTGTGGCTGAATTCTAGGAGGTACGGTGTGGCCCAGTCTGCAGCCTTGCCTGAGAAGAATCCTAGCGCTGCCTTAATCAGCTTCCCTTCATTGTTGCTCAGATCTGGTTGTTCCATTGCCCAGCTTTGATACTGGGCAATGAGGCGACGTGCTTCCGCACTGCTAGAGCCTTTGAAGAGCTCAGGCTTATTCATACTGGACTTGGCTGAGGCTTTGTGGAGGTTGGCCATGAGCTAGGCCACCTGCTCAATGAGCTGTGCCATGAGCTGATTGGTGTTGTCTTTGGGGGTTGACATAGTGGGTGGGGGTACAGTTGGAGCAGGGATTAGGATGGGTGTGATCACGGTACCATCAGAAAGGTTCTCTTCTTCACTGATGGAGTTGGCGAAAGTGTTCAGACAGGGTTGAGAACTGCAATCAGCCCAGGAACTGCTTTTGCTGCGGTGGATGTGGGTTTGGTCTTTAGTATCAAAAGTGTGCAGGTAGGCAGAGCAGTCAATAGCTTGGGCAGGCAGGCTTGGTGTGGTGGTGTCTGTAGACGTGGTGAAAGCGGAGCCTGCAAGGAAAACCTAATCAGTAGGCTATCAGTGCAGTAAGGGATCTTGACCTAATGTTACAAAGAGGTGATGACAGTGACAGGGCGGAGCAGAGACTTGGATGGAAATGGACAAATACTGGTCCCAACGACAAAGTTATATTGATAATAAATACAGAGAAGTAAGTAGTGACATACCTGGTCCCAACGACAAAGAGGTCAAGATAAGGGACCAGGTTGTGGGGGCTGGCTTATATATACAGGGTAGAGTGTGAGAACTATGATGTAATACTGTATAGCTCAGGCACCAGGAATGGAATGGAACTGATAGAATAGGATGGAAGGTTCTGGAATAATTATTGTAGGTAAGGGTGCTCAGATGGTGTATTGTAAGGAAAGGAAAACGATAGGGGGTGGCTCACTTCATGACAAACAGGACGATTGGGCAAAGCTTCTGCCTATCACAGAATTTGCTTACAACAAGGCTCCTAATGCTTCCACTGGTATTACTCTGTTCTTTGCAAATAAAGGTTATCACCCCAACAATACAGTGAAACCTGAAATCAACATTTGTTCTAATCATGCGATTGACTTTGCAATGAATTTAGATGAGCTTCATTTGTTCCTCTGCAAAGAAATTACTAATGCACAAGCTCAATACAAAGAGCAAGCAGACAGAAAATGCATTACTCACCCAGAATTCCCAATTGATTCACAGGTATTCATGCTAGCAAAGCACATAAAAACCACTTGACCTACTGCAAAGTTCTCCAAGAAGTATCTTAGACCATTCAAAGTTCTTGAGTGCATAGGAACTCTCTGTTACAAGTTACAACTTCCCTCATACCTTAGTTGTATTCATCCCATTTTCCACATATCCCAACTTGAGCCCTATACTCCGAACTCAATTCCTGATCACGAACAAACTCCTCCACCTCTAGTGGAAGTTGACAGTGAAGAGGATTACAATGTTGCAGAGGTTTTAGATTTGAAATTGGATCAATGATACAAAAAATGTCCACTATGTTATTACATATGGTGGGCAGGATATGAAGGTGCAGACAAGGAGTTCTCCTGGGTCACCACAAATGAAATTCACGCAGACAAGCTGGTTCCAGCTTTCCATCTTTGTTACCCTCACAAACCTGGACCATCATGATTCCATGACCATTCCTTCTCTTTATTATTCATTCTCTGGAGATACTAATTTCTTCATTCCTTAGTGAAAATTCCTTGTGAAACAATCACAATCCATCACCATTACATTTTGTTTTACCTACTTCATTACATAGTATTTCCCATCCCTACACTAAAGAGCTTCACAATCTATACCTCGCGGAACTAACTTGAACCATCACATGTTTCCCTTCCTTCAACAATGTTTCGTGATAGTTCCTTGCAGAACAAGCTTCACTCATTATACCTTTACAAATCTTCACCAAAAATCCATGCAATCTCACTATCACTTATGACCATTTCAAAAAGCAAGCAAAAAAGCAAAAAACTACTTATATCAAACAAAACAAAACAGAAACCAACAACAGAAAACAAAAAACAACTACTAATTACAAAAAATATTATTTACAAATCCCACTACATATAAGTCCTTCGTGAATTATTCACTTTCTCTTCTCTTCTTCATCTCCCTCTTCCTCTTCTTCATCTTCTTTTTCTTCATTATTTTCTCCTTCATCTACCTTTTCTCCTCCAGGCTGTTGCTGTATGAGGTGTACCACTTCTTTCATTGTGAATGCAGCTCGACTTGCAAAGCCAAGCAGTGTGCTCAACTGCTTCTTCAACTCTTTGTTCTGCTCTGCAAGCAAATCTAACTTTCCTCCTAAATCCACCCCTACCATTCTTCTCTCCATGATGTGCCTCATGGGACTTTTGTAAATTCCTCCCTCATCGACTCTCGGCCTTTTCCTTCTTGATCTTCGGGTGGCATTGTCCCCTGACCAGCTACAACATTGTCATTGTAGGTGACAGGCCAAATAGGCCTGAGTCCGGGGTTTTCCAGGTTGCATGATGCAATTTGAGCTCGTACCCTGCATAACACATTGAAGACATGCTTCACAGTTATGAGAGGGCATGGGGGGAAGGGGTTCTTCATCATTGTCATCATTGTGTCCTAGTGCAGGGTCATCATCCAGATCAGGAGCTACACCAATCTAAAAAAGTCGTTATTAAAAATTTACTTCGCAAATGACAAACTACTCACCTGAGGAACTGCTTGTTTCCTCTTCAACACTCTTACTTCAACTTCCGGGGTATCGCGAACCACAGAAGCTGCCTATTTCAGACGAAATGTCGATCGTTTAAGTTTGACAAATGCTCTGAAGTTGTGACGCGTGACAATTTTGCTCTCTGAGTCTGCCTTGTATTCTTCATCCAATAGCCTCAGATAGCATTCAACAGCCTTCTACAGTGCACAAATGGCTTCCAGCGAATACACTCTCCTCCTCGCCTCGGACTCGGTTTTGGGTAATTTAGATGAAGTGTTGAGCGATAACACAAATGGTGCAATGGTGTTTTGGCGTTTTTCTCCGTCTTTCCTCGAATGACAGCTGATATTCTAATGGTTTTCACCTAGCAAAGTGATCTCCATTCTAACACAACGAGCTTTCTTGTGTGCGCGAAGGATAACAAGACAACGATCAACACTGCAATCAAGGTCGCCAAAGCACTTCCACCTTTACCCACTTCTGATAGTGTAAGAATGTTTGTCGTTTGTTGAAACTCGATTAATGACGCGTTATTCAGACCGCAAGCTGTCCACAAGTCGCAAACTCGGAAAAAGAGGGAGGTTTGAACGCGTCGCAACCTTCTCAGGTGCGCATTTCATTATCGCGATGGATATATCACAATTTCTGATTCGCATTTTTTGCTCTCTCTTTCTCTTTAGCTTACTGTCACTGAGTCGAACGCGAACGGGGACATGAAGACTCTGGAGGACAATCCCAACGCTATACTGTCCTCTGTAATGCTTAATATGACCATCAAAACATATGCAGATGCAACTAATGTACGTAGTTCTCCTGCTACTCCACCCAGCCATTCTACTTATGCTAATTGTACTGTAGATTGCAAAACGCTATCCAGAACTTGCTCCAACCGTGTTAGCCATGCCTCTATCCAGTAGAACCAAATCTACGTCGCTCCCAGTTTCAATGTCGCACACAAATGAAAAACCGAATTGGGCTGTCGCTGATTCTGCTCCCGAACTCCCTCTTCCTTCCTTCGAGCGTACTGGCAAGCACTCTACTAACAACATTGAACGCAACAATGTTGGACGAGTATATGCTACTGTGGCATCGAATAAATACCTCCCACCTTCGTTGTCGCGTAAAGAGGCGTTTGCAAGTGTAACGACCACAATGGCAACGCCATCTTCCTCTACGCATTTTCTTTCAGACTCTACATATATCACCGAAATAAATTCAACAAAGAGTAATTTCAGAGACAAACCACTTCCACCCAAACCGATTCCGTTTTATACACGGCCTTCTGTGGATTCAACTCCAACTCCAATTACGATAGCTGTCGACACTTTAGGCGTTGACTATATTCCTCCCAGTACAAACTCAGAGACGTCCCTTATTGTTGGGAATGCTGGGAATGCTGAGAATAGCTCAACTGCTTCTGCAAGGACAAACTTGTCTGCACCGAACCTACAGGATGATTGGATAGATTTCGGCCATCAGCTGCCTCAGAGTTTGGATCCCAAGGATCAGTTTTCTGGTATGAACCGGTGTTTGAATATCATGGACTGTATCGACCGTACCGAGTCTACCCACGCCAGATTTCTAACTTCTCTGGATCCTCATAATCGGGACGAATATGATCAGGTCACGGAGGATTTTCTTTCAATGGAAGAAGACGGCTGGACAGGCTCTCTTCCTGCTTCTGCTTATGGAGGTAGAGGGCGAGGTGAATTCTGCAATGAATCCCGCCCTGGTCGAATAAGGATGAGTAGAGGAAGTCGTGGGACAGGCGATGGCCGTGGTCGTTGGGTTAGTGCGCCTAACAGAGGTCCAGACCCAAAAACCCGCGGTAATCTGAACGATGGCTGCGAAGGAAAAAGACGTAGGGTTGACATCGAGTCTGACCCGAATTATTATGCTTCTCGCGATATTTTCCTTGATATCCGACAACGCCAATATGACGATGAATGGACTGGATCTCTGCCTGCGTCTGCGTATGGTGCGATGTCTTCGAGAAATTTATCCTCCATTTCCAAAAGGAGGGGAACCGGGGGGACCGGGAGAGGTCAAGGGAGTCATACCAATAGCAGCAATGGTAACTTTCATCGCCAGAGGGACTTGAGTAGAAAACGTGATATTTCTTTCAATTCCTCCTCCCCTTCCTCCTCTGCTTCCCCAACTTTTGGAGTTTCCGGTTTGGGATCTAGACAAAACGACCAAAGCTTCAAGGACTTCGAAATCTCGCACGGATACAATAACTACAATGGAGACAAAAACAGCAATGCCGAGGATCAGCCTCGCCTAGTTCCTCCAAAACTGGGAAATCGACTGAACGGTGTCGTCCCGAGTGGCGAAACTGGGATTTGGAAGACTCCGAACTTGTGGGTTTCTAAAGAGGTGGATGTTGGAGTGGAGGGCAGCGTGGATTTTGGTGCGAGCTCTGACTGTACCACTCTTCCTTCGCCCACAGTAGTTCATCGAGACGCTCAAGCCAACAATGGTTCCAAAACATCCGAACTTCTCGTTCTTGGGAGGCCGCAGACGCGGTCATCATCTAGCATCGACGAGGGTCCTTCTTCCGACACCGTAGACGACTTTTGGAAGAACATCCGGGATGCCTGGGATGTTAATGTTGTACCGAAATCGGGATCGAAGACCCAAGTTCTGGAGGAACAGTGGATGGTTCCGTTGCACCAGGAGCAGCGGACGATTCCTTTACAACAGTCGGCTCTACAGCGACTACAATAACAATGGATACATCAAGCTTCTACTTCTCCTTCCCTCTCTCCACTTTTAATCGATGAACATCGTTTCCATGATGACCCTCCCAAGCCTCAAATTCTAATTTCTACTCCACATTATTCCATTCTTCTGGGATTTCGTCTTCGTTCTCGACGCCTTCTTCGTCGTTGTCACCTTCGGAATTTGATCTTCCTGAGTCGGATACTGCTCATGATGAGCAGACCCCAAATCCCAATCCAAACCGGCTCCGGGTAGCAAATCAAGTTGTCGCTGTTATTGCTGCTACTCAGAAATATCTATCGTCCACACTTGTGATTCCCCTTGATTCTTCCCATTCTTCGTTGGCGATGACAGCTTCAACTAAATACAAATCTGAAGCAGGTCTCGTTCCTCGAGCATGCGTCTCCGAAGCGATCAAACTTCCGAGCCCGGACCTAGTGGATTCTGGAGCTGTTGAGTTTTGTCCTCGTCGTCAAGGAAGAAGGAATCTGATCCGCTCATCTCCTGAAGAAGTACCTCCAGAGTGGCGTCAAGACCGACTGCCGTCCGCTTCCTCTACCTTTGCCTCTTTACGTAAACGTCACAACTCTAGCACAGTCCGAAATAGCTATGTAGTATCTCACTCCGTGAAATGCGGTGCACCAGCTACCGATGGCAGCATGTTCACTGAAAGAGAGATAATATCCTGTGTTGGCGCATCGGGCAGTGGTACTCCAGGTGTATCAACGACTGCTTCTCCTGGAACAGCGAAACACTTCCAGGATGCTCATCATTGGATTAAAATTGCACCCTTGCCTTCTTTACTTTCAGCTGAGATGAGAATAGTCAATGTAGTCGAGGGATTGGATGAAGCGGATCACGATGAAAGTCTTCGTGGCACGAAGGCGACTAGTACCGTGGTGGATCCGCTCGAGAAGGAGAACTAGTTTGCTATTACCAACACTCTCCCTGTTTCGCTGCTGCTGGTATTACTGAGCACCGGTACATAGCAAGTGGTGTTACTACCTCACGGATTGGGATTAGTGAAACCCGATATGCACAACTATTAATTCCTTTGTCACAAAAATATCAGGGCACGCTGATACGTGAACGATTGATTTACACTATAGCACATACGCATATCCTACAAATGATACACTTCCGATATTTGTTTGCTCTCTACATCACGACACAACATGAATCCCTAGGCTTTCCCTTCAATTGTTGCTTTGCCTGCTCCAATTGCGCCTGTGTCTCCTTCAACTGACTCTCTAACGCCCCACACCGTCGCTCCTGTTCCTTACACTGTTCGATCTGCTTCTGATAAAAACTGATTGCCAGATTGTAATGCGACCATGCCACTGCACAAGCATTCTTGGGATTGTCACATCTCGCCGCATCCTTCTCAACCTTACCCTTATGATCTTCTAATATTTTGTCGTCAACGTCCTGCAACTTCTTTTTAATCCATTTCTGTACATTAGAGTCCAAGTCCTCGGGCAAGACTAGGGAGTCACTAAACTCCGTCTTCAAAATATGCAATACGTCTGTGACGAATTGGCTCAAAGCTCGTGCCGGTAGTTGATCCATTCGGCGAACGCGAGCCAATATTTTAGAAATAGTGGCTTCGTGCTTTATCCTGATACAAAAGTCTTCATTCTTGCCTGATTTATCACTAATGCTTTGAGTAGCGATTGTTCCTGATGGAAGTGTCATCGCTACACGAGCGTGATTGAGGATGATGCCCCATCTGTCGATGGCCCAAGGATAATGAGGATAATTCTGTGTGTCGCACATTGCGCAGAAGAATTCCAAAGGGATACCGTCTGGACACACTGTATAGACCATGAATGGTCAGCTTAATTGAGTAGTGATATTATTACAGACAAACCTGGTTTAGTATCGGAAGCGAAACTGACCTTTTTTGTGACGCGGTTGGGAGGATTTAGAGTGACCTGGGGAAATTTATCTTTTTTGGGAATTTGTGCCGCTGTAGAGGTGAAGCCCCTTGAAGGAGGAATAGGAGGTAGGCTTTTAGAAGTGTAGGTACGAGGAGGAGGTTGAGGAGGTTGAGTATTATTAGAGTCCGCTTTGAAACGGGGAGGAGGAGGAGTAGGTTTTCGGAGTTGTTGCAGGGGTATGGAGTCCGTTGGAATGGGGCTAGACCGTGTGGCCCCTCGAGGCAGGTGGGAATGGGCGACCAACGGCAAAGCTATCACATTGAGACAACTAGCGAGAAGAATGTATACAGTGAAAATGAGATGCAAAGAACGCCCAGGAACCATGTTTGAAGTAGAAACGTTGTGCGATGTGATAGAAGCGATGAATAGAAACAAAGTGAGGGAAGCTTGGGAAGCCTAAGGAGCCTGGTAAATCGATGAAGTGGTTGATACAAGCGTCGAGCTACAACATTGATCAGGATTTATACCCAATCTGCCTTATATAATCGACGATGAACTCACCAACGTGAATAGCATGTACTTGTGCGAAAATTTAACCAGTAAATTTTCGACTTGGCTTGATGCAAGTGAATCTCGAGTACCTATTAGGGAGGAGAACGAACAGAAATCAATCAAGACATCTTTCAGAGAGAAATAAGACAGGAATACGGAGCAACGGAGCACAAATAGGGATCCTGAGAAAATGAATCAGTACACTAACCGTAACGGGACTTTGGGAGAAACAAATGTACAGTGGAAACTCGGAAATTTTCAGCTCTCCTTTATATAAAAGTTTGCGATCGGACTACGACCGGGGCCCCGTGGGGTAGTTTGAATTGTTTCCGGCTCTGCCCCTTGTCGGCAATACGCGGCGGGGCACAAACCACGCGAGTGCAGATACCTTCTTCGTCCTCGTACCATTGTGGTCATCTGTCTATACAACCTTATTACTACACAATCAGTCTTCTACTTCACGACGATACGTTTCCTAGCAATACTTGTACTCGGCGTATACTGGTTTTCCCCCCCTCCAAAATGGGATCCGGCGGGTCATTAAATCTTCCTGTCTCTCCGGCTCTTGTACGCAACAGCCATGACATGCACAGGTCGAACCGAGCCATGAGAGGGAAGAGCAGCAAGGCCAGTTTGAGGCTATGCTAACGGATCTCAATATAACCTTGTGCTCGTACAACATTCGGATGTCAGTCCCTTTGTAAGATCTCATATGGGCGTAACGTCCAGTGTCTGCCATTTGTAAGCCTTATGCACTCTCGTGTAGCAGTAAAAGACTCAAGAACCAAGAACCCCAAAAACGCCGCAGAAAGTGCCTGGCAAGTGATTTCAAATTGGTCTGGGCTGCGCTCCAGCATGAGACTCAAGAGGGGAATCCTATAGGCGAATGCTGTACCACTTACAGCTTCGGAGTAAATAAATTCCAATTATGCTGATACTCTGCCCAAGGAATTAGAGAGAGCAATCAAAGATACAATAATCATAGATTGTGCGTGTATGGCATCTACCAGCTAAATCGTCAACTGAGAACTATCAGAGGCGACGTAGGACCCATTCATGAACGCGGATAGTAGACAATGACTTGCGATTCGGACTTAGCGAGAATCAAGATGAGGTATCACTGTTAAGTCGCGTAGAATTCATCGTGACACACTTACAGGCTACATGAGAGGTAAAATATTGGACAGACCGCCAGAAAATTCCAGAGGGTCCGATCGGAACTCATTATACATTTGAATAGTCAAGGGTGTAAACGCTGAAGAAGTGACCAGTGAAGACTATCGATGGAAGTAAGCGGTGATGAGCGAGATTGAACTCGAGTCTATATATGTGCAGGAATTGCTGGACATCAGCGCGTCAAAATACGTTGCTGACGCTGAAACGACAGATTCTAAATAGAGATTCTGAGCAGGAGGCGAGCGATGGGAGATTGTTCACAAACCGTCGAAGCGAGGCATCATGACTGTTGAAATTGGGAGGGGTGCTTATTCTAGTGTTTTCCAATCAATCACACCAAGCTATCAAAACATAGCAAAAGAAAGTGTATAAAAATAATGCGAAGGGGCACGTAGAGCTGATGTAAAGGGACCTTGAAGCGGAAAGTCGCTATGTACAATGAAAATGCGCGATATATACACAATAGATGCCAACAAAATAAGGTGAGTTGCTTTGGTGGTACAAACACATGGGAGTGAGAAGAAAGTAATGTCCGGGATGCAATCGAAACTCGGGATCGAAAGCTGTAATGTAGATATGAGCGCAACAACAAAACGAGAAAACACATATCAAAGGGTGGCATAACGGGTGATAGAGAGAAACAAACAAAGCAAATCTGGGCAGCAAAACAGATGTGTACAGAGCAGATCAACCGCAATGCAATGCAAAGTCAGGATAAACGAGCCCAAATAACGGAATTATGGAGGGTCCAGAGAAGAGGAAGGGAGTTGGGATTATGCACGAGCGACACCCTCTGTCCGCCGTATAACCGATTGATACCACTCGTCATCTAATGGTGGGAGTTCATCCTCTTCATCCGCCCAAGAAAAGGACTCCATTGGAGGCACCTCATCTGCATCGTTGGTCTCCTCAAAAGGGTTGCACGTCGGACGCTCTAAGGGGCAATCATCAATGTATGATGGGGTACGAGGCGCCGTGGAAGCAAATCCAACAGAAGAGACCATCCGTTTTCCCAAAGCTCGCTCTGAGGCGAACTTGAAGTCTTCAACGTCCAGAACATCAGGCGTTTCTGCGAATGGCGATTCAACGGAGGTAAGACTGTCTGCATCAAGTTCTGGCAATTCGTCGAAAGAGGTATAACACTCCAGAGTGCTACTGTAGCTTTCGCAATGATCTTCGTCTTCCTCTGGGATGGGTTCAATCCAATCTCGATACCCCTCTTCATCAAACCTAGAAGTATCATAATATTCGCTTTCCCCACCTACAAACGAGGGATACGCGTCCTCAGGTTCGTTAACGTAGCCGATGCCGCGGGCATGAACGACAAGGTACCGACCAAAACCATAATCTTGCGGATCGTTGACAGCATTGGTCGATGTAAGCCATTGATCTTCCGGCGGGGGTTGGTTGATGATGATATGCGGAACTCGGAACGGATTAGGGGAGTCGAGGATGAGTGTGGCGCGATGAAAGCGGCTGGCTGATAAAATGGGCTGAACAACGGAGTGAAAGTGAGCCAACGTCAATTGTTTAGAGAAATGAAGCTCGCCTCGGCGGGGTCGGACCATGAGAAAGGACGTTCAATGTTTGAGAAAGGGAGAGAGTTGTCGTACCGCACACGATACGAACCGGCAACCCGACTCGCTATTACGGCCTAAGGTGATCATTAACCAAGCAACCGGAGGATACATTGAGGCGAACTTACGACAGCTTTGACTGTTTGTCGTCTCAGTGCAATCACGACGTTGAAGTAAATCAAACGCTCATCGGAGCAGCTTTCAATCTGAGAGTTAATATGACTTAGTACAAGGCCTGTGACTTTGTGAATGAGCGCACCATAGCATTGAATCTGGACGGACTAAAAACGGGAGTTGGATAGAACGCAATAGGTGGGGAGGATGCAGTAAGTGGAGAGGGCGAAGGAATATTTTCCGTGAAAACTAGAGGCGGTAGACATAATTTTGAAGCATCCTGGTAGTAGGCTGGTTGATTGAACCAGGCAATGGCAAGATCGCTCAGGGTGTCGGATGCAGGCGTGATTACGATATGTGGAGCGAGGCAAGGTATTGTTGAGTCTACAACGAGAACATCTCTGCTCGTAGTCCAACTGCGAAGAACATCCTGGAATATGTGGGTGTCTTGAGCGGCCTGCGGGTAAGAACACTATGTCCTACTTACATTGTCCTCAGATGCATCAAATTTAGGCCCCTCCGTTGATGGAACCTCTACGAAGAGCTCGGGCTATGAAGATAGTTGAGATCATGATCAGATCGAGGCCACTAAACGCTCACCTCTGAGTCACGCTTGCTATCAGAGCCATCAAAAGGGTACTCAGGAATTTTGAGCTCAGCCTCGTGGAAGGGGTCCACATCTAGCACATCGCGCGTTTCCTGCACGCACAGCGCAGCAGAAGAGTCAACCTGGAAGTATTACAGACTTCAATAAATCCCTGATTTCGGAAAATCGATTAAAACATACCTCTAAGACGCCTTCTGTTTTACAAGCGACAACTGATTTCGCTAAAGGAACTTCCCACGTTGATGAACGACGCGTCGTTGCAGGACGCGTCAAGATAGGTTTCGCTATGGATGAAGCAAAGGAATATCGAGAGTAAAAACCAATCTCGAACCAGTGCACGGATGAGTTCGGCGGAGACATTGTTTGAAGAGTAATTTTGTTGATGGTTGAACTTTGGTTAACCCGGCGTGGACGTTGGAGGGAGTCCGTGAAAGTTTAGAAAAAGTCTCTGAAAAGGGAAGTGGTGGTTGAAGTGGAAAAGAAAGTTATATAAGAGTTCCCTTTGACCAACAGCTCGGCATTTTTTGGTCTTTGTGGTGGCCCATTCCTGTCATTGTGGATACGGCGCAAGCTTTCTTAGCCACTGTTCAAATGTTCATTGTATTCACGTGATTGTCTGATCAAGATTGCTACGAGCTATAGCCAGCGTACCGATGTGCATTCGAAGAATCCTTCTTCCATTTATACGACTACATGGGGTCCAGAGGGACGGACGCCTCGCTATAAACCGAAGTGAATTTGGGCAACAACCATGAGGGACATTTAACTCATAATCAAAAGCTGGTTTTCCAGAAAATGAAGGTCGATCTGAACTCCTGCTTTTGATTCACTATAAACCATGAAGAAACTTAGCTACGCATTAACAAATTGACAACATGGGGATACTATGTTTGCCACCCATGCGGGACGCATTGAACGTGGATTCACATTCAGAAGTCGTCGTTATTTTTGGATCGTTCTGCAAACATGAAGACGATGAATGCCGGATGGGTAGCGCGTATCCATTGACTTTTTCAATTTAACACACAGGATCCTTATTTACTGCTTCAGAAAAACCGAAGACATGAGCCAAATCTGTGTCATCACTACACTGAACGAAGCAGGCTCCCCTATCTCCGTTTGTACGGCCTCAGCTAGTCTAAGCGCTGCTCAAAATACAATACACAGAGGTGATACCAGAAACGGCCTTCATACCGTGACCCTTGAAGGGCTCGTACCATATCCACTCCCTCAGAAGTTACACGAGTGAGTGTACCTCTGAGCAGTTTAGTCGTGTTGACTTCGTCACCTATTCGACGACGCAGATCGGCGCTGTTCCTTGTCTGGACTAAACCCTTAGCTTCTATCCGTACACCGAAAACATCGATCCCTGCCATCATTCTTTTTGTTACTCCCCAGGAGACTTACAGAGATGAAGAGAGTAGGAAGTGCCCGGACTACCACCAGAGCTCAAGTCGCCTTGAGCAAGCGTTTAAGCACCCTCGTTGAGCTCTGGGAGAATTCGTCAAGGGGCACCCCGGTACTAAGATCGACCCGAGTTGAAGTCAGTTCTTTGGTTCGTCTTCAATCTAACCCTCGATTGGTATACGTTCTTTTTGGTGTTCTCTTTAGTACGGCCATTGGGCCAAATAATTTTCATCTTTTTCTTGCCCCCCAAAACTCATTAAGGATAAGAAGCCGACATAACCACTAAGATCAAAAATGACGCCAACAACATTTAATACCCAAGACAAAAGAGAGCCCGAGCGACGACTCTAGTTAAGGTGTACTTTTGTTTGTTTTTATATTTGCGTGTCGTAGTACGAAATCCGTCCTCGACTAGGCGCTCCTCGGTTCTACATGTGAAATAATTTACTCGTCTTCAGGAGATGGGGACGAAGTTACCTCCCTCCGGCCGCTGGTGTGCAAGGTCTTAATCAATGGCCGAATCCAATCCCGATTTTTTTTACCGAATTCGGAGCAGGGACATTCCTCAAGATTAAATACAGTTTCGACGAAACAAACAACAATATGGGTCAGTGAATAAAGTCGCTCGTAGCACAACCGGACCTCAATCTCAAGCAACTCGTGAGAAGGAAGACAAAACCTCTAAATCGTCTTAGAGCTCAGGAAGTGCGCCAACTTAAATCTTATACTATGCTTGAGGCAACTTTCCGAATAAACTTGACGTGCATATTCACGTTTCTGATGAGTTGTGTCTAACAGCCATCTGTTCGACCTACAATGCTCAGAAAACAGACCGGCGAACGGGAATAGCCAAGCCCCCTTTGTAAAACAAGGTCGGTCAGGGGATTGTAACGATGATGCCAATCATCCTTGACGTTTAGTCGGAAATTTGTACTCAGCGTAGTGACTTTTAGGCTCTGCTCCTTCCTTGCTACCAAACGTATGCCCATCAGCTACGCAGCTTCTATGACAAGCTCACCACACGTCGAGCACGATGGATACGTGCTCAGCCTCAAGACTAAGATAGCCAGGCAAGAGGCAATATTGAACAGGCATCCTGTACCAAGTTATTGGAGGGCACTGGATGTATCCCAACCATTCGGGCCAACCCAGAAGGTTATTCTCAACCTTATATGCATCACATCCTTTGGACATGCTGGCTTGGATCCTGTTTAGGCTTGGATCATGCTCGAAGAAGAAAGCAATGAAAGCATTTGGGCGGAAGGAATGCAACAGACGTACAAGCGACTGGCGGGCTTCAATGTGGTGGTATACACCATTTCTTGATCATAATGTGATAACACGTACATGACTTGTTCAGGCTGGTTTATTGCTCGCCACCAGCGCAGCTTTTCTGACCCCAGATTCCCCAAGAGTTGACATGATCAACTACACGCCGCGTGATCCCTATATTTGTATACTGGCTTCTTTTGCTCTGCTGCTAGGGGGAATAATTGTGGCGTCTGCTCCGATGCTTGTAGCCGGAAAGGCTCGACCATAATGGGGCAAAAGAGGTGTGCGATAAGTACCTATATGAGATCTGGCACAAAACTCTGATTCTTTAAATTCTCCTTTCTCAAGGTACTTTACGCGAACCGCTTCCATGTCTACTGCATAATAATCATGCTCTCCTATCCCTTTTTCTCGATCGGCATTACTACTCTGCTCTTCGCCTTTGGTGCGGACAGCTACATAATTTCCAGCAACCCGCCCATGATGACGTTTCAGGCCTCTTAAGTGCAGTCTGGTGTTCTGAAGATCAGGCCCTACAAGGTGCATGTGTGATAATGCTATTTCTGCCCATCTCTATCGCGATATTGTTCGGTGCCAATAGTAGAATGCGAAAAGCTGATTCGGCTTAGGGTCAATCCTTGGACTTAATAAGCCGGTTCTTTACGAATTTACAAAATAAGATTCACTTGCACAATCTAATGGCCAAGCGAAAATTGCAGATGGAAGGAGAGATTACGAATAGACCGACCTTCAGTATGAAGGGTGGGGATCTCAATCCCAAGGCCAAGCAAAAAATTCGCAGACGATGTAACGAACGTAGATTTAAGCAAAGAATATACATACAGAAAAAAAATCAAACTCCGCTTGGTCTCGTCGACAGTTTAGTAGATCCTCACCCGCTCTTTTCATCTGGGCGTCGACCGCTAACCTTCTGGAAACTCCTCAGCATGTAGTCTGCCCCGCTCACCTATGAGATTCGTAAGTTCGGTTGTACACCGCTAAATGAACTGGTATCACTCACCCATTGCACAAAATCCTTCAAATAACTCGGAAGATGTTGCTTGTAAGGCATAAAATGAGAATACAGCGGCAGCATAATCGTTTTTGAATGCTGGTCATCTAATGCTTGAATAATGCTCTTGACCACGGCAACTGGAGCCACCGAGGGGAAGAAGAATTGATGCCAGCCAGACTTGGGATAAGACACGGTAGCGAAAAGAGGAGTCAAGAGATGTCCAGGGCATACAAGGGTAGTCCGAATACTGGGGGCTTGGTGTCTAATATCAGAGGTGACGGTCAGTACTATTCTACGATGAGGTATCGACACTTACAGATGGTCAAGTTCTTGTCGCAAACATTCATGCAGCGCGTTGACTGCTGCTTTAGATGCAATATAATCGGCTTTGAAACATAGTTAAATCAGCCTTCAAATTAACGATAACAATGCTAGACGTACAAGCTTGAGCGACCCCGGTGTAAGCTAAGTTTGAAGAAACAGTAACCTATAATGGTTCGTATATTGTGGAACTCGGAAATGACATGTCACTCACAATATGACCGCTGTTATTCTTGATCATGTTGGGAAGGAAGGCTTTTAAAGTCCAGAAATGCGCAAGAGTGTTTACTCCAAAGGTCCTGTGTGCCACTGAGTATAATTTGATTTGGATCGTCAGTTTGAGACGTACTGTTGCACGTCCGCGGCACTTAGATCGGTGATGAGCTTTCCTTGCACGACGCCAGCGTTATTCACAAGCACAGTAGGGTGGCCAATCTGAGAGTAGGTGAGTTGAGTTGGTTCAATGATAGTAGGTATATTAACGGTATACCTCTTCAACGATTTTTTTCGACACCACCTCAACTTCGTCCCATTTCGAAATATCGCATTTGTGATAAACAACGTTGTCTTTGAGAAGGACATTTAGTATTCGAAGGTGGTGAGAATTCAAGGTCAGCATTCACGATTCTCGGAGACAATCGGGTTGATGTCGAGTACTACCACAGTCACATTTCGAACAGCGAGTGTATTTGCAAGCAATTCACCAACGCCAGAAGCACCTGTAATGTATTTAATAAGGGCTTGAGGGAATTTCATCACCACACACCTCCAGTAACCACAACGATCTGCTCTCCCCAATCGAAGCGAGGAGGTTTGAATAGTAGACTTCCTTGGTTTCTGTACAAAGTTGAAAGCCAATCGCCAAGCCCTGTAGATAGCATTAGAATCACCATGCACAAGACCGCACGAATACATACAGTAAAGGCATAGCAGCACGTAGTAGCCCCCAGACCAGAAGACGAATGGGTCAGTCGTCTTCGCGCCTGAAGAAATGTAAAAGACCGGGACGAAGAAGATAAAGAACGGGCCTGCAGATGTCCTTCAGCCATATAAATGGAAACATCCATACGTATCACGTACTGAACAGGGTATTCTTGAGTACTTTGAAAACCAAATCGATGTCTAGCGAATCAAACACGGGAGATATATCACGATTCATATTAATTCAATCGTTTGGTTTCTGGAGAAAGACTTTTCGTATCAGTAGGAGGCGCAGCCTTGAAGAACGATTGTGGAAAGATCGTGGAAGAGAAGAGAAGAGAAACTACAGCGGAGGCGCTCGGCGGTGGTCTTCCGAATTGAATTGTGAGACTAGATAGTAAATATGTTCTCGCCCCTTTGGATTTCCAAGCAGAACTCGAAATCGATTGTCGTACTATGTAGTGCTGCGAGCACCAAGCCATACAGGTGCACAATTCCCTCTCCATGTGGTCGAGTAAAAGCCTCATTCTTTCCTTGTATGTATCTATCATATTGGTATTGTGTGACTTTCTCTTCTCCACAGCTTTTTGTGGCCGGCCATTCTCAATTTCGAAATCAGTACCCACTAGCCCCAATTGTGGTCGCCAAGATGACTTCCTTGAGCAAATTGCCCTTACTTTGAAACGTTTGATCTACCTTGGTATCCAAGAATTATTCGTGCTTACATCTTGAAGCGTTGTGGGGGGGCAAGAAAGGCATAGCCTAGTTTATGGTGCTCCTTGGGTAAACTTTTGGTGTATCAATGATCGTTAGCAGAATCTCAAGAGCCTCGGTAAGCGAAGGACTAGAGTTCTGATCTGCGGATTGAGTATTTGATGAGATGAACTACTACCAAGCTAGTACATGCCCCCACGAGCCAAACGTTATGCACTTGCAGGCCGACTAACAAGGCCGGTCTATATACACAGTTTTGACCTTGATCACTTCGAGCTACCTCAGCTACCGGGAATATGACCTTGATACGGATAATGGGTGCAGGCGGTGTTTTAGGACTGACTTGTAGAGGAGAAACCGGAATAAATGTGCGAACAACCATTGACTGATCTTCCCGACAGATTGAGTAGGATTTCATCCATAGGTAGATTCATAAAAGAAAGCGCGCATATAATATTGCTTCAAGACGGTAACAACTCCGAGCGCGATCCATCGGCTCATTGCTATTTATCGCAGATGGAAGTCTTCTTGTAAGTGTACCGGTCAAAGCCAGTTGACCGCGGTCTATGCCACGAGCCGCCGATCAAGTCTTTGTGCTCAATTCCTTTGATCTATGCCCTTTGTCTGCTTTGACCTTTCTTTCTTCTCCTACACTTATAAGGCGTCGTTTTCATCCATACGTTTTCTCTTGTGTCCTCTCACTTTGATATCTCTCACTTAGAGCTCGATAGGTACATAGTTTCGTGTCCTCTCACTTTGATATCTCTCACTTAGAGCTCGATAGCGAGCGTCTCTGTTTTTTCAATTTTAGGACATCATTCCCTCTGTAACAGTTGAAGGCTTCTCCGTGGAGCGCGTTTCCACTCCCGGCAGATCTGTTTCCTACCGCTGGCGCTTGAACGGGCATTTTGTATCTGTCAAGAACGTTCCTGGACCCATTCAATCGCGTCTTCTAGCTCTTTCTGGCCCTCTTTCCCCGCCTCCATCTACCCCCGTACCACATTCAACTCGTCCTCTTTCCCCTGAACCATTCATGTCTGACCCGGGTGCTGATACCTCAACCACTCCTTTGCTGTTCTCTCCTGAGCAGTTACAGCAAATTGCTGTAGCGGTTGCGTTAGCTAGCAAAACACTTGCCTCTAATCCTCCGACCAACCTTCCAATTCCAACGCCTCCTCCCTTTGTCTCGGCCAGTGAGGCGCCTCCGTGTGAGTCCCTTTATGCTTCTTATCCCAATGTCGAAGAACGACATATTCTTGACATTACTCGTCATGAATTCCGTCCAATGAGCCTTCAGAAGCTGGACAGCCGTGTTCGCGCCAAAGCAGATGCTATGGATGGAGGGTTGGACTTACTTGAAAAGAAGCAGGGCTCTTTGAAGGATTACCCTACATTAGATTCTTTGATTGTCCCGTTCCTCACTTATGTCTCCATTCTGGTTGAATATGCCCGTATTGGCGGAAACCCAGATATTGGATGTGCTCTTGCAATGGGGTGTCAGATGTATGTTGCATCTCTGATGGAGATGGGCAGGGAATTTCAGTGGTCATATGTGCTTGAGTATCATGTTTCTTACATGAATATTCGCCGTCAGGAAATGAAGCGCAGCATCTATCTGGGCTGGGGCCCCATTGATGCCCAACTTTACACTCGTGTTACTGCGCATCCAAAGCCTTCGTCTTCTTCATTTCCCTCCTATACAAAGTCTAAACCATCAACCGATTTGTCTAAACAGCCCTGTTTTGACTGGAATGATGGTTCCTGTGATGTGTCCCCTTGTCCTCGCTTGCATATCTGCAAGGTTTGCCGTTCAAAGGGTCACAAAGTAGGGGATCCTGCCTGTTCTGGGAAACGTGCTTCTGCACCTTCTCGCTCTTAATTTCTTGGCAGGGTGAGCCGACGAAGGCACCGTCATTCTCGCCACAGATCAGCTTGCCTGGGCCTCCCAGTGCCTCTTAATGATATCCCTGTAACAGTTCATCCTTGTTTGGACTCTCTTTCATTTCCTCCTTTATCTCTCCCACCCCAGCGTCCCAATTCTGACCCTCGCTGTAACTTACCGGGTAACGAGGTTCTTCCTCCTATTGTTTCTGTTTTAAAGTACAGCGCCTGGGAGTCTTATCTAACAGACTACCCTGATCGGACGTTTGTATCAGCTCTCCTACATATTATCCAGTTTGGTGCTAATATAGGATTTTCCGCTCCTGAATCTGTTCAATCATGCAAAAATTTGAAATCGGCTTTTGAACACCCAGGTTTCATTGATGACATCCTTGCTGAGATGGTGCGATGTGGTCATTTAGCTGGACCTTTTGACACTCCCCCTTTGCCTAATTTTCACTGCTCTCCGATTGGTATTGTGTCTAAAAAACACAACTCCTCTAAGCTCCGTCTCATTAATCACCTTTCTTGGCCTCACGGGTCATCGGTTAACGATGGAATTGCGGACTCAGAGGCACGGATCTCCTATGACATGTTTGAAAGAGCTGTTCAGGACTTGGTGGATTCAGGATGTGGTTCCCTTATGGCAAAACTGGACTTGAAGGATGCATTTAGACATGTTCCGGTGCGTGCTGCTGACTGGCACTTACTCGGTATATCATGGGGTTGCAAGTTTTATTACTTGCTGGTTCTCACTTTTGGTTTGAAGAACGCTCCTTATATCTTCAATATGTTCGCTGAAGCAATTCATTGGATTGTGAAACGTCATATTCCCGCTGCTTTGCGGCATTATCTTGATGACTTCCTTCTCATCTTCTCTCCTTTATACGAGTCTTCCAAAGCATTTGCTGCAGTAGATTGGATTATGGCCCTTGGTATGGAACTTGGGCTTAACTTTCAACCTTTGAAGACCATTTGGCCAACACGAGAGATTGAATTTCTTGGCCTGATTCTTGATTCAGTCAAGATGGAGGCACGCCTGCCTGAATTCAAATTGGAGATTTTGCGCAGCTTATTGGTTATGTGGGCATCAAAAAGCACTTGCTCACTCCGTGAAGCTCAGCAGCTAAGTGGTTACCTCCAATTCTGCTCACAAGTCATTCCCCACTCTCGTATTTTCCTCCGTCGACTCTTTGATTTTGAAGCAAAATTTGTCTCTCCTTTTTCTCACCGTTCAATTCCTAAGGGTCTCCGTTCCGATCTTGCTTGGTGGCATGTTTTTAGTGCACACTGGAATGGGATACGAATTCTTTCTCCCTCAACTTCCTTCTCAGTTTGGACAGATGCGAGTGGTGTAAAGGGAATTGGCGGAGTGATTGGGGATGCTTGGTTTGCAACTCGTGTTCCTCGTCGCTTTCGCACCCGGGATATCCAATTCAAGGAGCTTTATGCGGTGCTTCACGCTATCCTTTGCTGGGGTCATTGTTGGTCTGGGCTTCATGTGGTATTTCATTGTGATAATCAGGCTGTGGTGCAATGGTTGATTACCGGAACTTGTGGCTCGCCTCTAGCTATGTCAATGTTGCGCCTAGTATCTATGATGGCTGCATCACTCCATTTCTCTTTCACTTCAGTTTGGATTCCCACTGAGAAGAATGCTATTGCTGATGCCGCTTCTTGTTTCCAGTACAACCGCCTATTCGAACTCGCTCCACACCTTCCACGAACACCCGTCTTGACCCAGTCCCACCTGAGTGGTTTGAAACAAACTCTCACCTCTCTCCACGCGTCGCCTTCTATCTCTTCCATGGAATTGCATCCAGCACTCGAAAAACATATACCTCCTCCCAACATCAGTACATCGACTTTGTCCGCACTCGCCCCCATCTCTGTCCCTTGCCAGGGCAATACTTGCCCGCAACAACCAATGGGATCCTTGAATGGGTCGCTCACCTTGGTGACCGCGCCCTTCAGCCTAAAACCATTAAATCCTATGTCTCCAGTATTCGTTCCCTCCATGTCGACGCCGGTCTTTCTTTTGCCGCATGCGAGTCACCTACCGTTCAGCGACTCATTCGCGGAATCAAGCGTTTCTACGGGGAAAAGGCTCGCAATCCCAAACTGCCTATCACCGCAGTTCTAATGGGCCAGCTTGCTGATGTTGCAGGTGATGTTTCACTTCTTGATAATGCAAATTTCGACGCTGCATCAAAGATGGCTTTCAGTGGTCTTCTACGATGCGGAGAATTCACTGTTGGTGAAAAGGAGATGTTCAATCCAGCTGTACATCTCACTCGGGCCTCTATCCAGTTCATCCCTTCCATTGAGAACCCTTCTTACATTCGTCTTAATCTTCCGGATTCAAAAACTGATCCATTTCGCAAAGGTATTACAGTCATCATGGCAACGGCTCCCGTTTTAAAAACCTGTGCGGTCACGGCTCTCAAACATCTTTTCACTCAGCATCCTTTTCCTCTCACTTCACCTCTTTTTGCTACATCTCACGACTCTCCCATGACTCGGAACTCATTTATCTCCACTCTCAAATCCCGATTGATGCTCATTGGGCTGGATTCCATGCTCTACTCTGGTCACAGTTTTCGTCGTGGGGCAGCCACTTCTGCTGCCACAGCTGGATACTCCGATTATGAGATACAACTGTTGGGTCGCTGGCGTAGCGATGCATACAAACTTTATCTTGACGTTCCTGTGGATTGAATCCTTCACTTGTCTGCTCGTCTGCATGTGGCTGCTGCCGCTCAGGCTCAGCCTCCCGAGCCTCTGGCTCTCCCCTTTGCCCCTGGTTTCATGGCTTGAGCTTGGCGTCCCTTACGGGTTTCCTTGCGAGAGAGCACAGGTGACCAAACAATACATCTTGTTTGCTCCCAAGTACGGCTCACATCGTTCCTCTCTCTTTCTTCCCTCTCCCTCAGCAGCCGAGCACGCATAGACTCGAAGATAATTCGTTGTCGGCGGAGTAAGCATCATCATAGATTTTTAAAGTATCACAGACTACAACAACATTAGCAAACGCACGCACGAATAGAAAGTTACAGAAAATGAGTGGTTAAGTAGTCTACAGAATTATACAGTTTGGCCCACAGGATGTACAGGTTATGGTGAAGTGGAATGGAAACGTGCGTGCTAATGATGTACAGTAAATCAAAAGGCAGATATTTCGATGTTGAATGGTATATGATGCGTCATGACAGTGAACGTTAATGGTATTCAAAATTGCATAAGAAAGGAGAATGGCGGAGATATAAGGAGGATGAAAACATCAACTTCTGACAGAGAACGTTGGAAATGCCGGTAAATTGGGCAGTGAGAGAAAGGAAAACTCTTCTACTAGGCAATTGAAAGCAAAGAAGTTTTAGAAGAGAGTGGCGAACGTTTTCAAAGAAATCAAGAAAAGCATGGGAATTGAGGTAATTTTATCGTGAGACGACGATGCAGGAGATGCGTACAAGGATCGGAAATTGCCCATCCTCGACGTGACCGGGCAAAGCAAGCAGTCGAACGATATATCAGTCGCGAGGCCCGGAATGGGAACTTTAGAAAGGTTTTGGCCGAAGTGTTTGACAGACAATGGAGGGTGTTGAGGGTAGTGAGCGTATCATCGCCCGAGGACGGACATCACCGAGAGGTTCCAAATTTTGGAAACTAGTTGGGAAGGAATATAAGAATCAACAACCGAAATAGTGCGAATGACCCTCGAGAACGCAAACGAAAGCGAAAAAGGGAAGAGAGAGTCGTCAAACGTGTGAAGACCTTGAATGCGCGGACATCGAAACTAGATATCAAAAGAATCGAAATATAAATCCATGGGAAGTGGAGTAGGGTGCATGTACTATTTAAAGATGCTAGAAGGAATAGGTGGGGAACGATACGACAAATAGTCAAGATGTGGCATCGACCTCGGTATCGGCTGGAGGATGATGATTTCCAACAGAAAATGATGGCAGTGCCAGTTGATTTTGGTTAAGCGAGGTGCTCCGAGGGTCATGTCATCGGTGGACTTGATCTTGAATTTGAGAATACAACAGAGGAAAAGTTCGAGTTGAAACGATGTATAGATATGATAAATATGATGGACCATAGCGGTGATGGCACTCTAAAGAGACTCTAACAGGCGCGCAAAAGCGTGCAGGCACGAGCGGCGTGCCTTTTACCAACGAGCAAGTTAGCAGTCTTGTATGTCGAGCTGTGCATATGGTTGATCCCGTTCTCTTCAAGGACACGCGAGAAACGGTTAACGAGACCGTACTTGTCTGAAACGCGAATGAGATGAATCCTATAATAGCAATTAACGCATCTAGACCCACCTAGCCCAAATTTCCGTAAATCAATTTGCAGGCATTTCAACAATCCACTTTCACCGATCTCTTCCCTGTCGGTATCACTCATAATCTCCGCATCTAAGCCGAGATTGAGCTCATTGTTGTCACTTGGGTTTTCAAACAATGGTCCTTCTTCCTGTCGCGCGATTTTCTCGTCGGCGGCATCCAGCTCAACTCCACAGACAACCATGTACCTCTCGTGAGGCGGAAATAGTCTGGCCAGAAGATCTACGTCTGTCGTGAACGAGGTGCCCTCTGTCGTCCTTGTAATGTTGAAGAAGGGTACACGAGAGGAAAACTTTCTGTTTGTACTTCTTCCGCTCACACTATGGCTTCCAGAAGAAATGGAAGAAGAGCGCGGTTCGGATGTCGCTGGAGCTAATCCATCGAAGTGGACACCATTACTGACTATAGGTGTATTCGTGATGGGTGATAAAGGGGACAAAGGGCCCATTAAGTGCTTTGAAGGAGGCCTATGTGACGACGGAGATGCGAAAGGTTGTTGCGTACTGGGAGAAAGAGTCGCAGTCGGGCTGGAAGACTTTACTGATTCAGCAGTAGACAGTGAAGAATTAGCGGATGTGACAAGGGAAGACGTCGAAAGATTCGCACTTAGACCAGTAGGGGAGTGTGAAAAGTAGCCCTCTTCGTCGTCATCGCCATCGTCGCTAAACGAAGACGATGACCCATATTTAAGAGAAGAATCACCGGAGCTCGAGCGAGCGCGGGGATAACGTCGCAACGACGATGACGCCAAAGCATCGAACAGTGGATTATAAAGAGAGAGAGGCTTGCTGTGCGTCGTGATATGGGACGAGACGTTTTTAGGAGAAGGGATTAAGTCCGGAAAGGCAATCAACTTGATGATTTTGAGAGACCAATGGTCAACATGCTCGTCTGACAGACCCACACAGGTAAGGTCGGGGCTAAGAATCTGAACATCTCCAGACGTAGGAGAGTGTGACTTTGTACGCGAAGGGGTTTGAGAACCGCTGTCACTGGAGGTAAGAGCTGACAAGCTATCTGTACTAGCTCGCGTCCTCGTGAGGACGGCCCCAGAAATTGCATCGTGCCCTTGATTCAAATCAACGAGTGGAGAAGGGGGAGGAGATAGTAGGCTATTTGAAATAGAATTGTCGGAGTAGAGATCAAATCCAGCTGCCGAAAATAACGACATAACTTCTTGAAGTCGGGTCTCCTTGACCTGCCGAAGGGCTGTATATCATCTGGAGTGGGTATGGGCAAATGACCAAGACTTACAAAGATAAAGTCGCTCAAGTATGACGATTGGTACAGAATAGATATTCCAGCAGCTGCGAGAGGTGCAGACAATTCATACACCCGGGCTCCAGCATCATCTAAATACACAACAGTAAGTATACAAACGAACAGATGTTGAGTGCAAGCACCTAGAGCGTTACTATGTGAATCTATCTGCAAAACACTCCATTTCTCATAAGAAATCTGTACCGGCTCCACGACTTGACTGTCGGAGAAGGTTTTCCGACTTGAGCCAGAGCCAGACCTTGACCGCTGTTTTTGTCTATCGCGTCGCGCTATCGATTCAAATTCGTCCAGTGTATGTGTTTCAGCAAAGATGGAAAGCTCGATCTCATTGCAAGTTAAATTGAGAAATGTTGGATTTGGCTGGAGAATTTGCCGAATGATAGGGGACGAAAGGTGAGCAAGTCGAGAACGGGGAATATGTACAAGAGAAAGGGAGACGGGGAGTAGAGATATGGTAACTTGCATTTGAGAGAGAATTTTACCGCCTCGTTCAGAGCGGAGAGAAGGAAGGATTATGACTGGTATACATCCAGGTAACCGACTTTTTAGTCCATGGCGCGGTCCGATTTACCGATGCTGTCATTTGACTGATTCAAGAACTTTGTTTTCCACGCCTTATGCCTTCCTTTTCCCGCCTCTTAGCCTCAATGTGCTTTATTTCTAAGCTTCCAAATCAAACCCGGTGCAACCCGAATCTCCCATTCAATAATTTCCAAAAATCAGTTCTAAATCCTACGTTCGATCTGGCTTTTCATTCACGAGGAAAAGGCATGCCCTACTGATAGTCCAGACTTGTCAATTCGGTAACTCGAAATTCAGGCAGAACGGCGAGAACAATACTAGAATGGCGTCTTCCAGAAGTCAGAAGGTAATCATTTCCCTTTTTATTTCCATCTACCTAGTTATCTCGACCGAGACTACAAGTTACTGGTCTAGGACAGTCCTATCTAGCATGCGACACCCAAAACAGTAGGTCTTCCACTGGACTACCATCACCGCTTGATTTTGTAGTCTTCGGCTTCTCCTGAGTTTCCATCAGATGCGCAGAATATCACTGTCCAATTGTCTGGAATTATTCTACTCCTTTCGGAGAGCTTCCAGTTTCTCGTTTTTCCCTCACTGCTCAGCGATCCACGATCTGCAACAGCAGTTGAGGGTCTATGCAATGTACTTACGACTTACAATCTGAATGATGAATCACCTTTTCTCGGATGCACTAGAATGTTTAGGAATTTGTGGCGCACTCTGATGGCGCATTCGACTATAAACTCCCCCCTCCTTTTAGCTAGTACTTCCATAGGGGTTGTCACTTAATTAATTGACTTGAATCTAACACTGCAATTAGACTCCACTCGACATCGTATCTTTCCAGAAAATACGCAGTATAGAATAATGTGTATGAGGCGATTGGAGTGATCAAAGAATTATGCTTGCTTGGGCCCGTTTGTGGCCATGCTTGAGGATCAGAATTTCGAACATGAAAATATCTCTTCGTGCAGTCTTCCGAACAGAAGTATGATTTTTCTTTACAAGAGCTACAGCACTTTTTGCCATGTTATAATGCAATCACCACACGAGAAGCACCCCATCCAGGGTCCCATCTTTTCCGAGCGTAAATCACACTGCAGATTCTGCGGATTTCAGTTACCACCCTCGATGGTTGATCTTGAATTGCCAGACATCGTTGTACATGCGTCCCGTCAAGCTCTTCGCCGGAATGAAGTCTGATTAGGCGTCAAGGATCCGAGGTAAGCATAAAAATAAATGGTTTCAAGACGTACCACCAAAAAGATATATTTGACTAGTCACAAGCTTCTGTGGACATCCCTCGATGCGAAGGGAATCCCTTGATTAGAATATGACTCCATTTCCTCGTCTTGGCGTCGAAAAGGAAGATATCGTCGAAGAAGGTAATCCTAATTTCTGCGTAGTACACTCGGTCTTTATCAGTTTAACGGAACCATGATACCCACCAAACACTATCGCGCCCCCATAGAGCTGCAATAACTCGACGGAGTTTCTGTTCGGGGTGAAGGGCAGTTTCCTCTCAGGCAAACGTTCTTGCTTCCATTTTTTCGAATCAATGTCGTAGCTAGAAAAGTCATCGTAGGTATAATCGACATTGGCTCTCCCAGAAGCGTGCTTTGCAGCGGCTAAAGTGCAATTGGAACTTCCCTACACAATGAAGATCTTACGTTCGTTAGGTGCGGGCCAAATATACAGAAGGATACGAATGCTGGGTCGGATTGCGTAATTGTTAGGATACTTTCTGTCACCGCCGAGATATTCCTAGTTATTTGTAGCGAGAATCGAGGATCATAAACATCCAGGAGCCAAACATTCAACCGTGATCTGCTCCGCCAAAAGATGTACAACTTGTCCTCAAGAGGGACCGTGCAGAAAACAATTAATGATGGAGTGCAAGATCAAAGTTTGCGACGCGAAAACGTCATTCCCAACAAGAACCACTCCCTAGTCTTGAGATTGAACACATGTTGATGCTGAAATCGATGCTGAGAACCGTAGAGAGATTGATTCATGAACAAGACAGTTGAGAGGTGGAAGCTTTTTCCAGCGCTAGAAACACCGTCGAGATACCTAGGGTACGACTCGTCGAACTTGGAACACGAACACGAATCTAGATAAAGCACAGACCACATATCTTCAACTGATTTTTGTGTAACATCAACCCATCTGAAAATTTCCAGACGTTGTTCCAAATCCAAGAGATATGCGCATAAATGCCTTTGGGTCGACGCGTGATTTCCTGTACCAACTCAAGTTTCTCTCAGATTCCTGATTCTTGAAGGTTATATCTAGGTCTTGTTGACGAGATGAGGATCAGGATGGCGATGTCCAAACATGTTCTCGAGAGTGAGTTTCTGCTCGAGGCTGGCCAGGTACGAGTGTTGCTGCAGGCAGAATCATAGCGAGAAAGGTTACGCAAGGCTTCAGATGCGTACTGGGTTAAGAGCGACGTTTTCTAAGCGCCAAGAAGAACTTGTGCCTGTTGATGTAATGTTGCGGACGACAACGGGATAAGTTAGTCATGAATTTTCTACTTCCATCAAAATACCGTCGACCCAGTATTTAGTGTAAGGAAGATCAGTCGCCCTCCAAGAAGACATACCAGCTATCATGCATTTACTTGTTTAGCCTTTTGAACTGAAAAGTCCAAGGTAAAAGATGAGGCAAAGCGTCAAATCAATTTCGGTGCCGTTCCAGACAAAGTTAATGGCTTTGAGATACCTGTCAATCGCGGCACCGTATATATCCTCCTTGAGCAACGCGACTCTCCTCTTTGCAGGTGCGCCACGCATGAACGTCCTCTCAAAGTATATCCAGTATTCATTTGACGGGCTTCCATGGCCAGGCCTCTTCATAGCCCTTTCTTGACTGTTTCTGAAGGATCGTAGTTGAGTCGGGGATTCAATGCTTTCAGGACGTCCTCTGCTTCTCGAGACTTTTCTTTTGCCTTTTTTTGACACTGCTCCTGTGTAATCTCTACCACGAAGATCAGTGTATGAACAGGCAAAAATCGCAGTAGGAAGAATGAGCAGAGTTGGACGAAAAAACACGACTTTTTTTTCACGCGCATCACCACCACGTGATCATTTTGTATTTGCACATTGCGTGTTTGAATCTACAGTTCAACTTTGACCACCATTTCTATCCCCTCGCTCTTTTTTGCTGACGTTTTGGCAGGTGTAATCCTGCTCTGCACTTGCCTACTCTGTATAATGCTTGGTACTCGCACCAAACAGATCAACTCCTACGGAAAACGGTCTCAGCGAATCGTAAATGCTTTCCAGTCAGAATCTGGCGGCAAGACCTCTATCTTCGATGACCTACCGCAAACAAAGCTCGCCCCAGTCGCCTCGAAGATGAAGAAGCGGTCCGAGAATGCGGTGTTCCGACCAAAACTTTCTCCTCCAAGGCAAAGACTGATGCACAAGAAGAAACAGTTGCCTTCGGCTCAGCCTCTCAGGCAGAAACTCATGCGAGCACAAGTGGGCCGGAAACTATCTAATCCGAAAGCAACCATAGAATCAACTCCGCCACGGACGCCGCTCGCTGTGTATTCTTTGAATACTCCTGGATCTCCTGCAGTACCTTCAGGTCTTATGCGGAAGAAGACGAGAGCGAGAGCTTCGTCTGCTCTCCGCACTCCGCTTATGAAATCCCATGTTGACATGGTTGAAGTGGATATTGTTGTTCTGGATGACCAGGGACAAACCATCAGCAGGGAGCGGAGGGTCTCAAAGAGCAAGGGCGTGGACTCGGCCTCGCCAGGTAATTCATCTTTCGAACGCTCTGATAATGACGAAGGGCCTCCCAAACCACCAAAACGTCTACACAACGTAAATATTCACCTTATTGTCTCGGAGGACGAAATCTCCGACGACGAAGATGCTCTTCCTATCTCCAGCAGTCCTATTTTGAAACGCATGCCCAAAATTAATAAATTACCAACACATCCTCCGCTGCCAGTCTCCGCGCGCCCTCTACCATATGTCCTCATCCCTTCTCCATCCCCAGAGCTTGCTGCCATATTTAAGGCAACTCAAAAATCAAGACTATCATCTCCTCCATTCGTACCGCTAATAGACTATGACCTCCCTCACGTCGTTAAACCGCGGAAACTGACGCCCATCAAAGGACGCAGCCGGGGGCTTTTCCATCCTCCTAGTCCTCCTTCACCACTCTCCGACTCTGATCTAGATCTGTCTTTCTCAGATCTAGAGCTCGGGGTCGATGTCGATCAGGAGTACACACCATTACAAGCACTTTCAGTGATACCTGAATATCTGAGGCCTCTCTTGGAGGAATGCCAGCAGGCTGAGACTGGATTACATGAATTTTCTGCTTTTATTGATACGTTCGCTTTTGACCCAGCAGTTCGCGGGATTTTGCCAGCGAAAAATTTGCAATTCAAAAAGGTCGGAGAAGCTAGCTTCTCTGAAGTTTTTGGAATAGGCGATGTCGTTCTGAAGGTCATCCCACTTCGTGATGAAAGCAGAGAATCTCCGAGTGAGAGTCAGAAGGCACGGATTAGCGAGTGTGCAGATCTGCCAGCTCCGACTGACGCTAAAGATGTATTGAAAGAGATTATTGTGACACGCGCTATGGGAGAAGTATGTGAGCGGTTTGTAAAATTGGTCAAGGCGTACGTTGTTCGAGGACGTTATCCAGAGGTGCTGCTAAAGTTATGGGATCGATACGCGCTGGAGCATGGTTCCGAGAGCGTCAGACCTGGTATGTACAATATTTGCTGAACAGCCTCCGGATCTCACAACCTTCGTTCAGATTCCTTCGGTGTTTCTCAAACTTATGCGATAATCGTTCTTCCGAATGGCGGGCCTGACCTGGAAGCGTATACCTTTACAAGTACGAGTAAACGATGGAGACAAGCTTGTAGTATCTTCTGGCAAGTTACAAAAGCGCTAGCACGAGCGGAGCAATTGGTCTCTTTCGAGGTATATCATCCACATTCCCATTGCCTTCAACATGTCAATTTACTGTTCCTCGTAGCACCGTGACTTGCATCTGGGTCAAATCTTAATCAAGGATTTACCAATGTTAGCAGGTCTCCCAATGCAGGAGCAACAGCTGAATACTCCTGCCCGTAAACATCCAAAGAAATCCTGCATGGATGATTCAAGCCTAGGTATCAATGTGACGTTGATTGACCTGGGGCTGGCGCGTATGGATGCCGGGGATGGACAAGGCGGAGAGATAATACATTGGACGCCATTCGACGAAGAGGTGTTTATGGGTGAAGGTAAGCAACATTTTTGAACGATATATTTCACAGATAGCCCATTCAATCGCAGGCGATTATCAGTTCGACATCTACCGAATGATGAAGAAGCAGAATCAAGACAACTGGGATACGTTTACGCCATCGACAAATGTCCTGGTAAGTGATTCGTTTCAGATCGGGCTAGTCGCACACTGATCATTGCCTGACAGTGGTTGCACTACCTCCTGACAAAGCTGCTTCACTCGAAAAAATTACGAGCGCCAGCTGCTCCCCGTCAAGGCGTTCTCAACTCATCCTCACAGTTCACCGAGCGTGAATGCTACGAATGCCTGGTCGACATCGAGCACTGGATAGCAAAACTCACGAAGCCATTACTCGCTTCAACGAAAAATACCAAGAGCAAGAAAAGGTCAGCCGCACCGAAGGTCAGTGATGCTCCACCACTATGTGCAGGAGAGATTCTGGAATATGGGATCAAGAAGCGGTGGGTGAAGGCGTCGCCGAATTTATGATACCACATTTCTTGCTATTTTGTCTTGGATTTCCCTCAATTGGATGTATTGTACTTTGCTTTGTTTGTAGACCTCGCATTATAAGGGAATTGTAGATGTAAGAGGGTATAATCACAGTAAACGTTCTACGTTCAATCCTCGATTTTTGTAAGTATGTACGAACGAAAGGAAGTGTCCAACCATGGTCCTACTGTGCGAACAGATATAACTATATATGTAGCAGGGGTCCTCTACACTTAAATTCTACAATAGATAGTACTACTACAATAGATCAACACTCAACAGCTTTCCACGTAGGAATTTTTGGGCCATTCTTGTTTGAAGTCGTCTACCCAAGTGGTGAGATTGGGATTGATATACGCCTCCATGTATCTGATAAATGATCAGGACCTCTGAACACGGACCGACACAAAGTGGTAACTCACTCATTGATGTACCTGTGTAACAAGTATCAAAGTCAGAATCAGGCGATCGTCGAGAGATGGGACCTTACGACGCAGTAGGAAAATCGGTGGGGTCACAGCCTATGTTGATGTTGGAAGGCTCCTGGTACACACGAATATCTATCCACGCCGCTAAGTAACGAAAAGTCGTACTCTCAAGCGATAACTCACAGTCTACTCGTAAGTGGTTAGGGAAGGTAAGATGTTCGAGATCGACTGTTCCGAAATTTTCTGGTACAGGTGCAAAATAATGTTAGCCAAAAGCAATAAAGAAAGGCGTTGAAAACGCGAACCTGACATTCCAAGATTCACAATGAGATACTGGAAGATTTCAGCTTTGTGTTAACGGAAGAGGAAAAATCGTAATACCATTGGTTCTTGTGGAATAGGACGAGCTGAAATTTCGGTGGCAGTATCGGCGCCCATGCCAGCAACGTTCAGTGTCCATGCAGGCGTTCCACTGGAGTACCACGTAATGTACTGCGGCAATGATATTTTGAGCGTGGTAACTAGTAGAAATATTTACTGAGACTTACTGCGTCGTCAAAACCTAATTCAGGAACAAGGGATGTTAGTGAAGGATCCAGCCAATCAACGCTGTCGCAGAGTTTGATACCTGGTTTGTACTATAGAAGGCCTAGTTAATTGATAATCAATGAATGGAATAGAACACGCACTCACCTCGAAAGCATAAGTCGAATAACAAGGATCGTCCGATAACTCATAACACATCTGATTAGTCGTAGTCACGACAGAGCTAGCCTGTTGTGTGTCACCACCAATGTACGAATTGAGCGCTGAACCTGTGGAATTGTAGATGATCAAGTTATCCGAGGTGTTCGACCAAACGTAAAAATCATTGAATGGCTAAAATATTCTATCTGTCACAGGGAAGTTTAAGGAAGATAGATAATAGACATACCGCCCATTGTGCCGACTGGGAGACTTGGCCGGTTTCATCGCTAACTTGGGCCTCGAACATATCGATTTCGGGAGATGATCTGCCAACATAGGTACCGTCGGAATGCATAGGCCCCGGATGACTTGAACCTGAACAAGTGCATCGAGAGAGCCTCTGTCCGGGAAGATAAGACAGTGCGAAATTGGAATCGGAACCACCATCTTGGACAGCAGCTTCTGGGAGCCCATTTTTCGTTTGGTTGGGTGCAGTACCGACGTCGCATGAGTCGTAAGTGTAAGGCCACTGAGGGTGAATGCAGTCAGACTGTAAGATTCTGTAGATTGCAGAAGGAAGAATACCATTCCGTCAAGAGTAGCACCATAGCCTGCCCGTCCAAGATTGCCCATGGCCCATACACTGAGAGATGGTTTGAAGTGATAGAGGGAAAAATCGAGCTAATACGACGTACGCAGGCCACATTCCGACGACCTAAAATTAGGAAAATGTTGGAGTTCATGGGTTGACATAGCCCGCGCTGAATACGTACATTATTGATGCCTGGAAGCATGACACTCGCCTCGAAGAGACCACCGGTAAAGCAGAACTTGTTCCACGTTGACATCATTCCTATTAAAAACGAAAAATGAAAGATGTTCTTAATGTTTTGCAGATACTAACCTCCTTGATAATTGAGGTCGTGTGTCTCTTTCTCCGAGAAAGTAATCACTAGGGATCCATTCTTCGTAGTGATAGCTGCTGGGTCATACCATTCCAAATTATTGGTAGCCTGGATAGTTATCAGAGAGGTGCTGCGGATTCATTTTTGCATTTTATTACCCAATAATGTAAATCAACGGCCTGCAAAATGAGATGTTGAAGTAGGGGAGTTACGCTAATTTTTTTGAGAACGAACCTCCCAGTACGGGTCATCCCCAGGATAAAATGTACGCCCGTCTGTGTTAAACTCATCGGAGAAGACCAGCTGCCACTCTGTGCCATCCCGGTTCGACTTCTTTGTGTACGCATCGTCTGGTGTCTCCAGATCTATAAGCCCAAAATTCCCTATTTCAGGGACCTTGAAGATATATGAGGAACTACGCTTTATTGTTGCCCGGTTGCCCGAAGACTTACTTGGCCAGTCCCATTGATACCTAGAGCGTTCAACGCAGATAAAGTGGATTGATAGTTGCTAACATATGTCAAAACGGGATATCCAATACTATGAAAACGGGATGAGGGCCCCAGATATAACGATCAATATGAGAACGCACAACAACGCCAGTAATCCAGCACAAAGCAGTAACAGAAACCCTAGATTGGCGAACCCTCGACTAGTAAACACTGATCCAACATGGTCTACTATTTTGCCTTTGCGAACATCCGGATTGTGCAGAAAGTCGTCGCTTTCAGGGTGATTCATATATACATTAGTTCCCCATGCTGCTGGGTCTGCCGGGAGTGAGAACTAATTCGCATTAAATATGAATTGAAGCACCCCCACACAACTAACAGGCACTCACCTTGTTCGACACTGTGGACACCTTCGAGTGTGCGCCTGTAGAGTACCGACTATCATCCCGCTTCAGGTATCAGGGAAAGCGCAATCAGACTCATAATTCTAGCTCTAAATCATTGAAACTCACGAGACCATTTTCAGGTCGAAGAAGGCTTGCTGTTGATAGAGCGTCCAATGCATGTTGTGGATAAGACATTACAGAAAAAATCGTTAAATAAAGAATGGGTGGTTGGTTAGAGCAGATGGGAGAAAAAAAGTGATCGGTATAATTTGGTGAGCATACAAGACGGTGCCTATGTACAACGGACGAAATGATGTCTGAACCACAATGCCGATGCCGGCACGACTGTGGCAACCGCCGAACTTGCCCCGAACGTAAAATCTCCACACTTTCTCCATTTTTATGAGAAAACTTCTACTGGTTTCCGTTGTCCGTTATCCAATCCTCAGCCAAGAAGACAACAAAACTTGTGCAAAGGCCTTTATCTATCTTGGAGATCAGGCAATGACCACGCAATGGGATTTCCTGAACTCAGCCGGACTGAGATGGCGATGCCTGCAAGGGTATGGTTTCTATATATAAGTACTGTGCCTCAGTTGAGTGATGCTCAAATTTTTGTCGGCCTTTACTGTAATTCGTATGTACATCAATCACACTTTCCGGAAAAATATCAACAGTTCACCGAGTGAAGCCGAATGAAAGAAGAAAACTGTGAGACTCGAGTACAAACGAACGTAAGTATTCATTATCTGCTCCACAAATTCGGAGTACAGCAGAGGTCGCATGTAACAGCGGTGACCGCTCATCCGCTCATGATCTCTCTGGTTTCGATTGACGCGGGAGATAGAACCTGCCTGAACATGTCGGGAAGTACTAGTCTAATCACGAGTTCACGCCTCACTACGATAGAGATCGAAGGTAATTCTTGTACCTTCTTCAAGGACCTAAATCTACTCTATGAGGTTGTCGGTTTTAACATGGGAAGGCTTGGGAACCAGACCACTCTTCTTCCTTTCAAGTAACAGCTTCGGCTTGCTGGATATGATACCCGCTATATGACTCAAGATGGATCTTTATACGCTTCATAACCGCGCTGGGCACTAGATTCTTGTGCATAGCTGAAGACACGGCAGGGAGGTCTCAAGTTATCCAAGTCGATCGTCTCTTAAAAATATCATATTCTTATCCTTGAATCCTTTGATTTTTCTTTAGACATCTATACACATGTTGATATTCTAGCCTTGTTGTTTTTTTCGGTGAAGCTTGAGTATGACTGAAATACTTAGGGAGTGTTTGAGCGACCATTCCTGCTACAAACGAACACGACGGTGAGGAGTCGGTGATTCAGGTTCTTCTCTACGTTTACGCGCCCTTGTTGCCATGGGATGAGTATACACGGCCCCGTAGCGCAAGGATAGTGCATGGTAAGCGTGATCAGTAGGATCCTCAGGCGTTTGTTGCGCGTTCACAAAACGCGCTACATTCCGATCGTCTTGATTCCGGGTTAGTGTTACAGAATATGCCTCGCGTATCGCGTCCAGCCCATTTGTCTAGGACCAGATCGAAAAGAGCAATTTGGGTTTATTGATCAGTGGATTGAGGGGCATGTGCATACCCAAAAACGGATCATGAGTCATATCTGGAGCCTTGAAGTTTTCGGGCAAACTGAGCCAAGAAGGCTGGATTTGGAATCCATGAGGAGTCACAGACAGGTGCAAAGCGTGAAGAAAAACTTCATTGAACTTATTGGCAGGAGTCCCCTCTAAGATGTGCTGGTTAAGGTAGACGAGCTTCGGAAGAAGAGAGCTGGGAAGGTCGTCTTCACTAAGGACAGTGGGCACTGGAGAGTTGTCCGATTGTGAACCCGCTTTAGAGTCAGTATTACTTTCTTTGTGTCTTCTCTGGTAATATTTGGCATATTGGTAGTACGTTGTGGGGTTTGCCATCTACTTTGCTCTTCCATTGCACAAACTTCTTCCTAGTTACTTCTGTCAAAAAGAAGCAACGTGAAAAAAAAAGTTCCCCGCATGGAACATCACGTAGTGCTGGCGGAGGGTGTCAAAGGCCTCGAATGCACGCTGCGCCTGCTCACGCATTTGGGTAATGTTTTTTTGGAAAAGACTAAAAGCATCTTGTTTCGCGTGCGCTGTCCTCCAATCAGGCCCTTCACCCGTTCTGAAAAATTCGAGGCTTACCCTCTACTGAAAGAGCTGGAATTACCTTTTTTGTGATAGCGTCAAAGATGAGGGCAGCACAGTCGGTTACTCGAGAGCTGGTTGATTTAGTATAGTAAGTTTGAGGGTAGCACCCGAGCTTTAGCCTGGAATGAAAGAGGACAAGGGCTAGGTCCGAGATATATCGACATATAACCATAAGGCCAGTTCTTGAGGTGATGATTGAGCATAGCAACACGAAGTGTGCTCTCGGAGTAGCTCAAACGCTGCCTTTCCTGTGTATACTATCACCGAAATATGTATATAGTCAGTGTTGGATTAAGTGCAGACAGGGGAGGACTCAACCGATGGGTCTTCAAATGATTGACGGATGTGTGAAGCATAGTGGGGCTCCATGATGAAGAGAAGAATTGGTTGACCATGACTGTCAGTACAAAAGGTTGGAATTGGTTGACTACGCCACATATCAAAAAATGGGCCGGTAGATCCTATGTATAAGCGATTTACAGCATATACCCACAAACTATAAATGATGAAATTAGTCTAGATGCTATGCAATAGCATCGACCTCCACCTGAGCGGCAAACGAGCACAGCAGGAATGGCACGTCGGTCAGTCGGCCGGACTGTTCGCATACTCTCTGTTTTTAACTACACTACCATTACCAACACGAATTTCACTTCATAGGCAAAGAATATTACTTCTGTTTTATTTCCCCACACCGGATACCCACCTCTTTTTCCTTTTTTTTTCTTTTTTTTTTGACAATACAGAGTCACACAGACGAGAATTACACACCAGTACTTACAACTAGCGGGCAACGCCAATCAGGACATATACGTTAAACATCGATTACACGGAACACTGCAGAGCGACCACAGAAATGCCAATCGCTAGGCAGAAACACGCCAGGACCGATAGAGGAAGCTAGCGGAGATCCCGCCTACCCGAGCGGCGGAATCTTCTGCGATTTATCCGAGCTAACGCTCGGACCCCCAACCTACAGTTTCATTTTCTTCGGTATTGACTGGGCGGTGTCAGACGAGGCTGGAATCAATATCTAGAAAGACAACAAAACGAGTTTGAATAGGTTGACTACTCCACATAATATAAACTGGCCAGAAAAAAGATGGGCGGGTCCTTGGTTGTTTATGGATTATTACCAGTGTTTGCCACAATCAGATTACCAGTAACGAATTGGCTCCCTTGAGGAGCGTGCTACGAAAAAAAACAGAAACACGTACTACAACTGAGTTAGAATTGGTCGATTACGCCACATTATATAAACGGAGAACCGACCCGGGATATCGGTATAGAAACATGCAGGGCTCCAGCTTTTTGTTGACCCCAACGTTCTTGTTCATGTCTCCGGAGGAACTCGAAGAACTATATGCTCCATATCCTCCACCTGATTGGAGTGATATCACCGAGGCTGAACTAGCAGTCAGTACTCCATTTATTGCTTTTGAGGTATTGCTTTGAACGTATCTATCTCCCAAGTAGTAGCAAAACACAACGAAGGTCTCCCTCCTACAAAGCAGCTTCCCCCAGCATGGCATATAAACCATGATGCTCTTAAGTATCACTGGTATCGAAAGCCACTGGTGATATACTACGGTTTTGGTCTAGGTTATCAGGACTGGATCAAGGAGCATAGACTCCCCACTCCTCCTTCCGCTAGTAGACCCAGCTCCCTGTTGCATCTTGCGGACCGCGTGAGAGACCGCCTTCGCCCGCGGTGCAATTTCTATGATCTCGACCTATACATCCCTTTGTCGGTCCCCTATGACACGATGCTGCATCTATATGACAGTCATACCTTCCAGCAACGAGAGCTGTCAGAAGATGAAGAACAGGATGTCATCAACATTCTGAAGCAGGAGCTGCCGTGCTTGAATGATCAAGAGCCAAGGTGGTTCTATTCCATTGACTAGTGATGGTTGACATCTGTGAGGTGAGTCTTTTAATTGCTGTACTAACTGGTTTGCTAAAAGACTGGCTATGTTTTCAAGTTTACAAGGTCCTCAAAGGACTAATTACTGGCCAGATCACTAGTGTCCCCCATTCTTGTCTAAGTATCATGATCCTGGACTTTCCCACTATTTCGCTATCTACTGTATAAAGCTCTCGTCACATAGGATGTGTCTCGACCCGCACAGTGAGCCGGTTTTTTAAAAATTACATTACTTATCTAGGAGTTGTCGACATCACTAGTATCCTTGCTTGGTCATTATTGATATACATGTGATTTTTACGCTATCTCGTTGTCGATGCCTGAGAGCAGGGCTGAGAGTTCTGGTTTTGGTCTTAGACAAGTTTTAGAGTTATTCCAGTTGGTCGTCAGATGGTGATTGGTTACCTATGACTTCCGCTTTGAGTGAACAGTTCCTGTCCTTCCTTCTGGCTATCGACCTTCTTTTCTTTGTGGAACTTACGGCTGGTTATGCTAGCATTTATACGTCGAAGAACACACTCATAATAGAACTGGAGAGAAAATTTAACGCCCTGATCTTTCTCAAACTTTCGCTCCGCTCTTTTCGTCATATCCATTGCCCCCTGCCCTGTATTTTTATTGTTGTGAAGAACAAAGAAAGTTCCACGCAGCTTGAGCAACTGCAGTCGTGTGATCCGCATTTCCATTCGATGCACAAGGCTTGAATTGCAATCAGATCAATAATCTAGCTTTCAGCGGCCAGATGATGTATTACGAATTTAGGTACAATGGGAGGAAAATGAACAACGAGTTTGGGGAGATAAAATTGCAGATATGGAGGAGGGAAGTAGAATACTTATGAACCATAAGAATACGGATGAAAGCCGAGGGAGAGAGAAAAATGATTACAATTTGTCCATCCGCAACAGGGACCCAAGGCGACATTAGCTTGGACATAGATCCTACAGCAACCCACACTCCCTCAGATGAAGCTGCAGGAGGATATCTTGAATTGCAGAAAGGACGACTAGAATAACAGAAACAGTCAATAAGGCGCTGAGAAATAGACAAGAGGTTTGAAAACATCTGCACTCATCGAGGCTCGGGAGATTGAAGCCCTCATGCGGAGAACAAACGGCCACATCACCAGGCCACAATGGAGGATATAACAACTCACATTTGATCTGCTGGGTATCGGTGGCACAGGTATAATGCGCGTATATTTGTTTCGTGGCCGCGCTTTGGTTCAAGCTCACAAACCTGTGAAGCAAGTATTCACAGGCAGCATCGTAATTGTCTCCGCCCACATAGTCAGGGAAATAATCGCCTGTGTTCAGCAAGGAGGTTAGTAGAGAACATCGAGAAACCATGTAAGAGAAGAGAGGAGTGCGATCATAAAGGCCTGGCGCACGATTGCAGCTACAACAACCGATATAATAAAGCGAGAAGAGTCGCTGATTACAATAAGAAGCTCCACGCGTACGCGCGCTGTAGGCTCCCAATGGACAAACCAAAGTTAAAAGAGAAACTTGATGCAAGTATTGGGAGGCACAAGGAACGCACAGACGAAAAGAGCAGACTACTAACCTAATGGTGATCTGGGGAGTTTTTCTGCGAACAAATCAATCTTGTTGAGGAAAAGAATCTATAAGAAGCAGTTTGCGTTAGCGGAACAAGTGGATGGACGAGTAAGTAAATAGTGTAAACGCTGCAGACGAATAGCGAATTGAGCAGCGAAAGGGAGCATAACAGAGAAATAAAGAGGGAGAGGATGGCAGATAGAAAGCAATAACTCACTATCGAAGTTTTGACAAACCATCTCGAATTACATATCGAGTCGAATAGGGTGAGCGCTTCTTGCATACGATTCTACGAGAAATAAGTCATCAGCTGGGCTCGTGAGGGAGATCACTACAAAGCGAAAGCCCCCACTGTCTTTCCACGATTGAAAGGACACAAAGAATACGGAGAAGAAAGAGTTTAGAAGGCAAGACTCACTACACTCTCATCCTCGTACAACATTTGATCATATTCACTCAACGAAACCAGGAACACCAGAGCAGTTACGTTCTCGAAGCAATGTATCCACTTCTTACGTTCGGAACGTTGACCACCCACGTCGAAGAGCTTGTACGTTAATTCGCCAACCTGTGAAGGACACAATTGGTTCGAAGGCCATATAGCGTTGGCAGGCACGTACCTTGAATGTAGTTTCCGTGATACCCGTCGTCTTTACTCGTGATCGTAGGATATCCTGGTCGCTAGGCATGTAACCCTAGATACCAAGAATTCCGCATTAATCTCCTGGAACCACGATTCGGTAGAGTGAACACATACTGGACCACTCATCCTGTCAATGCTGTTGAAATAATATACTGCTGAATCATTCAGCTGGAATTCCCTGCTCCTTCTCACTGCCTCCTTTACTGCTGAATCACTCCAAAGACCTCTGATAGAGTCAGCCACATCTCGAGGCATAACATCTACCTCCAATTGCATCGGAAGAGCAAGGATAGTAGCTCTCCGAGCATCGTTGGATGGAGTAAGGAACAAGTCGAGAGACGGCATGGCGTCTAGAATGGCGCGCATAGATTGTATGGTGTTCGAGAAAATGATTTCTTTATAGGATTCACGTTCAGAGTCGTTATAGCCACCGTGATGAATGAGTTTCATTTGTTTGAGAACTGTGGACTGTAATAAGTTAGCTACAACCAGACGAGTAGCTAAGGCAGAGGAACAGCAGAGCGGAAGTTGAGAGACTGAGAGCCATTTTTCCGTCGGTCCATTAATCGTAGAAGTAACAGTGAAAGCTGAAACAGAAAATGTGCGTACTTTTCCAGATTCACCGGCCCCCAGCAGTAGCATCTTAATCTCATTCTTCGCCATCATACGGTCCCGCTTGAGTTGATTCTCAATTTCGTCGTTGCCTGGAATCGTGGCCGGTTGTAAGTAGATTTGTGTAGTAATGGAATGGATGAGGGCACATGTACAGTGATGTAGAAGCAAGGAAGCAAAAGATAAAAATTAAAGCCGTCGCTCGTCAATATTGCGCTGAGGATATCAGAACGAATTATCCACTCACGAGCTTTGGCCTCATCATCGACACCGGACGATTGTACACAACCCATTGCTTTGGAACGTGACTTAGTCCGCGAGTGGTATTTGTGTTATTAGAGATAAGGGAAGTATTGAAGTAGGAAACAGATGAAACAAACGACGAATGTTGTGTTGTCGGTTCTCTTTGCAGAGACAAGCACTACAGGCAGAGATGAGAGGAAAAGCGCTGAACGAAGTGATGGCAAATAGCCGCCAAAAAATCCAGGAGGCTGAAAGCCACTGACAAGCTTTAGTGAACTAAGTGGGACAAAGAAAAACGTACGGAAATATATTGATTGCGGGTGGGTAGTTTGGTTTTATTTGGGGAGAAATTATTTACTCACCGGCAGATCGGTCCGCCTTTATTTCCGCTTTTAGTGATGGCGGAAATTTTTTCTTTTCTTTGGAGGTGTGTGAACTGTATATTTTTTTTCACTTCGCTCCGCGCCGAAATCTGTCATTCTGAGCCTTAAGATTGAGGAAGTCAATGAAAGGATTAGGAAAGACTTTGTATTTGAGTGATACAAGGCCATTTCTATGCTGTAAACCATGAATACAGCTCTTTTAATTTACGAGCAGGACAGCAGGCAGAAGTAGAGTTTTCTGTTCATTAGCGCGCTGGCATTCATATGTTGACACGCATTTTGCGGATGACTTGGCCAGAATTTGGCATTCCACCAATTCCGGCTCTCTAGTTCAGACTCTCCAGTTAGGCGATAGCGATGGGCCCGGAGTTTGAAGAAATATCTCGTCTGGCGCTGATTATCATTATCATTATAAAGGCACGCTCTGCCAGACCTGCAGACTATGTACCCTCCAACATGCAGTATCACAGAGAACCCTGATATAGCTGGTGCGTTCCGCTATACAATCTGTATACCACACGTTGTGAAAGTTCAACTGAATCAGGTATCGGAGTTCGTCTTTCAATCTATCTTCCAGCTATACTGGTGACGCTGAACTCCGGTTTTGTTTTGGCCAAGATTATTGTGGATGTGCTTACTGGTAAACTCTTTGAATACGTCCCACCTGCACCGCCCAAGTCTTCGTTAGCAGAGAACAATTCAGCATCTGCTTCCGATATCGAACTTGCTGATTGCGAAGCAGCAGCTCAACAGGGTGATTCTCCTTCACCTGCAGGGTTCATTGAGTCTTCTACATCTTCTTTGTCTTCTTGGGACAGTAATAACAGCGACCAACGGTTGTTCCGCGGATATCTTGCCTACCTCTCAGACCATCCGCACTACTTCAAGTCGGCAAAGCCTCTTGAACGCTCTCTCTTCCTTGTTGGCTCAGCAATCGTCGTCAGTGCATTCCTCGATGCTATATCTGTCACCTCTATCATCGGTCTTCCTCCCTACCATGCCCTCATAGTCCTCAACCTATCCTTACTCAATAATCTCGCCGGGACAACGTTCAGTCTATTCCACCTCGGATCAGTCTTTGTTAAAACTGAGACGAGAGATAGAGATGATGACGAACTTATGTCGGAAATGATCTGGTGGGCGGTTAGGTTTTTCGATAGTTTTGGTCTTGCATTGTTGCAGACACTTGTTGTTGTGGTATTTGGGACCTGGTTCTGGGTTTCGACCACGTTTAATCACTCGTTCAGCGGGTATACCATGACCGTAGACAAGCTGCTCTCGTCGCCGTCATTCAATTCGACTCTGGCTATATCATCTGGAGCGGCTTCAGATCCATCCCAATGCGTATCGGAAACGTTTTATTGGGCTTTCACCAAAATACCAGTTGAAACAAGCCGTTTTCTCCATATATTCTCTCTCATCGCTTACATTGGGTCACTCTCACTCCCCTTTCTTGGTCCTCTTGTCATGGTCCTTCCTACAGTCGTCCTATTCCGCTTTCTACCTCTGTTTTTGGGTCTCTTATTCTCAGCCGCCATATACCTGTTTGGTGTCGTTCTACCACGGATAACAACACGCCTCATGTATACTCTACTTCCTAGATTATATCGCCTTTCCATCTCTATTCCGTACCCTCATCCAGGCCAAGCACTTTTCCCAACCCGCCTCTCGCCCTCAGCGATCTCCACGAAACTTATCTTTTCCGCGATCATGATAACGAATATGTCCACAGTTGTGTTCTTAGTCATATCAACCGAGAAGACGATTCACATAAATTCTGTTTCACAGTCAGGAACAGTTGTGATTGACGGCCCGCAGTGGACGTATGGTCAGACTCTGGCGTTGTTCACTGCAATCATCGGTGTGATAATGTATTTTGCTGAGGTGGTTGGACATTGGAGAGAAGCTTGGGTCGAGCGTCGGAAGCGGATGCGGGAGAATGATGATATCTTTGATGTTGCGGATGCTCAGAGCAAGAATACTGATGGTGATGGTTTAGGAAGCTTAGAGGCCATGAATATTGATGTGCTGTTCTCCTGGACTGATATGCAGAGATCAAATTTCAATATAAGGAGGGCGAGCAGTATATAAGAGTCTATATCGCGAGGACTCTAGCCATCGAGTTTTATACTGGGCTTAGTGTATTACCCCTTATGACCATGTATAGTTATTTCCTCCATATGTCTGCAACCTCTGCTCTCGTTATCAAGTGAAGTTGAGCGTATGTCCCTAGTTCTGCGAGTCGTAAACGTTTCCTTTGAATTAATCTGAGTTTATTGGTCAGACAACTCGCGATCTGTAATGTAAAATCCAGCGTTGAATCGCAACAGCACGACAAACACCTAACTACTTAGAAGAACGAAATGCGCACTGTTCGTGTCGAGACGTGCCCTACGTGACGACCTTCGTCCAGTAGATAGCAATGCGATGTAGCGGGAAGTTACAGGTTCATAACATTAGTATAAGAACGGGAGGTCGTTAATAGTCTGACAGTTGAGAATAGTCAGTCTTTTCACAATTGGCTAGTACGGCAATACTGGGTGCAAAAGTAAATAAATCATACAACTTATGGATCACTTTTGGTGATATTATCTGAAAGCTTACAGGGATTTATACAGAAGTTTACACTATGTTACCATTTCCTACATGAGTTTTGAGTAAATCTCCTGTAAGTTTACCAGAAGGGATAAAATTTATGTATTATTACATCCAGTGAAAGACTCACCTCACAGATGTTAACCACTGACAAATGGGGCAGAACCAGCTCAGTTCTTGATTCTTCAAGCATGGCAGCTCTTGCTTCAGAATGTTGATGACATCCTGTTCTTCATCTTCTGCCAGCTCTCGTTGCTGGAAGGTATGACTGTCATATAGATACAACATTGTGTCATAGGGGACTGACAAAGGTTTGAATACATTGAGCTCATAGAAATTGCACCATTGGCAAAGGCAGTCTCTCACCCAGTGCACAAAAAGCAACAGGGAGCTGGGTCTACTAGGGGAAAGCGGAGTGGGGAGTTTATGCTTCTTGTGGTAGTTGATACAGTCCTGATAATTTAGACCAAGACCATAGTATATCACTGATGGCTTTTGATACCAGTGATATTTAAGAGCATCGAGGTTTATATGCCATGCTGGTGTCAGCAACTCGCTAGCTCTCACAAGAGACAACCAGGCATCACATGATGGTCGATGAGCAAGAGGACGAAAACATGATGAAGATGAATAACACAACCCAATACTAGTCTAGCTACCGAGGAGTATAGACAAGAATAGAGCTAAGGAATATAACTACAAAATACTAGGCCTTATATACATGTGGGATATGAAACTGTGAGAAGTATCTCACACCATGTGAGGATACACAATAAGAGTCACCTGTATCCATAAGTAAAGCTGTAGGTATTTGGTGAGTAAACAATAAGGCAAGATAAAGAAAACGTGATGGTGGGACGATAATGATGATGTCCTGTCAATGGGCTGACAGACACAAGAGAGTTGCATATGGATGGAACAATAACACAAGAACAATAAGGTTGATGCATGTAATCTAGATGGAAATGAAAATATAACAAGTGCTAGTGTAAGCACTTTAGTGATTAGGTAAGTAAATAAAAGAAAAGGAAAAGAATAATAAAAGAAAAGAATAATAAAAATATTGTTTCATGACATTACCCCCTCCTTAGAGCACAATTTCCATGAAGCGCTTGTCATCATACAAAATTTTCAGAGAGTAGTCATGGTGGTGTCATTTCAGTATCCAGCTGGGGCATAGGTTGGAATAATTTGGTAGAGAATAGGGAAATAGGAATCTCGAGTCGATTTAGGGTGGCAGGCTTGGGTTTAGTTGGGTTTTTATCATGAAATTCCTTCAACAAATTGGAGGAATGCATAATGTTGGACTGAGGCTCCCAAGTGTCCTCATGTGGTCCACAACCTCATCATCTGACTTTGTACTTGATCCCTCTTCCTACCTTTTGGGAATCGAGGATTTCTTTGACCTCAAACTCTTCTTCTTCTCCTATGACGACAGGAGGTGGTCGGGTGTTTCATGGTTGAGATGGGAATTGTGGTTCCCTGTAGGGAGTGAGAAGGACTTCGTTGAAAATGTTATGAATATGTTTCCACGTCGAGGGAATATCTAGTTTATAAGAACTAGTGCCTACTTTCTTCTGAACCATAAATGGTCCAAACCATTTGTCCCCCAACTTTTTCATTGGCTGGTCTGTTGACAAATTAGTTCCCTCAAGCCAAACCTTATCACCTGGCTTATACTCTACTCCAACTCTTTGCTTCTTGTCATAAAACTTCTTCATATCATCATTGGCCTTCCCTAAGGCTGCTCCTACTTCCTCTCGAACTTTCTTCATTCCATCTGCAAACGCCTGTGCTGTGGGGTTGTCCAAAGTCATTTGAGGTGCCATGCCTTTGTAGGGGTGTCTGCCTTTGTCAGCATAGAAGGGGGAAACCTTTGTTGCAGAGTGTACTTGATCGTTGTACACGAATTCTGCAAGCGGTAACCACTCATGCCAGTCATTTTGATGATAACTAATGAACAAACGGAGATAATGCTCAATCTCCTGATTTGTTTGTTCTGTCTGGCCATTAGTCTGTGGATGGCACGCTGTGGTGTAGTTCGCTTCTATTCCCAATAGACAATAAAGTTCTTTCATAAATTGGGAATGATATTGAGGTCTGCGATCATGTACAATCTTTTGTGGAATGCCATGGATAGAAAAAATTCTATTGTGATATATCCTTGCCATTCCTGTTAAGACTGTTCCGGTGAGATTCCATAAGGTCTAGGGTGAAATGGATAGTGTAGAGGGTTCTGCTAGTTCCCAGGTTTGTATGGTAACTACCAATCAGTAGAAATGGAGAATGGTAAAGTCGAACAAGAACCTTAGCACCACTTTCAGTAGTGCCCCCGCTATGTTGTAGTGGTTCCATTGATGTTTGTAGATTTCGGATGTCCGGAAGTTGACCGGATAAGTTCGGACAACTAGAAGGTAAGACTGGAAAGTCCAGATGGAGTTATAGTGATAATCTCTCTAGATCGGAATGATCTAAGTTGATATTTGAACTGGAGAACTATCTACTGGACACTAATGCTTATATACCAGTAATCCTAATTGTTAAAAGAAGAGCAATGAGTATCTGGGATAAAACAATAAGTTTTGTAAAAAGTTCCCAATAATATGTTCGACCGGAGCAAGCAGTTTTTTGGTACATAGATGCGCCCTTTCCATGGAATAACTTTGTCAGTTTCAATCCACTCGGGGTTCTTGGCAGCCAGGGCGTCCTGTATGAATTGATCTACCTGGTTTCTGCTTTTCTGAATTTCCAACAGCAAGAGGTCTTCAGGAGCTGACAGGTCAAGGGCACAAATAAAAAGTTCTGGTTTCAAGAGAATGATGTTCTTGTTGTCTTTGTCCCCTGTCTCAAGACCTGTCATCCTTGACAGGGCATCAGCTTTCATCATCGATTCACCAGGTTTGTGAATGAGATTGAAATTGTACTCTGCTTACTCCAGTACCCAGCATGCTTGTCGACGATTAAGTTTCTGCAGTTTCTTGAAGTACTGGAGGTTTGCATGATCTGTAAAAATTTCGATATGTTCCTCTGCACCCAGCAAATACTGTTGCCAGTTGTCAAGTGAGTCCATGATTGCAATGAGTTCTTTGTTGTAGATTTCGTAATTACACTCAACCTTGTTGAGGGAACAGGAACGAAAGGCAATTGGATGCCACCTATTATTAACAAACTGGGACAGGATGGCACCATTAGCATAATTGGATGAGTCAGCCTTGACTCGGAACCTCCCATGGTTACGAGGAATCAGCAAAACTACTTCTTCACAAATATGGCATTTCAATTCTGCAAACACTTCCTCCTGTTCTTCCCCCCACTTCCAAGTTCTGTTTCCTGTGAGCTGTATCAGTGGTTTTGCTACAAGACTGAACCCACGAATAAATGGTTGGAAGAAGTTGCAGAATCCTAGAAACTGTTGGACATTGCGCTTTTTCCGTGGAGTGTTCCATTCCCAAACAGCTTGTACTTTCTTAGGGTCCATGCAAATAGTTCCGTTACCAATGATAATGCCAAGGTAGTTGATAACCAGTGATATGCTGACTTGGGGGTGAATGCAAAATGCAGGTTTAGCAATACTAACACCAACACCAACACACACACACACCAAACTAAGTCAAACACAAAGTTCAAAGGGGTGTAGAAAAGATATATAATTTAATGGGAGAATCTAGCTCTGTCTAGTAGAGTAGGGGTTTTTGTAATAGATTTTTCTTTCACAAGTTCTATAAAACTTGGGCTTGCTATGGCTAAACTGGTTCTTCAATCTGACTTGGACTGAATAACTTTACTGAGCTGTACTGAGATTAACTTCTGTCTTCTTTGCTTTTCTGAATCAACAAATACAATCTTTCTGAGTTATCAATTCTATCTGACTTCTGTTTCTATTCTGTGCTTTGTCTGATTCTGACTAAGTGTCTAAATCAGACTTCTCTATGCTGGAAGCAAACTCCCTTCAAGTAGGACTAGCCATCACTACCAAAGTGGGGGGGGGGAAGAAAGCTTCCAGCTTCTGGCTCTGGCCTGTCCTATTTATGTCCCTGAGGAAAGGTCTGGACCTTGGGCAGTGCTGAGGGATTTATTCCTTTGCACATGGTTACTACTCCCTTGGTCCAGGACACCATATGCTTTTCCTGTGCTACCACATGCTTGAGATATTTAATCCATGTGCTTTTCCTGTGCTTCCACATGTTCCTTGAGCTGTTATTGCTTTTATTCTAATCATTCTAGTCTTCCTGAATGGGCCTGCAGATAACTCGGCACTTCTTTTTATTGACAGTACTATTCCCGGATCTTACTTTAGGATAGTTAATTCACACACAGGATGGGGTTTTAGTGTTTTTATAGTCATTTTTAGACACTGTGCCTGATCAATGAGCATTGGCTTTGATTCATCATTGATCTGGAGCTGGACATTATGACTATTACACAATGTACAGGGGTTCCCTATGTAGAGTTGTTTACTGGGCTATGCACAAAATCTGAAAGTTTTGGATTCTTATGCACAGCCCATTCTAAGGCTTATCACCAGTTTTTCGAAGAAACATTTTTCAGGTTTAAGGAATAACTTGTGCTCCCGTAAAATGTTGAGTACTTGCTTTACGATTTGCTGGTGTTCTTCAATGTCATTGGTGAAAATCAGAATGTCATCCATGTAAATGATAACCTGTCCATTGTTGATGAGGTCTTGCAGGATATGGTTCATGAATCCTTGGAATGTTGCAGGAGAGTTAGTGAGTCCGAAGAACATGACAGTCAGTTCAAATAACCCCTGGTTAGTTCGAAAAGCCACTTTCCACTCATCACCTTCTTTTATCCAGATGTTGTTAAAACCCCATCAGATGTCCATCTTTTTGAAGACCTTAGCACCCTTCAAATGATCAATTAGTGTGGTGACGAAGGGGGAAAGCACAGAGAGAGCACAGGCTCGAAGCACAAACCGAAGTGAGGGGTGGGGCTAGCACCACACACAAAGGCTGAAAGGTAAAATGATCAAGACGGCAGTGATAGCGCAGGGGCCAATCACTAGGGTCGCACAAGGAAGACTAGTTCCAAAGACCAAGTAAATATATTGAAGATAAACGATGATACAAGTAATAACCTAGTTCCAAAGACCAAGAGGTCAAGATGGGGAACTAGGTGTCAGCTTACTGTACTATATATACAAGTGTCAAGCTGAGTAAGCAACAGTGCAGGAAGTTGATAGAAGTATGCGGAATGATGTAGAAGGATGCAGAAGAATGTAGCTGGATCCAAATAGTAACAAAGATAAAGGAAGAAGGAAATATAGGAAAAATAAAGTAAGTACCGTATCCTGTGTAGCACGTCACAACAATTAGCTCCTGAATAAGAGGAAGTGGATACTGGTTTCTAACCATCATCTTGTTCAGTTTGCGATAATCCTGTACCAGTCATAAAGTGCCATCCTTCTTCTTGGTGAAGAAAAAAGGAGATGCCATCTGTGATGTTGAAGGTCGAATCCGTCCAGTTCAGTGATTCTCTTCAAGAAACTTGTCAAGAGCCTCCTGTTCTTTTGGGTTTAACAGATATACTTTACAATTGAGAGGTTTGGAACCTGGCATTAGATCAATAGTGTGGTCCCAAGGATGTCGTTGTGGCAACTGGATGAACTCTTTCTGGCTGAAGACGTCAGGATACTCCTTGATGTAGGATTCGGAAGTGTCGAACTCTTTGGCTGTTTCCTTCTTGGCTTGTTCATCCATCCACTTCCTTGACTGTACCTGTTTGTGAACATACCTGTCCCAGTCAAACAGGAAAAGTTGTTCACCTTCCTGTAGTACTGCCCTGGAATGGGTATCCTCCAGTGTCCAGAAGTATGGGTTATAACCACATCTCACCAGACACCTGTTGAAGGTCAGTTCAGATGTCACCCAGTCAATACTTGGGTTATGGTGTTGCAACCAGTCCAGTCCTAGGAAGATATTGTTCTTTTCTAGACCTACTACTTCGAACTGTATAACCTCTGAGTGATTGCTGATAGTCATCCATATTTTGACATACTTATCAATCAAGCCGGTGTCGTTAAGTGTACCATTGGCATTGTAGACCAGTGTTTTAATTGGTAAGTCTTTCATGATGAGTTTGTGCCATTTGATGAATTCTGAATCTATACAAGAGCCAGTTGCTCCGCTGTCCAGAAGTCCTTGTGTAACAATCTGTTGACCATCCTCCAGTGTCTCAAGTATTGTCGGAAGCTTCAGGCTTTTGCCGTGTGTCCCACGGATGTAGCTCCTCTTGTTTTTGAGACTTCTGATCGCCATGACTGCCATTTTCCAGTTCTGCTTTCATATGTCCATGATGGTTTCTTCCAAGGCTTCCTTCTCCTGGGAAGAGGGCATCCAGGTTCGCAATAATCCCACTGCCCTCAGGACTTAATCTTCTCTGACTCTCTGAGTCAGCCATTTGGCAGTGTCGGGTTCATACCGTATAGGTTTTCCGGATTTTTCGGTTTTGTGTGTGAAGGTGGACGCATTTTTCTGTCTAGTACCTGTACTAATTATATAATCAATGCCATTATCAACAAATTCTGAAATGTCTGTGCGCAAAGGCTCCTGCAGACCTATATCTACTGAGGAGCCTTGGGAAAACCTGTCAGCTGTCATGAAGTGAGCCACCTCCTATTATTTTCCTTTCCTTACAATACACCACCCAAACACCCCTACCTATAATAATCATTCTGGAACCTTCCATTCTGTTCTATTAGTTCCATTCCATTCCTTGTGCCTGAGCTATACAGTATTACCTCATAGTTCCCACACACCACCTTGTATATATAAGCCAGCCCCCACAACCTGGTCCCTTATCTTGACCTCTTTGTCGTTGGGACCAGGTATGTCTTTTACTTACTTACTTGTATTTATTATCAATATAACTTTGTCGTTGGGACCAGTATCTGCCCGCTTCTGCTCAAGTCTCCGCTCCACTCCGCCACCGTTGTCACCTCTTTGTGACATTAGGTCAAGATCCCCTACTGCACCAATAGCCTACCGATTAGGTTATCCTTGCAGGCTCTGCTTTCACCACGTCTACAGACGCTGCCGCACCAAGCCTGCCCGCCCAAGCTATTGACTGCTTGGCCTATCCACACACTTTTGACACTAAAGACCAAACTCACATCTATAGCAGCAAAAGTAATTCCTGGGCTGACTGCAGTTCTCAACCCTGTCCAAACGCTGCTGCCAACTCCATCAGTAAAGAAGAGAATCTTTCCAATGGTACTGTGATCACACCCATCCTTATCCCTACTCCAACTGCACCCCCATCCATTATGTCGACCTCTGAAGTCAACACAAATCAGCTCATGGCACAGCTCATTGAGCAGGTGACTCAGCTCACAGCCAACCTTCACAGAGCCGCAGCCAAGTCAAGCATGAATAAACCTGAGCTCTTCAAAGGCTTGAGTAGTGTGGAAGCCCGTCGCTTCATTGCCCAGTATTAGAGCTGGGCAGTGGAACAACCGGATTTGAAGGACAACGAAGGGAAACTGATTAAGGCGGCCCTAGGATTCTTCTCAGGAAAGGCTGCTGATTGAGCCACCCCATACCTCTTGGAATTCAGTCATCACCAACAACTATTTAATGGATGATGGGAAGACTTTAAAACCGCCTTCACTCTCCGATTCAAATCCATTGATGCAGGTATGGAAGCCCGGAATGCAATCCAGCATCTCAGGCAAGCAAAAGGTCAAATGGTAGCAGAATTTGCACAGAACTTCAAGGACATTGGCGATTGAACTGGGCTCTCAGATATCGACCTACAAGAACACTTTCACAGTGGCCTCAACCCAGAGATTTGACAAAATCTCATCGTGGTCAACATAGCGCAGGGATTAGCCCCTACACTGGAGGAGGCAATCAGATGAGCAATCTCGGTAGATGTATTCCTGCATGACCCCACCATGACAGGCCGTAATCAGGGCACCTCTCACATCTCCTCTCCCCCTGCCAACTCCCACGCTATGGACGTTGATGCCATGCATACCAGTGGCAACAGTAGAGAAAGCTTTGTGGCCCAGATGAGAGGCAGGTGTTATGGTTGCGGTTCACAGAGTCACGAGAAGAGGAACTGCTCATACAAGGACACAGTATGCTGCTACTGTGGGCGACAAGGTCATTTAGAGTCAGTCTGCCGAGACAAATTCATGGGTCTAGAATGCAGCCAGGGTAAGCGTCAACAACCCCGATGTCAACAAGTTGCAGCTTCCTCTTCAATGCCCTTCACTCTCTTCCCCAATGAACCTGTCCAAATTGCGGCTTCTACTCTGGCTCCTGCTCCTGCTCCTATCGCACAGTCCCCAGCTACCCCTGACCTCTCCATCCAGATTGCCCAGCTCCAAGAACTCCTGAACAGAGCCAATGCCATGGCCCCAGCTTCAGGCTCGCAGGAGGGTTTTTAAAGCGGGTACCTGCCTCGGCTGCACTGAGAGTACCCGTTGACCAATTTGCTATACACACTACATCCGCATATGATTCTCTACCCTCATGTACCATATCTACTATTTCGGAATTGAACTTCAATTCATCACACTTCCGAATTAACGCGAAATTAAGAGGAAGAAATCACAGTATAGCAACTGCAGCCATGGTTGATTCTGGAGCCACTGCTCTATTCCTGAATCAGGAGTTTGTCACCCGCCACCGAGTAAGGATCTTCCCACTCAGGAAACCCATTGGGGTCTTTAACATCGATGGATCTGCTAACCGAGCAGGGCAGATTACGCATTTTGCGCATCTAGCCCTGACCGTCGATAGCCAAGAACGGTGGACAGATTTGCTGATAACCAATCTGGGAAGTGAAGACCTAATCCTGGGACTCCCCTGGCTACGTAAAGCCAATCCAGATATTGACTGGGAGAAAGGATGACTCTCGGTTAGACCACAACAGACAACGATAGAGGAGGTAGAAGAGCAAGACACTGTAGAGGAAATTGAAACAGTCATCACTCCCGAAACCCTGTGGAACTTAGCGGAGGAAGAGGAGGCAGAGGAGTCGCCAATACACCGCATTCGAGCCAACTGTCACAAAGAGGTGACGACGGTGGCGGAGCGGAGCGGAGACTTAGGCGGGAGCGGACAACTGGTCCCAACGACAAAGTTATATTGATAATAAATACAAGTAAGTAAGTTAAAGACATACCTGGTCCCAACGACAAAGAGGTCAAGATAAGGGACCAGGTTGTGGGGGCTGGCTTATATATACAAGGTGGAGCGTGGGAACTATGAGGTAATACTGTATAGCTCAGGCACAAGGAATGGAATGGAACTAATAGAATGGAATGGAATGTTCCGGAATGATTATTGTAGGTAAGAGGGCTTGGATGGTGTATCGTAAAGAAAGGAAAATGATAGGGGGTGGGCTCACTTCATGACATTACCCCCCTCCTTATGACCATTGCCCTCAATGGTCAAGCTTTTGCCGCCTGAGGGTGCTTTTTGTGGAATTTTCGGATAGTTGCTGGGGCGTGTTCAAGATTTGGTGCAGGTTCCCATGAGTTGTGTCCTGCATCGTAGCCTTTCCACTTTACCAAATACTCTAACTTCTTCCACCTAATCCGACTATCCAAGATGTCCTCGACCTCATACTCCGGCTCATCCTCATCCTCTAGATATACTGGTTCCGGTGGTGTTGCAATTTCGCCATTTATGGTGTTCCCTCTCCAAGGGTACAATTTATCGACGTGGAACACAGGATGGATGCGGTCCAGGGATAGTGGGAGGTCTAAACGGTAGTCCAGGGGCCCAACCTTCTCCAAAATGGTGTAAGGTCCTAGCTGTCGATCCCCAAGTTTCTCACTGGAAAGTTGGAGCTTGATGTCTTCTGCGCTTAGCCAGACCTGATCTCCCGCTTGGAATTGATGTGCCTTTCGTTTTCCTCGTTCATAGTTTTCCTTTTGCCATCTTTTTCCCAGGTGTAGAGCTGCCCCGGCATCCTGTCGCACCTCTCGAAGGATCTGAATGCGATCATCCACTGCTGGAATCCCACTTCGCTGACCAACGGGAATGTTAAATAGGGGGAGGTAGCCGTAAGTGAGCTCGAATGGGGGGATTCCAAGTGCAGAGTGGGTACGTGAGTTAATCACAAACTCCGCCATTGGCAAATGCTCTGCCCAGTCATCCTGACGACGTCCCACATACAGCCGGAGATACTTTTCGACTTCTTGGTTTGCCCGCTCGGTTTGCCCATTCGCTTGGGGGTGGTATCCCGATGTGAGATTGGATTTGATTCCCAGGCGGGAGAGTAGTGATCGCATGAGCTTTGCTGCAAACTGGGGTCCTCGGTCTGATACAAAGCGGAGGGGGAGGCCATGGAGGCGGAAAATTTCGCGGTAGTAGATGTCAGCGACACCTGCTGCTGTGATTGATGTGGTACAAGGGATTGCGTGGATTTGTTTCCCGTAGAGGTCGGTGCAGACAAGGATGGCATCGTATCCTTGTGAATTGGGCAGCTGTGTGATCAGGTCAATTCCCACTTCTTCCCACAGACCTGCTGGGACATCTAGGGGTAGTGTTACTGCTCGTGGGTGTCTCTGTATCTTTTTCCTAGCACAAGTTTCGCATCCTTCCACATACTTTTCTACAAAGGATCGCAGGGTGGGCCACCAAAAGTGGGTGCTAACGAGATCGAGGGTGTTGTGAAGTCCGGGGTGACCAGCGGAGGGGTTGTCGTGGCATTGTTTGAGTACTTCTGTCCGTAGGTCATCCTCTGGTGGGACATATACCCTACCTCGGTGGTACACCAGTCCGTTATCCTCCTCCCATTCTGCTATCCCATTGGCCAAGCGTTGGAGGCCACTCCTCCTGAGCTCTTCCAGTCCTTCGAGTACTTGGGCCTCTCTTTGCGAGGCCTTCTGGATGCGGTCCTCCAACGGGTTCTGTAGTGAGGCTGCTGCCACTTGCATAAAGTGGGCTGGTTTCAGAACGGTCTGTTGTCGGTTGTCTTCACTGTCCAACACCTGATGCGTTGCCATGCGAGACAAGGCATCTGCCTGTGTGTTTGCCTTGCCTGGGCGGTGAGTCAGCCGGAAGTCGAATCGGGATAACCATAGTGCCCAACGCGCTTGTCGTCGGCTAAGGTCCTGTGCAGAGCGCCAGAATTCCAGGTTTGCATGGTCGGTGATGATCTCGAAGGTCTGCGGTGATCCTTCCAGGAAGCTTCTCCAGTCCTTTAGTGCTTCAATGATTGCCAGCATCTCCCGGTCATAGATTTCGTAGTTTCGTTCGGCTGGTTGCATGGAGGCTGATTGAAATGCTACTGGGTGCCACTGACCATCGTCTTGTTTCTGCATTAGAGCTCCTCCTGTGGCAAAGCCTGATGCATCTACCTCGAGTTGTGTGAGCCTGTTGGGGTCCCAGAGTGCCAGTACCGGAGCTGTGACAAAAGCTTCCCTTAGGGTGTCGAATGCTTGCTGCTGATGTGTTCCCCAGTTGAAGCCTGAGTCTTTCTTGGTTAGGTCATTCAGAGGGCGTGCTATGCGGGCAAAGTTCTGTATGAATCGACGGTAAAAGTTGGCAAAACCTAAGAATCCTCGCAGCTCTCGCAGGTTCTTTGGAGTAGGCCAGTCACGAACTGCAGTCACTTTTACCGGATCCATGCGCACTTCCCCTTCTGATATCACTAGTCCCAAGTACTCGATCTGAAGCTCCTCGAACTCACATTTTTCGGGTCGTAGATAGAGGTCATGTTTCTCTAGCCGTTTTAGTACATCCCGCACTGTCTGCCGGTGTTGTTGTAGCTCGTTACTGAAGATAAGGATGTCATCTAGGTACACTGCTACTTTCCCCGCTGCCACTAGGTCTGAAAAGATGGAATTCATGAGTGCTTGGAAGGTCGCTGGGGAGTTGGTGAGACCAAAGAACATTACACTGGGTTCGAATAACCCTCGGTTGGTTGCGAAAGCAGCCTTCCATTCATCACCCTCCTTAATTCGGACATTGTTGTAGCCCCATCTGACATCAAATTTGGTGAAGTACCGTGCCCCCTGCAGACGGCTGACGATGTCAGCCACCAGTGGGAGAGGATAGCGGTTCTTTAGGGTTACTTGATTTAGTTTCCTGTAATCTTGTACAAAACGGAGCTTCCCGTCCTTCTTCTTCACAAAGAAGACAGGTGAAGACAGTGGCGATTTTGAGGGGCGAATGTAGCCTTTTCGGAGGTTGTCATCCAGAAAACGGTCGAGTTCGCCTTGTTCGTTCAATGACATTGGGTAGACTTTCGTACGCATGGTTTCGGGTGCTCCTGGGATCAGTTCAATGGCGTGATCCCAGGGTTTGTGTTCAGGGAGACGTTCTGAGGCCATTTCAGAGAATACCTTTTTGAAATCCCTATAGGGCTCTGGGATCATTTCTTCGAAGGTTTTCACGGGTTTTGCTTTGTAGGCCTGCTCCGCTAGCTGTTGGGAATATGTGAATCCTGCTGCGCACCAGACCTCTTCTGTTTGTTCGTGTAGGATGCCTGACTTCACCCATGCACGCCGGGTTTGTCGGTTGGCTCGAATGCGGTGTATCGGCGACTCATCTGCCTCCTCTTCCTCTGCTAAGTTCAGTGGGGTTTCGGGAGTGATGACTGTTTCAATTTCCTCCACAGTGTCTTGTTCTTCTACCTCCTCTATCGTTGTCCGTTGTGGTCTAACCGAGAGTCGTCCCTTCTCCCAGTCAATATCTGGATTGGCTTTACGTAGCCAGGGGAGTCCCAGGATTAGGTCTTCACTTCCCAGATTGGTTATCAGCAAATCTGTCCACCGTTCTTGGTTATCGACAGTCAGGGCTAGACGTGCAAAATGCGTAATCTGCCCTGCTCGGTTAGCAGATCCATCGATGTTAAAGACTCCAATGGGTTTCCTGAGTGGGAAGATCCTTACTTGGTGGCGGGTGACAAACTCCTGATTCAGGAATAGAGCCGTGGCTCCAGAATCAACCATGGCCGCAGTTGCTATACTGTGATTTCTTCCTCTTAATTTCGCGTTAATTCGGAAGTGTGACGAATTGGAGTTCAATTCCGAAATATTAGATATGGTACATGAGGGTAGAGAATCATATGTGGACGTGGCATGTATAGCAAATTGGTTTACGGGTACTCTCGGTGCGGCCGAGACGGGTACCCGCTTTAAAAACCCTCCTGCGAGCCTGAAGCGGGGGCCATGGCATTGGCTCTGTTCAGGAGTTCTTGGAGCTGGGCAATTTGGATGGAGAGGTCGGGGGTAGCTGGGGACTGGGCAATAGGAGCAGGAGCAGGGGCCGGAGTGGAAGCCGCAATTTGGACAGGTTCATTGGGAAAGAGAGTGAAAGGCGTTGAAGAGGAGGCTGCGACTTGTTGACGGCGGGGTTGTTGACGCTTACCCCGGCCGCGTTCTAGACCCATGAATTTATCCTGGCAGACTGACTCTAAATGACCTCGTCGCCCACAGTAGCGGCATACTGTGTCCTTGTACGAGCAGTTCCTCTTCTCATGACTCTGTGAACCACAACCGTAACACCTGCCTCTCATCTGGGCCACGAAGCTTTCTCTACTGTTGCCATTGGTATGCGTGGCATCAACGTCCATAGCATGGGAGTTGGCAGGGGGAGAGGAGATGTGAGAGGTACCCTGATTACGGCCTGTCATGGTGGGGTCATGCAGGAATACGTCTACCGAGATTGCTCGCCTGATTGCCTCCTCTAGTGTAGGGGCTAATCCCTGAGCTATGTTGACCACGATGAGATTTTGTCGAATCTCTGGGTTGAGGCCACTGTGAAAGCGTTCTCGTAGGTCGATATCTGAGAGCCCAGTTCGATCGCCGATGTCTTTGAAGTTCTGTGCAAATTCTGCTACCGTTTGACCTTTTGCTTGCCTGAGATGCTGGATTGCATTCCGGGCTTCCATGCCTGCGTCAATGGATTCGAATCGGAGGGTGAAGGCTGTTTTAAAGTCTTCCCATCGTCCATTAAACGGTTGTTGGTGATGACTGAATTCCAAGAGGTATGGGGTGGCCCAATCAGCAGCCTTTCCCGAGAAGAATCCTAGAGCCGCCTTAATCAGTTTCCCTTCGTTGTCCTTCAAATCCGGTTGTTCCACTGCCCAGCTCTGATACTGAGCAATGAAGCGACGGGCTTCCGCACTACTCGAGCCTTTGAAGAGCTCGGGTTTATTCATGCTCGACTTGGCTGCAGCTCTGTGAAGGTTGGCTGTGAGCTGAGTCACCTGCTCGATAAGCTGTGCCATGAGCTGATTTGTGTTGACTTCAGAGGTCGACATAATGGATGGGGGTGCAGTGGGAGTAGGGATAAGGATGGGTGTGATCACGGTACCGTCGGAAAGGTTCTCCTCTTCACTGATGGAGTTGGCAGCAGCGTTCGGACAGGGTTGAGAACTGCAATCAGCCCAGGAGCTGCTTTTGCTGCGGTGGATGTGGGTTTGGTCTTTAGTATCAAAAGCGTGTGGGTAGGCAGAGCAGTCGATAGCTTGGGCGGGCAGGCTTGGTGCGGAGGTGTCTGTAGACGTGGTGGAAGCGGAGCCTGCAAGGATAACCTAATCGGTAGGCTATCGGTGCAGTAAGGGATCTTGACCTAATGTCACAAAGAGGTGACGACGGTGGCGGAGCGGAGCGGAGACTTAGGCGGGAGCGGACAACTGGTCCCAACGACAAAGTTATATTGATAATAAATACAAGTAAGTAAGTTAAAGACATACCTGGTCCCAACGACAAAGAGGTCAAGATAAGGGACCAGGTTGTGGGGGCTGGCTTATATATACAAGGTGGAGCGTGGGAACTATGAGGTAATACTGTATAGCTCAGGCACAAGGAATGGAATGGAACTAATAGAATGGAATGGAATGTTCCGGAATGATTATTGTAGGTAAGAGGGCTTGGATGGTGTATCGTAAAGAAAGGAAAATGATAGGGGGTGGGCTCACTTCATGACACCAACCGATGAACCCGGCGTGCATGGGTGAAGTCAGGCATCCTCCACGAACAAACAGAGGAGGTCTGGTGCGCAGCAGGATTCACATATTCCCAACAGCTAGCGGAGCAGGCCCACAAAGCAAAACCCGTGAAAACCTTTGAAGAAATGATCCCAGAACCCTATAGGGACTTTGAAAAGGTATTCTCTGAAACTGCTTCAGAATGCCTCCCTGAACACCAACCCTGGGATCACGCCATCGAACTGATCCCAGGAGCACCCAAATCCATGTGTACGAAAGTCTACCCAATGTCATTGAACGAACAAGGTGAACTCAACCGTTTTCTGGATGACAATCTCCGAAAAGGCTACATTCGCCCCTCAAAATCGCCACTGTCTTCACCTGTCTTCTTTGTGAAGAAGAAGGACGGGAAGCTCCGCTTTGTACAGGATTACAGGAAACTAAATCAAGTAACTCTAAAGAACCGTTACCCCCTCCCACTGGTTGCCGACATTATTAGCCGCCTACAGGGAGCACGGTATTTCACCAAATTTGATGTTAGATGGGGCTACAATAATGTTCGAATTAAGGAGGGTGATGAATGGAAGGCTGCTTTCGCAACCAACCGAGGGTTATTCGAACCCAGTGTAATGTTCTTTGGTCTCACCAACTCCCCAGCTACCTTCCAAGCACTCATGAATTCCATCTTTTCAGACCTAGTGGCAGCAGGGAAAGTAGCAGTGTACCTAGATGACATCCTTATCTTCAGTAACGAACTACAACAACACTGGCAGATAGTGCGGGAGGTACTAAAACGGCTAGAGAAACATGACCTCTATCTACGACCCGAAAAATGTGAGTTCAAGGAGCTTCAGATTGAGTACTTGGGACTAGTGATATCAGAAGGGGAAGTGCGCATGGACCCGGTAAAAGTGGCTGCAGTTCGGGACTGGCCTACTCCAAAGAACCTGCGAGGGTTCTTAGGTTTTGCCAACTTCTACCGTCGATTCATACAGAACTTTGCCCACATAGCACGCCCTCTGAACGACCTAACCAAGAAGGATTCAGGTTTCAACTGGGGAACACATCAGCAACAAGCATTTGACACCCTAAGGGAAGCTTTCGTCACAGCACCGGTACTGGCACTCTGGGACCCCAACAGGCTCACACAACTCGAGGTAGATGCATCAGGCTTTGCCACAGGAGGAGCTCTAATGCAGAAACAAGACGATGGTCAGTGGCACCCAGTAGCATTTCAATCAGCCTCCATGCAACCAGCCGAACGAAACTACGAAATCTATGATTGAGAGATGCTGGTGATCATTGAAGCACTAAAGGACTGGAGAAGCTTCCTGGAAGGATCACCGCAGACCTTCGAGATCATCACCGACCACGCAAACCTGGAATTCTGGCGCTCCGCACAGGACCTTAGCCAATGACAAGCACGATGGGCACTATGGTTATCCCGATTCGACTTTCAGCTGACTCACCCCCCAGGCAAGGCGAACACACAGGCAGATGCTCTTTCTCGCATGGCAACGCATCAGGTGTTGGACAGTGAAGACAACCGACAACAGACTGTTCTGAAACCAGCCCACTTTATGCAAGTGGCATCAGCCTCACTACAGAACCCGTTGGAGGACCACATCCAGAAGGCCTCGCAAAGAGAGGCCCAAGTACTCAAAGGACTAGAGGAGCTTAGGAGGAGTGGTCTCCAACGCCTGGCCAATGGAATAGCGGAATGGGAGGAGGATAATGGACTGGTGTACCACCGAGGAAGGGTGTACGTCCCACCAGAGGATGACTTACAGACAGAAGTACTCAAACAATGCCACAACAACCCCTCCGCTGGCCACCCCAGGCTTCACAACACCCTTGATCTCGTTAGCACCCATTTTTGGTGGCCCACCCTGCGATCATTTGTAGAAAAGTATGTGGAAGGATGCAAAACTTGTGCAAGGAAAAAGATACAGAGACACCCACGGGCAGTAACACTACCCCTAGACATCCCAGCAGGCTTGTGGGAAGAAGTGGGAGTTGACCTGATCACACAGCTGCCCAATTCACAAGGATATGATGCCATCCTCATCTGCACCGATCTCTATGGGAAACAAATCCACGCAATCCCTTGTACCACATCAATCACAGCAGCAGGTGTCGCTGACATCTACTACCGTGAAATTTTCCGCCTCCATGGCCTTCCCCTCCGCTTTGTATCCGACTGAGGACCCCAGTTCGCAGCAAAACTCATGTGATCACTACTCTCCCGCCTGGGAATCAAATCCAATCTTACATCGGGATACCACCCCCAAGCAAATGGGCAAACTGAGCGGGCAAACCAAGAAGTTGAAAAGTACCTCCGGCTGTATGTGGGACGTCGTCAGGATGACTGGGCAGAGCATTTGCCAATGGCGGAGTTCGTGATTAACTCACGCACCCACTCTGCACTTGGAATCTCCTCATTCAAGCTCACTTATGGCTACCTCCCCCTATTTAACATTCCCATTGGTCAGCGAAGTGGGATTCCAGCAGTGGATGATCACATCCAAATCCTTCGAGATGTGCGGCAGGATGCCGGGGCAGCTCTACACCTGGGAAAAAGGCGGCAAAAGGAAAACTACGAACAAGGAAAACGAAAGACACATCAGTTCCAAGTAGGAGATCAGGTCTGGCTAAGTGCAAAAGACATCAAGCTCCAACTTTCCAGTAAGAAACTTAGGGATCGACAGCTAGGACCTTACGCCATTTTGGAAAAGGTTGGCCCCCTGGACTACCGTTTAGACCTCCCACTGTCACTAGACCGCATCCACCCTGTGTTCCACGTTGATAAACTGTACCCTTGGAGAGGGAACACCATCAATGGCGAAATTGCAACACCACCGGAACCAGTATACCTAGAGGATGAAGATGAGCCAGAGTACGAAGTCGAGGACATCTTGGATAGTCGGGTTAGGTGGAAGAGGTTAGAGTACTTGGTAAAGTGGAAGGGTTATGACACAGGACACAACTCATGGGAACCCACTCAAAATCTCGAGCATGCACCAACCACTGTCCGAAAATTCCACAAAAAGCATCCCCAAGTGGCTAAAGCTTGACCATCGAGGACAATGGTCATAAGGAGGGGGGTAATGTCATGAAGTGAGCCACCTCCTATTATTTTCCTTTCCTTACAATACACCACCCAAACACCCCTACCTATAATAATCATTCTGGAACCTTCCATTCTGTTCTATTAGTTCCATTCCATTCCTTGTGCCTGAGCTATACAGTATTACCTCATAGTTCCCACACACCACCTTGTATATATAAGCCAGCCCCCACAACCTGGTCCCTTATCTTGACCTCTTTGTCGTTGGGACCAGGTATGTCTTTTACTTACTTACTTGTATTTATTATCAATATAACTTTGTCGTTGGGACCAGTATCTGCCCGCTTCCGCTCAAGTCTCCGCTCCGCCACCGTCGTCACCTCTTTGTGACATCAGCGACTTGCTAGCTCTCACAAGAGACAACCAGGCATCACATGATAGTCAATGAGCAAGAGGATGAAAAAGCAATGAGGATGAATAACCCAACTACAAGTCTTGCTACCAAGGAGTATAGACAAGAATAGAGCTAAAGACTATAACTACAAAATACCAAGTCTTATATACTAATGGGATATGAAGCTGTGAGAGATGTCTCGCACTGTAACTGTGAGGATCTACAATAAGAGTCACTCATATCCATAAGTAAGGCTGTAGGTATTTGGTGAGTGAACAATAAGGCAATATAAAAGGAAGCATGGAGGCAGAACAATAATGATGTTGTCCTGTCAATGAGTTGACAGGCACGATAGAGTTGCGCATGGATGAAATGACAACATGAGAACAATAAGGTTGGTGTGTGTAATCTAGATGATAATGAGAATATAACAAGTGCTGGTGTAAGCGCTTCAGTGATTAGGTAAGTAAATAAAAGAAAAGGAAAAGAATAATAAAAGAAAAGAATAATGAAAAAGAACGTTTCATGACAAAATCCAAGTCGTTAATAAAGTCCATATGTTCCTGCTCACTCATGTTCAACATAATGCCCCGGACCACCACCTTTCTCTTGTGCAGGCAATTCTTGCTCATGTGGCCTGGTTTGCCACAATTGAAGCACAGTTGCTTCTCCCTCGCCTGGTCTATGTCCATCAGCCTGCCCGTTCCTTCAAATGTGGTGCTGGTTGCATCTCTTTGTTGTACTGCAGGGTACTCTACTCTCAGAGCTACTTTTGGCTCCTGTTGATTCTGCTGAGTGGACAACTGTCCACGACTCTGTCCCTGTGGGTTAGCGTTCCACCATCCTGCATACCCGTACCCTCTCTTCTGTTTGGCCCACTGCTGCCTTGTGTTATCAGCACCTACAACCACTTTCTTCAACTCTTGGTAATCTGCAAAGGGTTCTGTCTGGCCCTTTATGATGTCGTACAGTAGGACGTGGTCGACCACCCTCTCTGCTAGGTTGAGGACATGTGAATCGCCTTTGCTGTAGTTAGCATCCTTCAACAACAACTCAAACTCTTTGAAGAAGTCACTGGCAGAGGTCTTTCCCTGTCTGATGTAGGTTAGTTTGTCCTGGGCTTCTTTCTCTCTGGCAACATTTGTGAACTCCTTGTTCATATCATCAAAAAGATCCTTCCCTGTAATATTTCATGCACTTTTTTTGATATCAAAATGGTTGTCAGTGTAGACCTGTGCCCATCCGTCAACTTTTCCTCCAACCATGAAGGACATGATGGTAGTGATTAGATGATGAGATCCCTCAACCTGCTTTGTCTCCATCAGTTTGGCTGCATAAGCCCTCATCCTTCGTCACCATGGTTGGTATGTAGCGGGGTTGCCATCATAGTTCCCTGGTGTATTGACAAACACCCGGCGAGCTGAAGGAGTGGGGTTGTTAATTTCTGAAACGTCAGGAGCAGGAGCATGTATTGACTGATTGGTCATGTCGGTTTATGTAGGAGGGGTAAGTTTTTGTGTAATGAAAAATGTGTAATGTATTGACAGGAACTAGTTTCCAACAGAGCATTGAATCCTAGGCAAGTTTGTAAAAAGTTTATGATGGGTGGTGTGTGGTAGAAGCTCTATTCTTCTGTCAGCAACTCGCTAGCTCTCACAAGAGACAACCAGGCATCACACAATGGTCAATGAGCAAGAAGATGAAAAAGTGATGAGGATGGATAAAACAACCCAATACTAGTCTAGCTACCAAGGAGAATAGACGAGAATAGAGCTAAAGAATATAACTACAAAATACTGAGTCTTATATACTAATGGGATATGAAGCCGTGAGGATCATCTCGCGCCATAACTGTGAGGATCTACAATAAGAGTTGCCCATATCCATAAGTAAGGCTGTAGGTATTCAGTGAGTAAACAATAAGGCAATACAAAAGAAGCATGGAGGTGGGACAATAGTCATGATGTCCTGTCAATGAGCTGACAGACATGAGAGAGTTGCACCTAAGTGAAACAACAACATGAGAACAATAAGGTTGACATGTGTAATCTAGATGGAAATGAAAATATAACAAGCACTAGTGTAAGTGCTTTAGTGATTAGGTAAGTAAATAAAAGAAAAGGAAAAGAATAATAAAAAGATTGTTTTGTGACAGTTGTCTCTTGTGAGAGCTAGCGAGTCACTGACACATACTGCTCCTCCTCCATGGATCCAGCCAAGTGGAACTACAAAATCTATGACCGAGAAATGCTGGCCATTATTGAAGCATTGAAAGACTGGAGAAGCTTCTTGTAAGGATCCCTGGAACCATTCGAAATCATAACCGATCACCAGAATCTAGAATACTGGAAGACAGACCAAGACCTCAGCCGTCGACAAGCATGATGGGAACTATGGCTTTCTCGGTTTGATTTCTGTCTTAAGCATCGCCCCAGCAAAGCAATTACTCAAGCTGATGCACTTTCACATATGGTGCAGCACCAGGTCACAGATGCTGAGGACAACAGGGAACAGATTGTGCTAAAACCGGAACACTTCCTGTGGTGACGAAGGGGGAAAGCACGGAGAAGGCACAGGCTCAAAGCACAAACCAAAGTGAGGGGTGGGGCTAGCACCACACATGAAGGCTGAAAGATAAAATGATCAAGACGGCAGTGATAGCGCAGGGGCCAATCACTAGGGTTGCACAAGGAAAACTAGTTCCAAAGACCAAGTAAGTATATTGAAGGTAAACGATGATACAAGTACTAACCTAGTTCCAAAGACCAAGAGGTCAAGATGGGGAACTAGGTGCCAGCTACTGTACTATATATACAAGGATTCAGATGAGTAAGCGACAGCGCGGGAAGCCAATAGAAGTGTCTGGAATGTGATGGAACGTTCTGATGATAGATGGAAGTAAAAGGATATGGAAACATGGAGAAGGGTTCAGGTAGTCACAAAGATAAGGAAAAGAGGGAATGTAGAAGAAAACGAAGTAAGTACTGTATCCTGTATAGCATGTCATGACATTACCCCCCTTCTACAGTCAATGTCCCAGCGACTATTTCCGTGAGGTTTTCATAAGGTTGCCAGGGTAGAGAGTTGAAGATGGCAGCTGAAATTTTTCGTGGTGCGTTTGAGTGTTTTGTGTAGAAATCTGCAATTGCCTCATTGCTTGTGCCGACTAAGTTCTCTTCGTGCTCCCAACTGTTGTGGCCTTCATCGTACCCCTTCCACTTTACCAAGAATTGCAACTTTTTCCACCATCCAAAGATCCGACTGTCCAGGACCTCCTCCACATCATAGAACTCTTCTCCCTCCACAATTTTGGGTTCCGGTGGTGGTGGCTCAATTCCGTTGACCTCATTCCCTTTCCAGGGAGACAGGCGATTGGTATGTATGTTGTCATGGATCTTCATCCAGGTGGTGTCACAAAGAGGTGACGACGGTGGCGGAGCGGAGCGGAGACTTAGGCGAAAGCGGACACTGGTCCCAACGACAAAGTTATATTGATAATAAATACAAGTAAGTAAGTTCAAGACATACCTGGTCCCAACGACAAAGAGGTCAAGATAAGGGACCAGGTTGTGGGGGCTGGCTTATATATACAAGGTGGAGCGTGGGAACTATGAGGTAATACTGTATAGCTCCGGCACAAGGAATGGAACTAATAGAATGGAATGGAATGTTCCGGAATGATTATTGTAGGTAGGAGGGCTTGGATGGTGTATCGTAAAGAAAGGAAAATGATAGGGGGTGGGCTCACTTCATGACATTACCCCCCTCCTTATGACCATTGCCCTCAATGGTCAAGCTTTTGCCGCCTGAGGGTGCTTTTTGTGGAATTTTCGGATAGTTGCTGGGGCGTGTTCAAGATTTGGTGCAGGTTCCCATGAGTTGTGTCCTGCATCGTAGCCTTTCCACTTTACCAAGTACTCTAGCTTCTTCCACCTAATCCGACTATCCAAGATGTCCTCGACTTCATACTCCGGCTCATCCTCATCCTCTAGATATACTGGTTCCGGTGGTGTTGCAATTTCGCCGTTTACGGTGTTCCCTCTCCAAGGGTACAATTTATCAACATGGAACACAGGATGGATGCGGTCCAGGGATAGTGGGAGGTCTAAACGGTAGTCCAGGGGCCCAACCTTCTGCAAAATGGTGTAAGGTCCTAGCTGTCGATCCCCAAGTTTCTCACTGGAAAGTTGGAGCTTGATGTCCTCTGCGCTTAGCCAGACCTGATCTCCAACTTGGAATTGATGTGCCTTTCGTTTTCCCCGTTCGTAGTTTTCCTTTTGCCGTCGTTTCCCCAGGTGTAGCGCCGCCCCAGCATCCTGTCGTGCATCCCGCAGTATCTGGATGCGATCATCCACTGCCGGAATCCCACTCCGTTGTCCAACTGGAATGTTAAATAGAGGCAGATAACCATAGGTGAGTTCGAATGGGGACGTTCCAAGTGCAGAGTGGGTGCGAGAGTTAATCACAAATTCCGCCATAGGTAGGTGCTCCGCCCAGTCGTCCTGGCGGCGTCCCACATAGAGTCTGAGGTATTTTTCGACTTCTTGGTTTGCCCGTTCGGTCTGTCCGTTTGCTTGGGGGTGGTACCCTGAGGTGAGGTTTGATTTGATTCCTAGGCGGGAGAGTAATGATCGCATGAGTTTTGCTGCAAACTGGGGTCCCCGGTCTGATACAAAGCGGAGGGGAAGACCATGGAGGCGAAAAATTTCGCGATAGTAGATGTCGGCCACACCTGCTGCTGTGATTGAAGTTGTACAAGGAATTGCATGGATTTGTTTACCATAAAGGTCCGTGCAGACTAGAATCGCGTCATACCCTTGCGAGTTGGGCAGCTGTGTGATCAAGTCAACTCCCACTTCTTCCCACAAGCCTGCTGGGACGTCTAGAGGTAGTGTTACTGCTCGTGGGTGTCTCTGTATCTTCTTCCTTGCACAAGTCTCGCATCCTTCAACATATTTTTCTACAAAGGATCGCAGGGTGGGCCACCAAAAGTGGGTGCTGACGAGGTCAAGGGTATTGTGAAGTCCAGGGTGGCCAGCAGAGGGGTTATCGTGGCATTGCTTGAGTACTTCTTTCCGGAGGTCATCATCTGGTGGGACATATACTCTTCCTCGGTGGTATACTAGTCCCTTGTCTTCTTCCCATTCTGCTATCCCATTGGCCAAGCGTTTGAGACCGCTTCTCCTAAGCTCTTCCAGTCCTTCCAGTACTTGGGCCTCCTTTTGAGATGCCTGTCGGATGCGGTCCTCCAGTGGGTTTTGTAGTGAGATAGCTGCCACTTGCATGAAATGGGCTGGTTTCAGAACAATCTGTTGTCGATTATCTTCGCTATCCAGAACCTGATATGCTGCCATACGAGAGAGAGCGTCTGCCTGAGTGTTGGACTTGCCAGGGCGGTGAGTGAGCTGGAAGTCGAATCGGGACAACCATAGTGCCCATCGCGCCTGCCGTCTACTGAGGTCTTGAGCAGAACGCCAGAATTCCAGGTTTGCGTGGTCGGTGAGAATCTCGAACGGTTGTGGTGAACCTTCCAGGAAGCTTCTCCAGTCCTTTAATGCTTCGATGATAGCGAGCATCTCTCGGTCATAGATTTCGTAGTTTCGTTCAGCTGCTTGCATGGAGGCTGATCGAAATGCCACTGGGTGCCACTGGCCGTCGTCTTGTTTCTGCATTAGGGCTCCTCCCGTAGCAAAGCCTGATGCATCTACCTCAAGTTGTGTGAGCCTATTAGGGTCCCAGAGTGCCAGTACCGGTGCTGTGATGAATGCTTCCCTTAGGGTATCGAATGCTTGTTGTTGGTGTGTCCCCCAACTGAAGCCTGTATCCTTTTTTGTTAGGTCGTTCAGAGGGCGTGCTATGCGGGCAAAGTTCCGTATGAATCGACGGTAGAAGTTAGCGAAGCCTAGGAATCCCCGTAGTTCTCGTAGATTCTTTGGGGTAGGCCAGTCGCGGACTGCAGCTACTTTTACTGGATCCATGCGCACTTCACCTTCTGATATCACTAGTCCCAAATACTCAACCTGAAGCTCCTCAAACTCGCATTTCTCTGGTCGCAGGTAGAGGTCATGTTTCTCCAGCCGCTTTAGTACCTCTCGCACCACCTGCCGGTGTTCTTGCAAATTGTTACTGAAGATGAGGATGTCGTCTAGGTAGACTGCTACCTTACCAGCCGCCACTAGGTCTGAAAAGATGGAATTCATGAGCGCTTGGAAGGTAGCTGGCGAGTTGGTGAGACCGAAGAACATTACACTGGGTTCAAATAACCCTCGGTTGGTTGCAAAAGCGGCCTTCCACTCATCACCCTCCTTAATCCGGACATTGTTGTAGCCCCATCTGACGTCAAATTTGGTGAAGTACCGTGCCCCCTGTAGACGGCTGACAATGTCAGCCACCAGTGGGAGAGGATAGCGGTTCTTTAGGGTTACTTGGTTGAGTTTCCGGTAATCCTGTACGAAGCGGAGCTTCCCATCTTTCTTCTTAACAAAGAAGACGGGTGAAGACAGTGGCGATTTTGAGGGGCGAATGTAGCCTTTTCGGAGGTTGTCATCCAGGAAGCGGTCGAGTTCACCTTGTTCATTCAATGACATTGGATAGACTTTTGTGCGCATGGTTTCCGGTGCACCTGGGATCAATTCTATAGCATGATCCCAGGGTTGGTGGTCAGGGAGGCGCTCTGAAGCAGTTTCAGAGAATACTTTTTCGAAATCGCGGTAGGGTTCTGGGACCATTTCTTCAAAGGTTTTCATGGGTTTTGTTTTGTGGGCTTGTTCCGCTAGCTGTTGGGAGTAGGTGAACCCTGCAGCACACCAGACTTCATCTGTTTGTTCGTGTAAGATTCCTGACTTCACCCATGCACGTCGGGTTCGTCGGTTTGCTCGAATGCGGTGTATGGGCGACTCTTCTGTCTCCTCATCCAGTGTGTCAAGTGGTGGTTCAGGGGTGATCACGGTTTCAATTTCCTCCGCCGTGTCTTGCTCTTCCACCTCCTCTATCGTTGTTTGTTGGGATCTGACTGTGAGTCGTCCTTTCTCCCAGTCAATATCTGGATTGGCCTTACGTAGCCAGGGGAGTCCTAAGATTAGGTCTTCGCCTCCCAGATTGGTTACTAGCAAGTCTGTCCACCGTTCTTGGTTATCAACAGTCAGGGCTAGGCGTGCAAAGTGTGTGATCTGCCCTGCTCGGTTAGCAGACCCATCAATGTTAAAGACGCCAATGGGTTTCCTGAGTGGGAAGGTCCTTACACGGTGACGGGTGACAAACTCTTGGTTCAAAAATAGAGCAGTGGCTCCAGAATCAACCATGGCTGCAGTTGCTATACTGTGATTTCTTCCTCTTAGTTTTGCGTTAATTCGGAAGTGAGATGAATTGGAGTTCAATTCCGAAATAGTAGATATTTTACAAGATGGGAGAGAATCATACGCAGATGTGGAATGTATAGCGAACTGGTTTACGGGTACTCTCGATGCAGCCGAGACAGGCACCCGCTTTAAAAACCCTCCTGAGAACCTGGTGCTGGGGCCATGGCATTGGCTCTGTTAAGGAGCTCCTGGAGCTGGGCAATCTGGGTGGAGAGGTCAGGCGTAAGTGGGGATGGAGCAGTGGGAGCTGGAATGGACGCGGCAATTTGGACAGGTTCATTGGGGAAGAGGGTGAACGGTGTCGAAGCAGAAGCAGAGACTTGTTGACGGCGGGGTTGTTGGCGCTTACCCCGGCCACGTTCTAGACCCATGAACTTGTCTTGGCAGACTGATTCTAGGTGGCCTCGTCGTCCACAGTAGCGGCAAACTGTCTCCTTGTATGAGCAGTTCCTCTTTTCGTGACTCTGCGAGCCACACCCATAACACCTTCCTCTCATCTGGGCCACAAAGCTTTCTCTGCTGTTACCACTAGTGTGTGTGGCATCGACATCCATAGCATGGGAGTTGGCAGGGGGGGAGGAGATATGGGAGGTGCCTGGGTTGCGACCTGTCATGGTGGGATCGTGCAGGAACACATCCACTGAAATTGCTCGCCTGATAGCCTCCTCCAGGGTGGGAGCCAGTCCCTGGGCTATATTGACCACAATGAGATTTTGTCGGATCTCTGGGTTGAGGCCGCTATGGAAGCGTTCTCGCAGGTCGACGTCTGAAAGCCCGGTCCGATCACCAATGTCCTTGAAATTCTGTGCAAATTCCGCTACCGTTTGACCTTTTGCCTGCCTGAGATGCTGGATTGCATTCCGGGCCTCCATACCTGCATCAATGGATTCAAATCGGAGGGTGAAGGCTGTTTTGAAGTCTTCCCATCGTCCATTGAAAGGTTGTTGGTTATGGCTGAATTCTAGGAGGTATGGTGTGGCCCAGTCAGCAGCCTTGCCTGAGAAGAATCCTAGCGCTGCCTTGATCAGCTTCCCTTCGTTGCTACTCAGATCTGGTTGTTCCATTGCCCAGCTTTGATACTGAGCAATGAAGCGACGTGCTTCTGCACTACTAGAGCCTTTGAAGAGCTCAGGTTTATTCATACTGGACTTGGCTGAGGCTTTGTGGAGGTTGGCCGTGAGCTGGGCCACCTGCTCGATGAGCTGTGCCATGAGCTGGTTTGTGTTGACTTCAGAGGTCGACATAATGGATGGGGGTGCAGTGGGAGTAGGGATAAGGATGGGTGTGATCACGGTACCGTCGGAAAGGTTCTCCTCTTCACTGATGGAGTTGGCAGCAGCGTTTGGACAGGGTTGAGAACTGCAATCAGCCCAGGAGCTGCTTTTGCTGCGGTGGATGTGGGTTTGGTCTTTAGTATCAAAAGCGTGTGGGTAGGCAGAGCAGTCGATAGCTTGGGCGGGCAGGCTTGGTGCGGAGGTGTCTGTAGACGTGGTGGAAGCGGAGCCTGCAAGGATAACCTAATCGGTAGGCTATCAGTGCAGTAAGGGATCTTGACCTAATGTCACAAAGAGGTGACGACGGTGGCGGAGCGGAGCGGAGACTTAGGCGAAAGCGGACACTGGTCCCAACGACAAAGTTATATTGATAATAAATACAAGTAAGTAAGTTCAAGACATACCTGGTCCCAACGACAAAGAGGTCAAGATAAGGGACCAGGTTGTGGGGGCTGGCTTATATATACAAGGTGGAGCGTGGGAACTATGAGGTAATACTGTATAGCTCCGGCACAAGGAATGGAACTAATAGAATGGAATGGAATGTTCCGGAATGATTATTGTAGGTAGGAGGGCTTGGATGGTGTATCGTAAAGAAAGGAAAATGATAGGGGGTGGGCTCACTTCATGACAGGTGGGTAGGTGTAGTCGATATGTGAGGGGACCCGTTTTCTCTGCAACTTCGAATGCGCCTAGGCGTTTGCTACCTAGTTTCTGGTTCTTTTGTTGTACCTTTAATTTGCTCAAGGATAACCACACTGGTTGTCTGACTTCAAATTCCTGTACTTTCCCCTTTACACCCTCTCTAATGTGCTCCTTGCTCATTTGTAATGCTGCCTCTGCATCCTCTCATGCATGCTGGAGAAGTTCTAGCCGGTGCTCGATGGATGGGTATTTGGTCTCAATGCCATTTGGAATGGTGAACTCGGGGGTGTAACCATAAAGGGTTTCGAAGGGGGAGTGGCTGTGTGCGGAGTGGATACGAGCATTCATGACAAACTCAGCAGTAGGGATTAAGAGGTCCCAGTCATCCTGTCGGCGACTTACATACATGCGAATGTAACGTTCAATTTCCTGATTAGTGCGTTCTGTCTGTCCGTTTGTCTCAGGGTGATAGGCTGTGGTCAGGGCGGAGTCGATTCCTAGTCGCTTCAGTAGTTGTCGCATAACGTCTGCTGCAAATTGAGGTCCTCTATCAGAGATGAATCGATGGGGTAGGCCATGTAAGCGGAAGATTTCTTTATAAAAGAAATCGGCTACTCCTTCTGCAGTGATATCTGTTGTACAGGGGAAACAGTGAACCATCTTCATGTAGTGGTCCACGAAGGTGATGATAGCATTGTGGCCATCTTGTGTCATAGGTAGTTCTCCAATCAGATCCATGCCAATGTCCTGCCAGGGTCCTTCCAGTACAGGAAGAGGTTGAAGAGGAGAGTGGTAGTGAGGGTTCAGGCGTTTACGCTGGCAGTGGTCACATCCATCAATGTACTTGTCTACAAAAGAGCGCATCCCAGGCCACCAGTACAGTCTGCTGACTAGTTCCAGGGTGCCATGCATCCCTGGATGACCTGCAGTAGGTGCGTCATGAAAGTGTTCCAGGATTGTTTTCCTTAGCGCCATATCTGGGGGAACATAGACTTTATTGTGATAGTAGACCAAACCGTTTTCCTCCCTCCACTCGGCTGTGCCACTAGTGAGACTTTGGGGTCCCTTGATACCTTTCAGACCATCCAGGACTTCGGCCTCTCATTTGCTAATCTGCCGAATGTGGTCAAGGAGGGGATTATGGAGAAGAACCATGGTTGCTGCATTAAGGAAGTGCTCGGGTTTTAGAATGATCTGTTCCCTGTTGTCCTCTGCATCTGTGACCTGGTGCTGTGCCATATGTGAGAGTGCGTCAGCTTGAGTGTTAGCTTTGCCGGGGCGATGCTTAAGATGGAAATCAAACCGAGAGAGCCATAGTGCCCATCGTGCTTGTCAGCGGCTGAGGTCTTGGTCTGTCTTCCAGTATTCGAGGTTCTGGTGATCGGTTATGATTTCAAAGGGTTCTGGGGATCCTTCTAGGAAGCTTCTCCAGTCTTTCAATGCCTCAATAATGGCCAGCATTTCCTGGTCATAGATCTCGTAGTTTCGCTCGGCTGGATCCATGGAGGAGGAGCGATATACGATGGGGTGCCAAAGTCCATCCTCCTGTAGTTGCGAAAGCGTACCTCCTGTGGCGAAGCCTGATGCATCCACTTCAATCCGAGTTTGTTTCGATGGATCCCATAGTGTGAGGATTGGTGCCGATGTAAAGGATTCCCTTAGTGAATCGAAGGCTTCCTGCTGTTGTGATCCCCAAACCCATTTAGTGTCTTTGCAGGTAAGATCATTCAGGGGTCGAGCTTTCTTTGCGAAACCGTCGATAAATCTCCGATAGAAGTTAGCAAATCCTAGGAAACCCCGAAGATCACATAGCGTTATAGGGGCCTGCCAGTTACTAACTGCCTCTATTTTGACTGGGTCCATTCGCACTTCTCCTTCACTGATTACCAGGCCTAGGTATTCGATGGAAGGCTGTTCGAATTCGCATTTCTCTGGTCGCAGATAGAGGTCATATTTGCTGAGGCGTGTAAGCACATCATTGACTATACTTTGATGTTCCTCCAGAGTTTCAGTAAAAACTAGAATGTCATCCAGGTAAACGGCCACCTTCCCAGCAGCAATGAGGTCAGCAAATATGGAATTCATGAGGGCTTGGAACGTAGCGGGTGAGTTAGTTAGGCCGAAGAACATGACGAGGGGCTCAAAGAGTCCTCAATTTGTTGCAAATGCTCCCTTCCATTCATCACCCTCTTTAATCCGCACATTGTTGTACCCCAGCGAACATCCATTTTGGAGAAGACCTTGGCTTTACGCAGTTGGCTGACGATGTCCGTGACGAGGGGAAGTGGGTACCGGTTTTTTACTGTGTATTCATTGAGTTGCCAGTAATCCTGTACAAATTGAAGTTTACCATCCTTCTTTTTGACAAAGAAGACCGGCGACGCCAGTGGGGATTTGGAGGGACGGATGTAGCCTTTGCACTGATTCTCTTCCAAGAACCGGTCCAGTTCTTCCTGTTCGTTTGGGGACATGGGATAGATTTTGGTCCGCATGGTCTCAGGAGCATTGGGTTTCAGATCTATGGCATGGTCCCAAGGCTTATGTTCTGGTAGCCATTCTGATTCTTTCTCAGAGAAGACGTTTGCATGTTTCCAGTATGACGAGGGGACCATCTCTTCAAATGACTTCAATGGCTTCTCTTTGTAGGCAGCCTCTGCAAGTTGTTGAGAATATGTGTACCCTGCAGAACACCAAAGTTCTTCTGATGTATGGCCAATGATCCCAGCTCAAACTAGCGCTCTCCTCTGCTTCCTGTTGCCTACCAGTCGATACAGAGGGGTGCTTTCAGTGTATTCATGTATCTCTGGGTCAGGCGTGGGGAGAGGGAGAGTTTCTTCCGGCAATTGGGGTTGGTCGTCAGGCTCCGGGATGGAGAAGTGAACTTGTGGAGTTTCCTTGGGTTCGGGGATTTCTTCGATGGTCATGGGGTGCGGAGCCTTTCTGGGAGGGGTGATAGCTAATCACCCTTCTCTCCAGTCAATGTCCGGGTTGACCTTTCGGAGCCATGGAAGTCCGAGGATGATATTTTCAGACCCGAGGTTGGTGACGAGGTATTCGAGGAGCTGGGGTTTGTTTTGATCTATTGTGGAGAGCAGGCGTACAGAGTGTGTGATCTGCCCTGCGGTGTTAAGAGACCCGTCAATGTTATAGAGGGTAATTGGATGGAGAAGACGGCGAGAGAGAATTTGATGTTGTCTAACAAAATGGTCGTGAATGAAGAGACTGGTGGCACTGGAGTCTATCATTGCTGCACTGTCTGTATTCTTGAGTCTGCCTTGCAACTTAATCGGTACGCGGAAGTGAGAAACATCACTGGATTGAGCGGTGTCATGAAGTGAGCCCACCCCCTATCATTTTCCTTTCTTTACGATACACCATCCAAGCCCTCTTACCTACAATAATCATTCCGGAACATTCCATTCCATTCTATTAGTTCCATTCCATTCCTTGTGCCTGAGCTATACAGTATTACCTCATAGTTCCCACGCTCCACCTTGTATATATAAGCCAGCCCCCACAACCTGGTCCCTTATCTTGACCTCTTTGTCGTTGGGACCAGGTATGTCTTTAACTTACTTACTTGTATTTATTATCAATATAACTTTGTCGTTGGGACCAGTTGTCCGCTCCCGCCTAAGTCTCCGCTCCGCTCCGCCACCGTCGTCACCTCTTTGTGACATTAGGTCAAGATCCCTTACTGCACTGATAGCCTACCAATTAGGTTATCCTTGCAGGCTCCGCTTCCACCACGTCTACAGACACCTCCGCACCAAGCCTGCCCGCCCAAGCTATCGACTGCTCTGCCTACCCACACGCTTTTGATACTAAAGACCAAACCCACATCCACCGCAGCAAAAGCAGCTCCTGGGCTGATTGCAGTTCTCAACCCTGTCCGAACGCTGCTGCCAACTCCATCAGTGAAGAGGAGAACCTTTCCGACGGTACCGTGATCACACCCATCCTTATCCCTACTCCCACTGCACCCCCATCCATTATGTCGACCTCTGAAGTCAACACAAATCAGCTCATGGCACAGCTTATCGAGCAGGTGACTCAGCTCACAGCCAACCTTCACAGAGCTGCAGCCAAGTCGAGCATGAATAAACCCGAGCTCTTCAAAGGCTCGAGTAGTGCGGAAGCCCGTCGCTTCATTGCTCAGTATCAGAGCTGGGCAGTGGAACAACCGGATTTGAAGGACAACGAAGGGAAACTGATTAAGGCGGCTCTAGGATTCTTCTCGGGAAAGGCTGCTGATTGGGCCACCCCATACCTCTTGGAATTCAGTCATCACCAACAACCGTTTAATGGACGATGGGAAGACTTTAAAACAGCCTTCACCCTCCGATTCGAATCCATTGACGCAGGCATGGAAGCCCGGAATGCAATCCAGCATCTCAGGCAAGCAAAAGGTCAAACGGTAGCAGAATTTGCACAGAACTTCAAAGACATCGGCGATCGAACTGGGCTCTCAGATATCGACCTACGAGAACGCTTTCACAGTGGCCTCAACCCAGAGATTCGACAAAATCTCATCGTGGTCAACATAGCTCAGGGATTAGCCCCTACACTAGAGGAGGCAATCAGGCGAGCAATCTCGGTAGACGTATTCCTGCATGACCCCACCATGACAGGCCGTAATCAGGGTACCTCTCACATCTCCTCTCCCCCTGCCAACTCCCATGCTATGGACGTTGATGCCACGCATACCAATGGCAACAGTAGAGAAAGCTTCGTGGCCCAGATGAGAGGCAGGTGTTACGGTTGTGGTTCACAGAGTCATGAGAAGAGGAACTGCTCGTACAAGGACACAGTATGCCGCTACTGTGGGCGACGAGGTCATTTAGAGTCAGTCTGCCAGGATAAATTCATGGGTCTAGAACGCGGCCGGGGTAAGCGTCAACAACCCCGCCGTCAACAAGTCGCAGCCTCCTCTTCAACGCCTTTCACTCTCTTTCCCAATGAACCTGTCCAAATTGCGGCTTCCACTCCGGCCCCTGCTCCTGCTCCTATTGCCCAGTCCCCAGCTACCCCCGACCTCTCCATCCAAATTGCCCAGCTCCAAGAACTCCTGAACAGAGCCAATGCCATGGCCCCCGCTTCAGGCTCGCAGGAGGGTTTTTAAAGCGGGTACCCGTCTCGGCCGCACCGAGAGTACCCGTAAACCAATTTGCTATACATGCCACGTCCACATATGATTCTCTACCCTCATGTACCATATCTAATATTTCGGAATTGAACTCCAATTCGTCACACTTCCGAATTAACGCGAAATTAAGAGGAAGAAATCACAGTATAGCAACTGCGGCCATGGTTGATTCTGGAGCCACGGCTCTATTCCTGAATCAGGAGTTTGTCACCCGCCACCAAGTAAGGATCTTCCCACTCAGGAAACCCATTGGAGTCTTTAACATCGATGGATCTGCTAACCGAGCAGGGCAGATTACGCATTTTGCACGTCTAGCCCTGACTGTCGATAACCAAGAACGGTGGACAGATTTGCTGATAACCAATCTGGGAAGTGAAGACCTAATCCTGGGACTCCCCTGGCTACGTAAAGCCAATCCAGATATTGACTGGGAGAAGGGACGACTCTCGGTTAGACCACAACGGACAACGATAGAGGAGGTAGAAGAACAAGACACTGTGGAGGAAATTGAAACAGTCATCACTCCCGAAACCCCACTGAACTTAGCAGAGGAAGAGGAGGCAGATGAGTCGCCGATACACCGCATTCGAGCCAACCGACAAACCCGGCGTGCATGGGTGAAGTCAGGCATCCTACACGAACAAACAGAAGAGGTCTGGTGCGCAGCAGGATTCACATATTCCCAACAGCTAGCGGAGCAGGCCTACAAAGCAAAACCCGTGAAAACCTTCGAAGAAATGATCCCAGAGCCCTATAGGGATTTCAAAAAGGTATTCTCTGAAATGGCCTCAGAACGTCTCCCTGAACACAAACCCTGGGATCACGCCATTGAACTGATCCCAGGAGCACCCGAAACCATGCGTACGAAAGTCTACCCAATGTCATTGAACGAACAAGGCGAACTCGACCGTTTTCTGGATGACAACCTCCGAAAAGGCTACATTCGCCCCTCAAAATCGCCACTGTCTTCACCTGTCTTCTTTGTGAAGAAGAAGGACGGGAAGCTCCGTTTTGTACAAGATTACAGGAAACTAAATCAAGTAACCCTAAAGAACCGCTATCCTCTCCCACTGGTTGCTGACATCGTCAGCCGTCTGCAGGGGGCACGGTACTTCACCAAATTTGATGTCAGATGGGGCTACAACAATGTCCGAATTAAGGAGGGTGATGAATGGAAGGCTGCTTTCGCAACCAACCGAGGGTTATTCGAACCCAGTGTAATGTTCTTTGGTCTCACCAACTCCCCAGCGACCTTCCAAGCACTCATGAATTCCATCTTTTCAGACCTAGTGGCAGCGGGGAAAGTAGCAGTGTACCTAGATGACATCCTTATCTTCAGTAACGAGCTACAACAACACCGGCAGATAGTGCGGGATGTACTAAAACGGCTAGAGAAACATGACCTCTATCTACGACCCGAAAAATGTGAGTTCGAGGAGCTTCAGATCGAGTACTTGGGACTAGTGATATCAGAAGGGGAAGTGCGCATGGATCCGGTAAAAGTGACTGCAGTTCGTGACTGGCCTACTCCAAAGAACCTGCGAGAGCTGCGAGGATTCTTAGGTTTTGCCAACTTTTACCGTCGATTCATACAGAACTTTGCCCGCATAGCACGCCCTCTGAATGACCTAACCAAGAAAGACTCAGGCTTCAACTGGGGAACACATCAGCAGCAAGCATTCGACACCCTAAGGGAAGCTTTTGTCACAGCTCCGGTACTGGCACTCTGGGACCCCAACAGGCTCACACAACTCGAGGTAGATGCATCAGGCTTTGCCACAGGAGGAGCTCTAATGCAGAAACAAGACGATGGTCAGTGGCACCCAGTAGCATTTCAATCAGCCTCCATGCAACCAGCCGAACGAAACTACGAAATCTATGACCGGGAGATGCTGGCAATCATTGAAGCACTAAAGGACTGGAGAAGCTTCCTGGAAGGATCACCGCAGACCTTCGAGATCATCACCGACCATGCAAACCTGGAATTCTGGCGCTCTGCACAGGACCTTAGCCGACGACAAGCGCGTTGGGCACTATGGTTATCCCGATTCGACTTCCGGCTGACTCACCGCCCAGGCAAGGCAAACACACAGGCAGATGCCTTGTCTCGCATGGCAACGCATCAGGTGTTGGACAGTGAAGACAACCGACAACAGACCGTTCTGAAACCAGCCCACTTTATGCAAGTGGCAGCAGCCTCACTACAGAACCCGTTGGAGGACCGCATCCAGAAGGCCTCGCAAAGAGAGGCCCAAGTACTCGAAGGACTGGAAGAGCTCAGGAGGAGTGGCCTCCAACGCTTGGCCAATGGGATAGCAGAATGGGAGGAGGATAACGGACTGGTGTACCACCGAGGTAGGGTATATGTCCCACCAGAGGATGACCTACGGACAGAAGTACTCAAACAATGCCACGACAACCCCTCCGCTGGTCACCCCGGACTTCACAACACCCTCGATCTCGTTAGCACCCACTTTTGGTGGCCCACCCTGCGATCCTTTGTAGAAAAGTATGTGGAAGGATGCGAAACTTGTGCTAGGAAAAAGATACAGAGACACCCACGAGCAGTAACACTACCCCTAGATGTCCCAGCAGGTCTGTGGGAAGAAGTGGGAGTTGACCTGATCACACAGCTGCCCAATTCACAAGGATACGATGCCATCCTTGTCTGCACCGACCTCTACGGGAAACAAATCCACGCAATCCCTTGTACCACATCAATCACAGCAGCAGGTGTCGCTGACATCTACTACCGCGAAATTTTCCGCCTCCATGGCCTCCCCCTCCGCTTTGTATCAGACCGAGGACCCCAGTTTGCAGCAAAGCTCATGCGATCACTACTCTCCCGCCTGGGAATCAAATCCAATCTCACATCGGGATACCACCCCCAAGCGAATGGGCAAACCGAGCGGGCAAACCAAGAAGTCGAAAAGTATCTCCGGCTGTATGTGGGACGTCGTCAGGATGACTGGGCAGAGCATTTGCCAATGGCGGAGTTTGTGATTAACTCACGTACCCACTCTGCACTTGGAATCTCCCCATTCGAGCTCACTTACGGCTACCTCCCCCTATTTAACATTCCCGTTGGTCAGCGAAGTGGGATTCCAGCAGTGGATGATCGCATTCAGATCCTTCGAGAGGTGCGACAGGATGCCGGGGCAGCTCTACACCTGGGAAAAAGATGGCAAAAGGAAAACTATGAACGAGGAAAACGAAAGGCACATCAATTCCAAGCGGGAGATCAGGTCTGGCTAAGCGCAGAAGACATCAAGCTCCAACTTTCCAGTGAGAAACTTGGGGATCGACAGCTAGGACCTTACACCATTTTGGAGAAGGTTGGGCCCCTGGACTACCGTTTAGACCTCCCACTATCCCTGGACCGCATCCATCCTGTGTTCCACGTCGATAAATTGTACCCTTGGAGAGGGAACACCATAAATGGCGAAATTGCAACACCACCGGAACCAGTATATCTAGAGGATGAGGATGAGCCGGAGTATGAGGTCGAGGACATCTTGGATAGTCGGATTAGGTGGAAGAAGTTAGAGTATTTGGTAAAGTGGAAAGGCTACGATGCAGGACACAACTCATGGGAACCTGCACCAAATCTTGAACACGCCCCAGCAACTATCCGAAAATTCCACAAAAAGCACCCTCAGGCGGCAAAAGCTTGACCATTGAGGGCAATGGTCATAAGGAGGGGGGTAATGTCATGAAGTGAGCCCACCCCCTATCATTTTCCTTTCTTTACGATACACCATCCAAGCCCTCTTACCTACAATAATCATTCCGGAACATTCCATTCCATTCTATTAGTTCCATTCCATTCCTTGTGCCTGAGCTATACAGTATTACCTCATAGTTCCCACGCTCCACCTTGTATATATAAGCCAGCCCCCACAACCTGGTCCCTTATCTTGACCTCTTTGTCGTTGGGACCAGGTATGTCTTTAACTTACTTACTTGTATTTATTATCAATATAACTTTGTCGTTGGGACCAGTTGTCCGCTCCCGCCTAAGTCTCCGCTCCGCTCCGCCACCGTCGTCACCTCTTTGTGACAAGCGGAACCAATTGTACAGGAGGGTATAGATGCATAGATAGAAGTAGATGAGGAATACAGACTAGGGAACCAGGCGGCAGCTGTAGTGAGTTCCCACTTTAAAAATTCGAGTGTAACTCCGCCATCTGCTCTGCCAATTCCTTTTGTCCTGCAGTAAGCATCTGAAGGATCTTTGTGAAGTCGGTAGCCGGGGCAGGTGTGGCAGCGGCAATGGAGGTGGAGGGCTCAGCAGCGATAGATGTGGCGGCCACAGAACGCGGGATGGGTCTTGGAAGTCCCAGGAACTTCCTGCAGCAGACGGCTGCTAAATGACCAGTTAGTCCACATTGATTGCAGACATCTCGTTTGTGGTGTCCATCTGCCTTGCGATGTTCTCTGGATCCGCACCCATAGCATCTTCCTGTCATGGACCTACAATAGTCTTCCACAGATCATCCGGTAGTGGTGGCATCCACGTCCATTGCATTTGGATCGCGAGCTGGAACAAAAGGAGTCAGGGTATAGGAGTTGAAGTTGGGAGTACTTCGGGTGTATTGTTTCCCTTCCTCATCGGCACGTTCATTCTGTCGGTTGTCAATGCGAATCGCTTCACTGATCAGCGCATTCATCAGGTCTGTTTTGGCTTGGGAGTTAACCAATCCGTCCTTGATTTGCTTTGAGAGGTGGTCATAGAAGCGATCTCGAAGGTCGGCATCCGAATATCCCATCCTGCTGGCGTACTGCTTGAAGGTTGCAGCATAGGTTGCCACCCGGTCCTTTCCTTGCCAAAGACTTTTGAGGACACATCTGGCCTCTACCACTGGATCTGCTGTTTCAAACCGTTGCCTAAAGGCGCCAGCGAAATCAGCCCAGGTTGGGTAGAGGAGGGCAGGAGCTGGTAGTCCTGAAGTGACAGCTCGAGCGACCTGGCTGATGTTCTCTGAGGTAGGGGTAGCCCAAATGGCTGCATCACCATCCAGGTATGAGATAGCCAATTTGATTCTCTCTTGTTCATTGCTGAGGGAACGGATCCCCTGAGCCCAGAGTTCAAAGGTGGCAATGAAGTGTCGTGCATCATCACTGCGCTTCCCATCATACATCTGGGGTTTGCTAACACCTTTATTGGTGCTGATGTTGTTAGTGATACTGGCGACTGCCATTTGTAGCGCCATCTGTTGGGTTGCGAGTTGTTGAATCAACACCGCAAGGTCCTGGGTGGTAGGAGGATGGGACATGATGGAGGTGTTTTCAGTGGGGATAGGCTCGGGAGATGGGGGTAACAGTTCTGGTGTAACTGAGATATCGATGACAATAGGCTCTGGGGATGGGGTTGATGTGACAGGGTCGGCTTCGGTTTCTAGCTCTGGTTCTAAAATCACAGTGGGAATAAGCACAGGGGAAGATCTAACCGGTGGTACAGCACTGGTAGGGTTTGAAAGTCTACCAACACGGCTCGGAACTCGGCTTGGAATTCTAGGGATGTCTATGAATCATCTGTTTCCTGAATCCCTTGGAGTGATGGGAGCGGGGTTATGGTATCGGTTGGGGCAAGGATTTTCATCACAGTCAAACCAAGTGTTGTGTTCTTCGTCTGGATTGTATTTGGAATGAATGTCGCACTGATCTTGAATATTAAATGCGTGTAGAAATCCTAAACAATCAATGTCTAGTGTAAACGAAGGCGTAGCGGCAATGAGAGGTGGGGAACCAGGTAAGTCCAATTTCCACTCCTCGTAGGATCAGTTGGAAAGGCTGATGGTATGAGTAGAGATCTTGACCTAATGTGGTGACAAAGGGGGAAAGCACGGAGAAGGCACAGGCTCGAAGCACAAACCAAAGTGAGGGGTGGGGCTAGCACCACACATGAAGGCTGAAAGATAAAATGATCAAGACGGCAGTGATAGCGCAGGGGCCAATCACTAGGGTTGCACAAGGAAAACTAGTTCCAAAGACCAAGTAAGTATATTGAAGGTAAATGATGATACAAGTACTAACCTAGTTCCAAAGACCAAGAGGTCAAGATGGGGAATTAGGTGCCAGCTACTGTACTATATATACAAGGATTCAGATGAGTAAGCGACAGCATGGGAAGCCGATAGAAGTGTCTGGAATGTGATGGAAGGTTCTGATGATAGATGGAAGTAAAAGGATATGGAAACATGGAGAAGGGTTCAGGTAGTCACAAAGATAAGGAAAAGAGGGAATGTAGAAGAAAACAAAGTAAGTACCGTATCCTGTATAGCATGTCACAACACTTCCATAATGTAGCAACCATGGTCCTTCTTCACAACCCCCTCCTTGACCATATCCAACAGATCAGCAAATGAGAGGCAGAAGTACTAGATGGTCTGAAAGGTATTAAGGTACCCCAGAGTCATACAGGTGGTCTAGCTGAGTGGAGAGAAGAAAACAGTTTGAATTATTACTGCAACAAAGTCTACATCCCACCAGATACCACACTATGGAAAACAATCCTGGAACAATGTCATGACGCACCTACCACAGGTCACCCAGGGATGCATGGCACCCTGGAACTAGTCAGCCGACTCTACTGGTGGCCTGGGATGTGCTCTTTTGTAGACAAGTATGTTGATGGATGTGACCACTGCCAGTGTAAATGCCTGAACCCCCACTACTCCTCTCCTCTTCAACCTCTTCCTGTACCGGAAGGACCCTGGCAGGACATTGGTGTGGATCTTATTGGGGAACTACCCATGATGCAAGACAGCCATAATGCTATCATCACCTTCATCAACCATTACACAAAGATGGTTCACTGTTTCCCCTGCACCACTGAGATAACAGCGGAAGGAGTAGCAGATTTCTTTTATAAGGAAATTTCCCGCTTACATGGCTTACCACACTGATTCATCTCTGATAGGGGACCCCAATTTGTGGCAGATGTTATGCAACAACTACTGAAGCAACTAGGAATTAACTCTGCCCTGACCACAGCTTATCATCCCGAGACAAATGGACAGACAGAACACACCAACCAAGAAATCATCATTTTGAATACTTTTCAAGATCTAGGGGAAGGGAGGATGGAGGAGAGAATAGAGGGAGGAAGGTCTCACCTGAACTGTCTGCGGAGAGCGCATTATCAATTTTAGTAATCCAACATTGACCGGTCTGACTAGTCTTTGCCCGGCATGCAATTCGGTGTGCCCTGAAGCTAGGAGCTTGAGCTTGAATAGTCAAGAGGTCAAGTGTTTATTCTTCAAATTCTACATGAATCGCATTTTGAAGTAAGATGTGAATTGGATAGGATATACGGACAAACTACACATATAGGTTTACCGGGATACGCTCCTATTATGTGTTCATGCTAACAGACTAATAAGCCTGTGAAGGACAAGGCCGTGTCAGTCAGTGAACCTCATTAACTCTTGTGAGCTAGTACATGCACTTTATTAATGATGGCTGAGGGTTACTCCTTGTAAATCCAACATAGATAATCATTGGGATCCAGGCATAGTGGAGGATTGTCTGATTATGTGAGTAGGGACCGATTGAGAGCGGAATGAGTGAATGAATAAATGAAGGTAAAAGTAACGAATAGATGAAGCCAAGAACCCAGCACAGAAAAATGGTATAAAGACGTAGGCAGGATTGGCGTCGTAACAACGGAAAGCAAAGGGATAAATAACATACCCTCGTAACATCCACTACTTTTGCAATTCTTTCCTGTTTCCAGTCAGAAAAGCTGTTGTGTATAGATAAGAGATATAAGACGCACTTTGGTATCCTCTGAAGGCATTATTGAAACAGAATCTCCGTACAGTGTAAGAGAAAGGACTAGTAGATGGAAGTTTTGAAAAGAAGGAAAAGAATGTTTCCCGGTCTGCCGACCTGGAATGTTCGGTGACAGCAGGAAAAACTCTTTTTTCACCAAAAACTTTCAAGTAGTTCCTGTTGACCTCTAGCCCAGTGTACACAATCCTCTCATATCGAGCAAGGTCACGAGAAATAAGAAGAAAATGCCTCTAGGACCACCATCCTCCACAATCCACATCCAACCAGCTGTTGCTCCTCAGTTGAAAAATGTGCTGTACGTTGGTTCTCTGAATGAAAACGCTTTTGATCTCTTATCCATCCATTTGTATAATACACCTTCTCAATTTATATCCACAGCCGAATGCCTACACACATAACCATCCACCCCGTAGCGCTTTTCTCCATCCTCGACCACTACCTTCAGCGAAAAGACGATCAAGACAGGGTTATCGGGACTCTTCTTGGGACGCGCATGGATACACATAGCGGTACGCACATAACAAATGATGAGGGTGAAGAAAAAATGGTGGAAGACAACGTAGAGAAAGAACAGATATATCGCGGCGCATTCTTTCCATCACCACCTAACACGTCTAACATACCCACAGACACACAATATCCTCCTCCCAAGTGGAATTTCACGCCCCCAACAAACCGTCAGATCCTTCAAGCTATTCGCCGACTCAAGAACGGAAAGGCCACCAGGCTGGGAACTATTCCTAACGATGTCTTCAAAGTTGTCAGTGAACTGATAACACCTTATCTAGGCCCGATATACAGAGCCACCTTTACACTGAATGTGTACCCCGATGACTGGTCCAAGACAGAAACAATAGTACTGAAGAAACCCGGGAAGCCAGACTACAGGGACCCAAACGTGTGGCGACCAATCACACTGTCCAATGGACACGGGAGGCTTCTCAACAGCTGCATCGCCGAAGAAATCACCAAACGAGCAGAACTCCTAGGATTACTGCAAGCAATGCAATTTGGCGCCAGACCGGGAAGGAACACCACGGACTCCATCCATCTGATGGTAGACAGGATCAAAAAGTTGTGGAGGGAAGGCCAGATCGTGACAGTACTCTACATGGATGTCAAGGGAGCCTTCCCTAGTGTGGATCTCGACATGCTATACCACGAACTCAAGAAGATCAGCACACCAACAGCAATCACAGACTGGATGAAGCAGTGATATGGAAAGAGAGTGACGCAGCTGTCAATTGACAACTACCTATCGGAGCCCTTTGAAGTACCAGGGGGAGAGGATCAAGGAGATCCCTTTTCGGCGGTCAGTTACATTCTATACGCAGCAGGTTTACTAAAAAGTCTTCGGAAAGTGCACAAAGAAGAAGGTTTTGCCTTTATGGACGACTTGGCAGGAATGAAGTGGGGGACAGATATAAATGAGGTACACGCAGGCATTGAACAGATGATGGATCGAAGAGGTGGCATCCTCGAGTGGGCCCAATCACACAACTGCCAGTTCAGCATACCGAAGTTCAAACTGGTTGATTACACCTGAAAACGCGAACCAGACCCAGCGAGCCCAGGCAAAACAAAAAGAATTGTGGGACCAGGGGTGCAGATAGGACCAACGCTGATAAGGCCAGACCCACACACGAAATTCTTAGGCATACTGATGGACCAGCAGCTTAGATGGAACGAGCAATATGCAGCCATGATCAAGAAGGGGCAGCAATGGGTATCACAATTCAAACGTATAACGGGCCTCAAAACCGGCATGACAGCACAGTTGGTTTGACAGCTATACAAAGCTAAGGCCCTACCCCGCATACTATACACAGCTGATGTTACTCTCATGCCATCATCTAGAAAAAGAGAGAAGACCTGGAAACAAGCAGTGGTAACAAGGGGAATCACAAGACGACTCACATCCATTCAACGCCAAGCAGCCCTCATGATCACCGGAGCGATGACCACTACCGCGACAGACATCCTCGACATTCATGCAGCGCTGCTACCCATGCCACTTGAAATCGAACGACAACGTCACCGAGCAGCCATAAGGCTCCTGACCATCCCAGATGGACACCCAATAGCCAAACAAGTTCAAGAAGCAGCGCATTACCGACAGAGGACCAAACACCTGTCCCCGCTGCACGACCTCATGGGCTGATATGGGCTGACACCCAAAACCATGGAGAAGAAAAGAGCAGTCCAATACGAAGCATCTTGGGATCCAAAAATCGAGATCTGTATATGGGAGGACAAGGCAAAGGCACTTGAAGCACTCGAGAATGACCGAACACTGTGGAAGATATTCACTGATGGATCGGGCTACAAGAATCATGTAGGAGCGGCAGCAGTACTCTACAAAGGAGACGAAGAAAGGGGAGTACTCAGATATAAGCTAGGGAAAGAGGAACATCATGAAGTATACGAAGGTGAGTGTGTTGGTATGATTTTAGGACTGCATCTGGCGGCAGCACATGAAATAGGTATCGAAGAACTATCCATATGGGCGGACAGTACAGCAGCCATCACGGCAACCAACAACGCCAAGACTGGTCCCTCACACTACATCATGGATATGTTCCACGAACGACTACGAGGCCTTAGAACGCGCCTACTGGACCTTAAAGTCACCATCTCATGGGTCCCAGGCCACCTAGGAGTTGAAGGAAATGAGCGGGCGGATCAGGAGGCCAAACGAGCGGCAGAGACAAGGTCGAGCAGGAAGGCTGAGCTCCCAGTGTGCCTACGGAAACCACTACCCCACAGTCAATCGGCAGTCATCAGAACATTTCGCAGACAACTAGAAAAACACCACGACAAACTCTGGAAGAAGTCCCCTCAATATGATGCTTTTCAGAGGATCGACCCAGGCGAAGCCACTGCAGTCAGCAGACGATATTGGAAACTCGCGAGATGGCTACCAAGACCGCTGTGATCCCTCCTCACCCAGCTACGAACGGGACATATTCCCCTACAGAAACACCTCAACCGAATCGGGAAAGCGGAAACGCCGACCTGCCCATGCTGTCGAAACGAGGATGAAACGGTACGACACTACCTACTCGAATGCCCAGCACATAGAAGAGCAAGGGAACGACTACAGTGGGAGTTATCCAACCAACAGTGGGGCATAGGACCCATGCTTACATCGAGAAAAGCATTACCAGTGGTGTTCAGATACATCTATACAAACGGAAGGTTCCGACACATCTATGGGGAGCTGCCAGAGCTGGAAGATGAAGAGGGCGAGTAGGGAGGACGAAACCTCAACTAATACCTCAGGGTATACGGACTTCACGGCAAATATACCTTCTTGACCCTCGGGTCAGACGCACTCGCGTCATGTATCCCTCACGGGAACGACACTTGTTGGATGGACACTTCTACAACAGATAAAGACGACAGTACATATTTTGCAGAATGTACACTACTATATGCTACGGCACAACGGTGTATAAATATGATATAAATTAAAATTAAAAAAATTAAAAAAGCGGTACGCACACAGTTATTGCACTAGTATTCACTACGCGCCACAGTCATCAGGCGCACGATGTCGGAAAACTAACGTCAAAGTCATTGACTTTCACATCGGCGGCGTTGATACTCAACATCGAAGGGGCACTGACTCGCGCACTGACGCTTCCTCTACAGGAACCCATGTTGAAGTGCGCACGTCGTTCGCCGTTTTACACAGCGAGACGAGCGAACAAGTGGCGGTGGATATGGAGTACCATAGGGCGATGTACGAGTTGCATCGGAAGGTCAGTTCGAAGGAGATTATCGTTGGATGGTGAGTTGTTAATCATTATCGCCTTATAAGTATGAATTAGATGCTGGTTATGTAGGTATTCAACTGGGTCCAACCTCAACACGTACTCTGCGTTGATACAGAATTTTTATTCGCAAGAGACTGCGCCTCATCAAGCTGTCCATGTATCGCTGGATACTGGAGTTGAACCGGGTCAGCCAGCTGGTGTCAAGGGTTATGTTAGGTGTGTCTATGTCGTTTCTGTCTTTTTCCTCATCCCGGTTCTCCATCGATTGCGTCTCTAACATTCTCTCACTAACTATTATCCTTCTCGTTTGGTCCCCCAGCTCTCCTGTGGGCGTCTTCCCGAAACCCGAAAACTGCGTATTCGTCCCCGTACCTGTCGAACTCAGATTTAGGGATTCGGAACGAAGTGGTGTCGATCTCCTAACGACAACTGCACTGTCCTCCTCCCCTTCAACATCCTCTTCCACCTCCCTCTCTTCCTCTTCCACCTCTCCCCTTTCAACCCTCACAGTTTTCGAATCCTCCATTCAAAACATCGTCTCAATGATTGACCGTGTGCTCACCTATGTCCAAGCTGTATTGGACGGTGAAGCCAAGGGTGATCCGGCGATTGGGAGGTTCCTCATGGATACATTGGGTGCAAGTACAGATGACCTCGAGGGAGGAAGAGACACGGCCAAGTTGGACAAAGGAGGCTTCAATGCACGCTTGCAGGATACGTTAATGGTGTCGTACCTCGCCAATCTGGTTAGAGCACAGGCGGAGGTGTCGTCTAGGCTGGCGTTAGTAAGTGCTGCGTAGGTATTGCGGTGTAAATGCGATGTAGTGACTGTTGATTAGGGTACAACGGGTATATATGCAAATATCGTCTCGAATGTGAACTATACTACATATCACGAAAGAAAGATAATTTACTACCCCACACCCCCGCATTTCAGCTGGGGCAAGTTCACATTGGGTGCTCTTGCGAGGTTTCGGGAGGCTCTATATACCACCACTTGCTATTATTTGTTGAACTTCTAGAGTGCCTAATGCGTTGATCAGTCTCCCATATGTCATAGAGCATATCCTGGAATCTGAAATATGCCGGATCCTCTTTCGCAATGAACGTCTTACACTCCTTTAGGTTTTTAAAGGTATTCCAATCCGAACTTTCCCATTTCGCCTTTGCGCTCGGATTGCTATCCAAAAATGTATGAATCGTTTTCATCAAATTCTTAGCAACATCTGCAGGATATGCATTCCGAACTTTCAGAGCTTCTTCGGCTGTCAAGGGATCGGTTCGTCGCTGGATACGAGTAGGAGGATATCCAACAGTTGATTTCGCCACGTCAAGTGCTAACGTAAGGGTCTTGTCTTCAACCTGTTAGTAGCTAAAGTGTCAGACAAGGAGAAATCAACAGATTGAAGAACTAATAGACAAACCATGGGCAATTTATCCATTGGGCGAGGGTAATTCAATTCCATAGAGCCCTCGAAGTCCTAGTATAAAGTCACTTTCGTCAGCTAACACACACAACGAACAGAGCCTGACGTACAGGAACGACGTCCATCGGTGTAGGGGCAGGGACCATCACTTCAATGGCGAGGTTTCGGTTAGGGCGATATTCTTCACCGAGGTGCTGATAGGGAACGGGAGGCTACAACTAAACAGTCATTCTATGCAAAGCACAAGAGTACACGACGAATCTTACCATACCAAGTTCCTCCGTTTCCTCAGCAATGAGGAGATCGCGCGCATTCAGCTCCGTTGTTGGCATAGACGCTGACTGCGGAGAGGAAGATGCCACTGTGCCGCTTAGGTTATCAGAAGACGGTAGTGGAATAGCAAGAGTCGAAGAAGCGACTCCAACAGCGATGACGGCTGTGAGTACAGATCGAGTGTACACCATTGTTGCTTGCGGATGTTGTTTTTCTTTGAATAGAATGTGAAGGCGTTCGAAAAGCGACCAGCGAATTGAACGCGAGAATGAGACCAGCTCTGGGGAGAATGTAGGGAGCAAGGGTTAGCCTCTATATATTGCACCAGAAACTCTTCCTCCTGGAGATGATCAGATCGGAGCAGATGGTTACGGATAATCAATCATTGCTAGTATGCATCTGGAGTACGCGAGTATATTTTGCCAAACTAGATGCCCTTTCAACGGCCTCCTACTTCAGATGGAAGGAATTTTATCTGGACCTTGTAGTTATTGAGATGGGTACGAACTTGAGATGGGTACGAACTTGACTTTCTGATCTAATTAACGGAAGGGAAGAAACAAGCTGGTGCACAAATGACTGGATGACTTCCCGTAAGCCCTATCCAGGGTCTGGACCCTTCCCTAATGGGAGCTGTGTTGAGCATAGGCGAGAGTCGACAATCTGATGCAAGCCACCAGATGAGCCGTAAAATCCAGTTGTTGAACTGAAACGATAAGCGCCCAGATACTTGAATACATGCTTAATTGTTCGTGTCAAGACGTGTTCTATGCGACGTGCTTCATACAGTATAAACAAACAGGATGTAGCCTTCTACTAATATGATTTGCATTCAAAGGGCAGGCCCTAAATGCATAATGGGTGAGCGAAGTATATTTTAGTAGTGGTATACAAAAATAAATATTAAATATCGTCAAACACATATTCACTAAGATCAGTACCATAAGTATCTAATGTAAATACGAGATGTTACCTTCTTTGATTGTCCTCCTGCAATATCTTATGTTGTGGACTGTCACCATTTAAGCCACAAAGTCGAGACTCGGGAAATTCTTCTCGAAATGCAATGCCTTTCAAAGATTTAACTCTGGATATAGCAACGAAAGATAAACCGGAAGCAAAATCCTTGTTACCAAGAACAATACTCGCCTCATCAACACCAATACCTTGACTCTTGTGAATTGTGATTGCCCAGGCAAGTGTCAAAGGAAACTGAGTGTGGGTCAATACTTTATCACCGCAGGTATACCAAGTTACAGTAATAGAAATGATTGGGATCCAGCGTAAATTGATGCCATCCCATCCCTCATTATCAGGGCCTAGATTAGATGAGTTGAATGAGCCATCAGTAGAAAATACTTTAAAAGATACCACTGACCTGTATAAGTTGGACACTCAATAAACACAACAAATGGTAAGTCACCTTGTTGTGGACTTGCATTTGGATGGTACCATAATTTTTTTACAGTTCCACGAGCACCATTTACTAAGCCCTTTGCAGTCCAGATATTTCTGGTGATCATAATTGAAGCACCTTCTGCCAAAAGAATTTCTCTTTCCAATCCTTCAGCATCTTCATCAGTTGCTTTTTTGGCCTCAACGCAATTGTGTTTTGCTTTACATCGTACAACTGGATTTCCACACACTGACAAGCATATAAGATTGAGCTCTTTCACTTGAGAATTTTGAGGGAGGAGATGCAATACATTGTTGAACTTTGTTTTTTCATCAGCGGAAAGTTGAGACCAAAATCAAGTGCGAAATTTTTCATGGTCCTGAGGAGTAGTTTGACATGATCTAAGATGGAGCAGCATATCTCTGAATATCTGTTGCTCAATATCATCACCTGCTTGCCAGAAAACTTGTTTCAGAGTGATAGTTTTGTCAAATGCACAATATGCATGATATCCTTCAGATTTGAGTAGTGGAGCATGAGGCTTAAGCAAGTGAGAATTTGAATAGATTGCAGAATCTCCAACTGGTGGAAGTTGATAAAAGTCTCCAAAAATTATAGTAGGTATCTTGCCAAGCACTTCTTCATGAGATGAGGGTACAACTTGACAAAGGTGTCTGTCAATTTTCCAAAGACCTGTTGTCCAACCATTGATTTTTCATCTATAATTAGTAAATGTGCATGCTTCCAGTGAGTTCGAATGTGTTTAAGTGCATTGGGACCAAGCTGTTCAAATCCACCTTGTGCATCCTTGATTGGAATAGCTAAACTATAATTCAAAGTCCATCCTTGAATACCAAATGCTGCAACACCAGTAGGAGCTGCTCGAATAACAGGGTCATGATTATTTTCTGAAAACATCTCTCTCAGAGCATGTGTAATACACCAAATTAGAAATGGATTTCCAGTTCCAGCTGTTCCATCTACATTTATATGCAAAACAGGAGGAGGATTAATCAAATCACTCCGTAATTTTTTATAGTATGCCATTACTTGTAAAAATACCAATCTTTGTGACCCTTTTAAACTGGCATAAGTAGCTTCTGGAAGTTTTTGTTTTTCATCATTAGGATATTCTTTAACTTGATCTGCCATCCACTTGGCAGCTTCTTCTCTAATTTCAGCAGATGGAGAGCCTGCATGCCAATCATGTTCAATATCCATATCTCTACGTCCCAAACTTGATAAAGCGGTATGTAAATCTGGCTGTTGGCCAGGTGCTCTTGCAGCTTCAATCATCCATTGCAGACGCACATTATCATCATCATCATCATCAATCAGAACAGGCACAGTTGTAGGCAAAGAGTTCAGATGATTATGTCCAGCATCTACACAATACTGATGGTATATATCTGCATAACAATCAGCATCTCCCAAAATTTCTTCAATTGTATGGAAAGGATGATGGAGGAAAAGTTTTGTGTAGCAGTATTTTTCACATAGATCAGGTGAAGTCAAGTCAGGATGATAAGCAGGAAAGACATTGATAACATATGGTTTAACATTTGCACTGCATTTTTTATAGTGGCCACCCTTCCACTCTCATGTAGATGCAAATTCATATAGTGGCATTTGATCAAGCTCATCATGAGGACAGGGCCGTTTCATATAATGTTCAATCACTGATTTTTTTTCTGTTGAAGCATTCTCAAAATTAATAAGTGCTGTTGTTTGGCCTGGAGTGACACAAATGGAACAGAACAACCATGATGAAACTGTCAAAGGACATCCTAACAAAATGTGACATGTTTCTTGTTCTGAAATATCATGCTCAGCAACAAAAGTGGATAGCATTTTTTGAAAAGCTACATGTGCCAGTGTTTCAGGCTCTGATGTGAAATGGTAGTTTGAAGAATGCTTTTATAAGAAGTTGAACTGGGTTCTGCTTTGCCAGCATATTTTACTGCATAGGATTCTGTGGCTTCTTCATTGACAACAGGGTTGAAGTCTGTATTGGCTCTCCACCCTAGAGTCAGAGCAGAATTATATCTGTTAAGCAATTGATCATTTCTGCGAGTGTGAAGTTCCTTAAAATTGCGCCCCTCATCACATGCAAATTCAGAAATTTCTCTCAATTTTGTGGGAAATCCAAAGCAGCAGAATATATCATCCGTTCCTTTCTTCTTTCTCTGACAGTAGCTAGGACAGCAAATTGTATGTCACTGAAAATGGTTCAAAGATTCAGCAAGCTCTTTTTTTGTATCCTCAAGAGTATCAAACCGCATGGCTGAAGGATGCATCAAAGCAGGTGGACAGGCTTGATTTGGATTCCAAGTAGATACATGTTGATCCCAAAAATCAATGAAGGTTTGTATATCAATATGATTGTTAGCCTCAACATCTTTAATAGAGGGTGCATCTTCCATCCAAAGATTTCCATGTATATGAGAGCTTCCCCTATGCTGCTACTCATATCTCCACCACCAATCTTTAACTTCAAATCTTGCAACAATGAATTCCTGGAAGAAAACTTCAAAACACTTATGGAAATAATATGCTGCAATTGCTGGATTATTATTTAAATCTGTCAATCTAGTTCAATATGAGTGCAGGCCTTCTTCTTCATCAATCCATGAAGGCATGAATCTATGCAAATCTTGCCATTGAACATCAGCAGAAGATACTGTAAAGAAGACACTGGGTGTTCTGCATCCAGGGAACCAGAATTGAGCATGTAAATGGGTATGTTCCAGGGACCAAAAAGGTCGAGAGCCTTTTAATTTGGCAGCTGATTTTGAAATCCGCTGGGCAAGTGCCTCAATTTCATTGGTTTCAGTCATTTCTTGAATGTCAGCAACAGTTAAGCCTCGATCATCCTGATGAGTTGTAAGATACCAATTGGTATCCTTTTTAGCCTGATGTCGCATGATTGTATTTAATACCCAGTATCTAAATCGAGGATGACGTGCAAACCATCCCCCATCCAGTCTCATCAAATGTGCAGCCCATTGATCCATTGTTACATTGATACATCGAGTAGCTTTAAAGTCAGCTTTTCCAGTTGGAAATAGGGTTGGAAAGGCATTAATAGTAAATTTCTCAGCTGTATATTCATTAATAGGAGTTCCTCTAATTACTGGCACAGTTAAAACAATAGGATCATTGTTATGTGCAGCTTCTCTTAGTAACTCCAATTCAGTTCTTTGCTGAACAGTGTGAGGAACAAATCCACAAGAGTAAAGTGGCTCATTAGGCAGCTGAACATTCTCATCTTCTCCCTGAGGAGGCCCCTCATTGAAATTTTCTTCAATATTGTATGTTTCTATATGATGCAGCTGATCACAGATTGAACCATCTTCTGGTAATTGCTCAAGAGCCTCATGATCAATTGTTACAGCTTGTTGTATGAATGTCGGGTGATTAGCAGCTAGATATTCAAGCCACTGCTGGAGAGGATCTCGACAGACATGGAAATCTGGAGTGGCTTGAAGATTATTTGTACTGGTTTGAGTGCTGTGACACATAATAATTACATCTAGCTGGGATGGAAGAAGTGGAACTTTATTTTGAAAAGTAGCGTTTTCATGCAGAAAGTTACAACAGTGACCAGAGTATTTGTATTGTTCTTCTCTAACCTGCCAAACTTGAACCAGTGCATGAACTGGTGATATTAACATTTCTTCCATTTGAGTTAGTTCAGGAAGATTTGGATAGTCTCCAGGATACATTGCATTAACAGGCGTAATCTTGTTACTGTTCCTACATCTTGAACATTTCTCATTTCTCACATTCAGATCAAACCATCTTTCTTTACAACAGTTGCAGTACTCCATTTTAATATCCATCAAGGCTTGATGAGCAGCCAAAAGATAAATCTTTTCAATGTTGGAAACAGCACTCTCAGCATTTGCTGGCTGAGGGTCTAGATCTTGTATTTCAGGAGGCTGGTTTAAATTCAGAGCAGCTTCTGTCATGAAGTGAGCCACCCCTATCATTTTCCTTTCTTTATGATACACCATCTGAGCTCTCCTACCTACAATAATCATTCCAGAACCTTCCATTCTATTCTATCAGTTCTGTTCCATTCCTTGTGCCTGAGCTATACAGTATTACATCATAATTCCCACGCTCCACCTTGTATATATAAGCCAGCCCCCACAACCTGGTCCCTTATCTTGACCTCTTTGTCATTGGGACCAGGTATGTCTTTTACCTACTTACTTGTATTTATTATCAATATAACTTTGTCATTGGGACCAGTATCTGTCTGCCTCTGTCCAAGTCTCCGCTCCGCTCCGCCACCATCATCACCTCTTTGTGACATTAGGTCAAGATCCCTTACTGCACTGATAGCCTACCGATTAGGTTATCCTTGCAGGCTCCACTTTCACCATGTCTACAGACACCGCCGCACCAAGCCTGCCCGCCCAAGCTATTGACTGCTCCGCCTACCCGCACGCTTTTGACACTAAAGACCAGACCCACATCCATAGCAGCAAAAGTAATTCCTGGGCTGATTGCAGTTTTCAACCCTGTCCGAACGCTGTCACCAATTCCATCAGTAAAGAAGAGAACCTATCTGATGGTACCATTATTACACCCATCCTAACCCCTACTCCAACTGTACCCCCACCCACTATGACAACCCCTGAAGTCAGCACAAATCAGCTCATGGCACAGCTCATTGAACAGGTGACTCAGCTCACAGCCAACCTTCATAGAGCTGCAGCCAAGTCAAGCATGAATAAACCCGATCTCTTCAAAGGCTCAAGTAGTGCGGAAGCACGTCGCTTCATTGCCCAGTATCAGAGCTGGGCAGTGGAACAACTGGATTTGAAGGACAACGAAGGGAAACTGATTAAGGCGGCCCTGGGATTCTTCTTGGGAAAGGCTGCTGATTGGGTCACCCTATACCTCTTGGAATTCAGCCATCACCAACAGTCATTTAATGGATGATGGGAAGACTTTAAAACAGCCTTCACCCTCCGATTCAAATCCATTGATGCAGGTATGGAAGCCTGGAATGCAATTCAGCATCTCAGGCAAGCAAAAGGTCAAACAGTAGTGGAATTTGCACAGAACTTCAAGGACATTGGCGATCGGACTGGGCTCTCGGATGTCGATCTACGAGAACACTTTCACAGTGGCCTCAACCCAGAGATTCGGCAGAACCTCATTGTGGTTAACATAGCTCAGGGACTAGCCCCTACACTGGAGGAGGCAATCAGACGAGCAATCTCGGTGGATGTATTTCTGCATGACCCCACCATGACAGGCCGTAATCAGGGCACCTCTCATACCTCCTTTCCCCCTGCCAACTCACATGCTATGGACGTCGATGCCACATACACCAGTGGTAATAACAGAGAGAGCTTTGTGGCCCAGATGAGAGGCATGTGCTACAGCTGTGGTTCTCAAAGTCATGAGAAAAGGAACTGCTCATACAAGGAAACGGTATGTCATTACTGCGGGCGACGAGGTCACCTAGAGTCGGTTTGCCAAGACAAGTTCATGGGTCTAGAGCGTGGCCGGGGTAAACGCCAACAACCCCACCGTCAACAAGTGGCAGCTTCCTCTTCGACACCCTTCACTCTCTTCCCCAATGAACCCGTCCAAATCGCTGCTTCTACTCCAGTTCCTATCGCCCCGCCCCCAGTCACTCCTGACCTCTCCACTCAGATTGCCCAGCTCCAGGAGCTCCTGAACAGAGCCAATGCCATGGCCCCAGCACAAGGTTCGCAGGAGGGTTTTTAAAGTGGGTACCCATCTTGGCTGCACCAAGAGTACCTGTTAATCAATTTGCTATACTACATTCTACCTCTGCATACGATTCGCTTTCCACCTGTAAAATACCTACTATTTCAGAATTGAATTCCAATTCATCACACTTCCGAATTAATGCAAAACTAAGAGGAAGGAATCACAGTATAGCAACTGTGGCCATGATTGATTCTGGGGCCACTGCCCTATTTCTGAACCAGGAGTTCGTCAACTGCCACCATGTAAGGACCTTTCCACTCAGGAAACCTATTGGTGTCTTTAACATTGATGGGTCTGCTAACCGAGCAGGGCAAATCACGCACTTTGCATGTCTAGCCCTGACTGTTGATAACCAAGAACAGTGGACAGACTTGCTAATAACCAACCTGGGAAGTGAAGATCTAATTCTGGGACTCCCTTGGTTACGCAAAGCCAATCCAGATATTGACTGGGAGAAAGGACGACTCTCAGTCAAACCACAACAGACAACGATAGAGCAGGTGGTAGAGCAAGATACGGCAGAGGAAATCGAAACAGTCATCACTCCTGAATCCCCACCGAGCATATCAGAGGAGGCAGAGGATTCGCCTATACACCGCATTTGAGCCAATCGATGAACCCGACGTGCATGGGTGAAGTCAGGCATCCTACAGGAACAAACAGAGGAGGTCTGGTGTGCAGCAGGGTTCACCTACTCCCAACAGCTAGCAGAACAGGCCCACAAAGCAAAACCTCCGAAAACCTTTGAAGAAATGGTCCCAGAACCCTACCGTGACTTTGAAAAGGTATTTTCCGAAACTGCATCAGAACGTCTCCCGGAACACCAACCTTGGGATCATGCCATTGAGCTGATCCCAGGTGCACCTGAAACCATGCGCACAAAAGTCTACCCAATGTCATTAAATGAACAAGGTGAACTTGACCGCTTCCTGGATGACAATCTCCGAAAAGGCTACATTCGTCCCTCCAAGTCCCCACTGTCATCACCAGTCTTCTTTGTGAAGAAGAAGGATGGAAAACTCCGTTTTGTACAGGACTACAGGAAACTTAACCAAGTAACCCTGAAGAACCGGTATCCCCTCCCACTGGTTGCTGACATCATTAGCCGTCTGCAGGGGGCATGGTATTTCACCAAATTTGATGTCAGATGGGGCTATAACAATGTTCGGATTAAAGAGGGTGACGAGTGGAAAGCTGCCTTTGCAACCAACCAAGGGTTATTTGAACCCAGCATAATGTTCTTTGGTCTCACCAACTCCCCAGCCACCTTCCAAGCGCTCATGAACTCCATCGTTTCAGACCTAGTGGCGGCAGGGAAAGTAGCAGTCTACCTAGATGATATTCTCATCTTCACCAATGAAATACCAGAACATCGGCAGATAGTAAGAGAGGTACTCAAACAGCTAGAGAAACATGACCTCTACCTACGACCCGAGAAGTGTGAATTCGAGGAGCTCCAGATCGAATACCTAGGACTAGTGATATCAGAAGGTGAAGTGAGCATGGACCCGGTAAAAGTAGCTGCGGTTCATGACTGGCCTATCCCAAAGAATCTGCGAGAGCTACGGGGATTCTTAGGTTTTGCTAACTTCTACCGCCGATTCATATGGAACTTTGCCCGCATAGCACGCCCTCTGAACGACCTGACCAAGAAAGACTCGGGCTTCAGTTGGAGGACACACCAGCAACAAGCATTCAACACCCTAAGGGAAGCATTTATCACAGCACCGGTACTGGCACTCTGGGACCCTAATAGGCTCACACAACTCGAGGTAGATGCATCAGGCTTTGCTATGGGAGGAGCTCTAATGCAGAAACAAGACGATGGCCAGTGGCACCCAGTAGCATTTCGATCAGCCTCCATGCAACCAGCTGAACAAAACTATGAAATTTACGACCGAGAGATGCTCGCCATCATTGAAGCATTAAAGGACTGGAGAAGCTTCCTGGAAGGTTCACCACAACCATTCAAGATCCTCACTGATCATGCAAACCTGGAATTCTGGCATTCTGCTCAGGACCTTAGTAGATGGCAGGCACGATGGGCACTATGGCTGTCCCGCTTCAATTTCCAACTCACTCACCGGCCAGGCAAGTCCAACACTCAGGCAGATGCTCTCTCTCACATGGCAGCACATCAAGTTTTGGATAGTGAAGATAATCGACAACAGATCATCCTGAAACCAGCCCATTTTATGCGAGTGGCAGCAACCTCATTACAGAATCCACTGGAGGACCGTATCCGACAGGCATCTCAGAAGGAGGCCCAAGTACTGGAAGGACTGGAAGAGCTTAGGAGAAGCAGTCTCAAACGCTTGGCCAATGGGATAGCAGAATGGGAAGAAGACAACAGACTAGTGTACCACCGAGGGAGGGTATACGTCCCACCAGACGATGACCTGCGGAAAGAAATACTCAAACAATGCCACAACAACCCCTCTGCTGGCCACCCTGGACTTCACAATACCCTTGACCTCATCAGTACCCACTTTTGGTGGCCCACCCTGCGATCCTTTGTAGAAAAATACGTTGAAGGATGCGAGACTTGTGCTAGGAAGAAGATACAGAGACACCCACGAGCAGTAACACTACCCCTAGATGTCCCAGCAGGCTTGTGGGAAGAAGTGGGAGTTGACCTGATCACGCAGCTGCCTAACTCGCAAGGGTACGATGTGATTCTAGTCTGCACTGACCTCTATGGTAAACAAATCCATGCAATTCCTTGTACAACCTCAATCACAGCAGCAGGGGTGGCCGACATCTACTATCGCGAAATTTTTCACCTCCATGGCCTTCCCCTCCGCTTTGTATCAGACCGGGGACCCCAGTTTGCAGCAAAACTCATGTGATCACTACTCTCCCACCTAGGAATCAAATCAAACCTCACCTCCAGATACCACCCCCAAGCGAATGGACAGACTGAATGGGCAAACCAAGAAGTCGAAAAGTACCTCAGGCTCTATGTGGGATGCCGTCAGGATGACTGGGCAGAGCACCTGCCCATGGTGGAATTTGTGATTAACTCCCGCACCCACTCAGCACTGGGAACGTCCCCTTTTGAACTCACGTATGGTTACCTGCCTCTATTCAACATTCCAGTGGGACAACGGAGTGGGATTCTGGTGGTGGATGATTGCATCCAGATACTGTGTGATGCATGACAGGACGCTGGGGCGGCGCTGCACCTGGGGAAAAGACAGCAAAAGGAAAACTACGAACGGGGAAAACGAAAGGCACATCAGTTCCAAGTTGGAGATCAGGTCTGGCTAAGCACAGAAGACATCAAGCTTCAACTTTCCAGTGAGAAACTGGGGGATCGACAGCTAGGACCATATGCGATTTTGGAGAAGGTTGGCCCTTTGGACTACCGTTTAGACCTCCCACTGTTGCTAGACCACATCCACCCTGTGTTCCATGTCGATAAACTGTACCCTTGGAGAGGGAACTCCGTCAATGGCGAAATTGCAACACCACCGGAACCAGTATACCTAGAGGATGAGGATGAGCCAGAGTATGAAGTCAAGGACATCTTGGATAGTCGGATTAGGTGGAAGAAATTAGAGTACTTGGTAAAGTGGAAAGGCTACGATGCAGGACACAACTCATGGGAACCTGCACCAAATCTTGAACACGCCCCTACAACTATCCGAAAATTCCACAAAAAACACCCCCAGGCGGCAAAAGCTTGACCATCGAGGACAATGGTCATAAGGAGGGGGGTAATGTCATGAAGTGAGCCACCCCTATCATTTTCCTTTCTTTATGATACACCATCCAAGCTCTCCTACCTACAATAATCATTCCGGAACCTTCCATTCTATTCTATCAGTTCCGTTCCATTCCTTGTGCCTGAGCTATACAGTATTACATCATAATTCCCACACTCCGCCTTGTATATATAAGCCAGCCCCCACAACCTGGTCCCTTATCTTGACCTCTTTGTCGTTGGGACCAGGTATGTCTTTTACCTACTTACTTGTATTTATTATCAATATAACTTTGTCATTGGGACCAGTATCTGTCCGCCTCTGTCCAAATCTCCGCTCCGCTCCGCCACCGTCGTCACCTCTTTGTGACAGCTTCATGAGGTTCAAGAGGAGGCTAATTATTTATATCATCATCTTGAGGTGGGGGTGGCAAATTAGCATTCTGCTCTCTTGCCCTCTGTTTACATTCACATTGCATATTCCTACAATCTTCACATGTACTATAAGTATCAAATTTTGCTTCAGGCCTGAAATGCCTCCCACTGGTACACCATAGTAAACCAACATGATAGCAATCTGTATATCTTGCATGAAGTAACAAAGTTTCACCATGAAATTTTAAATGACAGCCATTGCATATATCTCCATTTCCAAACAGCTCATTTGCTACCCAATGGCTTTTGTGAGAGCACCACTTATGATTATCTGAAGCTCTGGGCAGCTCAGGAGATTGGGGAGGAATTATTCCACTGAAAAGATCTAAGTCAAATTCATTTTCTTCCTCTTGGATATCACTGCCTGGAAATAGAGGCAGCTGAAACAGTCCCGGAGGAAACACATCTTCATTTTCTGCTGGCTGAAGATCTAGATCATCTAGCTCATCAACAAGCATATCAATTGGAAGAGGAAGATTTGAAAAAGTAGGACTTGGCGGATCCATAACTGTATCTCTCCTCTGAATTCTCTTAGATGACAATCTTTCACGAGTTGAAGGAGTCAGTGTATAATCTATATGATGACGACTTCCACTGTTGGAATGAGTGGGAGTTCCAGCAACAAGCTGGGAATGTTGAAAAGGAAAAGGAAAAGCTAGAAATGTATTTATTCATCTCTCAAGTCAAAGAAAAAGAAAGATAACATTAACATATGGAGATTAACAGCCTGTAGATCAATATCTGTTTCAAAATCAGCTGCCTGAGGCGAGATATCTACAAATTATATGTCACAAATCATGTATGGTTGATGTAAAGTGTCTAAAAACCTCTATCATGATTGGGCGGGGGTTCACCATTAATGATTTGAGTCAAAGTTCTTCCATCATTCAAAGGTGTGAGCTGGAGGTGAGAAGGTCCAGCCATTTTTTTGGAAAAGATAGAAAGGATTTGCTCAAACTCGTACAGTACTTAAATGTTAAAGACATGCAGCATACATGAGGCATTAACCTAACATGTGTGCACGCAATTGTGGCATGTCCCACTGACAGCATGAGATCATGGAAGTGCAGTGCGGCCATAGCCACAAGAAGCACTTGAGCATGGTACACAGCCACTACGTGCATGTGGCTGTGCACACAAGATTTGGAACCTCAGAATATAATGGGTTCACTTCGCTCACCCAATTATAACGACTGGACTGCCACTTGATTAGTCATTATTATATAATATATTTACTAAGCAACTACCTATTCAATATCATAGCTTTATACTATGCATTACATAAGCATCACAAAGTGTTAATAACTCCGAATAAACTAGCTTATAGTGTAAAGAACAAAAGAATGATATAAAAGGAATAATAACTCATCAGATAATGATGAGGAAAGATAACAAAATATTGGAACTATTTGTGCAGAAGTTAATTGTATTGTGGAATTGCAGAATAACTCGATTCACATACATATAACACTGCCCTTTCTTGTGTCTCCATAGCTCATCTGTGAGTTTTGCAAGCTTTTTGTTTCTCAGTCATCAAACTTATGGTTTCCACCACAAAACCCACATAACCCTAGTTTCTTTTGACGTTTTGTGGTGGTGAAGGGAGAAAGCACAGAGGAAAGCACAGGCTCAAGCACAAGCCGAAGTGAGAAGTGGGGCTAGCACCACACATGAAGGCTGAAAGAGATAATGATCAAGATAGCAGTGATAGCACAAGGGCCAATTGCTAGGGCCGCACAAGGAAAACTAGTTCCAAAAACCAAGTAAGTATATTGAAGGTAAATGATGACACAAGTACTAACCTAGTTCGAAAGACTAAGAGGTCAAGATAGGGAACTAGGTGTCAGCTACTGTACTATATATTTAAGTGTCTAGATGAGTAAGTGACAGCATGGGAAGTTGATAGAAGTATCTGGAATGTGATAGAAGAATGTGGAATGATGTAAAAGGATATGGAAGAATGTAGACTGATCCTGTGGCAACGAAGGGAGAAAGCACAGAGGAAGCACAAACTGAAGTGAGGGGTGGGGCTAGCACCACACACGAAGGCTGAAAGAAAGGGGATCTTAGACAACAGTGATAGTGCAGGGGCCAATCACTAGGGTCGCACAAGGAAAACTAGTTCCAAAGACCAAGTGAGTATATTGACTGTAAACAATGATACAAGTACTAACCTAGTTCCAAAGACCAAGAGGTCAAGATGGGGAACTAGGTGTCAACTACTGTACTATATATACAAGGGTTCGGATGAGTAAGCGACAGTGCAGGAAGCCAATAGAAGTGTCTGGAATGTGATGGAAGGTTCTGAGGGATGATAGATGAAAGTAAAAGGATATGGAAGAATGGAGAAGAGTCCAGGCAGTCATGAAGGTAAAGAAAAGAGGAAACATAGGAGAAGATGAAGTAAGTACCGTATTCTGTATAGCACATCACAACACTAACCTAGTTCCAAAGACCAAGAGGTCAAGATGGGGAACTAGGTGTCAGCTACTGTACTATATATACAAGTGTCCAGATGAGTAAGCAACAGTGTGGGAAGTTGATAGAAGTATCTGGAATGTGATAGAAGAATGCAGAATGATGTAGAAGGATACGGAAGAATGTAGACTGATCCCAACAGTAACAAGGATAAAGGAAGGAGGAGATATGGGAAAAACAAAGTAAGTACCATATCCTGTGTATGTCATGACATGCTATACAAGATACAGTACTTACTTTATTTCTCCTACATCTCCTCCTTCCCTCATCGCTGTTACTGTTTGGATCCATCTACATCGTTCTGCATCCTTCTATCACATTCCAAACGCTTCCATCAACTTCCCGCGCTTTTGCTTACTCATCGAGACTCTTGTATATATAGTACAGTAGCTGACACCTAGTTCCCCATCTTGACCTCTTGGTCTTTGGAACTAGGTTAGTACCTGTATCATCATTTACCTTCAATATACTTACTTGGTCTTTGGAACTAGTTTTCCTTGTGCGACCCTGGTGATTGGCCCCTGTGCTATCACTGCTGTCTTGATCACTATATCTTTCAGCCTTTGTGTGTGGTGCTAGCCCCACCCCTCACTTTGGTTTGTGCTTCGCGCCTGTGCTTCCTCTGTGCTTTCTCCCTTCGTCACCACAGTGTAGCATGTCACGACATGTTCCACTTCCTTCATGAGAAGCTTGCTGTCCAAGCCTAAGTTGTTCATATATGCCAGACAAGACACCACAGAACTTGTTGATGACAAGGAGTTTCCACCTCCACTAGACCTACCTTTCTTCCCCAAGTTATTTGTTGACAAAGTTGGCATTTTGTTTGCAGAAGTGGATGATGAGGCAGGAGTTTGTTGTCAGTGACTTGCTAGCTCTCACAAGAGACAACCAGGCATCACACGATAATCAATGAGCAAGAGGATGAGAAAGTGATGAGGATGAATAAAACAACCCAACTACAAGGCTAGCTACCAAGGAGTATAGATGAGAATAGAGCTAAAGAATATAACTACAAAATACCGAGTCTTATATACTAACGGGATATGAAGCCATGAGAATCATCTCCCGCCGTAACCATGAGGATCTACAATAAGAGTCACTCATATCCATAAGTAAGGCTGTAGGTATTAGGTGAGTAAACAATAAGGCAATACAAAAGAAGCATGGAAGCGGGACAATAGTGATGCCATCCTGTCAAGGAGTTGACAGGCATGAGAGAGTCATGCCTAAGTAAAACAACAATGCGAGAACAATAAGGTTGACACATGTAACCTTGACAAAAATGAAAATATAACAAGCACTAGAGTAAGTGCTTTAGTGATTAGGTAAGTAAATAAAAGAAAAGGAAAAGAATAATAAAAAGATTGTTTTGTGACATTTGTGAAGAACTTGGCAAATTCTTCTTCAATGTGTTTGATGCTTTCCCTCCCAAAGAAGCACCTGATAATCTAGCGGCTTCTCTTTTCTGCTCTTCTTCTCATCTCCAAAACCTATTGTCTATGTGAAGTGCCTTGTAATGGTATTCTGCAAGTGTTGCCAGTTCTGGAAAACAAGCCATCTTGTCTTTGATATGGCTTGCCAAGCCACACTGATAAGCCCACAATAAGCCCACTTAAGGGCATGCAAGTCCCAGTTTGTCAAGGCCATAAGAGTGTTGAAACAGATATTATACTTCTGTAAGTTGTCAGACTCCTTCATCCTTAACATTCCAAGCTTATCCTCGGCTTCTCCTTGCACATTGTACATACCAAAGTTGTCCTGAAGTTGTTTCACTAATGCTGCAAAAGAACTTGTCCAGGCCAGCATTGCAGAAAGGTTCAGATCCAGAATACCTGGTTTGAACTACTTCTTCATGGAGCTGCCAAGATAAGACAACATATAGTTGATCTTCTTTTGATCAATAAAATATGAGGGATGATCAAAAAACACCACAGACAAGGAAACTAGGAAACTTTTCAGTTTCCATGGGTCAGATCCATCAAAAAATTCTGGATTTTTAACCTTCAATCTTCCAGATTCCAAAGGACCACTAGCATTCATGCTTAACAAGACATTACTGAGGGTGTCGAGAGACTCCTTCAATGTGTGGGACAAGTTGAGAATACATTGTTCTGTAGGGTCCAGATGGATGCTACTTACCCACTCCATTGGACTCCTAGAACTACTAGGAACCTGAGAACCTCCAGGACTGTTGGGATCTGATCCCTCTGGGTCAGGGTCTCCAGGGTTTCCTGATTCCTCAGGACCTACCTCTTCCTTGATTTCTGCTCCTTTGAGTTCTTCAGGAATTTCCATGGTTGTTAAAGGTAACTGGTCTTGTGAAGAAGATTTGTTAGCTGCTGAAACATTCTGTTAGCAGGGGTGAATGTTGTAAGAGATGGGGGAATTTCCATCTTGGTAGTTGGTATTTGTCAGCAATTTGCTAGCTCTCTTGAAAGATAACCAGGTGTCACACAAGAGTCAATGAACAAGAGGATGAAAATACAATGAGGATAGAATAAAACAACCCAATACAAGTCTAGCTATTGAGGAGTATAGATGAGAATAGAGCTAAGGAATATAACTACAAAATGCTCCATCTTATATATGTATGGGAAATGAAGCCATGGGAAATATCTTGCACCATAACCATGAGGATATACAATAGGAGTTGCTCATATCCATAAGTAAAGCTGTAGGTATTCAGTGAGTAAACAATAAGGCAATATAAAATAAATGCAATGGCGGGACAATAATGATGATGCCCTGTCAATGAACTGACAGGCATGAGATAGTTGCTCCTAGGTGAAATGACGCAAGAACAGTAAGCTTGTCACATGTAATCCAGATGGAAATGAAAATATAATGAGCACTGGTGTAAGCACTATAGTGCTTAAGTAAGAAAATATTAAAAGAAAAGGAAATAAAAAAGAAAGAATAGAAAAGAATGTTTTTGTAACATTACCCCCTTCTTAGGGCACAAGTTCCACAAAGTGCTTGTTGATGAAGAAAGTTTTTGGAAAACAGCTGGGACAGTGTTGTTTTGGTATTGAGTTTAGGCATTGGTTGGAATAATTCAGTTGGGAACAAGGAAATGGGGATTTCAAGTTGATTTAGAGTGGCAGGTTTGGGTTTAGTCAGATTTTTGTCATGGAATTCCTTCAACAAATCAGAGGAATGTGCAATGTTGGACTGGGGTTCCCAAGTGTCTTCATGTGGTCCATACCCTTTCCATTGGACTTTGTATTTGATTCCCTGTCCTACCTTTCAGGAATCTAGAATTTCTTGAACCTCAAATTCTTCTTCTTCTCCTATAATGATGGTAGGTGGTCAGGTGTTTTGTGGCTGGGTAGGAAATTGTGGTTCCTTGTAAGGGGTGAAAAGGACTTTGTTGAAGACATTATGAATTTGTTTCCATGTCAAAGAAATATCTAGTTTATAGGAACTAGCACCTATCTTCTTTTGAACTGTAAATGGTCCAAATCAATCATTGCCCAGCTTCTTCATTGGCTGGTACATCAATAAATTCATCCCTTCGAGCCAAACCTTGTTGTTATGAAAACACCTTTTTTATTTATTCTGTTCTTTTTCTTTCTTTTCTTTTAATATTTTCTTACTTAAGCACTGAAATGATTACACCAGCACTTGTTATATTTTCATTTCTGTTTAGATTACATGCATCAACCTTATTGTTCTTGCATTGTCATTTCAGCTAGGTACAACTCTCTCATGCCTGTCACTCCATTGTCATGACATGTGACACATGATACTGGTACTTATTTCATTTTTCCTGCATTTCTTTCTTTCTTCCTCTTTGCTATTTTCTGGATCCTTCTACACCTTTCCATATCCTTCTATATCTGTCACAAAACATTCTTTTTCATTATTCTTTTCTTTTATTATTCTTTTCCTTTTCTTTTATTTACTTACCTGATCACTAAAGCACTTACTCACTTGTTATATTTTTATTTCCATCTAGATTACATGCGCCAACCTTATTGTTCTTGCATTGACATTTCACCTATGCATGACTCTGTTATGATCGTGCACAAAGGGATCGTCAGGAATGATCGCGGGATGATCGCGGGAAAATACGAAGTAAAATACTTCGCAAGGTAAAACAAACCTAGACAAAGTAGTCAGACCTTGACTCCACTATTAGTAGAGTCCTCAACACTTCACATGTCCGCAAGAGAAGAAAAGTAAATGTGTTCCATTCGTGATGATTGTCGCGGAATGTACTGACAACGAGGTTGTTAAAATGATGATAAAGATAGAGGATTTTTTGGTATCACTATTGAAGTGCTATCTGTCATGACGTGCTACACAGGATACAGTACTTACCTTATTTTTCCTACATCTCCTCCTTCCCTCATCGTTGTTGCTGCTTGGATACATCTACATCGTTCCGCATCCTTCTATCACATTCCAAATGCTTCCATCAACTTCCCGCGCTGTTGCTTACTCATCGATCCTCTTGTATATATAGTACAGTAGCTGACACCTAGTTCCCCATCTTGACCTCTTGGTCTTTGGAACTAGGTTAGTACTTGTATCATCATTTACCTTCAATATACTTACTTGGTCTTTGGAACTAGTTTTCCTTGTGCGACCCTGGTGATTGGCCCCTGCACTATCACTGCTGTCTTGATCATTTTATCTTTCAGCCTTCGTGTGTGGTGCTAGCCCCACCCCTCACTTTGGTTTGTGCTTTGAGCCTGTGCTTTCTCTGTGCTTTCCCCCTTCGTCACCACATTAGGTCAAGATCTCTGCTCATACCATCAGCCTTTCCAACTGATCCTACGAGGAGTGGAAATCGGATTTACCTGGTTCTCCACCTTCCATTGCCTGTCATGAAGTGAGCCCACCCCCTATCATTTTCCTTTCTTTACGATACACCATCCAAGCCCTCCTACCTACAATAATCATTCCGGAACATTCCATTCCATTCTATTAGTTCCATTCCTTGTGCCGGAGCTATACAGTATTACCTCATAGTTCCCACGCTCCACCTTGTATATATAAGCCAGCCCCCACAACCTGGTCCCTTATCTTGACCTCTTTGTCGTTGGGACCAGGTATGTCTTGAACTTACTTACTTGTATTTATTATCAATATAACTTTGTCGTTGGGACCAGTGTCCGCTTTCGCCTAAGTCTCCGCTCCGCTCCGCCACCATCGTCACCTCTTTGTGACATTAGGTCAAGATCCCTTACTGCACTGATAGCCTACCGATTAGGTTATCCTTGCAGGCTCCGCTTCCACCACGTCTACAGACACCTCCGCCCCAAGCCTGCCCGCCCAAGCTATCGACTGCTCTGCCTACCCACACGCTTTTGATACTAAAGATCAAACACACATCCACCGCAGCAAAAGCAGTTCCTGGGCTGATTGCAGTTCTCAACCCTGTCCAAACGCTGCTGCCAACTCCATCAGTGAAGAGGAGAACCTTTCCGACGGTACCGTGATCACACCCATCCTTATCCCTACTCCCACTGCACCCCCATCCATTATGTCGACCTCTGAAGTCAACACAAACCAGCTCATGGCACAGCTCATCGAGCAGGTGGCCCAGCTCATGGCCAACCTCCACAAAGCCTCAGCCAAGTCCAGTATGAATAAACCTGAGCTCTTCAAAGGCTCTAGTAGTGCAGAAGCACGTCGCTTCATTGCTCAGTATCAAAGCTGGGCAATGGAACAACCAGATCTGAGTAGCAACGAAGGGAAGCTGATCAAGGCAGCGCTAGGATTCTTCTCAGGCAAGGCTGCTGACTGGGCCACACCATACCTCCTAGAATTCAGCCATAACCAACAACCTTTCAATGGACGATGGGAAGACTTCAAAACAGCCTTCACCCTCCGATTTGAATCCATTGATGCAGGTATGGAGGCCCGGAATGCAATCCAGCATCTCAGGCAGGCAAAAGGTCAAACGGTAGCGGAATTTGCACAGAATTTCAAGGACATTGGTGATCGGACCGGGCTTTCAGACGTCGACCTGCGAGAACGCTTCCATAGCGGCCTCAACCCAGAGATCCGACAAAATCTCATTGTGGTCAATATAGCCCAGGGACTGGCTCCCACCCTGGAGGAGGCTATCAGGCGAGCAATTTCAGTGGATGTGTTCCTGCACGATCCCACCATGACAGGTCGCAACCCAGGCACCTCCCATATCTCCTCCCCCCCTGCCAACTCCCATGCTATGGATGTCGATGCCACACACACTAGTGGTAACAGCAGAGAAAGCTTCGTGGCCCAGATGAGAGGAAGGTGTTATGGGTGTGGCTCGCAGAGTCACGAAAAGAGGAACTGCTCATACAAGGAGACAGTTTGCCGCTACTGTGGACGACGAGGCCACCTAGAATCAGTCTGCCAAGACAAGTTCATGGGTCTAGAACGTGGCCGGGGTAAGCGCCAACAACCCCGCCGTCAACAAGTCTCTGCTTCTGCTTCGACACCGTTCACCCTCTTCCCCAATGAACCTGTCCAAATTGCCGCGTCCATTCCAGCTCCCACTGCTCCATCCCCACTTACGCCTGACCTCTCCACCCAGATTGCCCAGCTCCAGGAGCTCCTTAACAGAGCCAATGCCATGGCCCCAGCACCAGGTTCTCAGGAGGGTTTTTAAAGCGGGTGCCCGTCTCGGCTGCATCGAGAGTACCCGTAAACCAGTTCGCTATACATTCCACATCTGCGTATGATTCTCTCCCATCTTGTAAAATATCTACTATTTCGGAATTGAACTCCAATTCATCTCACTTCCGAATTAACGCAAAACTAAGAGGAAGAAATCACAGTATAGCAACTGCAGCCATGGTTGATTCTGGAGCCACTGCTCTATTTTTGAACCAAGAGTTTGTCACCCGTCACCGTGTAAGGACCTTCCCACTCAGGAAACCCATTGGCGTCTTTAACATTGATGGGTCTGCTAACCGAGCAGGGCAGATCACACACTTTGCACGCCTAGCCCTGACTGTTGATAACCAAGAACGGTGGACAGACTTGCTAGTAACCAATCTGGGAGGCGAAGACCTAATCTTAGGACTCCCCTGGCTACGTAAGGCCAATCCAGATATTGACTGGGAGAAAGGACGACTCACAGTCAGATCCCAACAAACAACGATAGAGGAGGTGGAAGAGCAAGACACGGCGGAGGAAATTGAAACTGTGATCACCCCTGAACCACCACTTGACACACTGGATGAGGAGACAGAAGAGTCGCCCATACACCGCATTCGAGCAAACCGACGAACCCGACGTGCATGGGTGAAGTCAGGAATCTTACACGAACAAACAGATGAAGTCTGGTGTGCTGCAGGGTTCACCTACTCCCAACAGCTAGCGGAACAAGCCCACAAAACAAAACCCATGAAAACCTTTGAAGAAATGGTCCCAGAACCCTACCGCGATTTCGAAAAAGTATTCTCTGAAACTGCTTCAGAGCGCCTCCCTGACCACCAACCCTGGGATCATGCTATAGAATTGATCCCAGGTGCACCGGAAACCATGCGCACAAAAGTCTATCCAATGTCATTGAATGAACAAGGTGAACTCGACCGCTTCCTGGATGACAACCTCCGAAAAGGCTACATTCGCCCCTCAAAATCGCCACTGTCTTCACCCGTCTTCTTTGTTAAGAAGAAAGATGGGAAGCTCCGCTTCGTACAGGATTACCGGAAACTCAACCAAGTAACCCTAAAGAACCGCTATCCTCTCCCACTGGTCGCTGACATTGTCAGCCGTCTACAGGGGGCACGGTACTTCACCAAATTTGACGTCAGATGGGGCTACAACAATGTCCGGATTAAGGAGGGTGATGAGTGGAAGGCCGCTTTTGCAACCAACCGAGGGTTATTTGAACCCAGTGTAATGTTCTTCGGTCTCACCAACTCGCCAGCTACCTTCCAAGCGCTCATGAATTCCATCTTTTCAGACCTAGTGGCGGCTGGTAAGGTAGCAGTCTACCTAGACGACATCCTCATCTTCAGTAACAACTTGCAAGAACACCGGCAGGTGGTGCGAGAGGTACTAAAGCGGCTGGAGAAACATGACCTCTACCTGCGACCAGAGAAATGCGAGTTTGAGGAGCTTCAGGTTGAGTATTTGGGACTAGTGATATCAGAAGGTGAAGTGCGCATGGATCCAGTAAAAGTAGCTGCAGTCCGCGACTGGCCTACCCCAAAGAATCTACGAGAACTACGGGGATTCCTAGGCTTCGCTAACTTCTACCGTCGATTCATACGGAACTTTGCCCGCATAGCACGCCCTCTGAACGACCTAACAAAAAAGGATACAGGCTTCAGTTGGGGGACACACCAACAACAAGCATTCGATACCCTAAGGGAAGCATTCATCACAGCACCGGTACTGGCACTCTGGGACCCTAATAGGCTCACACAACTTGAGGTAGATGCATCAGGCTTTGCTACGGGAGGAGCCCTAATGCAGAAACAAGACGACAGCCAGTGGC